>CM035839.1:73140347-74340347 GCA_020510985.1 Pholidichthys leucotaenia | reverse complement strand
GTCAGGGTTCATAAAAGGTTGCAAAACAGTTCCCACACAGTTTTTAAAGCCACAAACAGTTTTGTCGTAAAGTTTCTTAAACAGTTGCTAGTGTTCAAAGCAAAAAGAACTTTAGTGGCACATGTTACAACCATTTGCAAACACATACAACTATTGTGCAAATGTTTGCAATTGTTTGAACATGTTAAAAAAATTAGCAACAAGAAAAACTTGTTATGTTAATCAAATGATGCAAGTGTAATGTATCTGTGAGGTGATGCAGCTGAGATTCTCTGAATTTAGACATGTGAATGTTCACACACGCAAGCAGCAGCAGAAGGAGAACATATGAATGGTGCAGTGTTGCACCAGCAGGAGCATTTGCATATGTGCAATGATTAGCAACTCTTTGAAGCAAGTTTATTTGTCAGATCGGTGTTATTTAGTTTGACTGAGAAGAGCTGACTTTTGCATTATAATTACAAGTTATTTACTCATGTCACCATCCTTTTATCAGATTTGATGAGCTCACAAAAAATGTTGCCATTTAGGCCCAATTTGTGTACAATTCTCATATAGCTACAAACATACTATGAATATAATCTATGGGAGTTAAAAACAAAACCTGCCCCTCAGTGATAAAA
Source organism: Pholidichthys leucotaenia (assembly GCA_020510985.1). Lineage (NCBI taxonomy): Eukaryota > Metazoa > Chordata > Actinopteri > Cichliformes > Pholidichthyidae > Pholidichthys > Pholidichthys leucotaenia. The sequence goes on along the minus strand of CM035839.1, from coordinate 74,339,724 downwards.
AAAAAAAAACAGAAGACCTGATATTTTCTACAGTATGTCAGATTACTTCTCAAAGTGAAGTAAAGTAACTATACAGACTGGCACTGACATACCGCTAAATTGTCATGTTCCTTTCGTTCCAGGCCATAAATGTTTTATGGGATTTCAATCTGCAGGGTGGCTTTATTCCAGTTCAATAAATCTGTTATCCTTTTTTTCATTTCTCATTATAGTCCATCCATCCAGCAGGGCCAACACAGAGAGACAGACAACCATTCATTCTCACAGTCATACCTAAGGACAATTTAGAATCCCCAGTTTGATGACAATTAACCTAACTTGCATGTTTTTGGCATGTGGGAAGAAACCGGAGAAATCCCGGAGTAAACCCACGCAGACACGGGGAGAACATGCAAACTCCACACAGATCACTGTTGGTCAGGGCTGGGATCGAACCCAGGATCCCCCGGCCAAGGGTGAGTTCCTGTGCTGCCGCAGTGTTAACCACTCCGCCACTGCGCTGCTTTTCATCACAGTATCTTCTGTTAAATGGTTTCAGCTTTTAAAACAAGATAGAACCTAATCATTAAAGTGACAAGTGTGTAACACTTCTGCCAGAGAGTCAGTTAAAAATGAAAACGAAGCAGCAAAACAGAGACAAACTTTCAGTATCAAGTAACCATCTGATAAATGTTGCTTTTACATGCCAAGTTAATATTGGTTCAACAGCTGCATTTCTCTCTGCCCAGTGAGAAAATTGTAATAAAATTAAACTTCCTGTTTCCATTGTGAAATAATGCATATGATGTTAGGCTCAAAAATATGTGAACAATGACACACTTTTTGTAATTACCTCTGCCAAGGAGGTAATGTTTTTGCCGGGGTTTGTCTGTCAGTTTGTCTGTCTGTCTGTTTGTCTGTCTGTTGGTTAGCAAGATAACTCAAAAAGTTTTGGACGGATTTCGATGAAACTTTCAGGCGTTGTTGGAAATGGTACAAGGAAGAACTGATTAAATTTTGGTGGTGATCTGGATCACCGTCCAGAAGAAAACCGCCATTACAGAAAATGCCATTTTCGTGAATAACTACTGACCCACTAATCCTATCATTGTCAATCCAATTGCTAGTCATATGTTTTCATGGTCAAGGAATCTGAAAACGTACACACAAACACTGTATGGGCGGAACTGTGGCCGCCATTACGGAAAATATCATTTTCGTGAATAACTAACTACTGAACCACTAATCCTATCATTGTCAATCCAATTGCTAGTCATATGTTTTCATGGTCAAAGAATCTGAAAACGTACACACAAACACTGTATGGGGGGAACTGTGGCGCTTGGCGGAGGTCTGCGCTCTCCGAGTGCTTTTCTAGTTCTCTACCCACTAGTCAATTTAAAGTCAAACTATCAAGATGTGACTGGTTGTTAAAATAACCACCTTCTATAAACAACGGACAGGTCTGGCCACAGTAGTCAGCTGAAGTCAGCCCATTAGAGCGCATTTTTTAAGTTAATAAAGACAAAAGTGAAGGCAGGGAGACTCACAAACAAGCAGCAACTACAGGCAGTGGCAGAAAAGACTAAACCCAGTCTCATGAAGATATGTAGAAAGCATGTTTACCTACCCTTATATAGCCTTTTTACATGAAATGGATAAGACTATAAGGACCTGTACTTATATAGTGCTTTTTCTAGTCTCAAAGACCACTCAAAGTGCTTCACTAGTACTAACCCTCTATTCTAAGGGCCTATAGGAGACAGATACGAGATAAAATAAGCCCCTCCCCTACCAAACTACAGATTATTGTTATGAGTGTCTCATCCTATGCCATGGACCCGGGTGAGCACAGTATTATTTTTATTACCCATGCCGACAAGGTGGCGTAGGTAGGGCAGCCGGTGCTGGCTGTGGCCGTCTCACTGACCAGCCAACTGGCCATATTCGTGCTCTAACTCAACAGAGACTAAGCCTACGGCCGCCAAACTTGGTACACAGGCTGAGCATGGGACTAACACCGATGGCGATCCTTTTGGGGTCAAAGGGTGAAAGGTCAATGTCAGAATACCAAATAAACTATATCTCAACAACAAAGACAGATAGCGCTACCAAACTTGGTACACAGGTTCACCTTGGGATTATGAACTGTGACTATGGGTTTTGGATCTGATTGCAGGACCTATACCCCCACAGCCAAGATCTGAAACTATAATTCCAGACAAGTTTGAAAGAGTTTTCTTAACCACATATAGTTACCCATGACAATGAGGTTAAGTGGGTAACTGTCATAAAGAGAAGGATGGACGAGGATTTACGCGCAGGGTTTCACCAAACACACATTTATTGACAAACAGTTCAAAAATAAAGACTTACAGGAAGGTAGTTATGTACACAAAATGGCTGACGCCAAAGCGAACAGTGGGCAGACCACTGTGTACTGTGGCCACAGGAAAATAATACTATACAACTGCTCTCGGGAGAGCGAGGAAGACTCAAGGAGGTTCAACTGACTCAGGGCAAAGCAAACTGGGCAACAGCCTAAGCATAGCAGTAGATCTGTGGAGAGAAACGCTACCTGCTCAGCGTAGCAGAAATACTGTACAGGGAAACGCTAAACAATTTATTCACGAGTAGGAACTGTCCAAGTAGTCCAAATCTTCCATCGAGCACGAATCACAAATCCATCGGGACTGACGGTCACACGACGGAGAACAGGAGTGTGACTCGTATAATGGTCCAGCGGTGTTTGACTAGCAAAGAGCTGCTTATGTACAAACACCGCTGGCCTAACAAATTGGAAATACCTGGGTGAGGCACGGGAGAGATGATTACCGGGGCTGGGAACAACTGATGGAAAAGGAGAGCGAGGGGGCATGATTGAACCGGCAGACTGTCAGCAGCGTGGGAGAAAACAGGTCACAGTGGCTGTCTAACAGCTGCCGGTCAGGCAGTGGCTATGGATAGGAATAGGCACAGAATACACAAAATACACATACATAATGGAACCAAAACCCACTGAGAGATCAGGACCGAGCCGGGGGGAAACCAAGCCGGCTTGGTTCCTGACAGTAACTGCAATCTCGGAGGCTAAGGCCACCAAACTTGGTACACAGGTTGACCATGCGACTAACACCTATGGCTACTTTTGGGGTCCAAAGGTCAATGTCAGAATACCAAATAAACTATATCTCAGCAACAAAGACAGATAGGGCTACTAAACTTGGTACACTGGTTCACCTTGGGATCATGAATTGTGACTATGGGTATTGGATTGCAAGGTCAAGGGCTGAGGTCAAAACGCTGTATAAACTAAATCTCATGAACAATGAAAGCTAGGGTCACCAAACTTGGTACACAGGTTCATCTTGATACCCTCTGACTAATGGGTTATGGGTCAAAAAGTCAAAGGTCAAGGTTTTAAATCTATAGGGCTGCAAAAGGTGTGGATATGCATCTCAGTTGAGTCCATTTTAGTTATTCTTATTGTTTGACAGTGTTCTCCCCTCACCTCTCTGCTTTAGGAATCAGGGAGGAAGTTAAATGGCAGCAGCTGGCTGATCCCCATCACCTATGAGTGTTCAGCTTGAGCAGTGCATTTGCCTCAGTGCAAAATGAAGAAGCTTTGGGATCATTATGTTGATAACCTACCTGCCGACACAAAGCAACCTTTGTGTACAATTCTGTTTGCTGAAAACTCTTTGTGAATGTTATGTTCACTCCTAATGTACGCCTTGTTTCCAGAAGTCTACCTGTCACTTCGCTGCCACCTTGCTCCTTTCTGAACTCCTGGCTGCGCTAATCCTTACCTGCCTGCCCGCTCACACCCATCTCTGTAAGTCAAATCCTCCCGGAACTCCAAAGCCCCTTCCACGATGGATATGCACCTGAATGACAGTCCTCTCTTGCACACTCGGGAAAGAGACCCCATTTCACTGTCAGTGACACCGCTGCTCCAAGTAAGCCAGCTCACTCTGATCATTCACCTCCACCTGCAATTATTACTAAATCTTTTATGTCTGCATTACCTCCACTACTTACCTCCATTTCCCCTCTCCTCCAAGAATGCAGTTTCACCTGCACACTGCAAACAAAATGTATTTTCTTGCTGCAACTACCAGTTGTGTTCTTGTGTCTGCAGTCAGTCAGTCATGTCATACTAAACATGCTCCACATAAAAATATGTACTGAATTCCAAAAGGAAGTGGAAATGCAAAGGTGGCAGTGGTACTAACCATTCCCCACTCACCTATAAGTATTCAAGCAGCTGAAAAAGCTCAAATCCACAACTGTGATGAAAGGGGAATGGAATGGAATAGTTGCCCAGGAATGTGTAACCTACACGCATTGCAGGGAGAAACTGTGACACTAATACGGTGAGTTATAGTGGACAAGGAGGCCAGTTATATGCTTGGCCATGATACCAGGTTGCAGTGACCTAGCAAAGCATCACAAAGGAGGAAGTGTTCTACACTTCAAGTTGTTATTGACTGTAGTATTTTCATCCACATATTAAAGACAATCCTTATATCTATGTAAGGCTGATCCATTAAAATGGGGCTTTCTGAAGTGGGGGACCGTGTAAATGTCATTCCTGGACAGCTCATGCAACATTTCTTTTCCAGACCTTTAAATCAAAGCTGGTGTCTGATTTCACATGTGGCTTTTTTGACCTAAAATCTACTGAGGTGGTGTACAGTAACTGAATTCAAAAACTGGTGTCATTGTTCATTGTCTGTATGTATAAATGCTACCAGTGCAGACGTATGCTGTTTATTAGCTTATAGATGGTGGATAATTTGGGATTGAAAAGGTTTCTATAATCTGTCTATGCCGCTTAATTATCAGAGAGTGGTCATCTCAATCTGCTCCTTTCTGAACTAATGAGACTATGCTAGGCTAAGACCCTAATTATTGCTAACTCTAGCCATCCCTGGCATATGTAGTTAATATCTCACAGGCTCAGATCACACAAGAAACCACAAAGACAGAGAACGGGGGGGGGGCATCAAAGGATATTCTTAGACTTAAAGATGTTTTGATCGAAACTGGTGAGGTTATCTAGGCGCCGCAAAGCCTGCACGCTTTTGGCTTGTGGTTAACAGGTGGGCCCGGGAACACTGCTGAATCCACTCCTCCCCCAACCTCACAACCCACCAGCTCTTGAGAAAGACTTTAGCCAAGATCTGTCTGGCAGACAGAGAAGGGGATTTTGCACCAAATCCAGTGGATCAATAAAAATGTTTGCTAATTAGGCTGGCCGAGAAAGGAGGGGTCAACTGGATAACAGTGAGAGACAGAGAGAGAGGAAGGAAAAAGAAAAAAAAAAAGGGCCGCCACTGCTGATTCAGAAGTCTAGACAGATAAGGAAAATCCCCAGACAGGAGTGCCTGTTGTGGAAATCAGGTGAAGCACATTAGGTGACAACCCTTCTCACTACTCGGGTGAGTCTGACATGGTCTCACCAGGACCAGGCTTGCCCCTCAACCCCCTCCTTCCCTTCTTTGCTTCACTCTCCTCCTCAAGGCAACCCTCCCGTGCAACAGTGATCAGTTTCTCTGACCCCAATCCTCCCTCTTCCGCCTCCCACCTTTTCTTTGCCCTCCTCCTCCTTTTCCCTGCCCCTCCTCCTTCCTTCCTCTGGACATCACCACTTTGACCTAAATCTCTTCATTTAATCTTCTTCTTCTCGTCTTTTGGATAACAATCAACCACCTAATTGTCTTAATCTCACTGGTCTTTCATTGTCCCTGGGGCGTCATGCCGTGGTGCAGAACAAAAACATTAACCGCAGATCAATACTTACAATCCGGCTGCATAAACTACCATGTCTTCTATTGATTTTTCTTTGCTAATTTAATGTTGAGCTGGGGTGCTTCAGGGTTTAATTAATATAAAAAAAGAGGGTGGGGCATGCCAGGCCTGTGACAAGCTCTCATAATAACAAAAGGGAAATCACAAGTTCATGTGCAAAGTTGAAATCCACTTGAAATGAGGTGCATATTTCACTGAGGAATTATGAGGAGGAAAAAAAAAAAACAACAACATGCACATCCGCGGATTAAATCCAGCGGTTGTAAACACCTTCTGAAAATCTCATTCAAGCCTCTTTTTGCATCTGCTGTAAATATTGAAGAAAAAGATCTGTGCATTGTCAGTTTCAGAAAATGAGAAGCTTATGGAAAAGCACTTTCAGTTATATTTCAATACGGCTTTGGGCTCTGAGCCAAAGATATTAGCTTCAAAGCAGTGGTAAGCTCAGGCTCAAGCTATGGTTAGGAGGTGATTTGTGTATGATTTTGAAATGACAACCAGGGGAGATAATCAAAATATTCAAAACAATAACGGATTATGTCAGTCAGTGGCAGCACTTTGTGTGCCATCTGTTATTGGAGAGGGGCTGATGTGCTGTTCAGCATCAACGTTTTGTGCTATGAAAGTTTTTATTTATCTATTTATTCATTTTCCTCTATGCCATTTTTTATTTTATTGTTACAGCATTTTAAGCAGGTGTTTCCCATCCTTCTGACTTTGGGCCATTATTCCAAAATAATTATAGTAACTGAAAATGCACCAATTTATTGTGACAATTGTTTATTCACCATTCTTCATTTAATCTCACACCACCAATACTTTGGGCCGTGGCCTCTCCCCCGTCCCCTCTGTCTCAGTGGGTGAGTCTGGCGCTTCGCTACAGTCAGATGACACTGTCTGACTCTGCTTTGCTGTAATCTGACATGGCTAATCTCATCTCTCGGTGTCTTCAGAACTGGCAAACTACCTGGCTCTCTCCAGCCAATTAGGGCCCATCTGCACAGCACACCACGCAGGCCAAGCCAAAGCCAGCCGTCGTCAGGGCCCAGCCAGCCTGGTCAGACTGCTGAAGGGCTCAGCAGTGGCTAAGGCCGTCTGGGCCCCGGGTGCATGGTTTCATAACAGCCCATCTGCCCGTGGCGTGGCCTGGTCCACTTTCATCCCCATTTCCAACGGCACCACAGACTTACTAATTAAAGAATTCAGTTGTTAGGTAATCACCAGAGCAATGGTTTGTCATTTGGTTAAGTGGGTTGCTTGGATACCAAATTGTTCTTTGTCATCATTTGCATGAAAGGTTTAAAGGGGTCATCAACTGAACGCTTTCCACATTTTAACAGCTCCCACTGGTCTTAATAAAATGCTTGTGACATATTTTGGTGAAATTTTCTAAAAAATATTTAATTATTGCAGCATAATTGTGAATCATCTTTTGCTGCCTTGACAGGCACTGAAATGGCTCATTTTGATATGTCTGTCAGTGGTCGATAGGCTATACCTGGTCCTTGGCGTAAAATAAGCACAGAAACATTCGCAGATGAGTAAATTGTGCCCCAAGGTGGCTAACTGACATTAGCAGCTAGCTACCATTAGCTAGCCGCACCAAATAATGTCTAAGAATGACACATATGGTCAAGTGCTGCAGATGAACTCGCATTCCAGTGGGGGTGAATAGAATTCACAGAAACTAGAGGGCACACAATTTTTGGACCTTGACCTTTGGCCTTTTGACCTCAAAAGCAACGGGTTTCCAGAGTGTGTCTAGTGGGGGTGGGATACTATTCGGATCGCGACAGGATCCTATCACAACATGCAGGTTCGGTTAATTGGAGACTCTAAAGTGGCCCTAGGTGTGAATGCGTGCGTGAATGGTGAAGGGACTGGCGCCGTACCGCGGCTGCTTCATCCATCCAGGTAGATGCCCTGAATTTCCCCTCTGGGGATCAATAAAGTAGACAAAATAAAAAAAATTAACGATAATCACGATAATTGAGTATCACAATCCCATATATTACAAATTTTTTCAACTTACTCAACCTCAAATCATGTCCCAAATAAAACTGTTGACATCTCTTTCATATAGTATTCTCGGGGCTTCGTTTTCCAGAGACACGTCTCTGCACACAGGAGGGGTGGCGGACGGCGTTTGGCATTCACTCCCGCTCCAGATGCGTTTAACTGACTCTGTGGGCTCATTTAAAAAGCAGCTGAAAACTTTTTTGTTTAACAAGGATTTCCACTGAGTTTCAACTGCTTTTTAGTGGCAAGTCTGATATTTTTTAAATTATTTTAATCTTGTATTTTAACTTGTTTTTTTATTTTTAAAATTATTTTTATCTATCAACTTCTTTTTATTCCATTTTATAATACAGCGCTTTGTGACTATGTGTCTGTGAAAAGCACTTTATAAATAAACTTTACTTACTTGGCTCTTGGAGAAAAAGCAAGCTCCATGCTGGTGTGTCTTGAGCTTAGCTGATGCTAACACTGCTCTGAGACGCGTGCTGGACCGCCGGGTTTCTAGTTTGTTTTTGTTTTTTTGTGCAGCACTTCTTGCGGGTTGTGTGTCATGTCAAGGTCTTTCCTTCCCTCTTTGTTATGAAATCCAAAAAAGGCCTGACATTTGAGCCAACACTGAGCTAACTGCTAACTAACTTTCAAAGCTGGCTGCAAAACTCCGAGACCAGCCATGACTTCACTTGACTGGGTGCTTGCTTTGCGCCATCTAGTGGACTGAAAATGCAAATGATTAAATACTCAAGACAGTGTGCAACGTTTACAAATTAATAAATAAAAGATCGATCCGTGCATTTAGGGATCAGTGCATTGTCGCTAGTGTCAAGTATCGCAATCTATCACTAAATTGATCTTTTGTCTCACCCCTAGTGTCTAGGTCTAACCCTGTCCCAAGTTTGGTGATTGCTTCTTGAGCCATTTCTATTTCATTGCACGGAGAAACATAGAGACATACGAGGGCGGGCTAAAAAGTTCATCGGCTGAAAAGTTCATAGTGGTCAAATTTGACCAAATGTGGTTTATTTTTCAACCGCAGGGATCCAAGCACTGCAACACCGATGGAAGAAGCGTGTGGACTGAAGGGCAGACTATGCTGAAAAATAAACCACATTTGGTCAAATTTGACCACTATGAACTTTTCAGCTGATGAATTTTTCAGCCCCCCCACCCCTCCACATATAGGCAGACATGCATTAATGGACTGGCAATCCGTCCAGGATGTGCCCTGCCCCTTGCCCAAAGATGCTGGGATAGGCTCCTGCCCCCCACCCCCCACCCCGAAAAGGATTAAGCGTAAGACGATGGATGGATGGATGGATGTACTATTGTCACCATGGATAAACACAGATCAAAACCAGCCAGATCAACAATTAAGCAACAAGCAGCCTGCCCTCACTTCCTCCCAGCCACGGCATGCTCCTAATGGCGACCACCTAGCCAAGCTAATGCTAACAGATCAATATAGCATCACAGCAAAAATATAACAAAACTAGAGAGCACTCAGAGAGTATATGCCTCCACCAAGACTGTCTCACCTTCCCTCCCTTCTCCCTTTTGTCCATCTATATCACCATCCATCTGTACATTGTGAGATAGGGTCTTGGCGGAGGTATGCACTCACGGATCACCTCTATCGTCTAATGAGTTCATCTTTGGGCCAAGGGCCACCTCTGGTGAAAATTTCATCCAAAACCATCAAAGAGCTTTTGCGAGATCCTGCTAACAGACAGAGAAATGGCAGCAAAAACAATATGAGTATACATTATATGACTACATTATAATAACAAGACTGTCATAATTGTATTGACCATACATTGGGGCTGGGCAATTCTTCCTTAAATCAGCATCATGGTTTATTGAATCATTCAGGTCGGTTTTCATTTTTTTTCCCCCTCTTCTCTCTTCTCCCTTACAGTTTACTGACAAGGTTCATAATTATTAAGCAATATTACACAACAGTGCAGTATCATATCATTACAGTGCGTAGTAAACAAGCATAATAGAACAGGCCTATTGTGATTTCATAAACAAAAAAATGAAACATTGTCCAGTGCTGAAGTTGTGTGTTTACATACCGTGTGGGTCACGTGGCTCGCAACAACATCCTTAGCTTGTCTGCCGGTACATGGTGCCAAAGTTACGTCTGCAGGCACTTCGAACCCCGTTTTAAACCGCACACTTTGCTTGCTTTTTCTTGGCATCTTCAGATGAAATAATGTCAATCATCATATACTATGTGGATGAAGATCACATTTCTTTTCGGTCCAAGCCGTTTTACTTTTTCTGCAGTGTTTGGTGGTAAACAGCGCTAAGAGTGCACTGCTGCCGGAGTGCGGAAGTGCGTGGCCATGCACGTAACTCCGTGGACACGTCTTAAAGGGGATGTACACGAAAGCTGAATATTAATATATAAAATAATTTTTAAAAAATTCCTGGATCCAGATCGTGATCCGGATCACCACCAAAATCTAATCATCTGTTCCCCACGACATTAGACACGTTTCCTGAAATTTCATCAAAATTCGTTCATAACTTTGGAGTAATGTTGCTGACAGACAAACCAACAAACAAACCAACGCTGGCAAAAACATTACCTCCTCCTCTTGGTGGAGGTAATAAGCCAGAATGACGTGAGATATATTATAGACTGTGGTTTAGTGAACCAGGTGGAAACAGGGGTGTCAATGAGGGTGACTGAAATCTAAAGGAAATAACAACATAAACTATGCTTGGTAAGCAAACTTGTTAGCTGACTGTTTGCTACATGACAGACAGCTAGGCTGGCCAATAATAGAGCAATGGGCAGGTAGCAAGGGTGGCGTTCGGCCGGGTTTACTATGTTAATGATGTCCCATAGCAAATCCAGAAGAGCCAAAATGCTTCCCAGAGAGAAAAATGATATAAAGGCTGTGAGGTTTTTTTTAAGAGAAATGAATGTTTTGAATTTTTTTTTTCACCAATCATGTGAATTTCAGAGGGTTAAAACATACAAAAACACAATTTTTCAGTCAATGACCCCTTTAAGAGTTATAGGACAAATCAAGTGAGCTAAATTGAAGTTGTTGACATAAAATATTTTTAAAAAATTTACTTATAACTTTAAGTTAATTCATTGTTAATTAGGAAAATAATTGGGTTTGTCATTGTCATGACTTTATCTTAATACTAGTACAAAACTATAAACAGTGGTAAATAAACTTAAATGGGGGCAAACAGCTTATCTTCTCATCAATCCAGTCTCACTTAATCACCTTACTTAAATCAGTTGAAATTAGCCCTCTTTTCGGCCCCCTGTTATCCATCTTTCCCCTCCTTTTCTCCCCAGTCGTTTTCACAGCTTTGTGGATTAGACAGATTACTCATCTGAAACTCTGTTTTTGTTCTTTTTCTTTCTTTCTCTCTCTGACTCAGATCATGATGGATTTGAGCTCAGGATGAACACCTCAAACCTGTTGCTCCACTTTAAAGTTTCAGTTAATACAACTTATTGTTAGGCATCTACTGGAGCGGATGACCAGATGCACTGCATATGTGATTGCGTCCTACTGAAACCCATCATGCTTGTTTTGAGGCGGTATGTGTCATCTCTTTGTACCAACTGTAGTTACACAATGCAGGTGTTGTGAGTGACACATTTACGGGGAATTTTTTGTTGTCTGATGACCATAATAGTTTTGTTTATTGCCAGGCATGCTTCCTATCAAAACAATCAATGAAATGGAAAATGAATAAACCACACTTCTCTGCTTGTCTGAATCAGAACATAAAGATGTAGTAACTCTACTGTTGACTTAAGGCGCTTTTCCATTTGGAACTGTTTGGCCTCGTTTGGCCTGGAACGGGACAGTACAGTTTGGTACAGTTCGGCACGCATGTTTTTCTACTGGACTAGGTGTCATTTGAAGTGGGTGGGAAATAGTTAAAAGGGAGGCGGCGCAACCCTCTCCCTCCCGCTACGTAAAACAAACGTAACTGGCGTAAATCAAGCGTAACGTTACGCAAAACACAAGTTGGCAGGATATGAGGCGTCTGCGTTCTCTGGCTGTTTTTGCCAGAATAAAGGCAAAAACGGAGAACAGAAGGCAAACCCGCAATACGACACACTCTGGAAAGGTACTGGAGCATTTAGAAGCCATGAGGATGTGAACTACATTATGTATGATGGTAAGCTAATGATTGCTGATGCTACTTTGCTTTTAAGTCCACCGTACAACATTGTAATGTCGGCAAGTTATCGATATTAGGTCCTAAAATCTGTATTCTGTGTGTGTGTTTCAGATGGCTCTCTTCTGGCAAAAATATCACTTCAAACGGTCGGCGTTAACGTTCATCACAGTGATGTGACCCCAAGTTCACGAACGCGAAGTGGCTATAATGTCTGTAGAAATGTTTAGCTTCCTGTGAAATAAATTGCTCTGATCTGTGCCAAAATCATGAAGAGACTGTTGAGACATCATGGAATTTACCTGCTCCAGCCAGTGGTGTCATGACAAAACATGGATCAGGTGCCATATGAGCTGTTAAATATATATTTCAACAGGTAAACAGTACTGAGTTAGGCATAAGATATATTTAACAATTATGATGCATTTTAAGCCAAAACAAATGGATCTAGGATTAGAAGTAATTAAAATAAAGCAGTCACAAGGTTACATGGAGAAATACGTGGATTAACTGGAAATATATCGTACTGAGTATTGCTGACTACATGTACGTAGATGCTGTATAAATATATATTCTCTGCATCAACAGTGAACTATACATGTATTCATGTAGTATTGCCCTGGGAATTTTGACAATAAACCTTTGTACTTTTGCAGATGTCTCTATTTTGTTTTACAGTCTTCAGCAAATAATTGTTTTGGTTACTTTTCTTAAAAATGAGCCATTATTTTCAAAGTCACTGATAAATGGTTCGTACTGTTGACTCTTTTCCCACTGGTGTCTGAACAGACAAAATAGAAAATCATGATGCAAACACATAAATCACTAAATTGTTTATTCCAATCAGCAGCAAATTACAGATTATTTAGAATGTGCAAAATTCAAACTGTAAAAAACAGGGTGTCTGCAGGTTTTAACAAGTGCAATTTTAGACTTTTTTAGACCATCATGGATTAAATTTACGACCTTCACGAAGTATTAAAAAAAGAAAGAACAAACCCAGATTGCGGTCAATTGACGTTTATTGTCAATGAAACGAACATATATACACCCATTATTTTCATTATTTTACATGCTTCTAAGCTCTGCACTTTTGGTGGCAATTTCGTCCTCCAGAACCTTAAGCTGGGAGAGTTTGTCTTTAGCAGCCCTCCTCAGAGCATTTGATTTTGAGAGGAGCTGTGCCATTTTGCTCCCAGCCTTGCCCTCTGCTTGCTCTGCCAACTCATCTGCATCTTTGCCCAGGCTCTCAATGACTGTATGCAGACTGTCCCTCTTGACTTTCAGGTCTTGTAACTGCTCCTCCGTGTGTGCCCTTTTCTTCCTTTGTGTCTCTGCCTCCTTCCTCCCGTCACATGAACAGCTTCTTCCCCTCTGCCATCAGACTGCTGAACACTAAGTGACTTATTGACTCTCGTGCACTATGTACAGCAGCTCAACCAGACTCATGTCAATCATCACTGTTTTCTTCCTGCATTACCGACTGCACTATATGGTTCTCCACATTATCTGCTGCTCGCTAATATATTTTAACTGCTGACCAGTATTACTCACTCTTATTCTACACTTTATTGCATGTATAGTTTATTTCTTTTATTTTATCATGTTTAATGTTGCAGCATTGCACCGAGACAAATTCCTAGTTTGTGTACTACATGAACAATGGCAATAAATCTGATTCTGATTCTGATTCTCTTCCTCTCTTCGTCCAAATGCACACGGTACCGTGACCTGGCAGCCATGACAGATTTCATTAAGTCAGGTGTAAGTGGAACCCTGGTAACGCCCCCATGTATTGCAACGTAGTCGCAAACAAGCCTGTGTGCAAACCTTTGAGATACAATCTTTTTTGACGAACTCTGCTACTCCAAATCGGATGATATAGGCGGTCTTGTCTCTCCCGCATTGGAATGTTTTGGCTACTGTCGAGTCGGGAAACATTGCTTGAAACAGTTCCCCGATGTCGTCATTAGCTCTGTATGACTGGTGTTTAGCCACGATGTTAAGCGCCCACAGAACTTCTGCCTTCATCGTTTCAGTCGAGCCCATTAGATCGCGAATATCATTTGTATTATTTCTTGACGTGCTGCTTGCAACCGAACAGAACTGAGCAATTCCATGAGAGTTGCGTGCTGCATTTGCTGATTCCTGGTGTTTGCTAGCTTTGATGTGTGACTCCAGTGCCCTGACGCCCAGGGTCCCGAGTTTAAGTGTTCTTTTGCACAACGTGCAGTACGCCTCAGTGTCGTCGTTGGGAACGCGTTTGAGCCAGTCTGCAAAGTCATCTCTTGAGAGCCAACTGTCATTAAATTTACGTTTGCCCATCTTTTTAGTTTTGTCCTGCTAGCTTTCTCTCCTGCCATTCGCACGTTACTTCACAACTATTCCCGCCTTGCTCGCGCACACAGCTCATTCAGACCAGAGCCAAAATGCTTGCTCCAGCATCCTGTGACGACAGTACATTTCCGTTTCACATCTGCAGTTTTATTGTGCGTTCCACTAACAGCAACATTTCATGTAGAACAGGGGTCGGGAACCTTTTTGGCTGAGAGAGCCATGAACACCACATATTTTTAAATGTAATTCCGTGAGAGCCATACAATATGTTTAAAACTAAAAATACAAGTAAATGTGTGCATTTTATGTAATTTCAACACTTTTAAAGTACAATAAGTCTCTGAATTCTTTTTAATAACATTGTTATGCTGTTGCTAATCAATGATGAGTATTTCTTACCATTAATGCGACTTCTGGTGCTCAATATTGGCTGAGCCTGGAGTATCCGGATGTGCAGCGGCTTTTGGGATATTCAAATTCAAACGTTTATTTCAAACTCAGGGTTCATATTAAATGCAGAACTGAAACGAGTAGAAAATAAATAAATAAATGCTTAAATTCAGCGGGCCGTCTCGTGTGATCTGAGCTCGTAATGGCCGCAACACGGAAGATGATTCTAAAACTATATACAGAGCAGCAGACACTCGGCGCTCTTGTAAAAACAAAATCTTTAAAGTTTAAAGATTTGTCTGCAAGCCAGATGCAGCCATCAAAAGAGCCACATCTGGCTCGCGAGCCATAGGTTCCCAACCCCGTGTAGTTCTACATTGTAGAGCTACACGGACCATAACTGCCACCATAACAGAAAAAAAAACTGAATGGCGTGGAAAAGACATAAGAACAATACTTTAAAAAAAACATTAATCCTTTATCGATATTTTGCATTGAAACGTAGGTCTTAAATTACTCAAACTCAATTTTAGACTCACAGTGCAAAATATCCCTGTATTTTAGACTTTTTTAGGCTTAAAATTGAAAATGTGTAATTTTAGACTTTTTTAGACATCGCGGGCACCCTAAAAAAAAAAAGAAACTGGAATGGGTAACACGCCCGCCACGCTGCCTCACTGAGCAGCAACTGGTCGGCCCCTCGTACTGGTCCTGGTTCAGCAGATCTTCAGCCTTTTTTTTTTTTTTTTTGTTACTTATTTGTACCCGTAGGTAGATTTGGTTTGCAGTTTGGTGACAAGCCACCGGCTGCTGGTCGCTGCGTGCGCGAGCGCCCTAAACCTACATGTTTTTGGTATGCGGGAGGAAACCGGAGAAATCCCGGAGTAAACCCGCGCAACACGGGGAGAACATGCAAACTCCACACAGCTCACTGTTGGTCGGGGGCTGGGATCGAACCCACGATCCCCGCGGTCCCCCGGCCGAGGGTAAAACTGTGCTGTCACAGTGCTTAAACCACTGCGCCACCGTGCACTATATAGAGCTTGCACCTCTATATAGTGAGGCAAGGTCTGGTTTGGGTGGATCGTTTCCCCCTTGCCTAGATGAAAGACAGAAATGGGTGGTGGATAATTAAAGAAAGTTTAAAACATATTTGAGAAATGAATGAATCTTTATTTTGGATAATTAGATTAAAAGAAAGGAACAGAATAATAAAACAAAGGGGGGAAAAATCCAATAAGGTCAAATTAAACAGGAACTCCTCGGATTATACAATTCAACATAACTTATCAGAAATGGGTGATGGCTGAAGCCGCAGCTTATATTGCCCACCCATGTTCCAGCTAAGAATTCAAAAATAAAATAAAATAAGAGTGATTACAAATCAGAACAAAGCCAAGACAAAACGTGACAAAAACTAAGCAACAGCACAACACAGACTGGATATGATAATCCTTGTGTGATTTTACATGTCGTTTTGTATATACAGCCGTGGACAAAATTGTTGGTACCCCTCTGTTAATTGAAGAAAAACCCACAGTGGTCACAGAAATAACTTGAATCTGACAAAAGTGGTAATAAATAAAAATTCTATGAAAATTAACCAAAGAAAATCAGACAATGCTTTTGAATTGTGGTTCAACAGAATTATTTTAAAAAACAAACTCATGAAACAGACCTGGACAAAAATGATGGTACTCCTAGAAAACACTGAAAATAGGCCATAGGGACATGAACATGACCATAGGGACATGTTCAACCAAGATGTGTCCTCTAATTAACATCACAGGTGTCTACAAACTTGTAATCAATCGGCCTATTTAAAGGGTGACAAGTAGTCACTGTGCTGTGACCATTGTGGGTTTTTCTTTCATTAACAGAGGGGTACCAACAATTTTGTCCACGTGTGTGTGTTTGGAGTATTTATTCCTTTAGTTTTTGTTTAAATTGTCCAAGCTTTGTACCGACTGTAGTTACACAATGCAGGTGTTGTGAGTGACACATTTACGGGGAATTTTTTGTTGTCTGATGACCGTAATAGTTTTGTTTATTGCCAGGCATGCTTCCTATCAAGACAATCAATGAAATGGAAAATGAATAAACCACACTTCTCTGCTTGTCTGAATCAGAACATAAAGTTGTAGTAACTCTACTGTTGACTTAAGGCGCTTTTCCATTTGGAACTGTTTGGCCTCGTTTGGCCTGGAACGGGACAGTACAGTTCGGTACAGTTCGGCACGCATGTTTTTCTACTGCACTAGGTGTCATTTGAAGTGGGTGGGAAATAGTTAAAAGGGAGGCGGCGCAACCCTCTCCCTCCCGCTACGTAAAACAAACGTAACTGGCATAAATCAAGCGTAATGTTACGCAAAACACAAGTTGGCAGGATACGAGGCGTCTGCGTTCTCTGGCTGTTTTTGCCAGAATAAAGGCAAAAACGGAGAACAGAAGGCAAACCCGCAATACGACACACTCTGGAAAGGTACTGGAGCATTTAGAAGCCATGAGGATGCGAAGCTTCCTATTCCTTTAGTTTTTGTTTAAATTGTCCAAGCTTTGTACATGATTTTAATTCAGGTCCAAAAGCGTTCCACAGTCTGACTCCTTGCACTGAAACACAGTGTTGCTTGGTAGTAGTTCTCAGACCCCAGGGCAGACCCAGAACTCACTGGAGAGACAACATCTCCCAGTTGGTCTGGGAACACCTTGGTATCCTCTCTGAAGATCTGGAGCAGGTGGCTGAGGAGAGGGAAGTCTGGGCTTCTCTGTTTGAACTGCTGCCTCTGCGACCCGGACCTCTGGAAAAGTGGTAGAAGATGGATGGATGGATGTCATGTATGGGAGCATTAATGAATGATACAAAGTCTATAGTGTGGGTTGATTCAGCAAATATTTCACTCTGCGCAGTATTGTGACTGATTTGCATATTTTACCTTTAATATAATTAATATGTGACTTCCAACACAGTTTATTATCAATTATTACACCAAGGATTTTAATTTTGGATACCCTTTCAATCTCTACACCATTTACACTGAGTTTAGATACTGAGTTGTTGTGATGTTGTGAAATAACGTTATCAATAAAATTTAGCCACCGCTGTGTCGCCCTGGTTTCAAGTGTGGGTGGTGTTTTGTGCTTGTATTGCTAAAATATAAAAGGAAGCACTACAATGGGTCTCAAATATTTGTAATGTGTTCTATTACTGAATGAGTTTAAAGATGAAATACTATACACATATAAACTAAATTCTAATGGTGACTGAACATCTCCCATTCCCCAAGGTGCAAGATACACTATTATGACTAGAATTCATAAAGGATCACAGAAGTGATCTGATAAAAATAAATAAACAAGCGGTTTATTTTATGGTGGCTATTATTGGATGTGCCATTCATTTTCAATTACTCTGTAATTAATATTCACACACATAAATCTCAGTTCAGTCCCTTTCATATTAAGTGGAAATTGTGCTCCTTTAAATTTGGCACTTTACCTAAACTTTAACTTAAAGTGAGGTAATCGGATCCGGGAAAAAAATGCTTTTTTTGCGTGCATGGAAAAAAAATCCTAGAGACACATATACCGCGATTGTCTGCAAGTGTGAATGACCTCTTCCATGAGCAAATGTACGTTTTTTGGTCCGTGGCTGTTTAAATTGAATTCTTTCCTCCCGAAAATATCATTTTTGAATATTAATTACAGCTACATAGGAGCAGTTTCGATGCCGACATTTCACATCCTAATATACGTGTTCTATACACCATCGGCTTTTGCGTATCCGACTACCTCGCTTTAAAAAGCAAAAGATTTGACTATAAATATGATGTGTTGTTTACCTGTCAAAATACATTGGTGTCAAAACGTCGCCATTCTGAACAGATCCGGTTTGGACTCTACAATGAAATACACACAAATTAAGTACATGCACAGCACGAAAGTGCAACATGTAAAAAAATAAATAAAATAAACTTTTTAACCAGGATTACAACTAGCTTATTTCATCAGATACTCCATCCATCCATCCATCTTCTACCGCTTTTCCGGAGGTCCGGGTCGCAGAGGCAGCAGTTCAAGCAGAGAAGCCCAGACTTCCCTCTCCCCAGCCACCTGCTCCAGCTCTTCAGAGGGGATACCAAGGCGTTCCCAGACTAGCTGGGAGACATAGTCTCTCCACCGAGTCCTGGGTCTGCCCCGGGATCTCCTCCCAGTGGGACGTGCCTGAAACACCTCAAGTGGGAGGCGTCCAGGAGGCATCCTAATCAGATGCCCATACCACCTCAACTGACTCCTTTCAATGTGGAGGAGCAGCGGTTCTACTCTGAGCCTCTCCCGGATGACTGAGCTCCTCACCCTATCTCTGAGGGTGAGTCCAGCAATCCTACGGAGAAAGCTCATTTCAGCCGCTTGTATCCGCGATCTCGTTCTTTCGGTCATTACCCAAAGCTCGTGACCATAGGTGAGAGTAGGAACGTAGATTGACTGGTAAATCGACAGTTTTGCCTTAGAACTAAGCTCCCTCTTCACCACAACAGACCGGTACAACGTCCGCATCACTGCAGATGCTGCTCCAATCCGTCTGTCGATCTCTCGCTCCATTTTCCCCTCACTCGTGAACAAGACCCCAAGATACTTAAACTCCTCCACTTGGGGCAGGAGCCTGTCCCCAACCCGGAGAGGACAATCCACCTTTTTCCGGCTGAGGACCATGGACTCGGACTTGGAGGTGCTGATTCTCATCCCAGCCGCTTCACACTCAGCGGCAAACCGTCCCAGCAAGAGCTGTAGGTCATTGCTGGATGAAGCCAACAGGACAACATCATCTGCAAACAACAGAGATGAGATCCTGTGGTCACCAAGCATGACACCCTCCATTCCCTGGCTGCGCCTAGAAATCCTGTCCATAAAAATTATGAACAGGACCGGTGACAAAGGGCAGCCCTGGCGGAGTCCAACTCTCACTGGGAATGACTCCGACCGAGTGTTGGCAATGCGAACTAAACTCTCACAACGGTCGTACAGAGACCGAATAGCTCGTAACAACAAGCCCGATACCCCATACTCCCGAAGCACCCCCCACAAAAATCCACGAGGGACGCGGTCAAATGCCTTCTCCAAGTCCACAAAACACATGTAAACTGGTTGGGCAAACTCCCACGAACCCTCAAGAATTCTCGAGAGGGTAAAGAGCTGGTCCGATGTGCCACGGCCAGGACGAAAACCACATTGCTCCTCCTGAATCCGAGGTTCGACCAACGGCCGGACTCTCCTCTCCAGTACCTTGGCATAGACCTTCCCAGGGAGGCTGAGGAGTGTGATCCCTCTAAAGTTGGAGCACACCCTCCGGTCCCCTTTTTTGAAGAGAGGAACCACCACCCCGGTTTGCCATGCCAAAGGCACTGCCCCCGACCTCCACGCAATGTTGCAGAGGCGTGTCAACCATGACAACCCAACAACATCCAGGGCCTTGAGGTACTCGGGGCGAATCTCGTCCACCCCCGGGGCCCGGCCACCAAGGAGATTTTTAACCACCTTGGCGACCTCAGCCCCTGTGATAGGCGAGTCATCCCCCTCGTCCCCAAACCCTGCTTCCTCTGTGGAAGGCGTATCAGTGGGATTGAGGAGATCCTCGAAGTATTCCTTCCACCGCCCGACGATATCCCCAGTTGAAGTCAACAGTGTCCCATCCGCACCATACACAGTGTGGACGGGGAGCTGCTTTCCCCTCCTGAGCCGCCGAACAGTTTGCCAGAATCTCTTTGAAGCCGACCGAAAGTCTTGTTCCATGGCCTCACCGAACTCCTCCCATACCCGGGTTTTTGCTTCAGCAACCACCCGAGCTGCACTCCGCTTGGCCTGCCGGTACACCTCAGCTGCTTCGGGAGTCCCACAAGCCAACCAAGCTTGATAGGACTCCTTCTTCAGCTTAATGGCCCCCCTCACCACTGGTGTCCACCACTTGGTTCGGGGGTTGCCACCACGAGATGCACCGACCACCTTGCGGCCACAGCTCTGGGCTGCCGCTTCAACAACAGAGGTGGAGAACATGGCCCATTCAGACTCCACAGATACTGTCAACACAAAAAAGCAACATAGAAGGACGGACGTAGCATTAAGCTAGGTCATCGTTTAAACACGATTAAGTTTTCGTCTGTCCTAAGTGAACTTTCCACTGTTGGAAAAAATAACATAAAGCATGAATATCACATCACTCACCGTCCTGTATATCACAATATCACGGCTTCAACTGCTGAAGTTGGGTGCGTCGCGGCTGTACATTCAATTCAATTCGGGTGGCTGGGTCTAATTCCCGGTGCGTCTCCGTGTATTTTCTGGTGCGTCTGCTTGTGCGCACCACTGCAAGCTCAGTCTGCTTCCCTCTGCATTCTCTCATCAGCCGAAACGCACAGGAAACTCTGCTGGACTGCGGTGTTAGATTTCTGCTGATTTCTGTTAAGCCATTCTATCGTTGTGGTTTATAATATCACTTGTTCGCGGGCTCACTGACAAAAAATTGCAAATGGCAACCAGCAAGCGATTCTCGAAAGTCAGCCTAACGCCCAGTCTCATGATGCTACGCCCAGACCAATGAATGGCCAGCAGTGGCGTGACGAAACCGTGCCGGTACCCTTCGGACCTACTTTTAACGGTGCCGATAAAAGTGTCGATAAAAGTGGAACAGTTCCAAAATAACGAACTGTGAGGCCATTGGGTGTCAAAAGGAAAAGCAGACAAAGGAGGCCGAACCGTGGTAAAGGAGGCCAAACGAGGCCAAACAGTTCCAAATGGAAAAGCGCCTTTAGTGTCTCTTACCCATGGGTCCAGTCAGGCACAGTCTGAAGGAGTGGTATGCATCTCAGCAAGAGAGCTCATGGAGGTCTGGTACATTGTGGGTTGGGCAGTGGTCGAAGTTCTTGACAGTCAGATCCTCAGCTGCTAAAGTGATGTTGGGAACTTTAAATTCCTCTGTGAAACAAGGAACTGGAACAGTTTTTTATGCAATTAATAATTTTCTGAGTTCCACTTTTCTCTGTATTATACGGTTATGTATAATTTAGTGGTCGGCATTGTAATAGTGAGGTATATGAGAAGTTATGACGACTAAAATACAATAATGGAGAAAATACACTTTAAGAATTATCCTGCTATTGCACCTATATTGATGTATTTTGAGACATACCAAAGAGCTTTATTGCCATATACTTACAAACACTAAATGTTTAGGCTCCTCTTGGCTGTACTAGACTCCTTCACTGGCCTCACTTTTTTAATTTCAAATTCAAAGCTGGAAGTGGGTCTCATTAAGCCTCCATTTTCCTGGACTAATTTAATCAGTTTTAATCTAAGCTGTTGAGACGAGTGCATGCATTTTGAAGGCTGTACCCGAAGACTTACTGCTAGGGGTGTAGCACCAAAACAGTCCCTGGAAAAGCAGTCAGTGCAGCCAATGTTCCCTCTAAGCTGCGCGCTTAAGCAATCGTGCACTGCTCCCGCATTCTCCGCGCACAGAAAATCTATGCAGCACATAAAATAAAATCCAACCTGAACTGCAAATAAAATAAACACATGTAGTGAACACTGAACAATAGACAGCGCATGGGCACTCTCTCACACCCAGAAGCAGCAAGAGGAGGGAGAGAATAATTGCCTGACGGAGGAAGTGTCTCCGGGAGGTATCAAGTGAGTGCTAGACACCTCCCGGGGAGAGGAAGAGCCAACCAGACAAAGGATTTCGCCCCTGCAGCACAAGCTGGCACGTGGTGAATATATTGTGATTTACGCAACAAGTGTTATGATAATTGCACCACACATTCTCGTTGTCCAAGCAGTATGAATAATGTCAGAGCCTTGGTCGTTAGGCATGAGATTGACTGAGATGACTAACACTGTCCAGCCAATGATATGATGCAGTTCACACGTATTTACTTACGCAGCCAATCAATGTCATTGATAGGACTTTATGTGTACGTGCCCATACGTGGTGGTGTTTTGCAGGTTAGCTAGCTAACAGTGCCGCGGAGTTAAGAGACACAAATGCTTATTATGGCAAAACGAACGGGCAATGGCACGTCCACTCACCAAGTCAAAATAAAAAAGAAATGCAGTTCTTTTAAGATGGAATGGCTGTCGGAGTATGTGCAAACAGAAGAACAAGTGGTGAAACTGGGTAATATTTTTTCTTTTTCGAATGAGAAAGGTCTGCTCTGCAAAACGTGCTGTGAAGCCAAAATAGCAAGCAAGTTTTTGGAGGGAAAAGTGTGGACTGAATGGAAGTTGGACTACCTCAAGCGTCACATTCAGTAGAAAAGTCATTTGAATGCTGTTGGAATTGTACAAAGACACAAGATGGGAAAGGGGATCAATACATTATTGCGGGAGAGCGCAAACGATCGAGAGAAGAGGAACAAGCTGTCACACAAAAAGAAATCCAACCCCAAGCAAGTTAAAGTTCTCACTGGCTATGTTTACATGGACACAAGTAACTGGATTACTGGAAACTGGAAACGAACCCTGAACCCTTCGAGGCTGCTGAACTGGAGAAAGTCCTACAGGGCCTGAAATGTGGAAAGGCAGCAGGATACGATAACATCTTCCCAGAATTCATGAAAAATCTTGGCCCCCGAGCCCTAACCTGGTTGACACAATTCTACACAAGGATCACACAAACAAACTCGATCCCAAAGAAATGGCGGACAGCAAAGGTCATTGCCATCCCAAAACCTGGCAAAGACCACAAACTACCAGCAAGCTACCGCCCAATCTCCCTACTCAGCGTTCCTTACAAAATCATGGAGCGCCTAATACTGCAACCCATTTCCCCAGAAATAGAGGATATTCTAAGTGTGGATCAAGCAGGTTTCCGCAAGGACCGCAGTACAGGAGAACAAGTACTGGCCCTAACCACCTTCATCGAAAATGGCTTCGAGAGCAGACTGAAGACAGGGGCTGTGTTTCTCGATCTTACAGCCGCCTATGATACGGTCTGGCACAAAGGCCTCCTCCTGAAACTTATAAAGGCGATCCCTGCTTGGGCAACAGCAATTATAAAAACCCTGCTGACCAACCGAAGGTTCAGAGTCCACCTCAGTCAGAACACAAGTGCATGGAGAATGCAGAAAAACGGACTCCCACAAGGCTCAGTTCTAGCTCCAACTCTGTTCAACCTCTACATAAACGACCTGCCTACTACAAAATCCCGCAAATTAATCTATGTAGACGACATCTGTTTGGCATTCCAAGCACCAGACTTTGAACCACTGGAACGGGTGCTCACGGAAGATCTTGCCAAACTGGACCAGTTCTGCAAAATCTGGCGCCTAAAACCAAGCCCAGCAAAAACCGTCTCCAGTGTATTCCATCTCCACAATGCAAAAGCTGCCAGAGAACTAAACATCCACCTGAGCGGACTCAAGCTTAAGCATGCCCCAAATCCAACTTATCTTGGAGTGACCCTTGATAGGACCTTATCCTTCAAGGAACATCTAAAGGGGACGGCTGCTAAGGTGAAGGTACAAAACAACCTGCTCTGCAAGCTCGCTGGTGCAAAATGGGGGGCGGCAGTCTTCACCCTGTGCACCTCAGCACTGGCCCTTTCATACTCTGTAGCAGAATATTGTGCCCCTGTCTGGTCCAGGTCATCTTACACACACCATGTAGACACCCAGCTCAACTCAACCATGAGAACTATAACTGGAACAATCCGCTCAACACCACTCCCCTGGCTCTCTGTACTGTCAAACATAGCCCCTCCACACATCCGGCGAGCAGCATTAACTCAAAGGATGCTCCAAAAAGTTAAAGATTTTCCTCACTTACCAATCCATGCAGATATCTACACCCCACCCACTGCCCGACTTTCATCCAGACGGCAGATTTGGAAAAACCCTCCCCCAGCTGACTTTACCATCCAGACAGCTTGGCAAGAGGAATGGGAGATCAAGGAGGTCCCAAACAAACAGCTGGTGATAAACCCCAACCAACAGGTCCTGGGCACCAACCTTCCAAGGAGACAGTGGTCTACACTCAATCGCTTCAGGACTGGACATGGCCCCTGCTTGGCCAGCCTTCACAGATGGGGCAGTAGCCCTAGCCCACTGTGCGCATGTGGAGAGGAGCAAACAATGGAACACATCATAGAGGCTTGCCTGCTCCAAAGACTGGAAGGAGGATTACACACCCTCCATACAGCAAACCAGGAGGCAACTGCTTGGCTTAAGGACTTTGCATTCGCTAAATAAAAAAAACTGGATTAAAAGCCTGATCAGAATAAAAATGCTTCATGTAAACACGCCAATCTGAATATTCTGACCTGATCACGTTCATTCGGATCAAAATTTCATTCCGATTGAGACGGGTGGGTTATGCCGATTGTTAACCCGAATGGTACGCATGAAAACACTTATTCCGAAGGTTGGGCAGAAAATGTTTACTGCGCATGTCTGTACGCCAGCCACACATCGACGTGACGTGACGTGACGTATTTCCACCTTTACAGCAGCTAGTGGAAAACATAGCGGGAGTAAAACAAAAGTGGCCTGTATTGTCCTGCTGTCTCCCTCTGTTTGTCATATGCAGAAGTATGTACTTGTAGCTTCATTACGGAGACCAGCAGAAACAAAAGTACAGTCTGAATAACACAATACAGGTCCATTTTGACCAAAGCGGGGCTTGCTAACACCGGAAGTTGCTTCTTCTTCTACTATTTTCGGAATGTCGAAATGTCGACGTGCGCATGTCAAAATGATTTAGTCCGTTGAAACATGTGACACATGGAAACGCACGTCCTACTCAGATCAGCTTTTTCAGGATCCATGTAAACAGTAAAATTCTGACCTGAATTGTAATCAGACTGAAGAAATTGTGCCCATGTAACCGTGGGCACTGATAATATTCTACTCACCATCAAAATGAATGCATCGATGCTGTCGGTTCAACAAATCAATGATCACATGGAAAAGTATGTGAGTATACCAGAAAACTGGCAAAGCAAAAATTATGCCTTTGAATCTGTGAACTCAATCAATGAGAGAGTGCAGAATGAGACGATGTGCAGTGTTAAAAATGCACCCTGGCATACCCTGACAGTAGATGAGAGCACAGACATAACAGTGCACAAAATGCTAGTCATATATATTAAATATAGGGAGGAAAATGACGTCAACTATAAAACTGTGTTCGGCAGCATCATCCAGCTGACAGCATGCACTGCTCAGGATATTGTGCAGGCAATAACCTCCGATGGCGCCTCAGTAATGCTAGCAAAGCACAATGAATATGCTGAATTTAAGTACATAATAAAGCAAAAACTTAAACAAAGGTCAATCAGCACATTCTCAGATATGGTGGCTGCAGCACTTAGATGTGAGGAGCTAAAGGAGATCTCACAGCTTGTGGATATTTGTGCTACATATCAAGCTTCCAGTGCAGATTGTGAAACAGACTTTAGTTTAATGAATCATATCAAAAGAGCATCTAGAAATCATCTTGAAGTGGCACATTTGGACCAGCTGATGCACATAAAGTCAAAGCAAGAAGCACATGGGGCCATCAACCTGGACAAAGTGTACAACCATTGGAGAAGTGAGAAGGACAGATGGGAAAAATAAGGTCAAATTTAAGTCCCCAAACAGATTTGTGCTTATTCTAGTGTCATTTATTAAGAATTTTCATTTATGGATAAAATCGTTACTGTAGGGAACCCACGCTGGGATATTCATCTCAGACTGGAAGCAGAGAGGAGGGGAATATTCCCTCTGCCGGCAGAGCGTGGGGGATTTAACGGAGAAGGACTGTATGTATTGTAATGGGAGAAGTTATGGTAATGCAGCAAGAAGGAGTAGCTGCGGGGACAGTAAGGGGTGGATGTGTGAACGTACTGTAATGCAAGATTTCAGGCAGCAGGGGGAAGGAATGGAGTGGTATAAAAGGAGAGACTCTGGTGTATTGAAAAAAGTCTTTTTCTGTGTATGAATGAAGTGAGAGTGAGAAATAAAGTTTGTCTGTCGTGCAAGTCGGGCTGCACGGTGGCGCAGTGGTTTAGCACTGTGGCAGCACAGTTTTACCCTCGGCCGGGGGATCGCGGGGATCATGAGATCGTGGGTTCGATCCCAGCCCCCGACCAACAGTGAGCTGTGTGGAGTTTGCATGTTCTCCCCGTGTTGCGCGGGTTTACTCCGGGATTTCTCCGGTTTCCTCCCGCATACCAAAAACATGTAGGTTTAGGGCGCTCGCGCACGCAGCGACCAGCAGCCAGTGGCTTGTCACCAGACTGCAAACCAAGTCTACCTACGGGTACAAATAAGTAACAAAAAAAAAAAAAAAAAAAAAAAAAAAGTCTGGTTCCTTTATTTGCACTCTCCACACTGGTGACCCTTGACGAATTATGGAACACGAGGCAAGAACCCCGGAGTCGGCCCAGACGGGAAGCCCCAGCAACGCGGCAAGCATCCCAGAGACGGCCCGGATGGAAAGCCCCAGCAACGCGTGCGCTGTTTCAGTCAAACTACCGGACTTTTGGCTGCACGACCCGCGGTCTTGGTTCCTCCACACCAAGGCTCATTTTGCCCTCCGGGGAATAACGGCAGATGACACCAGATATTACTATGTGATCGCAGCGCTGGACCCTCGCACGACTCAGCAAGTAGCGAGCCTGCTCCAACAGCCTCCAGCCCACGATAAATACGGGACTCTCAAGGCCGCGCTGACCCGGTGCTACACACTCTCGGACTGTGAGAGAGCAGAGAGGCTCCTGAGGCGCTCCGAGTTAGGAGATGGGTCGGCGGTCGAACTGATGGAGAAGATGTTGGTGTTGATGGGAAAGAATGACGGGCATTTTCTGTTTGCCCACCTTTTCCTCCGGAACCTCCCAACAGAGGCAAGAGCGGTCCTGGCCAACTCACCGTTGCTGGCCGCACGCAACTACCGTGCGCTAGCCCAGGAGGCAGATCGGATCATCCTCACCACCAGAGCCCTCACAGTGAACGCGGCGGCGTCAGAACCCAGTGAGACGACCAGCGGAGGCGAGGAGCCGGCGACGGTAGCGGCAGCAGGGGCCAGAAGGCGCCAGAGAGACACGCTCTGCTCCTACCACTGCTGTTTTGGAGAGAACGCACGCAGATGTGTGCCACCGTGCCAATTCAAGTGTTCGGGAAACGCCAAGGCCAGCAGTCAGTAGCAGCTGCGACTGCCGGTGAAGAAAACAAGCTGCTCTACGTCACGGACTCGCGCTCGGGGAGATGGTTCCTTGTAGACACCGGCTCCCAAAAGAGCCTTATCCTGCCGTCCTACGCCGACCGGCTAGCGGGAGCTAGCGGCCCCAAGCTGATAGCCGCAAACGGCTTGGACAGTAGGACTTTTGGTGAGAGGACACTGACTGTATCCCTACACGGCCGTATGTACGAGTGGACATTCGTCATAGCGGCATGCAGTTTCCCAATCTTGGGAGCTGATTTTCTGTGTGCACACGGGTTGCTAGTCGATGTTGCTAACAAACGCCTGGTTAATGCAATGTCTTTTGATTCTCCCCCCTGTACAGCTCGAGGGGCCGGGCCAACAACACTAGCCAAAGTCACAGCTCCAGGCGGTAAGTTCCACACACTGCTCACTCAGTTCCCAGCACTCACAGTCCCGATGTTTTCAGTGGCCATCACTAAACACGGGGTGGAACACTTTATCACCACCACTGGGCCGCCCGTTTTCGCACAACCTCGGCGCCTGGACGCAGCTAAACTGGCTATAGCGCGTGAGGAGTTTGCCAACTTGGAAAGGTTGGGCATCATCAGGCGCTCAAACAGCCCATGGGCATCCCCACTACACATGGTCCCTAAGGCCGAGGGATCGTGGCGACCGTGAGGAGATTTCCGCAGATTGAATAATGCCACAGCGCATGACCGCTACCCGATTCCCCATATTCAGGATTTTTCCATTCACTTCGCCGGGGCACGCATTTTTTCTAAAATAGACCTAGTCCACGGTGACCACCAGGTCCTGGTGCGCACGGAGGACATACCCAAAACAGCAGTCGTAACTTCGTTTGGCTTGTTTGAGTTTTTACGCATGCCCTTCGGATTAAAAGGCAAGGCACAGACATTCCAACACATGATGGATGCGGTGTTGCGCTATCTGCCGTTTGTGTTTGTCTACCTGGACGATATCCTGGTGACCAGCGCGTCCGAGGACAAACACGTAACCCACCTAAGGACAGTTTTCCGGAGGTTGGAAGAGCACGGGTTAATAATCAACCCGGCGAAATGCCAGTTCGGCATGACGGGGATTGACTTTTTGGGGCACCGCATCTCACCAGAGGGAGTGATACCCTTGCCCGACAAGGTGCGCTCCGTGGCGAATTTTCCCCGGCCTCAGACGGTCAGGGCGCTGCAAGAGTTTTTTGGGGTGGTTAACTTTTATAACCAGTTCCTCCCCCGCGCAGCTCAGCTTATGCAGTCATTGTACGCCGGGCTCAAGAAACAGAAGCCTGCGGACAGAGTCAAATGGACTCCGGAGCGGGAGCAGGCATTCTCTGAGGTTAAAACAGCCCTGGCAACTTCCGGTTATGGCGGCTACGTAGGAGGACACGTCTCACTCTGCTCTGCTCCTAGAGATAAAAAGTCAGCAAATAACTCTCTCATTTGAAACAGAACCTATCCCAGCGTTTGGGCGAGGATATGCCGGTGAAGCCTAAGGCTGGGAAATCAGGTGGAGGAAAAATTGAACCGCTGAAACAGTCCAAATTAACGGACTTTCGCGTCCGTGACGAGGCAGAAAGGGCTCCAGATATGGCGGAGGAAGCCAACGGTGGTGTGGTGACTGCTGGCGATGGCACAGGTGCGGTGCTTGCTGCCATTAGTTCGATGAGAGCAGACTTTTCCGCTAAATTTGATGGGATTATAGCAACGATTGAAGGAATGAGAAAGGAATTAAGTGACTGTATGGAACGAGTAACGCAGGTGGAGCTTCGAATTTCCAGTGCTGAGGATGATGTCACCAGCCTTCAATTAAAGGTGCGCACTTTGGAATTAAAAAATAAACGTCTGGAAGATAATGTCCTGGACTTGGAGTCCCGGTCGAGACGGAACAACCTGAGGCTGGTGGGTCTACCGGAGGGAACCGAGGGTCGGGACCCATGTTCCTTTTTGGAAAAGTGGATTCCAGAAGCGCTGAATAATGCGGAGCTGCAATCATCAGTCGTTTTAGAAAGCGCCCACCGAATTAGTCCACCGAGAGATAACAAGGCATCACCGAGGACACTGATTATGAAGTTCCTCAGCTACAGAGACAGGATGACGATCTCCAACGCGGCGCGAGCCAAAGGAGAAATTAAATACCAGGATCAACAGGTGCGGTTCTACCCAGATTTGGCCACAGGAATCCAACAATTAAGGAAACAGTTTGACCCCGTCCGTAAAGAGCTACGCAACCTTGGGATTCGTCATGGAGTGATTCATCCTGCAAGACTGCTGGTCACATATAAGGGCAGAACACACATCTTCAAGACCCCTGAGGAGGCGCAGGTGCTCATCAAGCAGATCCAAGGGGAGACTGGTGGGAGCTAAGCATGAACAAAATATAAGGTAGAATATTTAAGCATTTGCAACAGGCATCTAACTGATCTGAAGCATATAGCAAGTTTACAAAATATAGATTGTATTATATATTAAAAAAAAACCTATGATGTACAAAGTTGCTATAAAATTTTGGAGTTAAGTGTCATAACCCGAGTGTCGGTTCTGGCCACACTCGGGTCTCATATCTTATTTCCCTGGCTTTGGCAGCTGAGGATTCCTTCCAGCTCCTCGGGCTCTTATTGTGAAGGCGCCCGGGGGAGCTCCCTGCTGTCAAAGTCAGCTGCTGCGCCGCTGTCATTAGGAGCAGCTGCGCCGCGTTGGGGTCATTAGCCGCCAGAGATATAAGCGGGTGCTAAATGTCCTCCAACGCGGCAGTCTCTGTTATGTTCAGCTACGTTCTGTTAATCTCTGTTGTGTTCCTGTTATTCTTGCTCATCATGGTTAACGGACTTGGGAATCCCCTGTTACCCGCCTGTTAACGGTCCCATTGTTAAGGTGCGCTCGTTGTGACTTTACCTTAATTATTATCTCATCTGGTGCATCGGGTGCTCCCCGGCTCAGGCGTCACCTGTTCACTGTATGTATTCCTATGCCTGTCTAAACCTGCACTGTAAATAAACATCACTGCAAACTCACTGGTGACTGAGGCGTCTTGTGATGGTCCGTGAGGGCCATCGTGACAGTAGACTGCCACCCAAACGCCCGGAGAGGAGGCGTTGTTTTGAGACGCCATTCACCGTGCAGTTTGCAGTAGTGGACTGTTTGTTCCTACCTGTCTGAGTGTCTGCAGCGGGGAGTATGACGTCATCCAGGGGCCGTTGTCGGCGCCTTGGCAGGCAGCTAGCGGAGGTTCTGAAGGAGGTAGACTACACCATCTTCACCGCTACGCTGATGGATGCTCCCAGCGACATAGATACCTGGACCTAGCCGAGGAGATTCTGGATTCTCTTCCCCGCTTCACCAATCATCCAGAGGTAAGCGTGAGGAGAGATGACATCGCCGCCCAGCGTGAGATACTCCGAGGGCTGGAGGGAAAGCCTGGCAGGAAGCTGAAGCGGAGGAGACGTCGCCCCTTGCTTCGGGATCCCGCTCCTGCCTCCGTTCCGGCCCGGGAGTTCGTACCATCCGGAGGTCTTTTCCCATCGGGCATGTCGTCACTCGGGATTCCCCCAGAGATGCTGCAGCTGACAGCAGACAAGATCTGGGACCGGGTGGCTGCTGCTTGCTCCGCTGGGAATCCACCAGCGTGTATGAAGCATGTGGTGGCGGAGGTTAGACTGGTGGAGAGGAATCCAGCGCTGCGTGAGTTTCCTGAGTTCGCCGACTTGCTTGCCGCTGTTTCTGCTCAGGAACGGCGATTTCCAGACCTCACCTTCGCCTCACCCCCTACAAGGAACCGTCGTCACACCGGCTTCCAACCTCGATTAGAACCCCGTCTGGATGCTGTTCCGGGTCGCCGCAAGGGCTCAACCCCCCACACAGCTGTCACTCCTGCACCTCGTCAGAGGGGAATCCCCGCAGCCTCGTCTTCTCCCGGGCCCTCGCCTGCTGTCCCGTCAGCGCTCCATGCCCGACTGACCCCGGCTGTCGCCCCCTCCTCCTCGTTGCCTATCCTGGCTGCTGTGTGTCGCGGGAGCTCTGTTTCGGCGAGCCCCATCCCGGATCCGCCTCGAGTGGCCTCATCTCGTCTTCCCAGAGGGCCCTCTGTCGCCATCCAGTGGGGAAAGGAAGGAAAGATGTCCCCCACAGCGGGAACCATCTTACCCTTAGGGGAAAGGCAAGTGCATGATAATTTCTCTCCTTTTGATATTGTTTTGCCTTGTCTGACTCCTGGGGGTGGAGTTCGGGGTATGCAGCCCCCCGAGCTCCTTCCACCCGCTGTGGATGAAAGTATTAACCCTGCTTCCTCTGTGTCTCCCTCCACTGAGCGGTCCTCGACGTCAGGCCAACGTCGCTGGATGAGGAGGGGGCCTGCGGTTCTGGAGAGCCTGGTTCCAGTTCCGCAGCCACGCCATGGGCGGAGGAGGACAGCGGACTGCAGCGTGGAGCCATCACCGATGAAGAAGCGTCCCCGGGGTTCCACGGAGGAGCGGTCCGGTCCAGCAGGTCGAGATTCTCCTGCCACCACGCCGTGCGGGCCACCAGCGTGGACATCGGTACCGGAGGACTATCTAGCTGCGCGCACCATCATGCCAGCTGCGGAGCCTGACGCAGCTGAGTGGGAGCCTGAAGACGACCTCCTGACTTCTGAGCCCGGATCATCGCAGTCCTGGACGGTGTCAGAACCCGAGCTCGGGCAAGTGCTCTGTTTTATCTTTCTTCTTCACCTTTTAGAGCACTTTTGCCTGTCTCAAGGGGAGATGAGCCGGGTGCAGCCGCCCGCTGCGTCCGAGCTTATCTCGCCGGGTTCTGGCGCTGCCGGTGATCCTGATCCCGGGTTTTCTCTCTTGTGTGAGTCTTCTCCCAGGGTCGCCGGCGAGGGGCTGCTCTCGCCTGCTGCGCCAGAGGTTCCGGTTTCGGGGTTGGAGGTCAAGTCTGGTGCCACGCCGACCGGGTCCACCGGGAGTGCTGTTCCGGTCCAGTTGGGGTCCACCGGGAGTGCTTCACCGGCCCAATCGGGGTCCACCGTGGGTTTGGTTCTGGAGGCCCAATCGGGGTCCACCGTGGGTGTTGCACCAGCAGGTCCTAGTTTCGGTGAGGGAGCGGCAGATCCCCGGCCACCGGATGCTGGACAGGCTCGTTTCCCTCGTCACCCTCATCTCCACCATCATCATCCTCGTCTCCCTGAGGAGCGCTACCCATCTCCACCTGGGGCCGTTGGGGTCCCGAACGCTCCGCTCGGTTCCCCCTCATCTCCCCCCTTTTCAGCGGGACCACCGGCTGCTTCTTCCCAACGGTTCTGGTGGGCTGGTGTTGCGGGGCGGCCGCCTGAAGGACTGCCTCGTTGGTTTGGTTCTCTGGGTCGGCCCCCCGACCTATTTGTCTTCCTGTGCGGCGACCTGCTCCGGCCGCCTGAAACTCTCTTCTCCCGAGCATGGGACTGGGGTAGGCCGCCCGAACTGTCCTCTTTTCCCCTCCCTGTTCTGTGGCCTCTTGTTGCCGGACGACTCCCCGAACCTTTTGCCCCCATCCCTCCGGGCCTGGACTGCACCCTTCCCGGGGTTCTGATCTCGTCTGTGGGACTGTTGGGGTGTGTGGGGGGGAGGGGGATTGTTTTGTGTTTTTGTGGCTCACCATGTTGTTTCTGAGTTTGGTGGGGTTTTTTTTTTTTTTCTCTTCCACCTTATGTCACTCTGTATTTGCCAAAAGGTATATTGCCTATTTTGAATTTATTCTGGTTACCCACATTTTTGGGGATTATGGTTTTTTTTCTCCCCCTACCTTTATAGCCTTGTTGGTCTCATCATTTACATGCTCGTTGTTTGTCTCTCTCCCTCCTGCCAGCGCCCCATCCACCCGCCCTAGGGGGGTGGGGGGGGGGCTTGGGTGTTACTCAGGCCGCTCAGAGCTCGGCCTCGAGGGGGAGGTACTGTCATAACCCGAGTGTCGGTTCTGGCCACACTCGGGTCTCATATCTTATTTCCCTGGCTTTGGCAGCTGAGGATTCCTTCCAGCTCCTCGGGCTCTTATTGTGAAGGCCCCCGGGGGAGCTCCCTGCTGTCAAAGTCAGCTGCTGCGCCGCTGTCATTAGGAGCAGCTGTGCCGCGTTGGGGTCATTAGCCGCCAGAGATATAAACGGGTGCTAAATGTCCTCCAACGCAGCAGTCTCTGTTATGTTCAGCTACGTTCTGTTAATCTCTGTTGTGTTCCTGTTATTCTTGCTCATCATGGTTAACAGACTTGGGAATCCCCTGTTACCCACCTGTTAACGGTCCCATTGTTAAGGTGCGCTCGTTGTGACTTTACCTTAATTATTATCTCGTCTGGTGCATCGGGTGCTCCCCAGCTCAGGCGTCACCTGTTCACTGTATGTATTCCTATGCCTGTCTAAACCTGCACTGTAAATAAACATCACTGCAAACTCACTGGTGACTGAGGCGTCTTGTGATGGTCCATGAGGGCCATCGTGACATTAAGTTGGAAAACTACAGAAGAGAGTTAATGTTACGTCATTAAAAGCAGTAGAGTTAGGGTGATTGGGAGGATGAAGAAGGAGTGGCTTTGGCTGATCCTCGTGGGTGTGGAGCAGTCGATGGCTATAGCAGGAGACGGAATTTTTTTTTTTGATTTTGGGGGGATTACCACGAATGTGGGAAGGGGGAATTTGTTTGTGTGTAGTTTGTAGGATGAATGTTCAACCACTCATGTCTTTGCTTCTCTGTATGAGCATGTTTACACTGCGAGGTAATCCCAAACTCCCTATTGATTATAGACCAAAGCGTTAATCTTAATTTAACTTCATGGAATTGCAGAGGTCTACAAAATTTAAAAAAAACTTAAACAAGTTATGAATAAAATAAAAGACATGGGTTCAAAAATTGTGTTTTTACAAGAAACTCATCTAATAGAGGAGAATGTAAAAAGAATTAGGAGTAGATGGCAAGGAAGTGTATTCACCTCATCATTTTCATCCCGAGCCAGGGGAGTTATGACTCTCATACATAAATCAATCCCATTTCAAGTGAAAAATGTAATTGGAGACAAATTTGGAAGCTATCTAATCATTCAAAGATCTTTGTTATTAGAAAATATAAATCTGGTGAACTTATACGGTCCCAATATAGATGATCAAAAGTTCTTTACTAATTTATTTCTTATTTTATCATCACTTCAATTCAATTCAATTCAATTCAACTTTATTTATATAGCGCCATTTCACAACAACAGTCATCTCATAGCACTATCAACTGTAGGGGGGACCCCCACAGTTGCAGAAAGACCCCAGCAATCAGGCGATCCCCTGTGAGCAAGCACTTGGCGACGGTGGAGAGGAAAAACTCCCTTTTAACAGGAAGAAACCTCCAGCAGAACCAGGCTCAGGGAGGGGCAGTCATCTGCTGCGACTGGCTGGGGGGTGAGGGGATAGAGAAGAAGAAAAGAACAGACATGTAGAGAGCAAACAGCACGATGGGGACTCAATCTATGGGAGAGAACAAACAAATGTTAATGACCAGCAAAAAAAAATATTTCATAGAGAGTGAGGAAAGGAGTGAGGCCCAGTGCATTACTGGAGGTCCCCCGGCTGACTAAACCTATTAGCAGCATAACTAAGGGAGGGTTCAGAAACACATGATCCCTCCCTAATTGTAGGCTAGATCAAAAAGGTAGGTTTTAGCCCTATTCTTAAAAACAGAGATCGAGTCTGACTCCCGAATCCAGATTGGCAGCTGATTCCACAGGAGAGGAGCTTGATAACTGAAGGCTCTGCCTCCCATTGTACTTTTGGAGATTCTAGGTATTACAAGTAATCCTGCATTTTGGGAGCGTAGTGCTCTGTTAGGATAATACGGTAGTATCAGATCTTTTAAATAAAAAGGAGCCTGATTGTTTAGAGCTTTGTAAGTGAGAAGAAGGATTTTAAACTTAATTCTAAACTCTATGGGAAGCCAATGAAGGGAGGCCAGAACCGGAGAGATATGATCTCTCTTTCTAGTACCTGTTAAAACTCTTGCTGCAGCATTTTGGATCAGCTGAAGACTTTTTAAAGATGTTTTAGGACAGCCTGATAATAAAGAATTACAATAATCTAATCTCGAGCTAACAAAAGCGTGGATCAGCTTCTCAGCATCACTCTGAGACAAGATGCTCCTAATCTTGGCAATATTACGCAAATGATAGAAGGCAGTCTTAGAAACAAATTTAATATGTGAATTGAAGGACAAATCCTGATCAAAAATAACTCCAAGGTTCCTCACAGAGCTATTAAGAGAAAGAGTAACTGCGTCCAAACTGAAAGTTTGATTTGGAAAGGAATTTCTAAGGTTTTTTGGACCAACAAGAATGACTTCAGTCTTATCTGAATTTAATAGCAGGAAATTACAAGTCATCCAAGCTTTGATTTCCTTAAGACAGGCTTCTAACTTGGCTAATTGATTAGTATCATCTGGCTTCATTGACAGGTATAATTGTGTGTCATCTGCATAACAATGAAAATGTATACAGTGCTTTCTAATAATGTTGCCTAACGGAAGCATATATAAACTAAAAAGAGTAGGGCCTAGCACAGATCCCTGTGGAACTCCATGACTAAGCTTTGAGCTGAAAGAAAACTCATCATTTACATGAACAAACTGGAACCTATCAGATAAATAAGATCTAAACCACTGCAACGAAGTTCCATTAAGTCCAACATAGTGTTCTAATCTATCAAGTAGAATATTATGATCAATAGTATCAAAAGCTGCACTAAGATCTAAAAGGACAAGTACAGAAACTAGTCCATTATCAGATGCAATGAGGAGGTCGTTAGTGACCTTCGCTAAGGCTGTTTCAGTACTATGATGGATTCTAAACCCAGATTGAAACTCTTCAAGTAAACCATTTCCCTGCAGGTGGTCAAATAATTGCGTAGCAACAACTCTTTCTAAGATTTTTGAAATGAAAGGGAGATTAGAGATTGGTCTATGGTTAGCTAAAGCTCCTGGATCTAGCGTTGGCTTTTTGAGTAAGGGTTTAATTACAGCCGTTTTAAAAGCCTGCGGTACATGGCCTAAAGTTAATGAAGAATTGATTATATGAAGAATAAAGCTACCAATAAGTGGGAAGACTTCTTTAAATAACCTGGTAGGAATAGGATCTAAAAGACAAGTTGAAGGTTTGGATGAGGAAACTACTTTGTCTAACTCACAAAGGTCGATTGGAGTAAACTCATCAAGACAGACATCAATAGAAGGAGTTGTAGTAGTTACAGTATTTAAGTTAACTGTGGGAAGAATCTGATTGATTTTATCTCTGATGGATGAAATTTTATTATTGAAAAAGTTCATAAAGTCCTGACTAGTAAGCTCTAAGGGGATGCTAGGATTGACAGAGTCCTGACTCTTTGTCAACCTGGCTACAGTACTGAAAAGAAACCTGGGATTATTCTTGTTCTCTTCTATTAATGCAGAGTAATAACTCGTTCTAGCTTTTCTAAGAGATTTTTTATAAATTAAAAGATGATTTCTCCAAGCTAAATAGATTTCATCTAAATTAGTAGAGCGCCATTTTCTTTCTATTTGACGAGTCTTCTGTTTTAAGCTACGAGTTTCTGTGTTGAACCAAGGAGTTAAAAATCTCTGATTAGACTTTTTCTTTTTTAAGGGGGCCACCAAGTCTAGAGCCTGATGCAGAGAAGCTGAAACACTATCCACCATGTTATCAATTACAGAAGGAGCAAGCTGTCTATAGCTTATTTCCGTTGTGTTGACACATGGCATAGAGGAAACAATCCGCATAAATTTGGAAACAGCA
The DNA here is from genome assembly GCA_020510985.1 of Pholidichthys leucotaenia. Taxonomy (NCBI): domain Eukaryota; kingdom Metazoa; phylum Chordata; class Actinopteri; order Cichliformes; family Pholidichthyidae; genus Pholidichthys; species Pholidichthys leucotaenia. The sequence goes on along the minus strand of CM035839.1, from coordinate 74,302,069 downwards.
TCATCTGAGAGGCATCTACTGTGATAATATTTTTCTTTAGGAGCCAAATAGTCAGAAATAGTAAAATCAAAGGTTAACAGACAATGGTCTGACAGTACAGGGTTATGAGGAGACACTACAAGATTTTCTATTTCTATGCCATATGTCAGAACAAGGTCCAATGTATGGTGGAGGTAATGAGTAGAATTTCCTACTTTCTGAGAAAACCCAATCGAGTCTAATATTGAATTAAAAGCCACATTAAGGCAGTCACTATCTACATCCACATGTATATTAAAGTCCCCTACTATAATTATTCTATCAGATTTCAACACTAAATCAGCTAAGAAATCAGCAAATTCGGATAAAAATTCTGAATAGGTTGATGGGGGACGATAAACAATGGCAAATAAAATTGGGTTTAACCTGAAATTGCTAAAGTGCCCAATACTGAGGACCAGGCCCTCAAAGGAATTATAACATGTTTTTTGCTTTACATTAACTAGTAATTTGGAATGGTAAATTGTTGCTACTCCTCCTCCACGACCAGAACTTCTGGGATTTTGACAGTTTAAATAACCAGAGGGGGTTGATTCATTTAAACCAACATAATCCTCTTGCCCTAACCAAGTCTCTGTAAGGGAAATTAAATCAATCTGATGATCAATTAACAGATCATGGACTAACAGAGACTTGGGAGTTAGAGACCTAATATTTAACAAACCACATTTAATTTTTAAATTATGAGGAGGAACAGAGGCCAAATCATTCAATTTAGAGGCTTTATGTTTAATTTGAGTTTTACCAATATTTTGCTTTATCACTTTGGGATGCTTATACATTATATTTTTATTCACTTTGGAGGGAGCAGACAACGATTCTCTGATGGGGAAGACAGGGGCTAAGCTGAGGGGTGGCGGATGAAGAGGAGCTGCAGAGAGGCGTGTAAGACTGCGACTCTGCTTCCTGGTCCCAACTCTGAGTAGTCATGGTTTTGGAAATTTGGATAAAAAAGATGCCAGATTGTTAGATAAATGAGAAGCACCATCCAAAGTGGGATGAATGCTGTCTCGTCTCATAAGACCAGGTTTTCCCCAAAAAGAGCTCCAATTGTCAATGTAGCCCACGTCATTTTTAGGACACCACACAGACAGCCAGCGGTTCAAGGATGACGAGCGACTAAACATGTCATCACTGGTCAGATTGGGGAGGGGTCCAGAGAATACTACAGTGGCAGACATCGTTTTGGCAAAGTCACACACCGATTCTATATTAAGTTTCGTGACTTCCGACTGCCGGAGACGGATGTCATTAATGCCGGCGTGAATAACAATTGTGGAATATTTACAGTTACTTTTAGCCAGCATTTTCAAATTTGACTCGATGTCGCCTGCTCTGGCCCCAGGAATACATTGGACTATGACCGCTGGAGTCTCTAGGTTCACGTTTCTGACTACAGAGTCGCCAATGATCAGAGTTTTTTCCTCAGCGGGTGTGTCGCTGAGCGGGGAAAAACGATTAGAAACGTGAACAGGTTGGTGGTGTACCGGGGCTTTGCGACTAGGCTTCCTTCTCACCGTCACCCATCCAGTCTCCTCGCTGCTGAGGAGAGCCGGGGAACCGCTGACAGGGGGGCCTAAGCTAGCTAGCTCCACTGCAGGTAATGGGCGTCCGTCGAGATTAACTGGCGCAGACGGTGTTTCAATGCAGCGGAGCCGGGATTCCAAATCAGACAACCTCGCCTCGAGCGCCTCAAAAAGACAACATTTATTACATTTACCGTTATCACTAAAAGAGGCAGAGGTGTAGCTAAACGCTACACTTACAGGGCAACATATAATAGCAGGGGATTTTAATTGTACATTGAATCCCGGTATAGATAGATCAACAGGACTGGACTGTACGCACAATGGATGCAGGATGATCATTAAGCATTTTACGAAAGAATTGAGATTGCTAGATATATGGAGAGAAATGAAACCACAAGTTAAAGCCTACTCTTGTTATTCTAATACCTACAAGACATTCTCACGTATTGACTATTTTTTGATCTCCACAGAATTAAGGTCCAAGATTCAAAACTGCTTTTATGATAATATTGTGATCTCTGATCATGCACCCTGTTGTCTCATATATGTAGATAAGAAATTGACAAAGGAACCAGGTAGGTGGCAATTTCAGCATAAATGGCTTCAGGATGAGGAATTTGTTAAGTACATAGAAAAACAGATAGATGAGTTCTTTGATATTAATACTACACAAACATCAGCATGTATAAAGTGGGAAGCTTTCAAAGCTTTTATTAGGGGGCATATTATTAGTTTTACAGGTTCAAAATCTAAGAAGACTCGAGAGGAGAGAGTCCAATCGGAACATAAAATAAAAATTCTCCAAGAAAAAGTGTATGCAGGAAGTGACCCAAAGTTAGACAATGAATTACTGATTCTGAGAGGTGAATATGACAAAAAATCAGCGAATAGAGCTGCCTCGAGTCTTCTAAGATTGAAGCAATCTTTTTATGAACAAGGTGAAAAATCAGGGAAATTATTGGCATGGCAGATTAAACAATTAGAATTTAAAACACCAATTACCAGTATTATAAGTAATGGACAGGCAGTTGTAGATCCTTTAGAAATTAACAGTGCCTTTAGAGATTATTATGAAAAACTATATGATACAAAAAATGAAATTGACTTAACAAAACTAAATGGGTTTTTGGACGGATTATCTATACCGTGTATTCCAAATGAAAACAGGGAGATACTGGAGTCTAAAATTAGTCAAGAAGAAGTTGGGCTAGCCATTGATAATATGAAATCAGGAAAAAGTGCAGGACCAGATGGTCTTCCAGTCGACCTCTATAAAAAATTTAAGAATAAATTAATAAAACCATTTTTGGAAATGGTTTTAGAAGCATATCAAAATAGTAATTTACCACTATACATGAATAACGCCTTAATTATACTGTTGCCAAAACCAGGTAAACCCTCTAATAAATGTGAAAATATGAGACCAATAAGCCTATTAAATGCTGATCTTAAGATAATCTGTAAAATTTTTGCAAGACGACTACAAGAAATATTACCAAATATAATTAACCGAGATCAGAATGGCTTTATAAAGGGAAGACAAGGCTTCCATAATGTAAGAAGACTAATATTATCTATTCTAATAAAGAAGCACCGGATACAGCTCTCCTATCATTGGACGCAGAAAAGGCCTTTGATAGGGTCGAATGGCCCTTTCTTTTTGAAGTCCTACAAATGTTTGGGCTTGGAAATAATTTCATAAAATGGGTTCAGATAATATACAATAATGCTACAGCAGAAATCCTAACAAACAGCAATATCTCAAAATCAATAAATATCAATAGAGGATGTCGACAAGGCTGTCCACTTTCACCTTTATTGTTTACTATGGCAATTGAACCTTTAGCGATGGCAGTACGTTTACATCCACAAATATATGGAATTAAAGTAGGACCAACAGAACATAAAATCTCCCTGTATGCCGATGACATAATTTTGTTTATGTCGAATCTTAAAAAATCAATTCCGACCTTGTTAAATTTGATAAAGAACTATGGGGAAATATCAGGATATAAAATAAATAAAACTAAATCTTCAATATTAATGCTAAATGAGACCCAGAGAAATTACCCAGCTCCTGAGGTAAATCAATTCAAAGTTGTAAATCAGTTTGAATATTTAGGAATTCAAATTGTGCCTAAGCTAGAATCAGTCGCCAGTGCCAATTATGAAGCCTTAATGACAGACATTAATGAGTTACTTCAGAGATGGATGTCACTACCAATGTCGATGATTGGGAGAATTAATATACTTAAAAGTAATATCTTACCCAAAATACTTTATTTATTTCAATACATTCCTTTACCACCACCTTCAGATCTATTCTCAAGAATTAAAAAAAAGTTAGTGGAATTTATATGGAACAATAGGAAGTCTAGATTACGTCTGTCCTTACTATATTTACCATTTGATCGTGGAGGTCTGAAATGTCCAAACTTTATGTTGTATTACTGGTCAGCACAACTAAGGTCTATGACATATTATTTTTCATCAAATGATCTCCCTCACTGGACTGAAATGGAATCATACAATTTACCTTTACCTCTTCCCATATTCATATACTCAGACGAGGCTAAAAAATTACAGAAACAAGTTAAAAATCCATTTGTAAAGCATATGATCAAAATTTGGTGTGAAACCAAAAAATATTTAAAAGAACCACACTTATTGTCACAATTTAGCCCAATATGGGGTAATCAATATTTTAAACCAGGGAGAGCGGATGCTGTATTTAAAATGTGGAATTTAAAAGGGATTCAAAAGATTCAAGACTTATATTTGTCAGGTTCAGATAACATAATATCTTTTGAAGAACTGAGGATCAAATTTAATCTTAATAGAACACATTTTTTTAAATATCTTCAGCTTAGGAACTTTATTCGGTCAAATCAAAACAATGCTCTCATCCGACCTACTTATTCATCCTTGGAAAAAATTTTGATGAAAGATAATAAGAGAAAGGGTATTATTTCAGAGTTTTATAACTCATTGACATTATCCTCAAGTGAAAACTCACAGAAAAGATTGAATTATTGGAAAGAAGACCTGCAAACTGAAATTTCAGAGGAACAATGGGAATTGGCTTGTGCAGAAGCTCAAACCAAATCAATAAATGTACGTCTTAAATTGATACATTTTAAATGGTTAATGCGGATGTATGTTACACCGGTGGAGTTAAATAGATATAACAAAAACATACCAGATACGTGCACAAAATGTATGGAAAGTAAAGGAACCCTATTTCATTGTTTATGGGAATGTAGAAAAATTAGAATGTTTTGGGAAGAGGTGAGGGTAACAATTGAAAAAATAATTTCAAAACAAATCATATTGAATCCTAAATTGTTTTTGTTGGGTCTGTATCCAGAAAAGCATAACTTTAATAAGAGTGAAAGAGCATTCATAGACCTCAGCTTGCTTAACGCCAAAAAATGTATTGCACTATTGTGGAAAAAGACTCATAGACCAGAAGTGACTCAGTGGTTAAGACAGATGTTAACAAACCTTCCATTAGAAAGAATAGCATACATACTGAAATCAAAGGAAATTGTGTTTGAAAATATATGGAGACCTTTCATTGATTATGTAAAGAATTTAAACATAACTTTTGAAGAAGAAGGTGAATGATGTGTGTGGACCTTGTAAATTCCAAACTGGTGAATGTATAATATGTATACTTATGTAATGGATTGCCTAGACTAAACAGAGGAGCATTGTTGAAGACCTGTTCTTGTTAGTGGTTGTTGGTGTGTTTTAGTATATATATATTTTTTTAATTACCTTAGTGTTAGTGTTTGATTGTTTGTGTTATGTTTGTAAAAAAAAAAAAGGTTCAATAAAATATTGTGGAAAAAAAAAAAAAAAACAGCCCTGGCAAACGCCGCACTGTTGGCGCACCCGGACCCGGCGGCCCGGATAGCGCTCACTACCAATGCCTCAGACGTGGCCATAGGGGCCGTCGTGGAGCAACATGTCGCCGGTTCTTGGCAGCCGCTCACTTTTTCAACAGGGCTTTGCACGACAGTAAGCGTAAATACAGCGCGTTCAACAGAGAGTTGCTGGTTCTCCACCTGGCCATACGCCACTTCCAGTTCTGGCTGGAAGGGCGCAGCTTCACTGCGTTCGTGGAGCACAAGCCGTTAACATACGAGATGGCCAAGGTTTCAGAACCATGGTCGGGCTGGCAGCAGAGACAGCTGGCCGCGATCTCGGAGTTTACGATCGATATTCAGCATGTGGCAGGTAAACTGAATGTGGTGGCGGACTGCCTCTCGCGCGCAGTAGTGGCCCCAGTCTGCGTAGGGATAGATTATACAGCCATGGCCGCAGAGCAGATTGGTGATGAGGACGTGTGCGCGCTCCAGTCTAGACCAACAGGGTTAAGGCTGGAGAGCAGAGTACTGCAAGACGGCAACCTCCCCCCCCCCCCCCCCCAATCTGTGATGTCTCCACGGGACGCCCGTGCCCGGTGGTCCCAGTTGCTTGGCGCCGCCGAGTGTTTGAGTCAGTTCACGCTCTGGCACACCCAGGAGTGCGCGCATCAGTCAAAATGGTGGGAGCGAAGTTCGTGTGGCCAGGCCTGCGCAAACAAGTGAAAGAGTGGGCTGCAGCCTGTGTAGTGTGCCAACGGGCCAAAGTACACAGACACACGAAGGCTCCTTTGGAGCCGTTTCGTATACTGGCTAAGAGGTTCGACCATGTTCACGTGGACCTCGTGGGCCCCCTCCCGCCATCGCAGGGGTTCACGCACCTTCTGACAGTGGTGGACTGCACCACACGCTGGCCAGAAACAGTCCCGCTAGCGGCAACCACGTCTGCAGACGTGGCGCGCGCCTTTTTGACAAGACGGGTGGCACGTTTTGGCATCCCGTCGGACATCACATCCGATAGGGGCCCTCAGTTTGTTTCCGACCTCTGGTCCGCGATGTCCCATAGCCTGGGTGTAGCAATTCATCACACAACCACATACAACCCACAGGCCAATGGGTTATGCGAGCGTTTCCATAGGTCGCTGAAAGCAGCACTCAGGGCTTCATTTACGGATGCAAATTGAGTAGACCGGTTGCCGTGGGTTCTGTTAGGGTTGCGTTCCGCACCAAAAGAGGATTTGGAGGCTTCCACAGCGGAGCTTGTTTTTTCTCAGCCACTGCGGCTCCCCGGGGAATTTTTACCAGATAATCCCGCACCGGACAACTACCTGTCTCAGCATTCGCAGCATAGCACAGATACAGGCACGCCTACCGGGCCCGGCCCACCACGGTTTTCCACACGCTTTTGTGCCAAAAACTTTGAAGAACGCGGCGTTTGTGTTTGTCAGCCACAAAGCCCACCGCCTCCCACTGCGCCCACCCTACGATGACCCGTTCAGAGTACTGGAACCAGGGGACAAACATTTTTTGTTAGACTTGGGGGGTCGTCGGGAGAAAATATGTATAGACAGACTTAAGCCCACATTTGTGATGGCGGACGAGCAAGTGATGTTGGCTCGGGCCCCTCAGCGTGGAAGACCCCCACTGAGAGCTCCCCAGGTAGAAGATTCATCAGAGCAGCCACACGGGCAAGTAGAATGTCCCCCCCCCCTCGCCATTGCCCACCCGCAGACAGACACACCAAAAGAAATCAAAAGAGCGTGAGGGTTGAAACTCAGTCTGAGACTCGGGTGGGGGGGGGTGTAGGGAACCCACGCTGGGATATTCATCTCAGACTGGAAGCAGAGGGGAGGGGAATATTCCCTCTGCCGGCAGAGTGTGGGGGATTTAACGGAGAAGGACAGTACGTATTGTAATGGGAAAAGTTATGGTAATGCAGCAGGAAGGAGTAGCTGCGGGGACAGTAAGGGGTGGATGTGTGAACGTATTGTAATGCAAGATTTCACGCAGCAGGGGGAAGGAATGGAGTGGTATAAAAGGAGAGACCCAGGACTTTCGGTCTGGACACCATGGTGGTAGCAGCTTAACGCTGAAGCTCCCAGATCCCATCCGTGAAAATACCATGAAAATCAGATTTAACGGATTTATGGAAGAGTGAAAATCAAAAGATAAAGTCATTATGCCTGAAGGAAAACAGAAGAGATCGACATTTACCAGGCCAAGACACGCATCAGCCGGAGAATCTGACTTGGAAGACAACAACCACTCGGAAATAGAGGAGCAAAATGAGGCCAGCAACACGGTTAGCTTAAAAACGATACTTCAAGAATTAAGAGAATTTCGCCGAGAGTGTTGGGCCAAATTTCGTGAAATTAAAGACGATATAAAAAGGACAAACAACAGAGTGGACCAGGCTGAGGCCCAAATCATGGAAGCAGAGGAAAGAATAAAAGGGCTGGAAGAAACCACGCTGGAATTACTCAAACGACAGACAAGACTGGAGGCTAAGCTAACCGACCTGGAAGGAAGACTAAGAAGGGACAACATAAGAATTCATGGTCTGAAAGAAGGAGTCGAGGACGGTTTCACCACAATGGCTGCATGAGTGGAAACCATACTGAGAGAGAAGCTGGAAATTCCCCAATCCACCGATTTGAAAATAGAAAGGGCGCACCGTTCATTAGCCCCAAGGCCGTCGGCGGAAGCCCCCCCGCGATCGGTGGTGGTGAAGTTTTCCAACTTCAGAACAAAAGAAGAGGTTTTCAGACTGGCTTGGCAGAAAAAAGGATTTATGCACCAAGAAAGAAAAGTTTTTGTGGAGCATGACTACGCCCCGGAGGTCCTTAAAAAGCGTTGGGAATACAATGACGCTAAAAAGGTACTAAGAGAGAAGAAACTGCGCTTTCAATCTCCATTTCCGGCGAAGCTGAGGGTTTTTTATGGGGAAGAGACGTGTCTCTACAACTCGGCGGAAGAAGCAAACAGGGATATGGCGAGAAGAGGGCTCCCGGTAACGGTGTATAAACCCGCAGCAGACCCGATCGAAAGAATCAAGGCTCAAACGTGGTGCACACAGAGACCCTCAAAATCCACGGGCCAGCAGCGGGAAACTCAGTGCCAGGGCTATAAGGAAAAACTGGACGCTTTCAGGAGGGAATAACAATATTTTTAGTCAATCTGTGCATCCAAACCTCCTCCTACAAGGTAACAAACATTAAAGGAGATGCAGAATCAGCAAATATGAAGTGGTAAAACATTTCATGGATCAGTCATAATATTAGAAACAAATAAGTCTTTAAAAAAAAAAAACTTGTTAAAATAGAAATGTGACAATGAACCACATGAACTCTCCATACTAAAAAATACTGTATTAACGTGATTGTTTGCTGTGATGGTGGTGGGAGGTTGCGCGCAATTTCATAGGGTACAGGCATAAAAAAAAAAAAAATCTATACAAGTTCGGAGTGGGATCTGAAAATCACGTTAAAAACATGGGACAACTTACAGGGGTAAGAGAGGGCCCTCAACACGTAACAAAGTTTGAGGAATTTCCCTCAGAGCCAACGCACCATCAAGGCTCTTCTAAGGTCGCTAAAAAGACCTCAGTTCAGGAAGACCTTTTGACAATTTTTTGTTTAAAAGTTTTATATACTATGTTCTTTATGTTTTTATGTTCTTAATGTTCTTTCAGTTTTTGAGTAGCATAAAAGAGGGCCACTACACTGTTATACTAAATAAGACAATACAATGGAGAAACAGGGTGCAACCAAAATAATCTCATATAATGTAAAAGGGATCCTGAATCCAGTTAAAAGATCCAAGATTCTAGGCAAAATGAAAAAAGACAAAGCAGGAATAATATCTTTACAGGAAACCTACCTAACAGATTTGGATCACACTAAACTTAATAGACAAGGGTTTAAAATGATCTCTTCATCTTCATATAAGTCAGGGAGGAGGAGGGGGGTAGCGACCTTGATCTCAACCAAAATTATATTTGAAAAAAATTCAGAACACAAAGATAAAGAAGGGAGATTTAGCATGGTACTTGGTCGGCTAGAGGGAGAAGATATCACCCTGCTGAATATATATGCACCTCCAGGGGCTAACTGGAAATTTTATAAAAATGTATTTGACCTAATGATAACTAAAGCCCAAGGTTTAGTGATATGTGGTGGAGACTTCATTCTAAGACTGAATCCATACTGAGATGCATCAGGTAATTCTCCACATCAAAATAACACTCAAAGTAGAAAAACTCGGATGCTACTAAAAGAAATGGGAATCTGTGACGTGTGGAGGGAATTCAACCCCAGTGTAAAAGATTACAGTATACATTTTACTCAGCACCACATTCATCATACTCAAGGATTGACTATTTTTTTTATGTTTAATAGAGACATTGGAAGAGTAAAAACATGTAAAATAGGACTGATGCATCTCTCTGACCACAGTCCGATCTATATGGACTTAAATATCCAAAAATACACAAATAATACATTTTCTTGGAGGTTAAATTCAAATGTGCTGAAAGGACCACTGAAAGATGAATTGGAATCAGATATTCTCAGATATTTGGAAGAAAATGATAATGGAGAAGTATCCCCTTTAATACTGTGGGACGCATGCAAAGCTGTAATAAGGGGAAAGATTATCGCAAAACTGGCACTGCAAAAGAAATTGAGACAAGAAAAACTAATCACATTAGAGTCAGAACTTAAGAAACTAGAAAAAGAGCACAAAGACAACACTCATTCTAATGACTCACTCAAAATTAAGGAAATTAAAAAACAAATAAACGAGATCTACACAATAGAAATCCAGAAGAAACTTACATTTCTGAAACAAAAATACTATGAAACAGGTAGCAGATCGGCAAAATTACTAGCCTATAAATTGAGGAAACAACAAACGGAGAGAGCAATCTACAAAATCAGAGACCCAGTATCAAAGGAAATAAAATTCAGAATTCAGGAAATTCTTAAAAGCTTTGAGAATTACTACAAGAACTTGTACTCCCTCAAAAAACACAAAAACGCATCCGAAGCCTTCCTAAATACATTAAATCTTCCCCAACTTACTGAGTCACAAAATAAAAAACTACTGGCAGAAATATAACCTAAAGAATTAGAAAAAGCAATTATGAAACTTAAAGCTAACAAATCCCCAGGAGCAGATGGTTATACAGCAGAGTGGTACAAAACCTTTAACCACTTGCACTCCGGGCAATTTTCCTAAAAATGCCAAAAAAAAAAACATGCCCAAAGTAAATCGAAAGCTGTTATTCAACCCTTTGCAGCATCTTCATGGGGTTGGTCTCATTTAAAAGAAAACACTTTGAATTTTTTGGCAAAAAAAACATAATCTCTCTACGTGCTCCGGCCACTGAGTTACAGTCATCTAAACATACTGAACTTGAAGAAAAAAAATTTGGACAGTGTTTTTTTGGATACAAATGCTTGTAAATAACACACAGCTGTCCGATCCGGCTGGAAAATGCAACAGAAATGTAGAACCAAGTGTTATCCAGCTGAGATCCAAATTTGGTAACAATACCACAAAAAATGAATATTTTACACAGCTTTGTTCTCAGGTAGTTCCCAGGCGTTATGGAACTGTGCCAAATGGCACAGTTTGGAAAAACGTCTGTAACTTTTGAATAATTCAATGTAGAATCTTCATTTTAGGCTCTAATGAAAGGTCACACTCAGGGCTGTGTCTGTGTGTGTGTGTGTGTGGGCGGGGGGTCGTTCCCCCCCCGCTACCAAGGACCAAATTCGGCCCTCGCTACAAGACGGAATACACTCTTTTTTTTTTTTCCTTGCATGTTTTCACAGCGGCTCCCCCCCCCCCTCGCTACTGTGTGTGTGGGGGGGGGGGGGGAACCGTGAACGGACCGTGAACGCCCCCCCCCCCCTCGGTACAGAAGAGGGCCATCGCTACATGATGGAATAGACTGATGTGCTTCCCCCCGCCGACCGAGGAGCGTTCGGACCGTGCCCCCCACCCCCCCTCCTCTTCTGCAGCGGGTGGGGGGTGGGCGTTCACGGTCCGAACACGGCAAATGAACCGTTTATCGCGGCGCACGCACTTCGTATTTCGTGCGCAGTACAGTTGTAAATTACCGATCGGTCAAAAGTCATTTTTGGATTACAGTTTTCAGGGATAAATAATAATTTAGCTTATAACACCTTACCTCTTCAAAGCAGCAGAGTCGTGGCGAACAGCTCTTCCCACGCGTCAGACAAACGCGACGCTGCTCCGCTCGTGGATCCCGATCAACATAATTCCATTACATATTGCCGTTTTGGTGAATGATTTACGACTTTTGTCGTCGGCCTCCGTCTATTCTGCTGGAATGAGTGCAGGTCCCACTTGTGGGTGTTCTCCATGCTGCTGGGTGAGCCTGGGTCTGTAGGAGATTTGTCCAGCGTCCTTTGTTTTCATCTGTGGCAGCAGTAAATATCGCTTCACCCAGCCAGAATTTCTGTGCTTCAATTGGCTCCTGCGTTCACAGTAGGCGGGTCCTCCTTCCTAGATTTTCATTCATTGGTTCTTCAAGGTTTCAGAAACCCAATTCAAGGCTCTTATTAGTTGAATGAGAGGTCAATCAGATGAACTAATCTGTTCACGGCTGTCTCTGCAGGTTTTTTTTGAGTGGCGCTTGGACGCTACTACATCACCATCACCACCATCATGTGTCATGCGCACGAGGGCGCACGAGCGCGCTCTCGCGCGCCCTCGTGCGTCATAGGATGCAGAGACTTGCCCGCCCGCGGAACAACGGAGCGCAAGTGGTTAAACAGCAATTATCTCCTCTCCTCCTGAAAACATTTAACTATGTCCTCCACACAGGGGAAACCCCCCACCCCTCGTGGAGAGAAGGGGTCATTGCAGTCATACCTAAACCTGAAAAGGATAAACTAGACTGCTTCAACTACAGACCAATCAGTGTGTTAAATCAGGACTATAAACTTTTTACCGCTATCCTTGCCAAAAGGTTAGAAAATATACTGACAGACTTAATTCATTTTCCTCCCACAATCCAAAGACATGCATGTTAGGTTAATTGGCTGTTCTAAATTGTCCCTAGATATCTCTTTCCTATAGGCCCTTAGAATAGAGGGTTAGTATTAGTGAAAGCGCTTTGAGTGGTCTTTGTGACTAGAAAAGCGCTATATAAGTGCAGGTTAGTTAGTAGTAGTTAGACGAAACAGGTTTTATAAGACAAAGACAGACACAAGATAACATTAGACGCACGTTACACATAATTCATCATATAAAAAAATATAATTTAAATGCAGCCATATTGGGATTAGATGCTGAAAAAGCATTTGATTCGGTTGACTGGTCTTTCCTATATAGAATCTTATCCAGTTTCAATTTTCATAACAACTTCATTAGAACTATCCAGGCATTATATAAAAAACCAACAGCTAAAATAAGGATTAACGGTAAATTATCATCATCTTTTGAACTGGAAAGAGGATGTCGTCAGGGCTGCCCCTTGTCTCCACTGCTCTTTGCAATCTTCATAGAACCTCTGAGCCAATGGATAAGACAGAACCAAAAAATTCAAGGTATTACACTTGGTCAGAAGGAACATAAAATAGCACTCTTTGCTGATGACATTTTAATATACCTGGGGCAGCCGGACACCTCTTTTCCAGAACTAATCTCAGTTTTTTCAGAGTATGGAGAGTTATCAGGGTATGAATTAAACATGCATAAAACCCAAATTTTAACATTCAACTATGATCCAAATCAATATTCACTAAGCAAATTCAAAACTAACTGGGAGATGGAATCTATGAAATATCTGGGGGTCAATATCCCGAAACAACTCAACAAAATTATAACACTAAACTATGATCCACTGATGGCAAAAATAAAATCTGATCTAGCAAGATGGAATATGATACCATTCTTGGGTACTGCACAAAGAATTGAAGCAGTCAAAATGAATATACTTCCACGTCTTCTATACCTTTTCCAAACAATACCGGTAGAACCTCCCAAAAACACATGGCAAGAACTGGACAGAAGGATCTCAAGATTCATATGACAGGGCAAGAGACCTAGAATCAGATATAGAACCCTACAGCTAAACAAAGACAAAGGTGGGCTCGCGCTGCCAAATATCAGGGACTATTTTAAAGCCGCACAAATTAAAACTTTAGTAGAGATATGTAACCCAGTCTACACTGCACAATGGAAGGAGATAGAATGCCAAATAACAAGTGACATTCCCCTACAGGCGATAATAGGGAACAATGCCTTACCTAAACTTTTGAATAACACTAACCCGTGGATAGAGACCCTGCTAAAAATTTGGTTTAAGATAGTCAGAGAGAATCAAACTAAAGAACCCTATCGATTATTACAATGGATTTCCTATGATCAGGACTTTACTCCTAATAAAACAGACACTAGATTTAAAAAGTGGAAAGAGAACGGACTGATAAAATATTACGATTTTTTTAAAGGGCAAACTTTAAGAAGTTTTGAAGATTTGAAAAAACAAGGTCTAGTCAATCAAGACCTTTACAGGTTCTTTCAGCTTAGACACCACATAAACAAAATACTTAAAAAGAAGGATTTGGAAAGGGCCCAGTCAGGTGTTCTGAAGGTTTTCTTAATGGCATATAAAGGGATCCCAGGGATCAGATACATTTCTAAAATATACCATGGTCTTCAAGATTTAAAAAGAGACAACACATCATATATAAAAGAGAGATGGGAAAATGAGGGGAATTTCACTTTACAACTGGAAATATGGGAAAAGCTAAATAAACAACAATGGAAAAGTACTTCATCCCTGCTATGGAGAGAATTTGGATGGAAAAATTTGGTAAGATTTTTCAAAACACCTGCACAAAATAAATTTACTCGTAAAGGGTTGAATTGTTGGCGCTTGTGTGGTGAAAAGACTGCAAATCATTTTCATGTGTTTTGGTCATGCCCAGTTATCCACCAATATTGGACCAATGTACAGACAATATTGGGGAAAATATTCAAAGTAACAGTTCCCTTTTCTTTTGTAACTTTGTATTTGGGTTTACTACCGGAATCACTGGAAAGACGAGGAGAAAAATACTTATTCAGTGTTTTAATATTGGCAAGTAAAAAAGCTCTAACAAAAAAGTGGTTGTCGAAAGCCTGTCCTGCACCTAAAGATTGGATTAACGTGATTCAGGACATTTATTTGATGGAAAAGTTGACATTTACACTGAGACAGGACATGGATGAGTTCTTGATCTTTTGGCAACCCTGGAATACATATGTGTCTTCCATCAAATCTAATCTTGCACAAGCACCATTTCAATAATGGCACCTCTCTTTGTTCCAACGCTACTCAGATGCTCTTTTATTTTTCTGCTCTTCTGGGTTTTTTTTTTTTTTTTTTTTAACTTTTCTTTCACTTAAAAAAAGGGTGTTGTAATAATTTTTTTTCCAATGTTGTCAAAAAAAAAGAGGGAATATGTGATGAAAATGTAAACAATGCAATGCTGTAATGACATGTATACCCTTTACAAAAACTTAAATTTAAAAAAAAAAGAAAGTTTTAGTTTGTGTAAGTTAGAATTAACATTTTCTTTTTCCCAGGTTAATAAGACTTGAGAGGACCATTTCCAAAAACACACATTCTAGCAACATATGGCTCAGATTTAGGATTAGGGTTTGTTACAATGTAGACCTCATTGTGTTAATGTTTAAACTGGTACAGTAAAATGTGTTTTCCCAGTTCTGTAGTCATTGTGAACATGGTTGACTGTGTCAGAGTTCTGTATATAAAATCACACTTGTGGAAGAAAAAAAACAAACAAACTTTTTTTTGTTTTGGCCAGTTGTCACTTTCTGTAAGTAAATGCTCTAAATAACAATTAAAAAAAAAGGAGAGACCCTGGTGTATTGAAAAAAGTCTTTTTCTATGTATGAATGAAGTGAGAGTGAGAAATAAAGTTCGTCTGTCGTGCAAGTCTGGTTCCTTTATTTGCACTCTCCACATTACTAGATTATGAGTAGCAGAAATGCTAATAAAAACTGTCCAGTGTTTCCTCTGGCTTAAAGACCTTGGCATGGCGGCAACATATTTTTCCCCCGGGGGTGGGAGTGGGGGGTAAAACATACCGGAATGTGTTAATTTTATACTATTTATTTCTTTTTAAAATTTTACACCATAACGTTGCATATGGAACTTACCATTTGAAGTATTGTACAACCGAGGCTTGAATATTGGGCCAGTTGGGGTCCTACCCAGACATCCTGTGTTTACACTTTTTAGTGGTGTTATCCTTCTCTCCTTCCTCTGCTTGAACACTTCCCTCTCCTTGGCTCCTCTCTTCTGTCTCATCTTGCCCTCTCTGAGCTCTGTCTAATTCAGCTTCTCTCTCTCTCTATGGTGGTATACAGACAGGTTAGAAAATATCAAGTGTCATGTTTTGTCCTGCAGGATTTTTTTGTCATGGTTTACATAAATGACAAAAATATGTGTATTTTTTGTATTGAATTTTGTATTTGTATTGAAGGGGAAAAAAAAACATTCATAATAGCAATGTACTCATGCATACTTAAATTATATGATCAGGTGGGTATAGTAACCAGAAATTCTACTCATGTAAAAGCAGTGCTTTGACATTAATAATCAAAAGTAGACAACCAAAAGTTTCTAGTTGAGTTAAGGGTACAAAGAGCACCCACTTAAAAACTTGAGTAATGACTTCAGTCTTCAAGGTTTGAGGTTTTTCTCAAAAATTTATAACAATTTTCATATAGTTTTCTACTTTTCTCTGTAAATCTAAAGTTGAAACCATGTTCCTCAAATTTGTAATTTCCTCTTGTAAAATTGACTTTTCTTGTACATTTGAAACTTTATTATAAATTTGTGGATTATTTTATGATGAATTTTTGTCTGTTTTTTAAAATAAAATTACTGGTTTGTTTTTTTTAGATAAATTTGAAACAGACTGTGGTAATTTTTTTTTACTTTTTCCTAATAAAAATTTACATTTTTGACCATAATTTTGCACTCAGAACAGAACAATAATTTAACTCTGATTACAAAGAAAAAATATTCATAAAATTGTATTTCATGAAATAAATTAGCTTAAATGAGCAAAGATGCAGTTGCTTCTGTTATAATATTTCTTTATATTTATAGTTTTGTGTTTTGTTTTGTTTATTTTGTTTTGTTTTTTAGAAATCTCCTCACCACCCAGACAGCAGGAAAAACCTCCCTTATTTTGAAATCAAATGTTGACACATTTAGTTTGTCTGAAGGCTGCTGACGGATTAAAGTCACTGACTTCGTGAATTTCGGTCATCTTAACCTGCCAGGTACATAATGGGGAACTGTAGTGGACTCTAAAGACGTAATTCACCACAATATGTGTCCATGTACAGAATGATCTGCTTAGGCAGCTACGTATAGTTGCGAAGTGACTACATGGCCGGGAGCCGGTCTCCTAGTAAATGGTAAATGGCATTCACTTATATAGCGCTTTTATTCTCATCTCTTGATGACCAAAGTGCTTTACAGATCCTGCTATCCACCCATTCACACACATATTCACACACTGATGGCGGTATAGTATCACAATATCTGGCTGTTAAGCACCTACAATTCAATTCTTTTTTTTTATTCAAAAGTAGAAAATACACTCAAATTACAAATATGCTAATAATACAAGTAAATACCTCCTAATTTGGCTATTAGGTTAAAAAAAATGCACATATTTATTTATTTTCCATCAGGCACGTCAGGGAGCCCTTTGGGTCCAACAGCTCGGGCACTTGGCAGCTCGGGTGTTTCACACACATACACATCCATACTTCATTCATTCCCATTAACACATTTTGGGGTTTTGTTTAACACAACGCATGAAACCACTCCTGTACATGGGTTTTTCATTCACTAAGTGGCTCCTGGCCACATAGTGCAGACATAAATGGCAGGCTCCCGGTCGTTTAGCAACAGCCGTTATAGTTATGTACTCAGGCTTTCTCATCAGGCACCTCTCTAGGCAGCCGCTGAAGGACCTCAGTTTAGAGCTACCGTTTTTAGCTGTTGCTTTGTCACTGCCGCTGGAGAATAAAAACGGTGCGCCTACTCGTGCGAGAAAAGAGAGAAATTGCCAGTCTCATAACTTAATATTGTAATGGCTGGTGAAATATATCCTCAGCAATTCATCAGTCCCCCTGCCTTTCCCTTCATATGAAGCTGGCTGCATTTGAATTCTAACCACATCTCTTAGCTAAGCGACTCTTCCATTATGGCTCCCGTTTCCAGCAGGTTAAAATCATGATGAACGCCAGTGCTTACATACCTCTTATGATTTTTTTCTGCATTTAAAGTACTTTAATTAACTCATGTTTATGTCGGACAGTCACGCTTAGCGAGACACTGCTGACTGACTGGAAACTCGTGTGAGCGGGGCGCTTCTAAACTCCGCGCGGATGACAGCCACATGCGTTGTTTGTGTGCGCGCTTGCGGAAAGTCATTGCTTCATATATTTTTATTAATAAAATCATATCGGCTTGGCGTGGCGGTACGATTTCTGGCAGGCGGGCCGCCACAGAGAAATGTTACCAGGGGAAACCCTGCTCTCTAATTACACACGTGGACAAAATTGTTGGTACCCCTCTGTTAATGAAAGAAAAGTCCACAATGGTCACAGAAATAACTTGAATCTGACAAAAGTGGTAATAAATAAAAATTCTATGAAAATTAACCAATGAAAATCAGACAATGCTTTTGAATTGTGGTTCAACAGAATTATTTTAAAACACAAACTCATGAAACAGGCCTGGACAAAAATGATGGTACCCTTAACTTAATATTTTGTTGCACAACCTTTTGAGGCAATCACTGCAATCAAATCATTTCTGTAACTGTCAATGAGACTTCTGCACCTCTCAGCAGGTACTCTGGCCCACTCCTCATGAGCAAACTGCTACAGTTGTCTCAGGTTTGAAGGGTGCCTTCTCCAGGCGGCATGTTTCAGTTCCTTCCACAGATGTTCAATAGGATTTACAGTAGATCAGGGCTCATAGAAGGCCACTTTAGAATAGTCCAACGTTTCGCTCTTGGCCATTCTTGGGTGTTTTTAGCTGTGTGTTTTGGGTCATTATCCTGTTGCAAGACCCATGACATGCGACTAAGACCAAGCTGTCTGACACTGGGCAGCACATTTCTCTCTAGAATACCTTGATAGTTTTGAGATTTCATTGTACCCTGCACAGATTCAAGACACCCTGTGCCAGATGAAGCAAAGCAGCCCCAGAACACAACAGAACCTCCTCCATGTTTCACAGTAGGGACAGTGTTCTTTTCTTGGTATGCTTCATTTTTGCATCTGTGAACATAGAGCTGATGTGCCTTGCCAAAAAGTTGCAGTTTTGTCTCGTCTGTCCATAGGACATTCTCCCAGAAGCTTTGTGGCTTGTCAACATGCAGTTTTCTAGGGGTACCATCATTTTTGTCCAGGCCTGTTTCATGAATTTGTTTTTTAAAGTAATTCTGTTGAACCACAATTCAAAAGCATTGTCTGATTTTCATTGGTTAATTTTCATAGAATTTTTATTTATTACCACTTTTGTCAGATTCAAGTTATTTCTGTGACCATTGTGGGTTTTTCTTTCATTAACAGAGGGGTACCAACAATTTTGTCCATGGATGTATATTTTACAAACAAAGAGTTACAGGAATTTACACTGTATCACATGCTTGTGCTACAGCACACATGTCATTGTGTAAAATGTGAATGTTGTAATGTGAACAAAATTTTATCTCTGAAAGGTGTACATGTCTCAATTCTTCCAGAACAACTGCAGGACCCCCACCCAGACCACAGCAGGACCTGGACACTGACATACAACATACTACTCAGCTCATGAACAACAAGATTTTTGTCTTTTTCATTCTAAGTGGGCCAAATCACTTATATTAAAAGTATTTTAATGGAAATTACTGCTGTAATTTGATTCTTTTAGTAAGCCATGTAACTTGCTATGATCTCAGGTTTTGGACAGGTGTGATACTGGTGTGGCCACAGTGTGCACATCTGATGTTGCTCACAGTGGTCCAAGGAATTCTCAGGGAGTTTGTGTGTATGCTCAGACACATGAAAAATTAGGGGCAACATTAGGTGCAGCTCTCCCATCTACATATTTTCAATAACATCTATCTATACACTACCGTTCAAAAGTTTGGGGTCACCCAGACAATTATTTTGTGTTTTCCATGAAAAGTCACACTTATTTACCACCATGAGTTGTAAAATGATTAGAAAATATAGTCAAGACATTGACAAGGTTAGAAATAATGATTTGTATTTGAAATAATAATTTTTTCCTTCAAACTTTGCTTTCGTCAAAGAATCCTCCATTTGCAGCAATTACAGCATTGCAGACCTATCATGATTGCACAAGGGTTTTCTAATCATCCATTAGCCTTCTGACGCAATGAGCAAACACACTGTACCATTAGAACACTGGAGTGATAGCTGCTGGAAATGGGCCTCTATACACCTATGTCGACATTGCACCAAAAACCAGACATTTGCAGCTAGAATAGTCATTTACCGCATTAGCAATGTATAGAGTGTATTTCTGATTAGTTTAAAGTTATCTTCATTGAAAAAAAGTGCTTTTCTTTCAAAAATAAGGAAATTTCTAAGTGACCCCAAACTTTTGAACGGTAGTGTAAATTCAAGGGATCTCTGTCTCTTTGTGTGTCTGTCTGTCTGTGTGTGTGTGTTCCTCAGATATCTCTCAAACCATTCCTCAGACTGACCTAAGGTTTTATACGTGGTTTCTTGAGGTTATGAGGGTGTGCATCCCCAAATATGGAGTCACTCAGTCAAAATATGTAATTTTTATCATAAGTTTAGCCACCACTGTGTGACTGCTCTCTGTGTCCTGGCTCCAAGAGGTGTGGGCGGGGTTTCGGATTGACTCCGTGCTCATTGGATAATGCACAGCATCACGACCTGTCAGTCACCACACTATTCCCTGAACAAAACAAGGAAGTGAAAAATGACAAATTTGACAAGAAAAAGACAATACTGAAGATTTAATGCCTAAAAAAATTATACTATAAAGTTGCCGTGATTGTGGAGATCTAAAGGATAATTCGGCATATGTGAAGAACATGAGGTGTGTGAGCAGACTGGGCAGAGAGTCACTGGGGACCCGGGACTGACAAAGAATACCGGTGTATCAACACAGAACATGCCGGGAGAAGCAGCAGCCTAACTGGGCAGACCACGGTCCTAGGTCCTAGGCGGGGAGTAACACCCAGCCTGCCCCAGTCAGCAGTAGACGGGAGTCCCTTTGCAGGACGATGACTCACCGTCGCCAGTGGCGCTGCTGTCGGTGTTCTTGCACAGTTATTACAAGTTAATTATTAAAAGTTAATAATTGTGGAGCAGAATGCCCAGATCAATTGCATATCATATGCGGCCACAAGCACGGTTTGACTAAAGAACGACAGTCACCAAACTGGACACAAAAATGCTCAATAACTCATAAAAGATCACACAAATAAGTGATCTGACAAAAAAAATAAACAAGCAGTTCTTAAACAGTGGCCAATATTGGATGTCCCATTCAATTATTTTGTAATTAATATTCACACAATCAGATAAATTTCACTTCTCTTCCTTTCATATGTGTCAAAGTCTAACATGTGATTGCCTACATATAGGCTACACCTCTGTATTAAACTTTCAAACACGGCTTACACGGCCTGGCTTAAAAGCACGCTAACTGATGGCGATAAAAAAAGTTATTTTCAATAAAGTGAAAAAAAATAATGCATGGAGTGTGCTTTTGGCCTGAGGTTGATTTATCATGGAAAATAGCTGACCTCTGTGATTCCAGCGATCAGCTGTTTGGATCCTGTGGTGTCGTGAGTGTAGTGTGTGTGTGATGCTGTACCCACCCACAGGGTGACGTCAGGTGGGCACGGCCACTGATGTACATAATTCTGTGTTCTGATAATAAAGTGTTGGTTGCTGGTTGTTGGTTCCCTACATGACAAGACTCCGACTCCTTCTTATTCATACATAATATTTGGCGACGAGAAAAATTATGGGAGCGTACGGGCTACCTCCATTCCTGCTACCGTTTCTGGAATATCCGGGAGAGCCAGTGTTCCTGTGGCAGGACTGGCGGGCCATGTTTGAGGATTACGTCGGGGCGCTGGGCCTAAGTGGACTAGACAAGAGATGACAACGATGAGCACTTCTGGCCCACCATCTCGGCGTGGAAGGCTGAAGAATTCTCGGTACACTGGGTGAAACAGAGTACTATTAGGATGCCGTCAAATGGCTGGCCGAGCACTTTGCCGAGCAGACAAGGACAACAGAGCTGTGGGTAGCAAGTGTGTGGGAGTGACGCCGACGAGAGTGATGCTGATGAGAGTGACGCCGACGAGAGTGATGCTGACGAGAGTGACGCTGAGAGCCCCGGGGGAGAGCAGCTACAGCCGGGCATGGAGATGACGCAGTGGAGCGCCTGGAACGAGGGTGCTGAGAACAGTGATGAAACGCTCGGGTCGGAGAATGACACCGACGAGAGCAAAGCGGAGAGCCCCGGGAGAGAGCAGCTACAGCCGGGCATGGAGACGCAGCGGAGCGCGTGGAACGAGGGTGCTGAGAGCAGCAATGAAGCGCCTGGGTCGGAGAATGATGCCAACAAGAGCAATGCTGTGGACCCTGGGAGTGAGTAGCAGCAGCCATGCGCCACGGAGGTCGGGCAGTGTCTCAGTGCCGGAGCTCCATGCGCCTTGGACGAGGGCGCTGGGTGGTATGGCGAGGCGCCCGAGGCAGCAAGCGGTGCTGACGAGCAGACTTCGGTTTTCCCTGGATTGCGGCCACAGGGGGCCAGAGTGTTTGGAGCCATGACAGCGGTGTTGAAGGCGGTCGGGAGCGGACCGATAGGCATGGAGGGACGGCGTGCTGGACAGCAGCACAGCGGGGCAAGAGAGGAGAAGCAGTTGATGGCAAGAGGAGACATTTTCGCCAGGGAGGGTGGCTTCGATCCTGGGGGCAGACGGTGGCCAGGGGCACACATGCTGTGGGGCTGCCCGGGGCCTCCGGGCCAATTTTGTCCCTGGCTGTCCAGGGACTGTGGAGTAACATAAAAATCTCAAATGTAAACATGTACATAGTGCCGGTGTGCATGAGAGTATGTATGTGGTGTGTTATGGGATTAGTTTATGTATTTTAAGAGACTTGGTCCAATTATAGTTGTTCTGTGTGAATGTGGTAGGCTATTTTATTACAGTTAATTATTCCTCGTTCCCTAGTGCGTGATTCGGGTCCTAAATTGGGGAGGGTCTCAATTGTGTGTGTGGTTTTACACTTTTGTAAGGGGGAGGGGAAGTGTGGTGTTATGAGTGTAGTGTGTGTGTGTGTGTGTGTGTGTGTGTGTGATGCCGTACCCGCCCACAGGGTGACGTCAGGTGGGCACGGCCACTGGTGCATATAATTCTGTGTTCTGATAATAAAGTGTTGGCTGCTGGTTGTTGGTTCCCTACATGACAAGACTTCGACTCCTTCTTATTCATACATAACAGATCCACCTTTTTTTTTACCAAAGGTAAAAAAAAAAAACACGGGGGAAGGCCCTACAACCTTTGCTCCGCGAATGTGGGATGTATCAACAATT
The DNA here is from genome assembly GCA_020510985.1 of Pholidichthys leucotaenia. Classification (NCBI taxonomy): domain Eukaryota; kingdom Metazoa; phylum Chordata; class Actinopteri; order Cichliformes; family Pholidichthyidae; genus Pholidichthys; species Pholidichthys leucotaenia. The sequence goes on along the minus strand of CM035839.1, from coordinate 74,278,958 downwards.
GGCTGGATAAATTTTCAGCACGGGGCACATATGTTTTCCACTTTATAAAATTTTTCACCGGGTCTGAGGTGTGTGTGGAAAAAAATGCATTTTGGATAACGTTTAGACGGTCAAAAATGCCATCGTTTAGGCGGAATAATAATAATAATAATAAATAATCTTCTCACATCAATAAATAACAAATGCTTACAGTAGAGCCACGGCGCTCACATTGTTAGTCTTTCCCAGTCATGCCCTCAAGGTTCAGATCATTGGCCTCAGTATCGCCCTATCACGACGATATAAGCACAGCCTCAATCTTACCATTAAAGTTTTAAAAAACCTTTTATTAACAAAATATTGCGAAAATATAAACTGATGCACTACAATGGGTCTTAAATATTTGTAAACGTGTCCTGTAATAGGACTGCATGAGTTTATTGACGATACACAGAAGAAATTCAGTATTTCACTGAACAGTGATATAAACTAAAATAATTATAATGGCTGAACAAGTCCCATTCCCCAAAGTGAAGATACACTATTATGAATAGAACTGATAAAAGATCAGACAAATAAGTGATCTGACAAACAAATAAACAAGGGATCTGAGTCGCTAATATTGGACGTCCCATTCATTTTCAATATTTAGGTATTCTGTAATTAATATTCACACAATCAAATAAATCTTAGTGCCATTTACTCCCTTTTATATTTGTCAAAGTCTAACATGTGATTGCCTACATATAGGCTACACCTCTTTACTTTCAAACACAGCCTACATTTGGGCCTGGAAAGCCTGATTGGGATACCTGTTTCAGACAGGAATATTTGGTTCTACGGGCATGCACTAGTTCTATAAATAGTACTTACAGAACTAATAAAGTAAATAAATTAGGGCTCTTTTTCCAGCGGTTCTCTGTATTTTTGACAAAAATGTCTCTTACAAATATACAAGAAAAAAAAACTTATGGGAAAAAAGTCTCAAAATTGCAAATATACAAAAAGAGATTTTTTAAGCACAAATTTAAAGATGTCACAAGATGAGCACTGGAAGTTTCCGCCACGCTCAGTCTAGTGGCTTTTTTCTCCGTATCTATTTATTTGTTGGAATTGTGCCTTTTGAGTTTCGATATTCTCGTACTGTTTTCTATTTTTTTGTTAATGTTTCAGTTTTGTTACGCATGTTTTGTACCATTTGTAATTATCAGTCTGCATTTGGTGATGTTTATTCTTTATATTCTTACTGTGGTGTTCTTTCCCGGGGTTGACAGCTGTCAGGTGGTGTTTCCAGTTTTGTGCTCTGTGTGGGCGTCGCCCTGTCAGCTGTCAAGTCCAGTCACTTCTCTCTCATTTCTCCCAGCTGACCCAGATTATCAATCAGTGTTTTCTCCTGCCCGCTCTGGTATTCACACCTGTGCCATATTATGTTGTGCCTTATTTAAGACCGGGGTGCCTCGCTTTCCTTGCTGCAGTCTTGACTCTTGTGTCCTCTGTGATCACTTCTAACGTAAGTTTAAACGTACTCTGTCTTCATCTCTTTACTGTGTTTATCCCCTTGCGTTTTTGAGTTGTTTTATGCACCTTATGTTTTCCAATAAACCTCACAACTTCACAGTCCAGCGCGTGGGTCTTCCTCTCTGCCTCGATTGGCAATTCATGACAGAAGACCGCGGCCAGTATTAGACCCAGCTGCTGTGAGTTGTGGGTTTTTGTTTTTCCTTTTTATTTCACTCATCTGTTTCCCTGGAGTGCATTATGTCGGACTTCTGCAGGTGGGCGCAGTTACCTGATGAGCCTGGGGTGGGAGTGCTGCAAAGCTCTCATGGAGATCGATGGGTTTATCTCTGCAGCACACACCAGTATTGCCCTGAAGGACGCATTATGGTACCTGGGCCTCGCAAAGGCAGCTGTTCGCCGGTGACCCCAGCTTTGAGAGCATGCTGAAGGGGTGGAGAGGATTTCTCTGGTGGCGGTGCTGTAATGAGAGAACAATGACATGGTGAGGAATTCCTCGAACAAACCCGGGCCCGCGCCGAAGGGGACGCGTTCCCAGGCCTCTGAAGTATTGGTGCCTCACCAGTTTCCGACATCCGTCCCCGCTTCCGTTCCACCTGCTCTAGAACACCGCCATCCAGGGAAATCTCGCCGGAGGAACGCCTCCACCTCTCAGACAGTAGCCTCTTATTCGCCAAGGCAGAAGACCCCTGCAGCAGTGCGCCCTCGGCGTCTTTTTTTCTCCAGCTGAATCATCAGTTTCCTCCCTCTACGCAGCTGCTGTTCCCTGCTTCCCCTCAGTGATTCCTTCCGCTGCTGAGAGGTCCACTGTGACCTGCCTGGCTCCGCCTGTCTCCATGCCAGCAGGGGCAGCTCCTCCATGATCCACTGAGGGGCCCATGCCCACCATAGCCACTCTAGACCATCTGCAGCAGGAAACATCGCACGCTGGGAAAACAGGCAAGTGTCTTGTCATTTTTCAACACTTTATGATAATGTGCCTTGCCTGATTCCTGGGGGAGAGGCTCAGTGTGTGCAGCCCCCTGAGCCCTCACCGCCTGCTGCAGCCATCAATTTTTCACCTTCCCTCTCCATGTCTCTTCCTTCTCTCCCTGAGTGTCCAACGACCCAAGGATCATGTCGCTGGACGTTGTAGGAGCCGGAAACTGAGCTGACGCCTGCACCAAGAAGCGTCTCCTGGTCTCAGCTGAGCAGAACCCAGCGTCGACAGGAAATTGACCTCCTGAATCCACGCCGGACGAGCCACCGGCATGGGTCACCTCACTGGGGGGTCCCAAGGCTGCATTAACCACCATGCCTGCTGCAGGGGCCACCGCAGCAGAGTTGAAGCTGGACCACCAGAGGACCGGGCCCAAACAACCATCATCTGGATCAATGGAGTCCTGGACGTCAGTGGAGCTCGAGCTCAGGCAAGTGCTCTCCTTCGTTTTTTGTGCAGCTTTGGCCCGGTCCGGGTCCATCGACGGTGCGGCTTTGGCCCGGTCCGGGCCCACGGAGGGTGCAGCCTCGGCCCAGTCCGGCCCACTGAGGGTGCAGCCTTGGCCCAGCCCGGGCCCACCAAGGGTGCAGCCTTGATCCAGCCTGGAGCCACCACGGGTGCAGCATTGCTCCAGCCCAGAGCCACCGCGGGTGCTGCTTTGCTCCAGTCTGGAGCCACTGCAGGTGCTGCCTTGCTCCAGTACGGAGCCACCGTGGGTGCTGCCTCGCTCCAGTCCAGAGCCACCGAGGGTGCAACAATGTCCCAGTCCGGGACCACCGAGGGTGCTGGTAGCCAGTTCAATGCCGTTGTGGTTCCCCCTCCTCTGTCAGATACGTCGTTGTTCCCCCTCCTCTGCCTGACGCCGTCATGGTTCCCCCTCCTCTGCCAAATGCTGTCGTGGTTCCCCCTCCTCTGCCAGGCGCCGTCATGGTTCCCCCTCCTCTGCCTGATGCCGTTATGGTTCCCTCTCCTCAGCCTGAGGCCGTCGTAGTTTCCTTGACTCCCCTTTCTTGCTCACTATTTGCCCTTCCCGTCAGGCAGCCACCTCCTGGACCACCTCTTCTGTTCAGGTGGCTGAAGAACTCTGGCAGGCCACCCGACAGACTGTGCCGCAGAGTTGGGTGGCCCATGTTCTCTGGGAGGCCACCCGACTCGTTCCATCATACTATCTGGCGGGCCTGGGACTCTGGTCACCTGCTTGAACTGTTCAGCTCCTCGGTCCAGGGTGCTTAGGGGGGTTGAGGGTTTGCCTGGTGTGGGTCCTGAGCAGGGTTTTATGTCATTCCCTCCTAGCCTGTTCCCCCCACCACCCACCCTGGGTGGGTAATTGTTGTGCTCCTGTTGGGGGGGACGGGTTCTTTCTTTTTCTTTTGATGTTACCCCGGAGTGTCTGGGGTCCACCCCTTGAGAGGGGGGCTCTGTCACGAGCTGAGCACTGGAAGTTTCCGCCATACTCAGTCTTGTGGCTTTTTTCTCTGTATCTATTTGTTGTATTTTGTGCCTTTTGAGTTTCGATATTCTCGTATTGTTTTCTATTTTTCTGTTTATGTTTCAGTTTTGTTCGCTCATGTTTTGTACCATTTGTAATTATTTATCAGTCTGCAATTGGTGATGTTTATTCTTTATATTCTTACTGTGGTGCTCTTTCCTGGAGTTGACAGCTGTCAGATGGCGTTTCCAGTTTTGTGCTCTGTGTGGGCATTGCCCTGTCAGCTGTCAAGTCCAGTCGCTTCTCTCTCATTTCTCCCTGCTGACCCAGATTATCAATCAGTGTTTTCTCCTGCCCATTCTGGTATCCACACCTGTGCCATATTATGTTGTGCTTTATTTAAGACCAGGGCGCCTTGCTTTCCTTGCAGCAGTCTTTACTCTCGTGTCCTCTGTGATCACTTCTAACGTAACTTTAAACGTACTCTGTCTTCGTCTGTTTACTGTGTTTATCCCCTTGTGTTTTTGAGTTGTTTTATGCGCTATATGTTTTCCAATAAACCTCACAACTTCACAGTCCAGTGCGTGGGTCTTCCTCTATGCCCCGATTGGCAATTCATGACAGATGTACTTTGGTGGCTATAAATCCCCTATGAAAACAAATCTACATTGTCTAAAATGCTATCTTATGGCCTTTTTTCTATAAATAAAACCTTTCAATGTCTTACAGTTTTGTGTCAAAAGCTGTTCCCCCCACGCTAGAATCAGTGGCTAGGCTCAAACCACAAGGCTAAGTGTGGCTAGCGCTACATTAAACACCATAAATCTTGTGATAAAAAGACTTACCGATTGAAGGACATGCCCAGTTGTATGCACAGTGGCCCAGGATAATGACTGAAACTGCATCAGTCCTTAAAAGCAATTTAATGGTAAAACCTATGTAAATTTGGGTCAAGTTTTTAAAGCAGCTAGCCCAAAAATGCTAACTGGCCCTGGAAGCTAACTTCAGTTAGGCCAGAGAATCCTGATTCGCTCAACATTACTCACGTGTCTGTGGCTGTAGAGCTGCGTCACCAAAAACGTTTTATCTAAATTTGTGTTTTCTGAGGGGGCGGGGCTTAAATGAAACTACAGCAAAAAAAACAAACAAAAAAAAAAAACAGACACATGAGACATTTGAGGGATTTCGCTCTTGATATGTCTTGTGAGTCATAAAAAAACATATTACAGACATACTACTAAGAAAATAACTTGATTTTTGGCAGTGTCACAAAGGGCCTATATCATGCAAAATCGACTTTTTTGAGCTTGTAAGCATGTTATAATGTTAATTCCTCACCAAAAACACCCCCAAAGTGGTATTTTGCTCCATTCACGCATCTCTGAGTATTCCTCCTCAACCCTGCTCTCTGAGCTGCTGCTCCGCCCTGTCCCTGATAATGACTGGGTCCCCACCATAGATATATAACCCTAGATTGGCAGTGCTGGCCAGTCCGTGGTCGCGGGGGCGTGACGCGCGTCCGCCATCTTGGTACAGGATATGTGTAGCACATCCCTGTGGTCCAGTGCAGACACCTGCTTGGGTCATTCTCCTTTGTTAAACGTTTGACAGGCTTCAGTGAACATGTTTACAACACAGTACAACACAGCGCATAGTGGTTTACTTTCAGCATAATCTGCATAAATATTAGGTGTGTAAGAGCTTCATAATTATTAAATTATGGCATTTTCGGTTTCCTTTCCGGTTCCGGTTCCGCCGGACCGGCGGCGCCACACGAGTCGGCTGCCTGTTGCAACAGCCTTTTTTTTTATCTTCCTTCTTCTTTCTACACCTTTCACTCTGTATATATATCACGGACGCACGGATCGCCCCGGGGGTCTCCCGGGTCGGCGGACGGAGCCACGGTTTGCAGCGGGAGACGTTACAGCGGGGAGGAGCTAGTGCTAGCTAGCACTTGGCCGCCGCCCGGTGCTAATGGGAAACTCGACATACCGGGAGCTGTAGTGAAAACGAAGCGGGTGCCGGGCTGGAGTTTAGGCGGCGTGAAAGAAATATAAGACAGAATAATAAAGAGCGATGGCAAGAACCAAGCAGACCGCCCGTAAAATCTACTGGAGGAAGAAGCCCCCCAGGAGACAGCTAGCCACAGGGCTGCTCGGAGAGGCGCTCTGGCCACCGGCAGAGTGAAGAGGCCTCGCCGTCACAGGTCCGTGGCTCTGAGAGAGATCCGTCGCTACCAGAAATCCACGGAGCTGCTCATCCGTAAGCTGCCCGTCCAGCGCCTGGTGAGGGAGATCGCTCAGGACTTCAAGACCGTCCTGCGTTTCCTGAGTTTCGCCGTCATGGCTCTGCAGGAGACCAGCGAGACCCACCTGGTGGTCTCTTCTTCGCTAAGGGGGTCACCATCATGCCCAAAGACTTCCAGCTGGCCCGCTGCATCCGCGGAGAGAGAGCTTAGACTTTCTGCTGCACATCCACCAGCCATAATGCTCTGCACTGTGTGTCTATATATATACATTTATAGTAATATGGACATATGTTTACTAGATGTTGTTTTTTCTTGCCTTCTGATTGTTGCTCTGAGTGTTGCTATCCCTATGCTGTTGCAATCCTGGAATTTCCCCATTGTGGGACTAATAAAGGCTTATCTTATCTTATCTTATCTTATTTTGCAGTGTCTCAATCAAGAGCTGTCAAATGAGCTGAAAAAAAAGTTACCATACCCCCTGATTAATAATTAAGGCTAGCTCTTTCATTGTGGCCATTTATGCATAAATATATGGCCGAAATTGATTAATTCATACTTTGTCCTGGGCTGTATTTGTTATATTTGCCACCCCAGGCAACCAGCTTATTGCCCCCCCCCCCCATTGTCAAAAATATTTATCAAAGAAATATTTCAGCCTGTGCTATACAAATTGGCCTAGATATGTAAACTTTGAAATAAATAAAGAGAATAAAAAATTACAAATCAATTATTCAAGTTTCTTCATTTAACTAGGCAGACATTATACACTCCCCCCCCCCCCATCTACCTGGATCTGTATAGCAGTTGTTTAAAATCAATTTGAAATTCTTATTGATTTTAGGCCCACATAACAAATTTATACAATACACCAATGTTCATTACAAATTTATTAAATTTATTGCATAGAATAATGCACTCAACATGAAAGCAGCAAGCTCATATTAATCAATTGCAAAGTGAGGTGAAGTGTTAATTGAATCAAAACCCAGTTTAAAGCAGTAGATGTAGGCTTTATAAATTTAACCCCAAGCCAGGTCAAGAATTCGGGCAATATAGAACATGTATATAGGCTTATATATTAATGCGGTAGACATGTACATTTATTTGCATACATACATGAAGGGCTAGGCCTATAGGCCCTATTGATTTAAAAGTACTAGTGCTGAACACAAATTTCTACCTAAATGTTTTAGTGTATGTGTCATTGTGTTATGGATGAAGAGCATAGGCCTTTGTTCATTAATTGGAAGTTCAGATCGTATGAAACTGTACATGTAAATGATTTAAAAATAATTGTATTTAAGATTATTAACCTGAGTTTGGAGTCACTTCTTGAGTTTTTTTCATTGCAATTACCTTTTCACACCTACATTACACTGTATGCCCCTAATTGCTATTTATATAAATGTTAAGACAAGCCCCAGTAATTGAGCTGGAATGCAGTTGGGTCTACATGTAGGAGTGCATGGTCCATGTAATCATGGATAACTTCTTGCTGCTCCTGTATTGGCTGTAATGCCCTTTTAGCAGCTTGAGTATGGCGTGTCTTCTGATGCTGACAAGAAAAACAGTGTGCATATTATGAATTTATCAAACAATCACCAAAACAATTTCCATAAATAGATCTGTCCCACAAATACAGATAAAACTTCATGATCCTGTTTAGCAATGGTATTCAAGATATTGTTATGGTGTCCCACACTATGTCAAAAAATTATAACCATTCACTAACTTTTAATGGAAACTCATTTTAAAAGTAATGTTTACTAATCCATTACAGACAAGCACACAAACCTTTTGCAAGTGCACTGGCAAATCAAACTGGGATGGAACTGCATCATCACGAAGTCTTCTGGTTTGGCCAGTCATGTCAAAATCCTCTGATTTAAAATGTTGACTGCACACAACATCCCAGGCCTTTGGCTCCCAGCCCTCTGACCTTTTCATCAGACTGCACCATTTCCGTCTCCTTTCTTCATTCCCTTTACCACTGGGGAAGCTGAAAAATTGATATAATATATACCTTGTAGCTGAACACAGACCTGTTGCTCACTCTTCTGAGAATGCCACAGATTGTGGCTTATATTATTCATATATCCATACCTACATATGTATAGACACAAGAGGAATGTTTAGAGATTGCATATGTGGAATGACCTCACATCTCAGAGCAGGACAATAGGTCTCGACCACCGGCGAAGATCAACGAGCAGACAGAGACTCAGCGGTGGAGACCTGAATGGACTTCCTGACCCCCCAGGGTCAGGTGGAGGAGAGAGAGGACAATAGAAGGAGATAACGCGGATGTGTGATGTCGGCTTTTGTTATGCAATGTCTTTTGTTATGTGATGTATAAGTATGAAGGTCTGACTGCGCTCAGCTCTTTTCTGCTTCTGCATTGAGATGAGACATGTTGGGGATTGGAAGCCGACAATAAACCTGATTTATAAAATCACTTCGCTTCCTTATTTCAAGCTCCCTACATTGGTGACCAGACGTGAGAATGGCCGAAAGACATTCTCCTGCTACAGGCTCGTCAGAGGCGACCCAAACAAGCGCCGTCGCCAACCCTGACATGGGAACAGATGGAAGACGTTCCCCCACAGCAGACTCGTTGGAGACGGCCCAAGCAAGCGCCGTCCCCAACCCTGTCGTGAGAACGGAGGAAAGGCGTTCTCGCGCTGCAGACTCGTCAGAGGCGGCCCAAGCAAACGCTGTAGCCATCAAATTCCCAGAGTTCTGGCAAAATGACCCGAACTCATGGTTCCAGCAGGCTGAGGCTCAGTTTGCACTCGCGGGGGTGACGGCTGACGAGACCAAATTTTACCACATCATCGCCAGACTCGATGCCACCACAGCACGATGCGCGCGGAGCGTGATACAACAGCCGCCCGCCAACGACAAATACAAGGAACTGAAGGCGACCCTCATCGAGAGTTTTGTCCCTTCGGCCGAGGAAAGGGCCGGGAGGATACTGGCGATTTACGGCCACGGGGGGCGCAGACCGATGGCCCTCATGGAAGACATGCTGCAGCTGAGGGAGGCAGACAACGACAACTTCCTCTTTCAACACATCTTCCTCAGCACTCTGCCGACGCACATGAGAGGGATCCTGGCCAACATGCGGTGTAAGACCCAGCAGGACTTCCGCGCGCTTGCCCGAGAAGCGCAGCGGCTCATCAACTCCTGCGGCGAGCAGATGGCCACAGCAGCATCGGCAGATCTCGGCGTGGAAGCCCAGAGCATCGGAGAATCACAGGCGACGGAGCAGAACCCGCCCACCATGGCAGCGACACGACCAAGGTGCAGCAAACGGGATGACCTCTGCTACTACCATCGACGTTTCGCCGAGAGGGCATACAAATGCATGCCCCCCTGCAGTTTCAAGAGCTCGGGAAACTTCAAAGCCAGGGAACCGTTAGCAGCTACGGCTCTCGGCGAGACAAACAAGCTGCTCTACGTGACTGACGGACACTCCGGGAGACAGTTCCTCATCGACACCGGAGCTCAGGTGAGCTTCATCACCCCGTCCTACGCAGACCGGGCAACAGGACCCCGTGGAAACGGAGCGATGGCAGCTAACGGCTCGATCATCGACACTTTTGGTGAAAGAAACCTGCCTCTGTCCATTCACGGCCGCAACTATAGGTGGACCTTTATTATAGCGGCGGTGAGTTTTAACTTGTTGGCCGCTGATTTCTTATGTGCACATGGGTTGTTAGTCGATCTTGCAAACAGACGCTTAGTTAATGCACTGTCGTTTTCTTCTATCCCCTGTTCAGCTCGAGTGTCCCCACCACCCATGCAGGCCAGCGTCGCCACAGCAGGAGGTAAGTTTGACCAACTCCTCACCCAATTTCCAGCACTCACAGTTCCCAAATTTTCGGCAACAGTAGCGAAACACGGGGTGGAACACTTCATTCCCACAACGGGCCCACCTGTTTTCGCTAAAGCTCGGCGCTTAGATGCGACCAAGCTCGCCATAGCACGTGACGAGTTTGCCAGCCTGGAAAAACTGGGCATTATTCGGCGCTCGAAAAGCCCTTGGGCATCACCACTGCATATGGTCCCGAAAACTGACGGTTCCTGGAGACCTTGGGGTGATTATTTTTTTTTGTTTTTGTTTTTTTTTTTGTTACTTATTTGTACCCGCAGGTAGATTTGGTTTGCAGTCTGGTGACAAGCCACCGGCTGCTGGTCGCTGCGTGCGCGAGCGCCCTAAACCTACATGTTTTTGGTATGCGGGAGGAAACCGGAGAAATCCCGGAGTAAACCCACGCAACACGGGGAGAACATGCAAACTCCACACAGCTCACTGTTGGTCGGGGGCTGGGATCGAACCCACGATCTCATGATCCCCACGATCCCCCGGCCGAGGGTAAAACTGTGCTGCCACAGTGCTAAACCACTGCGCCACCGTGCAGCCCGTGCAGATTATCGCAGATTAAACAATGCGACAGCACATGACCGCTACCCAATCCCTCACATTCAGGATTTTTCACTACATCTGGCAGGTGCGCGCATTTTTTCTAAAATAGACCTGGTCCGCGGCTACCACCAAGTTCCGGTTCGACCTGAAGACGTCCCTAAAACGGCTGTAATAACCCCTTTTGGTCTTTTTGAATTTTTGCGAATGCCGTTTGGCCTCAAAGGCGCTGCTCAAACTTTTCAGCGTATGATGGACGCAGTATTACGCGACCTCCCCTTCAAATTCGTCTACCTCGACGATATTCTGGTAGCCAGCACGTCGGAGGAAGAACACGAACAACACCTCACTACGGTTTTTCAGAGGCTAGAAGAGCACGGGTTAATAATTAACCCAGCCAAATGCCGATTCGGCATGTCACAAATTGATTTTTTGGGACACAGAGTTTCACCAGAAGGGGCAGTTCCATTGCCGGACAAAGTGCGCGCGGTAGCAAATTTCCCCCGACCACAAACGGTCAGATCGCTACAGGAATTTTTAGGAATGGTAAATTTTTACAACCGTTTCCTCCCTCGCACAGCTCAACTCATGCAGCCCCTATATGCCGCGCTCAGAAAACAAAAGCCCTCCAACGCGGTCGAATGGACCCCGGAGCGGGAACGCGCCTTCGCGGAAGTAAAAAGAGCACTAGCGGATGCCGCATTGTTGGTCCACCCCGATCCCTCGGCCCGCATAGCGCTGACCACAGACGCTTCAGACCTGGCCATAGGGGCAGTTGTGGAACAACATGTTGGCGGAACCTGGCAACCGCTAGCATTCTTTAGCAAATCCTTAAATCAAACCGAGCGCAAATACAGCACTTTTGACAGAGAGCTACTAGCGCTTCATTTATCCATCCGCCATTTCCAGTTCTGGCTGGAAGGGCGGCGTTTCACGGCTTTTGTAGACCACAAACCACTCACTTTTGCGATGGCTAAAATTTCAGAACCGTGGTCGGGCAGGCAACAAAGACAGCTGGCCGCAATTTCAGAGTTTACCACAGATATTCGACATGTGGCAGGCAAACTTAATGTGGTGGCAGATTGCCTCTCCCGCGCCGTGACATCATCAGGGCACGAGGAAGCAGATTATACTACCGCAGCCGCAGAGCTCATGGCCAGCGCGGACGGGTACACGGCCCCAATTCACGTAGGGATAGATTACGCGGCCATGGCAGCGGAACAAAGCAGTGACGCGGACGTGCACGCACTCCAGTCTGGACCAATAGGGTTAAGGCTGGAGGAAAGGGGTTTGCGTGACGGTGTGCCCCCCCTAATCTGCGACGTGTCAACCGGTCGACCTCGCCCGGTAGTCCCAGCCGCGTGGTGCCGCCGCGTTTTTGACTCGGTGCACTCCCTCGCGCACCCAGGGGTGCGCGCCTCGGTGAAAATGGTCGCGGAGAAGTTTGTTTGGCCAGGCCTGCGTAAAAATGTAAAGTAGTGGGCGAGGACTTGCATGTCTTGCCAACGCGCCAAAATTCACAAACACACGAAAGCTCCTCTGGAACCCTTCCGAATCCTGGCCAGGAGATTTGACCACGTACACGTCGACCTCATGGGCCCACTGCCGTCGTCTCAGGGGTTCACACACCTTTTAACAATGGTAGACTGGACCACACGCTGGCCAGAAGCGGTTCCGCTGGCGTCAACCATGGCCTCGGAAGTCGCTCGCGTTTTTTTAACAACCTGGGTGGCGCGTTTCGGCGTCCCATCGGACATCACGTCCGATAGGGGGCCTCAATTTGTCTCAGAGCTATGGTCAGCCATGGCCAGCAGCTTAGGGGCGACAATTCATCGCACCACCGCGTATCACCCTCAGGCTAACGGGTTATGCGAGCGTTTTCATAGGTCTTTAAAGGCCGCCCTCAGGGCCTCACTGACGGATACAGATTGGGTAAATAAACTTCCTTGGGTTTTATTAGGGTTACGTTCTGCGCCTAAGGAGGATCTAGACGCCTCCCCGGCAGAATTAGTTTTCGCACAACCTCTCAGGCTCCCGGGTGAGTTCTTACCAGAACATCCAGAGCCCGGGCGCCTCCCAGCCCTGGGGCCCCTAAGCAGCACGGGACCGGACACGCTCCCCGGACCCGTACATCACTCTTTTCCGCGGGTTTTTGTTCCCCAAGCCTTGAAAAACGCCAAGTTCATTTTTGTTAGGCACGAAGCTTTAAAACCAACCCTCCACCCACCATATGATGGACCATATAGAGTGCTGGAATCTGGTGATAAGCATTTTGTGCTTGATTTAGGGGACAGAAAAGAAACAGTCAGCATTGACAGACTTAAGCCTGCTTTCATGTTGAGCGACGAACCTGCACGGGTGGCGAGAGCACCTCGACGGGGTAGACCCCCCAAGAGACACACCTCAACCCCCCCGCAGGGACCAAATAACCACTCTCCTTCCCAAGCTGCAGATTCCTTACAGGACAACCCCGCCAGGACGCCAAAGCGGGCCTACAGCAGATTTGGGAGAAGATTGAAACCCAGACGACACATAGACTGATGTAAAATTGACAAGGGGTTGTAAGCTATGCTGTCGAATTCTGCCGTTGCAGAGTTAGGGCTGACATATGACATAGACTATACTGTTGTTGTTACCACTGAATTTTTAACATGAACATGCTGTATAGCTTGAAGGTTGGCATGGCTGCTGAGGATATTTTTCCTTTTTCCTGTTGATTTGAATAACGGTATAATATGTCATGGATGTTACCTTAAGCTGTGAACTTAATTTTATTGTCCTTTTCTTAGACGTTTGGGGGGGGGGGGGGCTGTGGCTTATATTATTCATATATCCATACCTACATATGTATAGACACAAGAGGAATGTTTAGAGATTGCATATGTGGAATGACCTTACGTCTCAGAGCAGGACAATAGGTCTCGACCACTGGCGAAGATCAACGAGCAGACGGAGACTCAGCGGTGGAGACCTGAATGGACTTCCTGACCCCCCAGGGTCAGGTGGAGGAGAGAGAGGACAATAGAAGGAGATAACGCGGATGTGTGATGTCGGCTTTTGTTATGCGATGTCTTTTGTTATGTGATGTATAAGTATGAAGGTCTGACTGCGCTCAGCTCTTTTCTGCTTCTGCATTGAGATGAGACATGTTGGGGATTGGAAACTGACAATAAACCTGATTTATAAAATCACTTCGCTTCCTTATTTCAAGCTCCCTACACAGATCAACTTTAAAGACCACTGTTATATAATTCTTCCTCTTGTAGTGGAAACTAAGGTGATATGCATAATAACAATAGTAAGTTAACATACATAATAACAATATTACATGATCTGCAAATGGTAAAAGGTAGCAACTTACACATGGAAAGTGTATCCATTTCCCTTCCTCTGCACATTCCTACAAGTTGCATGTGCACACTGTCTCAGCATCTCGGAAGCCTTGGCAAAAGGGAACTTCCCATGAACTGTAGACCTACACCTAACAGCAATAAGCACATATTTTAAAAAATATTATATTATGTAGCACAATAAGCACATGCCTACAAAGTAAAAAATATCACAAAGACTTAATGCTTTTATAAACCAACATTAATAAATTACAAAGTACTTTTAAATGCTTTGCAGGAATATCCACTCTGTCCCCTCCAATCCATCATAGCAAATATTTATAGTAATGTCAGGCAAAATGTAATATAAGACAGAAATAGTAATGTCTATGAGATATGACTGCATTAATCATCACCAGATCTTCTTGTACCCCCTCCCTGTAATAGACAAATGCGAAATAGGTACTGTAAAATTCTATCTGTAAAGTTTCAATTTTCAAACAACATATCTGTAAATTACTATCTGCAAACCTTCATGATGTTGGTCTGATACAGGAGGTAGATGTTTGTACACATATATGTGTAATTATTGTGTAAAGATGGTTTGATAAACCTAAATCTTTCATTAGGCCAAGTGTATACAGGAAAAAGAAAAACTATCCTCACGCTATTTGAGTAACTACCAAACTAGTTACAAGAACCCAAAGTTCATTGTTGATAATATTGGCTACCAATACTGACCTAGTAACAAAGAACACAATGTAACACTGTATACTAATATTACATGAGAAATATTGCCATAAGTATCGATACTGAATTACAATATATATTACACTCATGGCAGTCATGCATGTACAGAAATCAGTGACCTCCCAAATGAAAATCAGAGTTTTTACCTTTATTTTTGACAATACGCCATTAAATTATTTAAAAACAAATACTCGACACTTACCTGATCGTTTAGACACCAGTTGCACACTGTGTAAACAAACGAGAACCTTGGAAATGAAGACTTAATCAGAGTGTTGTGCATTGAGCTGTGGATTTGTTGTGATTCCTGTACCAATATGGCGGCCGGAAATCACGCGCTCCAGTGACCTACTTCCAATCTAGGGTTATATATCTATGGTCCCCACGTTCATATGTATGAACGTGGGTGAGCCGCCCACTCCAGGAAGTGCCTGTGCTGCCAGCACCGCCCCCAGGCTAACGTACACACCCACTTTCACCGCTAACGGAGTGGTGATCGGCAAAACTCTTTCACTTTAGCACTGACGCTGTGAAGAAGTAGTTCCTCTCGCACCTAATCTGCTCAGTGACAACAGCTGTTTGCTTTTTTACGTAAGACAATGTCTTCTAAGTTTTCGTGGGCGGAACCCAGCGACACGCTGCAGCAGCCGGCTCAGGGGTTACGTCATGAAATGGGCGGCAGCCACAAGAAGGAGAGGCTGAGCCTCAGAGATCGAGGCATCTTACTTCCTGGTTGGAAAAGTAGCTCGCGAAAATAACTCATATTTCATAAGAAATTCATTCTCCAGTGTACCAAAGGTAATATACTATCACATACATGCATATAGTTTACTCTGAAAGGCTTAAAATAGCATGATATAGGCCCTTTAAGAAGTTGCATTCTTATGAGAAACAAGTCACTTTTTTAAGAGCTTACAGAGTGCAAAAACATTCATGCATGTGCATTGTGCAAAAATAAAAATACTGAAAAAGTATGGTGCAAAAATGCAGTAGAAATATTCAAAGACAAAAATGCATATTGTGACATTTGCGGGATTCACACAAAGAAAGAGGAGTAAGATGGTTATGATGAACAGGGTTTATTTACACACCACCGACCCCCAACCTACTTCTGCGCACAGAGAGGAGGGGAGGTCATTCTCCCAGACCTCCATTTCAATCATGGTTACACACACATGATACATCTTGCCCTAATCCTGCTAAACACTGCTGAGTCATTATAACGCAGTTATAATGACACAGCAGTATAACTCAGTAATAACACATTTAATACACACACACAGTAATGTTTTCAACTGGGAAATCCCTGCCCCCCTTAAAATGGCTCCGACGTTACACTGCCCCCCCCCCCCCCCCGGACTGGTTTCTGTCCCCAGAAAATTCAAAGTCCACTTTCAGAAATCCAATGCGAGTCAGCCCGGTGCTGGGGCGGCATGCACGGGCCATCTGAGTCTCGGTCGGAGTATCTGGTTGGGGTAGGGTTCCGGTTTGGCCACCAGCGGGCGGATGGACACATCTGACAGCCTCTGTAGGACCACGCACAGTCCCTTCCCTGGCAGCGGGAGTCCCAAGCCCGCTCTGGCCGACTCCCACCGCTGCCAGGTCTCCCAGGCGGCCGCTGGCCCACGTCCATGCGTCCAGCCCTTGCTGCGCCTGGGAAATGGCCGCATCTTCGTCCTGCTCGCTCCACTGCGTCGCTCCTGCGCCGAGGGCCTCCGTGATGTCACCAAAAGGAAAAGCATCGGGTGGAGGTAGGACACGCACAGTTCCTCCTCTGGCAGCGGGAGTCCCATGACTCCCACCGCTGCCAGGATCTCCCAGGCGGCCGCTGGCCCGCGTCCAGGCGTCCAGCCCCTGCCGAGCCCTGGAAAAGACCGGATCTGTCCTGCTTGCTCCACTGCTGCTGCGCTCCAAAGGCCTCTGTGACGTCACCGCCGGGGGAAGCATCTGCAGGAGGCGGTTTTTTCCCGTCCATGCCACCTCGCTCTAATTTAACGTTGGCGAGGGGCCAGTTTCCCGTGGGGTGGTGCAGGGCAGTACCGTGCGATGTGCCCCGGCTCTCCGTAGCGGAAGCACCCTTCCTCGCGCCGCGGCCGTCTCCTCTGCGGACGCGCCGCCGTGGTCTGCCGTAACTCCTCCTCCTCCCCCTCGCTGTCAACCGTGGCCTGGAAAGTTCTTGGTCTCGGCGGTGACGCTTCAATGGTGCGATTCATCAGCGGCTCCACCCGCTCTGCTTCTGCCACTGTAGTCTCCCTCGTGCACGCGCTGCCGTAGCTCCTCCTCCCGCTCGCTTTCAGCGCGGCGGCCAGCTCGACCTGGGACAGGTGGTCATCAAACAGGTTCTCGCCGTTGTAGCGGGGAATCTTGGCCCGCTGCCGGATGAATGGGACGGTGGTCGATCACCGCTCCTGATCGCCCTGGAATCGCCAGCCCCTCCTGCGCTGAAAAGGGCGGGAAATGGGGCTGGTTTGCTCTCCTCGGCCCGTCAGGTCCGCTGCTCCGTCCATCGCGGCGAACCTCTCCAGGGGCCGGCGTCTCAGCTCTACGCTCCGTCCCCAGCCGAGCGATGAACCGCCCCGGCCGCTGGACCTCCGCCCGGGTCCTGGCTATCATCTTGCTCCATATCCCACTTCTGACACCAGTGTGTCGTTTGCGGGATTCACACAAAGAAAGAGGAGCAAGATGGTTGTGATGAACAGGCTTTATTTACACACCACCGACCCCCAACTTACTTCTGAGCACAGAGAGGAGGGGAGGTCATTCTCCCAGACCTCCGTTTCAATCATGGTTACACACACATGATACATCTTGCCCTAATCCTGCTAAACACTGCTGGGTCATTATAACGCAGTTATAATGACACAGCAGTATAACTCAGTAATGACACATTTAATACACACAAAGTAACGTTTTCAACTGGCAAAGCATGCTGGGAAATCCCTGCCCCCCTTAAAATGGCCCCAACGTTACACTATGAAAGAAAGTGTTGAAAACATATTCTCAAAAAGTTCTCAAATCTAGAAGAAAAAAGTAGTAAATTCCCACACGCTGAGATGGTACAGACCGTTAGCATTATTAATTTCTGTAACTGAGACCCAAGTCGGCTAGCTGAAGCTGTTGAAGAGTTACCTTTTCAGCAGATACAAGATGCAAATGTCAGATAAGTTCAAATTTGTAAGAATAAAGGTGCAAAAATAAGTGATTTTCAATTAAAAAGTTTGAAATTTATCATAAGTTTCAAAGTCACAAGAAAAAAAGGGTTATAAATTCATGATAGGAAAAACAAATAGAGAAAAACACATTTCTAAGAAAAAATAACGCTTACAAAAAATAGTTACAAATTTATATGAAAAAGTTACAAATTTATAAGAAAAAAAGCTGCATGTTTACGAGAAAAGAGATACTAATTTACAAAAAAAAAAAAACCCCACTTACAGTATTAATGCTGGTTGGCTTTGTAGAGACTGGGTTAATCATCTCAGACTGGATGCAGAGGGTAAACAGAGAAGGACAATAGCTATGGAGATTATGGTGAGGTAGCAGGAAGAAGGAGCTGGGGGGAGAAGGGATGAAGGTATTGTGATGTGAGATGTCACACAGATGTGAGATGGGCGGCTGGTATAAAAGGAGAACCCATGGTGTATTGAGAGATTCTTTTCTGTGTATGACTGATGTGAGAGTGAATAAAATCGTGTGCTGCATAAACCAGTCTCGTTATTTACACTCTCCACAGCTTATTATTATATGAAGGCTTTTATTGCACTTGTACAGATCACAGTGCAATTTAGTTTGTTAATAGATTCAAGAGTTTTTCCCTATAAATTTGCCACTTCTGTGAAAATTTTTATACCTATTTCCACACAAAGTTTTTTCTAATGAGTTTGCAACTTTTGTCATCATAATATTTCAATATTTTACTTAACATTTGCAACTATACGCACTAATTTTCTTCTTAGAGCATGTCTTGAAAATTCATTTTCCTTAGTAGCCATAGAAAAGCTGTTGGGAACATAGAAGTTTGTGGACTCTTCCTGTCATTTCCCTCATTTATTCCTCAGTTTTGACAACATCTGGCTCTAATGATCATGTGACCCACAAACTAACTAACCTGCACTTATATAGCGCTTTTCTAGTCACAGAGACCACTCAAAGCGCAAACGACTTAAACTTTCATTAATAGAATAATACAGAAATGATTTCAACACATGGTATGCAGAATGAAAGAAAGGTAACTGTTCTATGATTTTTTTTTAAAAAGGGAATGCTAATTAGCCCCCCCCCCCAAAAAAAAAATCCGGTAGTTCAATTTCCTATGTTACCATGGTAACATGCAGAAATTTATAGCATCAACTACAGAACGGGGCAGCGAGAAAATCGTTCTTCTGCACCAGATAAATTATCAGTGGGTCAGGAAGATGCTGGTATATTCACCTGTTCTGTATTTATCCTTGCACTAATAATAGGGATGGGGCAGGTTAACAAGGGAATGCTTATAGATCATTTTGCTAACAAGAGGGCTAGAATTCCTGCCCATTCCCCCTCAAATTGTCTACTGCTTACTGTACTCCAGAAACCCATGATATCCAACTGACTGCTGAAATCACAGCCTTCCTCACCAGTGATGCATTATTTCATTCATTCTTTGAAACAAATTTATGTTAGTTGGCTCCAAGCTTGCAGCTATGGGCAGCTAATGTTAGCATTTAAAAAAAAAATTAAAAAATTGCTGTAATAATTAATTATAGAAAATGTAAACAAAATATGCTACAAACATTTCATAATGACACGTGAGCTATTAAACTGTAGGGGGAAAAAGTGCAAGACCCCTTTAAAGAGACATGCACTGAAACCAGGGTGTTATGTCCACAAACCT
Source organism: Pholidichthys leucotaenia (assembly GCA_020510985.1). Lineage (NCBI taxonomy): Eukaryota > Metazoa > Chordata > Actinopteri > Cichliformes > Pholidichthyidae > Pholidichthys > Pholidichthys leucotaenia. The sequence goes on along the minus strand of CM035839.1, from coordinate 74,259,427 downwards.
GGCAATGATGACCGACGAGGATGCTGCCGTTTAGTGAACTTTATTACAGTTTAGTGTGAAGAATACAGGCATGTGTACAAAAGGCTAACTGCCTGCCACTGAGTGTTACTACCATACAGCTCTCATACAACTCCGCAACTCCCTGGTGAAATGGCGGGTTGCCCAATATATAAGAGACGTGGTGACGTCATCCGTAAGGTGCTGCACCACTCCCTGAATACCTGGTATCCCTACACCACATTCTCCTCCCCTCTTGCAAAATTGAAAAAAAAACTATGATTATCCTTAACAGAAGTGCCCTCCCCAAACTGTATCTAAATTCCACTAATTAAACACATATAATTAAACGTTACTTATCCGTATGATTCACACATCAGCCAATCTAAATAAGGCTATTCAAACAATACGAATGATTCACAAAAATTAGACTTAGCTGAACAGGCAAAAGTGGTTCAAACTTATAATTGCATTAGGCAGACTTATATTTTATGTCTTAATTATCTGGAACACCCTATTTGTAATTATTCAAGCAACATATTATCAAAGAACACACACAGGTTGTATTAAAGAACATTCTCATTAGGTTTTTTTTTTTTTTCGCATGAACATGAACCAAAGCCTAACGACTAGGGACCGCAGGTAGACCACCGCGGAACCCAACGTGGATGGGTGGGTTATACTGCCACCGAGTCAGTCGTGCTCCTGCCTGAACAGTCTTTATGCAGACAGTCTTCCACGGGGAGAACAGTTCTGCCTGAGGGGCTTTGTGGCGGGCCGGTGGCGGCCTCATCCCTGGAACTGTTAGACCCCTAGGGCCAGGGCCGATCTTCATGACGCCGGGGCCCGGGTCCCACACTGCGGTAGCTGACTCCTGCAGAGCCTCACTGTCTGGAGCAGCCACCTGGACATGCTGTGGTTGGTTTGCATGCCAAACCGAACCATCTGTCAACCTGAAGCACGCTTTTCCCAGCTTCGCCACAATCGTCAGCGGTGCCCAGTGTTTTGTTGGATGTGGCCCGGTCAGTCGTCATCCAGACTCTCACCGGTACGGGCCCGAGCCCAGTCTATGACCTGGAGCGGCACCTTACTTGGTTTGATGCGTTGCTGTGTTCCTGGTGGCTCTGCGTGCTGGTTCAGCTTGGGACCGCCGTCATGCTGCGGTGGTTCCATAGTCACCGTGTTCGCTGTGGACCCTTCACCCGTTGTCTCCGTGGTTAGTTGAGGCTCATTGTGGGAGCAGAAGGTGTCCGGAGCCTCTCTGGTGTCGGTTGTTGAGGCGGACTCTTCACCCGTCAGCTCAGGCGTGGTTTGTTGAGCGAGGGTATGGAAGTCGTCCAGTTCTTCCTCTCTTTCGTCTGAAGAGCTCTGCTGTGACGTGTTGGGAGTGTCGTTCATGCCCGGTTGTTTTTGCTGTGTTTCAGGGGTCTCTGCATGCTCGGACTCCCTTCCCTCTGGCTCTGGTTCTGGTTTTGGCTGAGCGAGAGACGTAGGCAAGTCTGGCTGCCACCCTTCCGGGTGGTTCTCCTCCTGGGAGAGCGCGGTGGACGCTTTGGTATTGGTGCCGCTTGTAATTGCTTCGTCCCACACCACATCATCATCCTCGAGGTCCGCTGTGCTCCAGCTGCCGCATCCGGACCATTCGAACCCTGCACTGCCCCTAATGGTGAAGCCTAGTCTGTAGAAGAGGTCGTATCCCATGATGCTGTCGCCGTGCGCTGCCACTTGGAACGAGAAATCATACACAATTTTAGATTTGTAATAAACAGCCAGTTCAACCATTCTGATGTTGCACAGTCTGTGACCCCCATATCCGTACAGCGGTGTTGGGTTCTTTTGGATTTTGTGGCTGGGGAAAAACTTCTTTACCATTGCTCAGTTTAACATTGACTGCACCGCCGCCGTGTTGAGCAGGAGTGGTATGGCAACCCCATCAAGCTCAACCATGCTGTATGAATAACCGTTGATATCGGGGCTTACCGCGTGAATGGTCATTGTTGGCGGGCGGGCTGGCTTACTTGGCGGGCCCCATGGTGGTGCTGACCAGCACACTCTGGTGAAATGGTTCAGGCGCCCACACTTGTTACATCACTGTCCTTTAGCGGGGCAAAAACATGCTCTGTCCTGGTGTGTCGGGAACCCACAGGTCCCACAGACGGAGCCTCTCAGAGCAGATCTTCGGCTAACAGCACTCATCTCAAATTCTTCTGTCGAGTCCTCTTCTCCCTCTGGGCTCACAGTGTTAGCTAGTGTTGTCTGTCCGGGTAGCTTCTGTGTTTTGTGCCCCTTTAGCTCCAAAGCTAGCTCCTCTGCTGCCTCTAGCTGGAACGCGAGCTCAATCGTGTTAGCTAGCGTCATGTTGTTTGGCGCCATTAGTATCTTAGCTCATAGCCTAGCGTTACATGTGTGCTCAGCTAACTGGTCCCGCACTATTTCATCTTCAAGCAGTCCAAAATGGCACATACTAGCTAAATGCCTGAAGGCAGCGACAAACCGTTGTACCAACTCACCGACCCTTTGGTGTCACTGGCGAAAGCAGATTCGTCATGCAATCACATTGTCAGGGGTGGCAAAGTAGCTAGCTAGTAACTTGACAGTATCCACATAAGACTGTTGGTCCTAACGTGTGGAAAATTCAATGGCCTTCTATGCTGAGGTTGTGAACAAGGAGTACTCTTTTCCTTACTTTGTCGAGTTTACCGAGGTCTAGTGCCGAAATGTAGGTCTCCAATGCGTCCAGCCAATGTGGCCATGGGACTGCTGGTTCTCCCAGGCACTCAGGGAAAGGCTGAAGAGGTCATAAGCACGCTTCCATGGTTTAGTCTCTTGACACCAAATGTTATGTCCACAAACCTGGCAATGATGACTGATGAGGATGCTGCCATTTAATGAACTTTATTACAGTTTAGTGTGGAGTACAGGCACATGTACAAAGGGCTAACTGCCTACTAGGGGTGGGTTCAAAAGATCGATACAACGATATTGATCGATCCACGTTTGACTGAGCCGATATCGATCCACAAAATTCGCAAATCGATCTTTTAATATAATGCTTTTACGTCTGTGAACGTCTACTGAGTCTGATCGGGTTGAAACCAGGTCAGTGCGCCAGGAACCGCGGCCAAGAACCAGAAACACCCGGACCGCTAAAGGAGTTAACAGCTAACAAGCTAACGGATATGCTAGTTCTTCTTCTGTGGTGTTAAAATGGTTCTCATCCAGCAAGAGTTCCCTGCTGCACGTGCACACGTCTTTACTTCCATGTTTACATGAGCGGAGTTTGAAATGCATGTCTCTTAACTCCTTGCACTCCGGGCAATTTTCCTAAAAATGCCAAAAAATAACGTGCCCAAAGTGAATCGAAAGCTGTTATTCAACCCTTTGCAGCATCTTCATGGGGTTGGTCTCATTTAAAAGAAAACACTTTGAATTTTTTGGCAAAAAAAACCATAATCTCTCTACGTGCTCCGGCCACTGAGTTACAGTCATCTAAACATACTGAACTTGAAGAAAATAAATTTGGACACGGTGTTTTTTTGGATACAAATGCTTACAAATAACACACAGCTGTCCGATCCGGCTGGAAAATGCAACAGAAATGTAGAACCAAGTGTTATCAAGCTAAGATCCAAATATGGTAACAATACCACAAAAAATGAATATTTTACACAGCTTTGTTCTCAGGTTGTTCCCAGGCGTTTTGGAACTGTGCCAAATTGTGCCAAATGGCACAGTTTGGAAAAACATCTGTAACTTTTGAATAATTTAATGTAGAATCTTCATTTTGGGCTCTAATGAAAGGTCACACTCAGGGCTGTGTCTGTGTGTGTGTGTGTGGGGGGGGGGGTGTTGTCCCCTCCCCCTCGCTGCAGAAGACGGCCATCGCTACATGAAGGAATAGACTCATATGCTTCCCCCCGCGGACCGGGGGCGTTCAGACCGTGAACGGGGGGGGGGGGGGGGGGCGTTCACGGTCCGAACACGGCAAATGAACCGTTTATCGCGGCGCACACACTTCGTACTTCGTGCGCAGTACAGTTGTAATTTACCAATCGGTCAAAAGTCATTTTTGGATTACAGTTTTCAGGGAGAAATAATAATTTAGCTTATAACACCTTACCTCTTCACAGCAGCAGAGTCGTGGTGAACTTCTCTTCCTCATTGTAAGACGAACGCGATGCTGCTCGGCTCGTGGATCCCGATCAAAACATAATTCCATTATTGCGGTTTTGGTGAATGATTTACGACCTTTGTCGTCGGCCTCCGTCGGTCTATGATGACGGAAGAGAATCCTAAACGTCTATTCTGCTGGAATGAGTGCAGGTCCCACTTGTGGGTGGTCTCCATGCTGCGGGGTCTGTAGTAGATTCGTCCAGCGTCCTTTGTTTTCATCTGCTGCAGCAGTAAATCTCTCTTCACCCAGCCTGAATTTCTGTGCTTCAATTGGCTCCTGCGTTCACAGTAGGCAGGTCCTCCTTCCTAGGTTTTCATTCATTGGCTCTTCAAGGTTTCAGAAACCCAATTCAAGGCTCTTATTAGTCGAATGAGAGGTCAATCAGATGAACTAATCTGTTCGCGGCTGTCTCTGCAGTTTTTTTTTTTAGTGGCGCTTGGACGCCACTACATCACCATCATCACCTACATCACCACAATCTGGTCTATGCGTCAGAGTGCGCACGAGTGCGCCCTCGTGCGTCTTAGGACGCAGAGACTTGCCCGCCCGCGGAACAACGGAGCGCAAGTGGTTAATTTATCAAAGACTGTCCTTAAAAGTTTCCAAATATTTTTCATAAAGCGGGGATAAACGGTTTTGTACTATGTGCAGCGCTGTGCTGCAACATAAAGTTGACAATTGATAAACTGAAAACGCACGGAGACTGGCTGAAACCTGTGAAGAGAGAAGGAGACTTGGAGCTGCTGAAATTGTAAGTAAAATATCATTTGTTTGTTTTAACATTTGTGTCGTAAATTAATAATTTATCCAGCATGATGGTGGTTTCTTTTACAACCTCCTGATACAGAGTTAACTGTTGGTTAAGCACTGTGAAAAAATGCAGAATAAAGGTATATTTTATGAGATTACGGACTTCTAGCACACTTACAGTGATCCCTCACTTATCGCGGTTAATGGGTTCCAGAACCGACCGCGAAAAGTGAAAAACCGCGAAGTAGCGTCACCCCTAATGACGTCATCCATAAATAATACGTACGTTCATTCTCTCACTCTCTCTCTCATATGATAGGTGTGTGTGTGTGTGTATGTGTACATACATACGTAGATGTAAATAAAGTGTACATAAATATGTTTTTAGAACTCTTTTATTCTTATAACAAGATACGTAACTCAAGATGAAGATGATTTACTGCACAGGTTAATGAGAGCTTTACTGCTCCTCAGGTGACGCCTCATCGTCAGGTGCTAGAGGCGCAGGATCATCGAGGGCAGCTTCCGATAGAGCTGGAGAAGCTGTAGGAGGCGGCGTAGTGGCTCGACGGGAAGACTATTTCGCACAAAATGGCACAAGAGAACAGCAAAAAGTTCCACGCGGCGAGACTAAGTAACACGAGCGATAAAGAGCAATGAATGCGGTCTTCCTTCCCTTCATGGGCGCTCGGCAGGGAGAGGAGGTGGGTGAAACGTCTCGGCCAATCAGCATGCGGGGTGAAACGTCTCGGCCAATCAGCTTGCGAGATTTCCGAGCCGAGCCAACACAAGAACAGCGAACAGAGAGGTGGATTTTTTGAGTTGTGCGGCTCTCCGTGTTGATACCTGATGGTCTAATGTAGTCTCCCTGCCTTCTGCTAGCGCCCACCCATTATTTCTCAATTTTGAATTTTTGATGAATATTTTTGAAAAATCCGCAATGCACTGAGGGCGCGAAAGGTGAAGCGCGAAGTAGCGAGGGATCACTGTATTAGGTGAAGGCTGTGCTGGATTGGCCTACACCCCACTCCTGCAAGGAGCTCCGGCGCTTCTTGGGGTTTGCGAATTTTTATCGCAAGTTCATCAGGAACTACAGTGGGGTAGTACAGCCTCTTACACAGCTGACCTCCATTAAGGTGCCATTTCTCTGGTCCAAGGCAGCGGAGCAGGCTTTTTCCAAATTAAAGAGCCTGTTCTTCAATACGCCCATCTTGGCCCAGGTCAACTCTCAGCTCCAGTTTACCCTAGAGGTAGATGCTTCTGATTTGGAGGTGGGCGCAGTTCTTTCACAACGCTCAACTGCCGACCAGAAACTCCACCCATGCGTGTTTTTCTCTTGGCGGCTCACCCCAGCTGAGAAGAATTACAACATAGGGGATCGTGAGCTCCTAGCCATTAAGTGGGCTTTAAAGGAGTGGAGGCACTGGTTGGAGGAAGCGATCCATCCTATAGTCATGTGGATCGACCACAAGAATTTGAGTACCTCCAGTCGGCCCACCGACTTAACGCCAGGCAGGCCCGCTGGGCCTTATTCTTCCTCAGATTTAATTTCACTATCACATACAGGCCTGGCTCATGCAACATCAAACTGGACACTCTCTCCCGACAATTCTGCTCCAACAATTCAGCCCCCCCATCCCTCTCCCAGCCAATCATCTCGCCCTCGTGCATCCTTGGAGCCCTTACCTGGGAGGTTGAGCAGAGGGTCCGACAGGCCCAATTCCTGGAGCCCTAACCAGCAGGGTGCCCTAGAGACTGCCTGTTTATTCCTGCCACCCTCGGCAGTGATGTCATCCAGTGGGGCCACTCCAGCCACTTCCCCTGCCATCCTGGGGTAATTCGGACGATAGACCTGGTCCGACGAGTGTTCTGGTGGCCCACCCTGCGGAGGGACGTTCAAGACTATGTAAAGACATGTCAAACCTGCACTCGCAAGGCCAACTCCTCACCCCCTGCTGGCTTGCTTCATCCCTTACCCGTCCCCAGTTGACCTTGGTCCCATATCGCCTTGGACTTTGTCACAGCATTTACCCCCTCTCATGGCAAGACCGTCATCCTTACCATTGTCGACCGATTCTCCAAAGCTTTTCATCTGGTATCCCTCCCCAATTTACTCTCCGCCTCTGAAACCGCTGACCTCCTCATCACTCACGTCATCCGCCTACATGGCATCCCTGTGGACATCGTGTCTGAACGGGGCCCACAATTCACTATGCAAGTTTGGAAATCCTTCTGCCGGTCGCTTGGAACCACAGTCAGTCTCACGTCTGGTTACCACCCTCAGAGCAACAGGCAGGCTGAGCATACCAACCAGTCCCTGGAGGCCGCCCTCAGATGTGTAGCAGCCGAAAACCCTTCTTCTTGGAGCATGCATCTGACCTGGGTGGAATACGTCCACAATTCGGCTGTTTCCGCTGCCACAGGGCTCACACCATTTGAAACCTCTATGGGGTACACCCCCCCCCCCCCCGTTGCCCATGGTGGAGAGGGAACTCGCGGTGTTGTCCGTGGGGACTCATGCCCGCCACTCTGGAGAGCCACCCGAGCCGCTCTCCTCCGCTCTACAGAGCACAACTGCCGTTATGCGGACCGGAAGCGGACCCCAGCTCCCAAGTACAAGGTCGGGCAATACGTGTGGCTATCGGCAGACTAGATACCCTTGAAAACAGAATCTAGGAAGTTATCACCATGCTTCTTGGGTCCGTTCCCCATCATCAGGATCTTCAACGACGCCACGGTCCGCCTACAGCTCCCACGGACCCTCCGTGTCCACCTGACTTTTCACGTCTCCCAGATCAAACCCCTCTCCGCCAGTCCTCTCTGTTCCCCCAAGCCGCCTCCTCCTCCTCGGATCCTCAACAGCCAGACCACCTATACTGTCTGGAGAATTCTGGACGTTCGCCGCCAGGGCCAAGGCTTACAATATCTAGTCCACTGGGAGGGCTACGGCCCTGAAGAAAGGTCGTGGATCCTCAAATCTTACTTCCACGACAAAGGGATGGCCTGGGCCTTTCACCAAGCCCATCCGGATAAGCCCAGTGGACTACCAGGAGGCATTCCTTGGGGGGGGGGGGGGGGGGGGTCACTGTCATATTCAGGTGAGTGCTCACTCCCTTCTTCCTGCTTAAGATTCCCCGGCTCCGCAGGCAACCATCACACCTGTGTGAATGGATGCACCTGCCACCTCTTTCTCACCAGCACCTATAAGGACCATCAAGTGGAAGCTACAGCGCTGGCTAATTGGGTATATTGCCTATGCCTACAGCAAGTAAGTTTGAATTATTCTCTGAGGAAACTTACTCACATTCTTCTCTTTTCTCCTCTTTTCAGGTTGCTGCCATCCGTGCGGTGCGTCTCCGGGGACTCACCTGCTCCATCATCCTCACCCTGCCTCAGCTTCCTATCGTCACCCGGTCAGACACCACCCAGCTCCAATCCCTTCCTACTCCCTGCCAGCTTCATCCCGCTGGTTCGTCTACTTCTACTGGGTTCTCTGTCGGGTTCTCTGCTTTGTTCACATAAATGGCAAATTTGTCTTCCCCACTTCCCAACCTCCCTTCTTGAATTGATTGCTCTCATCTCTCCCCACAGGCTGAGCCTTCCCTTGCCTCTGGCAAGTGGCATTTTCTGTAGCAGTGCTCCTCTTTTTGAAATTTATAAACTGTTCAAACGTTGCTTCTCTGTGTCGTGAGTGTTTTCTCTGGTGTAGCACCCTGCACGTGAGCTGTTCATTCTATCAATATGACAAATTTAAGTTCTCAGCAAGAATACAATTGTTCTGCCCTCAGTAGAGTGTGTTTTATAGAGGTTGAAATAGTTCATAAGTTCATATTAAAATATCATAATTCATTTGTAATAATTCATGTTAAAAATAGTTATTGTGTTGAGAGTAGTTTTTATACAGTTAGTGGTAATCTACCCGTATTTTATGTTGAAAGCGTAGCCAGTGGCCGCTATGATTTATGGGTAGCAGAAACGAACGTTAGTAAAAGAGAAAGGAAAAAAAGGCAGAAGAGCATAACCTGCCCGTGAATGTCTGAAACGCTCCTCCTGTGTGTTAAACCCCTTTCTACACCTTCGAAAGCAATGGCTGTAAGTTAATGAATGTTTTGTTAAATTTATAAGTTTGTTAGACGTAAACTTGAGATCGTTTTTTAAGAGTGTGTTGTTCCAGGAATTAGTCCTATCCCAGGGGCCCGCTAGCTCGCTAAATATATTGTGAATGTGTTGTTCCAGGAATTAGTCCTATCCCAGGGGCCCGCTAGCTTGCTAACATATTTATTTTCTGTTTTTATTTTTTTTTAGTTTCACTCGGGCTTTTCATCGAGCTCTTCAAGCCACAGTTGTAAAGTACTGTAAGCTGTCTAAGGAGACTGAATAAAGGAGCAGGATGCTCAGTTTCCTGGCTCGTGAAAAACGAGTTTGGCTTGCTGTTGATCTGCGTTCACATACACCGTGTATATAACACGTAGGGATAACAGTACAGTGAAAAGCCACGTCAGCAGTTGGTGAAGAGAAGATTCACGACACAGCGATGGACGACACTGAAGAGAAGAGGGCAGAAGAAAAGGCGAACTCTGAAGCCAAATCATTATACAACGCTAGCTCCAGCTCCAAACGTTCTAGCTCCAAGTTATCCTCAAAGTCCAACGTGCTGGAAGCAGCCATCATGGCACGAGCCTCTGCTGAAGCTGCGAATGCTGGAGCCTTGTACAGTAAGAAACAATTAGAAATTAAGCAACAAGCAAAGCTAGAACAAGCAAAGCAACAAGCAAAGCTGGAGCTGGATCTGGGGACACTGGAGATAGAGAAGGAAACAGCGGCCGCCACAGCAAAAGCAGAAGTTCTAGAAGCTGCTGCAGCTGCCGAGCTGGACGAAGGAGAGAGTGTAAGGAGCGCAATTCCATCACAAGTTGTCAGACAGAGAACTATGGAGTATGTGCACCACCAAATCCAGCTAAAGTCACAGGTGCGACCAGCCAAAGAAGAAACACCTCAAGTTGAACCTGCACAAAGGGCGCAATCATTCACTCCGAGGAGACCCGAACAAACTCTCTCTCCACCAGCATTCAAGAAAATGTACGTGAAAAATGAATCCATCGACATACCGAGAGACTATGTCAGGCCAAACAGCTACCATGCTTCCCACAATGGTGACCCACCTATGGCAGACTTTGCTAGGTTCCTCGCGCGCAGAGAGCTAATCACAACCGGACTCTTTAAGTTTGACGACACCCCCGAAAACTTTAGAGCATGGCAGTCGTCATTCATAAATGCAATTGAAGACGTTGGTCTCACATATACCCAGGAGTTAGATCTCCTAGTCAAGTGGCTTGGTAAAGAGTCCTCAGAGCACGTCAAAAGAATCAAAGCTGTCTATGCCACTAACCCCAAAGCTGCTCTCCAATTGTCATGGGACAGGTTAAAAGAATGTTACGCTACGCCAGAAGTAGTAGAAAACGCCTTGTTTAAAAAACTAGATAACTTCCCTCGCCTTACAAACAGAGACAATGTAAAACTCAGGGAACTTGGAGATTTACTCTTAGAGCTGCGGTTCGCTAAAGATGAAGCTTATCTCCCAGGCCTCGCTTACCTCGACACACCCCGTGGGGTTAAGCCCATAGTTGAAAAGTTGCCTCCAAGTTTACAAGATAAATAGCTGCACGCGGGCTCAAAATACAAACAAGAATATGATGTAACCTTCCCTCCCTTCTCATATTTTGTAAAGTTTGTCCAAGACGAGGCTAAAGCAAGAAATGACCCAAGTTTTACGACATGCAGCAGCCAACCCTTCAGCAAAGGTGAGAGACCACCATTCAAACAAACTGGCTACAGAACGCCTCTAACTGTAAACAAAACAGAGGTCGACACAACTGCTCCCGCTAGTACTAAAGAGGACGATTTAACACGCTACTGTCCAGTCCATAAGAAAATGCATCCTCTAGCCAAATGTAGAGCTTTTCAGAATAAACCGCTACAGGAAAGGTGAAGCATACTCAAAGAATACAAACGATGTTTTCGCCGCTGCTCTCCCATGCACGCAATAAAGGACTGTGACACGAAACTCAAGTGCGAGGAGTGCCAAAGTGAAAAGCATTGCTCTGCCATGCATCCTGATTCAAGTTAGCAACCCCAGCCAGAAAACACACCTGAACCAGAGCCTCAGCCCCGAGACAACACACCACCTGAGGTAACGTCATGGTGCACTGAGATCTGTGGCGAAGGTAATCCCCCACGTTCTTGCTCAAAGGTATGTCTAGTTCGAGTTTTCCCTAAAGGCCAACCAGAACGCTCCGTTAAGATGTATGCAATCCTTGACGATCAGAGTAATAAATCGCTGGCCCGTCCTGAATTCTTCGAGCTGTTTGGGATCAAAGGTAGCCCTCTGACATACCACATGAGAACATGTGCTGTTTTAACTGAAATGCTTGGCAGGGAAGCAGTGAGGTTCCAAATCGAGCCAGTAGGCGAAGGCCCACGCTTAGACCTCCCTCCTCTCCTTGAATGCGACGAGATAATGTTCAGTAGGGATGAAATACCTACGCTCGAAGTCGCTCTTGCTCACGCCCACTTAAAACACCTCGCTCCCCTCATCCCCAAGTATGACCCAGATGCTCAGATGGCAATTTTACTGGGCAGAGACATCCTACGAGTCCACAAAGTAAGGCAACAAGTCAACGGACCCCGCAATGCTCCCTTTGCTCAACGCCTGGACCTAGGCTGGGTAATTGTGGGAGAAGTTTGCCTTAACGCTCATAAGCCAACCGTCAACGTTTATAAAACGTACATGCTCTCCAACGGACGCCCATCTTTCTTCACTCCTTGTCCTAACAGCATCAACATCAAAGAGAAACCATGCTACGGCGGGGAGCACAAGGACGGCCTCTCTAAACGCAGCTCAAAACCCAATGCAGTGAAAGAAAAGTTTGGGGACAAAGTTTTTGAGTGCACAGAGAACGATAACAAGTGTGCTGTGTCCTTCGAAGATGAGACCTTCCTAAAGATAATGGAGGAAGAAGTCCACCAGGATGGAAACAACCCTGAACGGTGGCACTTCGTCACATCAGAGCAAAACCCAGCTGATCCAGCCACCAGGTCAACACCTGCCTCACAGCTCATGGACACTAGTGGTTTAAGGGACCAGACTTCCTTTACAGACCACCTGAATCCGGGACACCTGAATCCTTTGAGTTAATCGAGCCCGAAGTAGACTCTGAAATCAGAAAAGTCGCTACCTTTTCTACTCACATTCAGAAGAACAGGCCCTTACCAGAATGCTTCCAGCACTTTTCAAGTTGGAACTCATTAGTACGTGCCATTGCATTCCTAATTCACCAAGCTCGTTCTCACTCATCAAGCAACTTGTCAGATCATTCATGCAGGGGTTGGCATCGATGTAGCAAGCCACGCACTCCAGAGGAGTTGGATGCTGCCAGTAACCTCATCCTCCAGTCTGTTCAAAAAGACGCTTTTCCCGATGAGTATGCTGCTCTCCATGACAACCAAACCGTCCGCAGTTCAAGTCCCATCGTGGCTCTTGATCCCTATATGAGTGAAAACCTCATCAAGGTTGGAGGTCGCCTCAAACATGCTTCATTGAACACAGCATCCAAGAATCCAACCATTCTCCCAAACAAGCATCACATAACTCAGCTGCTTGTCCGTCACTATCATGCCAAAGTTGTGCATCAAGGAAGGCAGTTCACGGAAAGCGCAATTAGGCAAACCGGACTGTGGACTGTAGGTTGCAAAAGACTGGTCTCGTCCATTATCCACCATTGTGTAACGTGCAGAAAACTCAGGGGAAAACTAGAGACTCAGAAAATGGCAGATCTCCCACCTGAGAGACTCAAAACATGCCCTCCATTTTCATACGTCGGGTTGGATGTATTCGGTCCATGGTCAGTAGTCACTTGACACACACGAGGTGGAGCTGCACAAGGAAAAAGGTGGGCAATACGCTTCACGTGTATGACCACAAGAGGCGTGCACATTGAAGTCATTGAATCTATGGACACTTGCAGCTGCATAAATGCAATACGCGGATTCTTCGCAATACGAGGCCCAGCAAAGCAAATGCGATCTGACAGAGGCACTAACTTCATTGCAGTGAGTGTGGAGTTAGGCATGGCACAACCAAACAAGAACCCTCCCAACATTGTCAACTATCTTCATGCCAACGGTTGCACATGGGAGTTCAATCCCCCACATGCCTCCCACATGGGAGGCGTCTGGGAAAGACTGATTGGGGTCACTCGCAGAATACTGGACTCTATGCTTTTGCAAAACAAACACACTCTTTTGACACATGAGATGCTTTGTATTTTAATGGCTGAGATAACGTCTATAATCAACGCAAGGCTGCACGGTGGGGCAGTGGTTTAGCACTGTGGCAGCACAGTTTACCCTCAGCCGGGGGACCGCAGGGATCATGAGATCGTGGGTTCGATCCCAGCCCCCGACCAACAGTGAGCTGTGTGGAGTTTGCATGTTCTCCCCGTGTTGCGTGGGTTTACTCCGGGATTTCTCCGGTTTCCTCCCGCATACCAAAAACATGTAGGTTTAGGGCGCTCGCGCACGCAGCGACCGACAGCCAGTGGCTTGTCACCAGACTGCAAACCAAATCTACCTATGGGTACAAATAAGTAACATCCATCCATCCATCCATCTTCTACCGCTTTTCCGGAGGTCCGGGTCGCGGAGGCAACAGTTCAAGCAGAGAAGCCCAGACTTCCCTCTCCCCAGCCACCTGCTCCAGCTCTTCAGAGGGGATACCAAGGCGTTCCCAGACTAGCTGGGAGACATAGTCTCTCCACCGAGTCCTGGGTCTGCCCCGGGGTCTCCTCCCAGTGGGACGTGCCTGAAACACCTCAAGTGGGAGGCGTCCAGGAGGCATCCTAATCAGATGCCCATACCACCTCAACTGACTCCTTTCAATGTGGAGGAGCAGCGGTTCTACTCGGAGCCTCTCCCGGATGACTGAGCTCCTCACCCTATCTCTGAGGGTGAGTCCAGCAATCCTACGGAGAAAGCTCATTTCAGCCGCTTGTATCCGCGATCTCGTTCTTTCGGTCATTACCCAAAGCTCGTGACCATAGGTGAGAGTAGGAACGTAGATTGACTGGTAAATCGACAGCTTTGCCTTAGAACTAAGCTCCCTCTTCACCACAACAGACCGGTACAACGTCCGCATCACTGCAGATGCTGCTCCAATCCGTCTGTCGATCTCTCGCTCCATTTTCCCCTCACTCGTGAACAAGACCCCAAGATACTTAAACTCCTCCACTTGGGGCAGGAGCCTGTCCCCAACCCGGAGAGGACAATCCACCTTTTTCCGGCTGAGGACCATGGACTCGGACTTGGAGGTGCTGATTCTCATCCCAGCCGCTTCACACTCAGCGGCAAACCGTCCCAGCAAGAGCTGTAGGTCATTGCTGGATGAAGCCAACAGGACAACATCATCTGCAAACAACAGAGATGAGATCCTGTGGTCACCAAGCATGACACCCTCCATTCCCTGGCTGCGCCTAGAAATCCTGTCCATAAAAATTATGAACAGGACCGGTGACAAAGGGCAGCCCTGGCGGAGTCCAACTCTCACTGGGAATGACTCCGACCGAGTGTTGGCAATGCGAACTAAACTCTCACAACGGTCGTACAGAGACCGAATAGCTCGTAACAACAAGCCCGATACCCCATACTCCCGAAGCACCCCCCACAAAAATCCACGAGGGACGCGGTCAAATGCCTTCTCCAAGTCCACAAAACACATGTAAACTGGTTGGGCAAACTCCCACGAACCCTCAAGAATTCTCGAGAGGGTAAAGAGCTGGTCCGATGTGCCACGGCCAGGACGAAAACCACATTGCTCCTCCTGAATCCGAGGTTCGACCAACGGCCGGACTCTCCTCTCCAATACCTTGGCATAGACCTTCCCAGGGAGGCTGAGGAGTGTGATCCCTCTAAAGTTGGAGCACACCCTCCGGTCCCCTTTTTTGAAGAGAGGAACCACCACCCCGGTTTGCCATGCCAAAGGCACTGCCCCCGACCTCCACGCAATGTTGCAGAGGCGTGTCAACCATGACAACCCAACAACATCCAGGGCCTTGAGGTACTCGGGGCGAATCTCGTCCACCCCCGGGGCCCGGCCACCAAGGAGATTTTTAACCACCTTGGCGACCTCAGCCCCTGTGATAGGCGAGTCATCCCCCTCGTCCCCAAACCCTGCTTCCTCTGTGGAAGGCGTATCAGTGGGATTGAGGAGATCCTCGAAGTATTCCTTCCACCGCCCGACGATATCCCCAGTTGAAGTCAACAGTGTCCCATCCGCACCATACACAGTGTGGACGGGGAGCTGCTTTCCCCTCCTGAGCCGCCGAACAGTTTGCCAGAATCTCTTTGAAGCCGACCGAAAGTCTTGTTCCATGGCCTCACCGAACTCCTCCCATACCCGGGTTTTTGCTTCAGCAACCACCCGAGCTGCACTCCGCTTGGCCTGCCGGTACACCTCAGCTGCTTCGGGAGTCCCACAAGCCAACCAAGCTTGATAGGACTCCTTCTTCAGCTTAATGGCCCCCCTCACCACTGGTGTCCACCACTTGGTTCGGGGGTTGCCACCACGAGATGCACCGACCACCTTGCGGCCGCAGCTCTGGGCTGCCGCTTCAACAACAGAGGTGGAGAACATGGCCCATTCAGACTCCATGTCTCCAGACTCCCTCGGAATGTGGTTGAAGTTCTTCCGGAGGTGGGAGTTGAAGACCTCCCGGACAGGGGCCTCAGCCAGACGCTCCCAGCACACCCTCACTATACGTTTGGGTCTACCAGGTCTGAATGGCTTCCTCCCCTGCCATCGGATCCAACTCACCACCAGGTGGTGATCAGTTGACAGCTCTGCACCTCTCTTTACTCGGGTGTCCAAGACATACGGTCGCAGGTCTGATGATACGATAACAAAATCGATCATCGACCTGCGGCCTAGGGTGTCCTGGTGCCAGGTGCACATATGGACACCCTTATGCTTGAACATGGTGTTCGTTATAGACAGACTGTGGTTAGCACAGAAGTCCAATAACTGAACACCACTCGGGTTCAGATCGGGCAGGCCGTTCCTCCCAATCACCCCCCTCCAGGTTTCACTGTCGTTGCCCACGTGCGCATTGAAGTCCCCCAGTAGGACAATGGAGTCTCCAGGAGGAGCACCCTCCAGCACCCCAGTCACAGACTCCAAAAAGGGTGGGTACTCTGAAACATCATTTGGTGCATAGGCACAAATGATGGTCAGGACCCGTTTCCCAACCCGAAGGCGCAGGGAAGCAACCCTTTCGTCCACCGGGGAAAACTCCAATATAGAGGCAGCAAGGTGGGGCGATACAAGAATACCTACCCCTGCTCGTCGCCTCTCGCCCGGGGCAACTCCAGAAAAGGCCAAGCTCCAGCCCCTCTCCAGGAGACTGGTTCCGGAACCGGAGCTGTGTGTTGAGGTGAGGCCAACTATATCTAGCCGGTATCGCTCAATCTCGTACACCAGCTCAGGCTCCTTCCCCACCAGAGAGGTGACATTCCACGTACCAAAAGCCAGTTTAGAAAGCTTGGGATCAGTCCGCCAAGGTCTCCGCCTTTGACTGCCACCTAATCCACATAGCACCGGACTTCCATGATCCCTCCTGCAGGTGGTGAACCTACTGGAGGGCGGACCCATGTAACTCCTTCGGGCTGAGCCCGGCCGGGTCCCATGGGTGGAAACCCGGCCACCAGACGCTAGCCTTCGAGCCCCTCCCCCAGGCCTGGCTCCAGGGTGGGGCCCCGGTAACCCCATACCGGGCGGGGTACACTGAATCCTTGATATACAATTTATCATGAGAGTCTGTTGGATCGTTCTTCGTCTGGCCCTTCACCCAGGACCAGTTTGTCTTGGGAGACCCTATCAGAGGCAAATTGCCCCGGACAACATAGCTCCTGGGATCACTGGGGCACGCAAACCCCCCCACCACGATAAGGTGACGATCCATGAGGGGGGATGCACAAATAAGTAACAAAAAAAAAAAAAAAAAAGGCCCTTAGTTCCCATCTCAACAGACCCTTCCTCACCATTCCTACTCTGTCCTGCAATGATCTTGACCCAAAAGCAGCATGTTCACCCTCCACCAGGAGACTTTTGTGGAAAAGACCTGCTCAAAAACCAGTGGAAACAAGTGCAAGCACTCGCCAATGAATTTTGGAGCCGCTGGAGAAAGGAATATCTCAACACCCTCCAGTCAAGGCGTAAGTGGCATACAACACACCGCAACCTCCAGACAGGTGACATAGTGCTGTTGAAACAGGACCAAGCACCCAGAAACGAATGGACAATGGCCATCATCACATCCACCTTTCCAAGCAGCGACGGGAAGGTCAGAAAGGTCGAAGTGAGGACATCATCCCAGGGTGTTTCAAAGACTTACTTACGTCCTATCTCAGATGTTGTTATGCTCTTAGAAAAGAAGTAATAGACAAAAAGAAGTAGTGGCATTAGTAATGCCAGGCGGGGAGTGTTCTGCCCTCAGTAGAGTGTGTTTTATAGAGGTTGAAATAGTTCATAAGTTCATATTAAAATATCATAATTCATTTCAATAATTCATGTTAAAAATAGTTATTGTGTTGAGAGTAGTTTTTATACAGTTAGTGGTAATCTACCCGTATTTTATGTTGAAAGCGTAGCCAGTGGCCGCTATGATTTATGGGTAGCAGAAATGAACGTTAGTAAGACAGAAAGGAAAAAAAGGCAGAAGAGCATAACCTGCCCGTGAATGTCTGAAACACTCCTCCTGTGTGTTAAACCCCTTTCTACACCTTCGAAAGCAATGGCTGTAAGTTAATGAATGTTTTGTTAAATTTATAAGTTTGTTAGACGTAAACTTGAGATCGTTTTTTAAGAGTGTGTTGTTCCAGGAATTAGTCCTTTCCCAGGGGCCCGCTAGCTTGCTAAATATATTGTGAATGTGTTGTTCCAGGAATTAGTCCTATCCCAGGGGCCCGCTAGCTTGCTAACGAGCCCCTGGGTGTCGTGTCAACACAACGGAAATAAGCTATAGACAGCTTGCTCCTTCTGTAATTGATAACATGGTGGATAGTGTTTCAGCTTCTCTGCATCAGACTCTAGACTTGGTGGCCCCCTTAAAAAAGAAAAAGTCTAATCAGAGATTTCTAACTCCTTGGTTCAACACAGAAACTCGTACCTTAAAACAGAAGACTCGTCAATTAGAAAGAAAATGGCGCTCTACTAATTTAGATGAAATCTATTTAGCTTGGAGAAATCATCTTTTAATTTATAAAAAATCTCTTAGAAAAGCTAGAACGAGTTATTATTCTGCATTAATAGAAGAGAACAAGAATAATCCCAGGTTTCTTTTCAGTACTGTAGCCAGGTTGACAAAGAGTCAGGACTCTGTCAATCCTAGCATTCCCTTAGAGCTTACTAGTCAGGACTTTATGAACTTTTTCAATAATAAAATTTCATCCATCAGAGATAAAATCAATCAGATTCTTCCCACAGTTAACTTAAATACTGTAACTACTACAACTCCTTCTGTTGATGTCTGTCTTGATGAGTTTACTCCAATCGACCTTTGTGAGTTAGACAAAATAGTTTCCTCATCCAAACCTTCAACTTGTCTTTTAGACCCTATTCCTACCAGGTTATTTAAAGAAGTCTTCCCACTTACTGGTAGCTTTATTCTTCATATAATCAATTCTTCATTAACTTTAGGCCATGTACCGCAGGCTTTTAAAACGGCTGTAATTAAACCCTTACTCAAAAAGCCAACGCTAGATCCAGGAGCTTTAGCTAACTATAGACCAATCTCTAATCTCCCTTTCATTTCAAAAATCTTAGAAACAGTTGTTGCTACGCAATTATTTGACCACCTGCAGGGAAATGGTTTACTTGAAGAGTTTCAATCTGGGTTTAGAATCCATCATAGTACTAAAACAGCCTTAGCGAAGGTCACTAACGACCTCCTCATTGCATCTGATAATGGACTAGTTTCTGTACTTGTCCTTTTAGACCTTAGTGCAGCTTTTTTTTTTTTTCCACAATATCTTTATTGAACCTTTTTTTTTTTTTAACAAACATGATACAAACAATCAAACACTAACACTAAAGTACTACAAAAAAAAAAAAAAAAAAAAAATGCCCTAAAAACACCAACAACCACCAACAAAATCAAGTCTTTAACAATGCTCCTCTGTTTAGTCTAGACAATCCAATATATTAGTATACATATTATGTTCACCAGTTTGGAATTTACAAGGTCCACACACATCATTCACCTTCTTCTTCAAGAGTTATGTTTAAATTTTTTACATAATCAATAAAAGGTCTCCATATATTCTCAAACACAATTTCCTTTGATTTCAGTATATATGTTATTCTTTCTAATGGAAGGTTTGTTAACATCTGTCTTAACCACTGAGTCACATCTGGTCTATGAGTCTTTTTCCATAATAGTGCAATACATTTTTTGGCATTAAGCAAACTGAGGTCTATGAATGTTCTTTCACTTTTATTGAAATTATGCTTTTCTGGGTACAGACCCAACAAAAACAGTTTAGGATTCAATATGATTTGTTTTGAGATTATTTTTTCAATTGTTACCCTCACCTCCTCCCAAAACATTCTTATTAAACTACATTCCCATAAACAATGAAATAGGGTTCCTTTACTTTCCATGCATTTTGTGCATGTATCTGGTATATTTTTGTTATATCTATTTAACTCCTCCGGTGTAACATACATCCGCATTAACCATTTGAAATGTATCAATTTAAGGCGTGCATTTATTGATTTGGTTTGAGCTTCTGTACAAGCCAATTCCCATTGTTCCTCTGAAATTTCAATTTGCAGATCTTCTTTCCAGTAGTTTAATCTTTTCAGTGAATTTTCACTTGAAGATAGTGTCAATGAGTTATAAAACTCTGAAATAATACCCTTTCTTTTACTATCTTTCATCATCATTTTTTCCAAGGATGAATAAATAGGTCGAGTGAGAGCTTTATTTTGATTTGATCGAATAAAGTTTCTAAGTTGAAGATATTTAAAAAAATGTGTTCTATTGAGATTAAATTTGATCCTCAGCTCTTCAAAAGACATTATGTTGTCTGCACATGGCAAATATAAATCCTGAATCTTTTGTATCCCTTTTAAATTCCATACTTTAAATACAGCGTCCGCTCTCCCTGGTTTAAAATATTGATTACCCCATATTGGACTAAATTGTGACAATAACTGTGGTTCTTTTAAATAGTTTTTAGCTTCACACCATATTTTGATCATATGCTTTACAAATGGATTTTTAACTTGTTTTTGTAATTTTTTTGCCGAATCTGAGTATATGAATATGGGAAGAGGTAAAGGTAAATTGTATGATTCCATTTCAGTCCAGTGAGGGAGATCATTTGATGAAAAATAATATGTCATAGACCTCAGTTGTGCCGACCAATAATACAACATAAAATTTGGACATTTCAGACCTCCACGATCAAATGGTAAATATAATAAAGACAAACGTAATCTAGCCCTCCTGTTGTTCCATATAAATTCCACTAACTTTTTTTTTATTCTTGAGAATAGATCTAAAGGTGGTGATAAGGGAATGTATTGAAATAAATAAAGTATTTTAGGTAAAATATTACTTTTAAGTATATTGATTCTCCCGATCATCGACATTGGTAGTGACATCCATCTCTGAGTTAACTCATTGATATCTGACATTAAGGCTTCATAGTTGACACTGGCGACTGATTCTAGCTTAGGCATAATTTGGATTCCTAAATATTTAAACTGATTTACAACATTGAATTGATTTACCTCAGGGGCTGGGTAATTTCTCTGGGTCTCATTTAGCATTAATATTGAAGATTTAGTTTTATTTATTTTATATCCTGATATTTCCCCAAAATTCTTTATTAAATTCAACAAGGTTGGAATTGATTTTTTTAGATTCGACATAAACAAAATTATATCATCGGCGTACAGGGAGATTTTATGTTCTGTTGGTCCAACTTTAATTCCATATATTTGTGAATGTAAACGTATCGCTATCGCTAAAGGTTCAATTGCCATAGTAAACAGTAAAGGTGAAAGTGGACAGCCTTGTCGACATCCTCTATTGATTTTTATTGGTTTTGAAATATTGTTATTTGTTAGGATTTCTGCTGTAGCATTATTGTATATTATTTGAACCCATTTTATGAAATTATTTCCAAGTCCAAACCTTTCTAGGACTTCAAAAAGAAAGGGCCATTCAACTCTATCAAAGGCCTTTTCGGCGTCCAATGATAGGAGAGCTGTATCCGGTGCTTCTTTATTAAAATAAATAATATTAAATAGTCTTCTTACATTATGGAAGCCTTGTCTACCCTTTATAAAGCCATTCTGATCTCGATTAATAATATTTGGTAAAATTTCTTGTATTCGTCTTGCTAAAATTTTACAGATTATCTTAAGGTCGGCGTTTAATAGGCTTATTGGTCTCATATTTTCACATTTATTAGAGGGCTTACCTGGTTTTGGCAGCAGTATAATTAAGGCATTATTTATGTATGATGGTAAATTATTATTTTGAAATGCTTCTAAAACCATTTCCAAAAAAGGTTTTATTAATTTATTCTTGAATTTTTTATAAAGGTCAACTGGAAGACCATCTGGTCCTGCACTTTTTCCTGATTTCATATTATCAATGGCTAGCCCAACTTCTTCTTGACTAATTTTAGACTCCAATATCTCCCTGTTTTCATTTGGAATACACGGTATAGATAGTTCGTTCAAAAACCCATTTAGTTTTGTTAAATCAGGTTCATTTTTGGTATCATATAATTTTTCATAGTAATCTCTAAAGGCTCTATTAATTTCTAAAGGATCTATAACTACCTGTCCCTTACTTATAATACTGGTAATTGGTGTTTTAATTTCCAATTGTTTAATCTGCCATGCTAATAATTTTCCTGATTTTTCACCTTGTTCATAAAAAGATTGTTTCAATCTTAGAAGACTCGAGGCAGCTCTATTCGCTGATTTTTTGTCGTATTCAGCTCTCAAAATCAGTAATTCATTCTCCAACCTTGGGTCACTTCCTGCATACACTTTTTCCTGAAGACTTTTTATTTTATGTTCCAATTTAGCTCTCTCCTCTCGAGTCTTCTTAGATTTTGATCCTGTATAACTAATAATATGTCCCCTAATAAAAGCTTTGAAAGCCTCCCACTTTACACATGCTGATGTTTGTGTAGTATTGATGTCAAAGAACTCGTCTATCTGTTTTTCTATATACTTGACAAATTCCTCATCCTGAAGCCATTTATGCTGAAATTGCCATCTACCTGATTCCTTTGTCAATTTTTTATCTACATATATTAGACAACAGGGTGCATGATCAGAAATCACGATGTTATCATAAAAGCAGTTTTGAATCTTGGACCTTAATTCTGTGGAAATCAAAAAATAATCAATACGTGAGAATGTCTTGTAGGTACTGGAATAACAAGAATAGGCTTTAACTTGTGGTTTCATTTCTCTCCATATATCTAACAATCTCAATTCTTTCATAAAATGATTAATAGTCATCCTACATCCAATGTGCGTACAATCCAGTCCTGTTGATCTATCCACACCTGGATTCAATGTACAATTAAAATCCCCTGCTATTATATGTTGCCCTGTAAGTGATGATAAGATGAGAAATAAATTAGCAAAGAACTTCTGATCATCTATATTGGGACCATATAAGTTCACAAGATTTATATTTTCTAATAGCAAAGAACCTTGAATGATTACATATCTTCCAAATTTGTCTCCAATTACATTTTTCACCTGAAAAGGAACTGATTTATGTATGAGAGTCATAACTCCCCTGGCTCGGGATGAAAATGAAGAGGTGAATACACTTCCCTGCCATCTACTCCTAATTCTTTTAACGTCCTCCTCTATCAGATGAGTTTCTTGTAAAAACACAATTCTTGAACCCATGTCCTTTATTTTATTCATAACTTGTTTAAGTTTTTTTAAATTTTGTAGACCTCTGCAATTCCATGAAGTTAAATTAAGATTAACACTTTGGTCCATGATCAATAGAGAGTTTGGGATTACCTTGCAGTGTAAACATGCTCATACAGAGAAGCAAAAACATGAGTGGTTGAACATTCATCCTACAAACTACACACAAACAAATTTCCCCTTCCCACACTTGTGGCAAACCCCCCAAAATCAAAAGAAAAATTCTGTCTCCCGATATAGCCATCGACCGTTCCACACCCACGGGGAACAGCCTAAGCCACTCCTTCTTCATCCTCCCAATCACCCTAACTCTACTGCTTTTAATGACGTAACATTAACTCTCCTCTGTAGTTTTCCAACTTAACTCCAAAATTTTTAACAACTTTGTACATCATAGTTTTTTTTTTGTTTGTTTTGTTTTTGTTTTGTTTTTTTAATATATAATACAATCTATATTTTGTAAACTTACTATTTACTTCAAGTCAGTCAGATGCCTGTGCAAATGCTTAATTATTCTACCTTATATTTTGTTCATGCTTAGCTCCCACCAGTCTCTTCTTCTTCTTTGATCTTCTTGATGAACTCCTGCGCCTCCTCTGGGGTCTTGAAGATGTGGGTTCTGCCCTCATACGTGGTCAGCAGTCTCGCAGGATAGATTACACCATGACGAATCCCAAGGTTGCGCAGCTCCTTACGTATGGGATCAAACTGCTTCCTCAATTGCTGGATTCCTGTGGCCAAATCTGGGTAGAACCGCACCTGCTGGTCCTGGTGTTTAATCTCTCCTTTAGCACGTGCAGCGTTGAAGATCTTCATCCTGTCTCTGTTGCTAAGAAACTTCATAATTAAGGTCCTCGGCAGTCCCTTGTCTCTCCGTGGGCCAATACGATGTGCTTTTTCCAGAACCACTGCTGATTGCAACTCCTCGCTGCCCAGCACCTCCGGAATCCACTTTTCCAGAAAGGAACATACGTCCCGACCTTCTGATTCCTCTGGAAGACCCACCAGCCTCAAATTATTCTGTCTCGACCGAGATTCCAAATCCAAAATATTATCTTCCAGAGATTTATTTTTTTTTTCCAAAGTGCGCACCTTTAATTGAAGACGGGTGACGTCATCTTCAGCACTAGCGAGACGGAGCTCCAGCTGCGCCGTTCGTTCTACACAGTCACCCAATTCCTTTCTTATTCCTTCCAACGCTGTCATAATCCCATCAAATCTAGAGGAAAAGTCCGCTCTCATTGAACTCATGGCAGCCATCAGCGCATCTGCGCCATTCCCTGCAGACATCGCACCGCCGCCAGCCTCCTCCGCCATATATGGAGTTTTGTTTGCTGCGTCACAGACCTGAAAGTCCGTTAATTTGGACTGTTTCGGCGGCTCGCTTTTTCCTTTTCCTGGTTTTCCAGCCTTAGGCTTCGCCGACATATCCTCGCCCAAATGCTGGGATACGTTCTGTCCCAAATGAGAGAGTTATTTGCCGATTTTTTTTCTCCAGGAGCAGAGCAGAGCGAGACACGTCCATCCTACGTGGCAGCCATAACCGGAAGTCCTTAGTGCAGCTTTTGATACTATCGATCATAATATTCTACTTGATAGATTAGAACACTATGTTGGACTTAATGGAACTTCGTTGCAATGGTTTAGATCTTATTTATCTGATAGGTTCCAGTTTGTTCATGTAAATAATGAGTTTTCTTTCAACTCAAAGCTTAGTCATGGAGTTCCACAGGGATCTGTGCTAGGCCCTACTCTTTTTAGTTTATATATGCTTCCGTTAGGCAACATTATTAGAAAGCACTGTATACATTTTCATTGTTATGCAGATGACACACAGTTATACCTGTCAATGAAGCCAGATGATAGTAATCAATTAGCCAAGTTAGAAGCCTGTCTTAAGGAAATCAAAGCTTGGATGACTTGTAATTTCCTGCTATTAAATTCAGATAAGACTGAAGTCATTCTTGTTGGTCCAAAAAACCTTAGAAATTCCTTTCCAAATCAAACTTTCAGTTTGGATGCGGTTACTCTCTCTTAATAGCTCTGTGAGGAACCTTGGAGTTATTTTTGATCAGGATTTTGTCATATCCGGCTCTAGGGAGCCGGGCAATCAGAGCCAGGGGCAAGCCAGTGAGTCGTGATATTTTATTCAGGGAAAAGGGGAAGGGATGAGGAGAGCACAGATACTCATGCAGACGTACACTCACAGGTTGCACAGCGCAGAGGTAAGCAGCTCGTACCGGACGTGGGGGTAACAAGACGTACATACTCACAGCGGGATACAAACACAGGAATGCTGCAAGAGGAGTATAAGCTGACACCAGACGAAGGGGCTTCAGCTTAGCAATGTGTTTATGTCGCAGCCCCGAGTCATCGAGGCTGCTCCTATTTATCCTCATTGGCAGCGCCCCAGCTGATGAAGACTAATTGGCCCCAGCCGTCCATAATGCTGCCAGCTGGGGGCCAGCTGAGACGCTGCTCAATGGGAAGCAGGGATGAGGGAAAGCATGGGCTGAGTGCCGAGACGGCATCTCAACCCATGGTGACAGAGCCCCTCCCTCAAGGTCGGGCTCCTGAACAACCAGGAACATCCCAGCCCCCCCCCCCCCCCCCCACCTAGGGTGGGAGGAAGGGGGGCGGACCGGAGGGGAAGAAGCCAAGGGAAGGACAACACCAATGGGGCAATGTAGGGTAGCGGGAAAGAAAAACCCAAATACAATACTGACAAAACAGAATAATTAACCCAGGTACAGATGGGGAGAAGAACTGGGTCAGCACGCCGGTTACATACTACCCAGAGAGTACCAACCATGCGTGACCCAGAGCAAGGAAAAAAGAACCACCAAAAAGGTACAGGGCAAAAAATGCTGAGTACGGTTAAATAAAGGGGAACCTATACACAGCGCTAATTTAAGTACATACACACAGTCACCAAGAAAAGTGAGGGTGACTGGAACAAATGACAATTATAGAGCATGGTGTTATGGAAAACAAGGCACATGACTCTATAATGAACCAACAGGACAAAAAAGAAATACTGAGTGCAGGTAAAGAAAAACCCACACACACGAATATATAAATACCCAGTCACCTAAAGAAATGAAAGTGACTGGAATAAATGGATAACTGCAGAGCATGGTGTTACGGAAAACAAAACATAACTCTACAATACAAAAAACGAGGCTAAAAACATGGCACAAAAAGTAAAATGCTGAGCATGAGCGATGGAAAACACAGCACTATAAAAACGAATCCACCAACAGGACAAAACATTACACCCGAGTGACCTTAATAACAAAAGAAAAAGTGACACCCGAGGTGAATGGCAGGCAGAGTCCAAAAATGGCCGAGATGGCTCCGGAGATCTCCCCGCCCATTGTCCAGCTGGCGAATCAGGGAAAGAGAAGTGTTCGGACGGCGAACTCTGGACCCAGATCCCAGGAATCCAGTCCACCGGCAGCCGAACCAGGCTGCCCAGAGGGAAACACAGACCAGTGGGGGGAACCAGATCACCGAACCGAAAGTTCTGTGGGTCGGGTCGTCGACCCGCATCACTCAACCACCAGGACCGTTGAGACGGGCGAAGGATCAGAGCGGATCCCGGTGGAAGAGGCTCAGGGGAGAGCCGATGACGAGGGCGGCGGGCGTCAGGCCGCAGGAAAACGGCCACCTCCTCACCGGACCTGGACAATACTGGGGCAGCACCCACGTCGGACCCCGATCGGGCCTCAGGCGAACCCACGTTGGACCCCGACTGGGTCTCGGGCGAACCCACGTTGAATACTGCACCAGAACCGACCTCCAACGTTGAACCCGGACCCTCCAGCACCACGAGGAACAGCAACTCCTTGCCGGTGACCCTGGAAGAAGGCTCAGAAGAGAAAACAGAACCGGGATCAGGATCACCGGCAGCGCCAGAACCCGGCGAGACGAGCTCAGACGCAGCGGACGGCTGCACCCGGCTCGTCTCCCCTGGAGATAGGCTGAAGTGCTCGGGGATAAAAAGAGAGAAAAGAAAGGAGAGCACTCGCCTGATCTCGGGTTCTGACGCCGTCCAGGACTGCGAAGATCCAGGATCCGTCGTCAGGAGGTCGTTGTCAGGCTCCCATCTAGCCGCGTCGGGCCCCGCAGCCAGCACGATGGTCAGCGCAGCTTGAGATCCCTCCAGCTCAGGTAACCCCGCCGACGATCCACTCGGCGTGAAGCCAGAAGAATCTCGTCCCGCCGGACCGAACCGCTCCTCCGTGGAGACCCGGGGACGCTCAGTCGTCGGCGTAGACTCCACGCAGCAGTCAATCCCCCTCCTCCGTCCGCAATGTAGCTGCGGAACCACAGGCCCTCTCCATATCCCACCACGTTGACCCGGAGCCGGGGACCGCTCGGCGGAGAGAGACACAGAGGATGCGGGATTAGGCATACAGGTTACAGCAGGTGGGGAGAGTTCAGGGAGCTGCGAACCCTGAACTTCTCCTCCAGGGATGTGACAGAGCAAATCATTAAGCAGGTGTGAAAAAACAATGACTTGCCTGCCCCCTGGAGGTTGAGTATCGCCTGCTGTAGTGGAATCTGCTTCTTCCTCTCCCCGCCCGGCGATAACGGAGGACC
This sequence comes from Pholidichthys leucotaenia, assembly GCA_020510985.1. Taxonomy (NCBI): domain Eukaryota; kingdom Metazoa; phylum Chordata; class Actinopteri; order Cichliformes; family Pholidichthyidae; genus Pholidichthys; species Pholidichthys leucotaenia. The sequence goes on along the minus strand of CM035839.1, from coordinate 74,231,870 downwards.
CCCCGGGAATTCGTCTGAGGGTCGCTCGCGTTGTCTCCAGCAGAGAGCTCACCAGGCCGGGATTCCAGGCACACACAGCGGTCAGGAAGCGCGTCAAGGAGGAGGGGGAAACAGCCGGGGTGAGCCAGCCCGAATGTCCAGGAATGACAGCGGGGGAACGAGGCTCAGGGGACGAGGCTGTAGAGTCTCCACACTGACGAGGCGAAGGGATGACAGCTGCGTGGAAGGAACGGTCCTGACGATGACCCAGAACTGGATCCGGACGAGGTTCGTGCAGAGGTGACTCGGCGATGTGATGACGACTACTCCCAGGGGACGAAGCGAGGGGGAAACCCAGGATTCGCCGCTCCAGATCGGAGATCGAGACGAGGAAGGCGTCGAGCACGGGAAAGCTTCGTAGCCCTGAAGTCCTCACCATCAATCTCACTGCCGCCGCCACATGCCTGAAGGTGGTGACAGGAAACACAGTAGAGCTCGCGACAGCCACTCGACCCCGGACATAACTGCTGTCAGCTGCGGCTCCTTGAAGGGAATCCCGAGTGACGTGGCGCAGGTCGGGGGAAGTCCTCTGGTTGGCGCGAACTCCCGGACTGGAATAGCGGCAGGAACGGGACTCCGAAGCGGGGAAAGACGTCGCCCACTTCGACTCCCTGCCGGGATTTCCATCCACCCCGTGGAGCTTCTCTCGCTGTGTACCTGCAGCGTCTATCCTGGCACTGTCCTCCAGATGGTACAGAGAGTGAGGGTGACAGTCCAGGAGTTCCTCAGCACGGCCCGGATGCCAGCGTCTCGCGTTGGAGGCGTCGTGCAGGGTGAAGAACGTCCGGTCGACAGCCTCCGAGATGGACCTCAGCTCGTCGCCCTGGCGCCGGAAGTGACTCCTGGGAAACGGCATGCTAGCAGCGCTGACACCCGGACAGAAAGGTACATTTCCACAGCGACTCACGGCCGCCGGCAACTCTTCTGGCTGCGACATACTGTCATATCCGGCTCTAGGGAGCCGGGCAATCAGAGCCAGGGGCAAGCCAGTGAGTCGTGATATTTTATTCAGGGAAAAGGGGAAGGGATGAGGAGAGCACAGATACTCATGCAGACGTACACTCACAGGTTGCACAGCGCAGAGGTAAGCAGCTCGTACCGGACGTGGGGGTAACAAGACGTACATACTCACAGCGGGATACAAACACAGGAATGCTGCAAGAGGAGTATAAGCTGACACCAGACGAAGGGGCTTCAGCTTAGCAATGTGTTTATGTCGCAGCCCCGAGTCATCGAGGCTGCTCCTATTTATCCTCATTGGCAGCGCCCCAGCTGATGAAGACTAATTGGCCCCAGCCGTCCATAATGCTGCCAGCTGGGGGCCAGCTGAGACGCTGCTCAATGGGAAGCAGGGATGAGGGAAAACATGGGCTGAGTGCCGAGACGGCATCTCAACCCATGGTGACAGATTTGTCCTTCAATTCACATATTAAATTTGTTTCTAAGACTGCCTTCTATCATTTGCGTAATATTGCCAAGATTAGGAGCATCTTGTCTCAGAGTGATGCTGAGAAACTGATCCACGCTTTTGTTAGCTCGAGATTAGATTATTGTAATTCTTTATTATCAGGCTGTCCTAAAACATCTTTAAAAAGTCTTCAGCTGATCCAAAATGCTGCAGCAAGAGTTTTAACAGGTACTAGAAAGAGAGATCATATCTCTCCGGTTCTGGCCTCCCTTCATTGGCTTCCCATAGAGTTTAGAATTAAGTTTAAAATCCTTCTTCTTACTTACAAAGCTCTAAACAATCAGGCTCCTTTTTATTTAAAAGATCTGATACTACCGTATTATCCTAACAGAGCACTACACTCCCAAAATGCAGGATTACTTGTAATACCTAGAATCTCCAAAAGTACAATGGGAGGCAGAGCCTTCAGTTATCAAGCTCCTCTCCTGTGGAATCAGCTGCCAATCTGGATTCGGGAGTCAGACTCGATCTCTGTTTTTAAGAATAGGGCTAAAACCTACCTTTTTGATATAGCCTACAATTAGGGAGGGATCATGTGTTTCTGAACCCTCCCTTAGTTATGCTGCTAATAGGTTTAGTCAGCCGGGGGACCTCCAGTAATGCACTGGGCCTCACTCCTTTCCTCACTCTCTATGAAATATTTTTTTTTGCTGGTCATTAACATTTGTTTGTTCTCTCCCATAGATTGAGTCCCCATCGTGCTGTTTGCTCTCTACATGTCTGTTCTTTTCTTTTTCTCTATCCCCTCACCCCCCAGCCAGTCGCAGCAGATGACTGCCCCTCCCTGAGCCTGGTTCTGCTGGAGGTTTCTTCCTGTTAAAAGGGAGTTTTTCCTCTCCACCGTCGCCAAGTGCTTGCTCACAGGGGATCGCCTGATTGCTGGGGTCTTTCTGCAACTGTGGGGGTTCCCCCCTACAGTTGATAGTGCTATGAGATGACTGTTGTTGTGAAATGGCGCTATATAAATAAAGTTGAATTGAATTGAATTGAATTGAATTAACGTATTTATTTTCTGTTTTTATTTTTTTTAGTTTCACTCGGGCTTTTCATTGAGCTCTTCAAGCCACAGTTGTAAAGTACTGTAAGCTGTCTAAGGAGACTGAATAAAGGAGCAGGACGCTCGGTTTCCTGGCTCGTGAAAAACGAGTTTGGCTTGCTGTTGATCTGCGTTCACATACACCATGTATATAACACGTAGGGATAACAGTACAACAATGTTAGTCATTTTTTGACAATTTTACTGAGCATTTAATTCTACATAAATCATTGTTTAACAAGAAATTTTTGGCAATTCTGTGCTTTTCTTGTGGTGTTACATAGAACAGTATCACTGTAAACTATGGAAAAAGCAGCTACTTTAATGTACTTCCTCACACAACTTTCAGTGCAAAAAACCTGTAAAAATGTCAACTTTTTGGAAAAGCTCCCACAAATTTAGGCTTTTGGGGCCACAACAATCACAGAAACAGCCAACGAAATCTTGGAGGGACTGAAATACAGTGGGATTATGTATACATGCTTCATGCATTGAATTTGTTTACTTACTCTGGGTTGTTAACTTGACACTACACACTCTTTGCACTAAAGAAAGCACTTGTGAGCATTTTGTGAAATCATGTTAAATAATAAAAAGTGCATTATTGTAACTGATTTTGGGTGAGTTCTATATGTGATAATTTATGTTTTAACAAAGTTTTAGTATTCTTGGTACAATTTGCAGCATTATTTCTCGAAGATTTTTTTTTTTCCTGGCAAGTAAAATGGCTATTAAAATGGTAATTTCCCAGATCGAATCGGGATTGGATCGGAATCTAATCAATTCAGAATCTCAAGAATTGGAATCAAATTGATTCTGGAAATTAGGGATCGTTCCTAGCCCTACTGGCTATGTTTACATAGACACAAGTAACCGGATTAAAAGCCTGATCGGAATAAAAATGCTTCATGTAAACACGCCAATCTGAATATTCTAACCCAATCACGCTCATTTGGATCAAAATTTCATTCCGATTGAGAGGGGTGGATTATGCCGATTGTTAATCGGAATGATGCGCATGAAAACACTTATTCCGAACGTAAGGCAGAAAATATGTTTACTGTGCATGTCTGTACACCAGCCACACGTCGACGTGACATATTTCCGACTTAGCAGCAGCTAGTGGAAAACGTAGCGGGAGTAAAACAAAACTGGTCTGTATCGTCCTGCTGTCTCCCTCTGTTCGTCATATGCAGAAGTATGTACTTGTAGCTTCATTACGGAGACCAGCAGAAGCAAAAGTACAGTCTGGATAACACAATACAGGTCAATTTCGACACGAAGCCGGGCTTGCTAACACCGGAAGTTGCTTCTTCTTCTACTATTTTCGGAATGTCGAAATGTCGATGTGCGCATGTCAAAATGATTTATTCCGTTCAAACGTGTGACACATGGAAACGCACGTCCTAATCAGATCAGCTTTTTCAGGATCCATGTAAACAGTAAAATTCTGATCTGAATTGTAATCAGATTGAAGAAATTTTGCCCATGTAACCGTGGCCACTGCCTATCACTGAGTGTTACTACCACACAGCTGTCATACAACTCCCTGGTGAAATGGAGGGTTGCCCAATATATATGAGATGTGGTGATGTCATCTGTAAGCTGCCCCACCACTCCCTGAATGCCTGGTATCCCTACACCACACAGCCATTCAGCGGAAGGCTGCAAAAGAGGATTCACATTTATGTTGCAATAATGAAATAAAGAAAATAAAATTTGACCAAAATACGTCACAAACATCTCATTAATACCCGCGGGAGCTGTCAAAATGTGGAAAGAGTGCAGTCAATGACGCCTATGAGGTCTGCTGCTTTCTATTTTGTGGCTTCACACAAATTTTATTTTGGTCAGAAATTAACATTTCAAACATTTTCGTAGCTTGTGTGGCGCCCCTTTATCGACACTGAACACCATAATATAGGCCTATATTTGGTGGAAGAATATCAGTGTGTAAGAGGTGCTACGGTTCTGCATGTCCCATGAATGACACATCATTTCCTGGCTTAAAAAGCTATGAGTGTACGTTGGGGAATGGGGAGTTTCACTTTCATTTGAAGACGACACTGTTGCAAAGGGCTGTACCCAGAACGGTAAAAAAAAGCTTGAAAAACCAGCCACGTGGTAACAGTTAGACCACCGAGAAAAAACTCACAATGCCGTTTACGTATCCTGCTGCGAGAAGAGACGAGACTAAGGTTAGTGATGGAGACCTGCGCTGTTTTCTTTCCCTCGATGTGTTGGCGCTTCGGTGAAATTTTGTGGCAAGCACATGCGCGGCGAGACTAGGAAGAGTCAGAAAAAAGAAAGTGGGTGGAGGTAGTTTAAATGGAGGACAGACACAGCTTTACCGCGGACTGTAAAGTCAAGAGAAATGAAATGCTGTAAGCTAGTTTGTGTAAAGTTAACAATGGGCCGTGTTAGCATTGTCTAACGACCCTGTGGTGCCATGGGCGGATATTTCATTTCACCGTTGGGGTGGAGGACCCGCCCCCCCCAAAAAAACAAACCCCAGAACATTTTCTTAGGTGTAAATACTGAGGAAGGCATTTAAAGTAGGCATTGCAAGTCAGTAAGAGAAGAGTTCAAACTCTAAAATAGGACAAAAACCCCCTCCCTTCCCAAAACGTAAAAAGTAAACTTGGCTCACTGTCTAAGTCAGGGCTATTCAATTACAAAATCAGTTCATGTTCAGCGGTTCAATATGACAAATTTCAAACCAACACAGATCAATATGATGGTGAAAAATAGCCATCCATCCATCTTCTTCCGCTTAATCCTTTTTGGGTCATGGGGGTGGGGGTGGAGCCTATCCCAGCATCTTTGGGCGAGAGGCAGGCACTTTTTAATTCATTGTCTTGGTTTTAAATGTGCACTTGGCACATGACAAAAGTGCATAAAAATGCAGTGACAGTGCTGGAGTTGAGCAAAACTTGGAAGTAGTAGAAATATTTTGACTCTTGAACAACAATTAAGTAAATAGAATGGGGGGGGGATTTCTGTAAACGACCATTTTGGTCACATCATACTCAGGCACGTCACAAAGTGCATTTAGCTGTATCAGCAATGAACTGTCAAACACTTAAGTGCACAACCCCCCCCCCCCAAGAAACGGTTGATAACATTAACAAACATTGCACATCCACTGTTATGGTTTGTTTTGTTTTAAATCACCACATGTGTGAGTAGGAACCTCTTTTTTTTTTTATAACCACACTTTCCATTACACGCACATGTCAGTCAACCAAAAATTTCTAGTAGAGCCGAGGATGCAGGAAGCACCTACTAAAAAACTTCAGTGATGACTTCAGCCTTGAAGGTTTGAGGTTTTTCTCCAAAACTGATAATTTTGTTATAGTTTTCTACTTTTCTCTGTAAATTTATCTAAATTTGAAACCATTTTCATCAAATTGTAGTTTCCTCTTTTAAAATGGACTTTTCTTGTACATTTGAGACTTTATTATAAATTTGTGGATTTTTATGGCTATTTTTTGTTTATTTTTAAAATAAAATTACTGTTGTTTTTTTTTTTAAATAAATTTGAAACAGATTGTGGTTAAAATTTTGACTTTTTTTCCCTTATACAATTTACACTTGTGACCGTAACTTTGCAGAGCCAGAACAGAACAATAATTTAACTCTTGATTTCAAAGAAAAAATATTAATAAAATTATATTTAATTAAATAAATTAACTTAAATGACCAAAAGATGCAGTTATTTCTGTTTAAATATTTCTATATATTTATAGTTTTTTGAGAATTCTCCTCACCAACCAGACAGCAGGAAAAACGTTCCTTATTTTGAAATCCAAATGTTGGCGCGTTTAGTTTGTTTGAAGGCTGTGGACGGATTAAAATCATTGACTTTGTATATTTTGATCATCTTAACTTGCCAGGTACATAACATCCATCCATCCATGAATGGATATTGTAGTAGCTGGTGAAGTCGATCCTAAGCGACACATATGCATATTCCTACTGAGCTCACATGTTTCTATGCTAATGCTGTTTTGGCTGTTAACTCCCTCGGATGCAAATTTGGGTGATTTTCACATGTTTGCACTAACTTTACGTGCGGCAAGTTATTTTTAATGATAAATAAGAGTCATAGCTTGGTAAACAGGCATATGATATAAAGTGGTCAGAACAGACGGAGACGTGGGTCATGTCATCCCTCAGTCTCCACATCCCATTATGAAAAGGCAGCCCACAAAATCCTCCTTCGGTAATCTCTGCTGGCTGATGTGAGTCTAAAAAACTTGTATTTCTGATTGCTGTCACCATTTTCAATCACATAAGATGGTGATAGATAATAAGATGGTGATAGCTACATGATCCAGTTGCACACCATTTCAGCATTTTCTTTGTTTAAATTTAGCTATCTAACACTTACATTGAAATACATTAAGAACATTGTTTATTTATACCTCGCTCTGCAGCTAGGGTTCGTTCACGGCGATCGGTGACATAAGCGTAGACAGCCCTATAGAAAAATTAATCAGCATCCATATGAATGATGCAAATTTACAAAAAAAGTTTGAAAATTTTCAAGAGGGGGAAAAAAAAAGTCAAAATTTAGAGAAAAAAGTTGCAAATTTATAAGGATAATGTTACATATTTACAAGAAAAAAGTCAGAAAATTGAGAACGACATTGCATAGCTCTAAAAAAAAAATAATCTAAAAATAATAAAAAGTTGCAAATTTACAAGAAAAAAGAAGCAATTTTATGAGGTAAAAAAAAGTTAAGTTTATTAGAATAAAGTTGCAAATTGATGAGAAAAAAGCGATTTTTATAAGAAAAAAGTCACAAATTTATGAGAAAAAAACGTTGCAAATTTAGAAGAAAAAAACTTGGAAGTTTCTGAGAACATAGTCCCTGTTATCCCTTGATTTACAGATTTGATTTGATCCCTTGATTTGATTTGATTTTCGGCTCATCCGATGAAGCTCAGACGTTCTTAGTTCAGAGGTTCGCAAGGAGTAGGCCTACATCTGTCAAGTTTTGGTGTGTACAGCCTGGAAATGATTAACCATCTAAAACTCAAAGATGTGTTCGTTTACCTATTTAATCTACTTTGTTTACCAGCGGTCCTCGGACCCAAGGTATGGACACTTATTGATGCTATGACTGGGTTAGCCAGTACTTTGTTGTATACAAGTACATATCCTTCCACCAAACAGACCACTTTCGTTCCCCTTCAATGTTTCTGCTTTGTATATTTTCATATACATATATGTGTGTGTATGTGTACGTATATGTATTGCTATTGTATATGCTCATCTGTTTCATAGATGTTATTACCTCCACCAAGGAGGTTATGTGATCATCGGCGTTGGTTTGTCTGTCTGTTTGTTTATTAGCAAGATAACTCAAAAACTTATGGACGGATTTTCATGAAATTTTCACAGATTGTCAGAAATGGGATATCCTACAGATGATTACATTTTGGTGGTGATCCGGATCACCGTCCAGAAGAAAACCGCCATCACGGAAAATGCCATTTTCGTGAATAACTACTGAACCACTAATCCTATCATTGTCAATCCAATTGCTAGTCATATGTTTTCATGGTCAAGGAATCTGAAAACGTACACACAAACACTGTATGGGGGGAACTGTGGCCGCCATTACGGAAAATGCCATTTTCATGAATAACTACTGAACCACTAATCCTATCCTTGTCAATCCAATTGCTAGTCATATGTTTTCATGGTCAAGGAATCTGAAAACATACACACAAACACTGTATGGGGGAGCTGTGGCCGCCATTACTGAAAATGCCATTTTCGTGAATAACCACTGAACCACTGATCCTATCATTGTCAATCCAATTGCTAGTCATATGTTTTCATGGTCAAGGAATCTGAAAACGTACACACAAACGCTGTATGGGGGGAACTGTGGCCGCTATTACGGAAAATGCCATTTTCGTGAATAACTACTGGACCACTAATCCTATCCTTGTCAATCCAATTGCTAGTCATATGTTTTCGTGGTCAAGGAATCTGAAAACGTACACACAAACACTGTATGGGGGGAACTGTGGCCGCCATTGCAGAAAGTGTCATTTTCGTGAATAACTACTGAACCACTAATCCTATCATTGTCAATCCAATTGCTAGTCATATGTTTTCATGGTCAAGGAATCTGAAAACGTACACACAAACACTGTATGGGGGGAACTGTGGCGCTTGGCGGAGGTCTGCGCTCTCCGAGTGCTTTTCTAGTATTATTCTACTATTTTATTTTAGTTTCTACCTTAGTGTTAACAGGCTTTAACACATCACCAGTCGCTGGGAGCCTTCATGGGCAGAAGTATCAAGAGAATGTATTACCAGAAGTTTTTGGAAATAGTGTTTAGCCTGCAGCTTGCCTCAGAGAGAGGGACAAGTATAGGCTTAGTTTTAGTTTCAGTTCTGTTTTTGTCATGTACAGTGGGGCAAAAAAGTATTTAGTCAGCCACCAATTGTGCAAGTTCTCCCACTTAAAAGGTGAGAGAGGTCTCCAATTTTCATCATAGGTATACCTCAACTATGAGAGACAAAATGAGGGAAAAAAAATCCAGAAAATCACATTGAAGGATTTTTAATGAATTAATTGGTAAATTCCTCGGTAAAATAAGTATTTGGTCAATAACAAAAGTTCTTCTCAATACTCTGTTATATACCCTTTGTTGGCAATGACAGAGGTCAAACATTTTCTGTAAGTCTTCACAAGGTTTTCACACACTGTTGCTGGTATTTTGGCCCATTCCTCCATGCAGATCTCTAGAGTAGTGATGTTTTGGGGCTGTCGCTGGGCAACATGGACTTTCAACTCCCTCCAAAGATTTTCTATGGGGTTGAGATCTGGAGACTGGCTAGGCCACTCCAGGACCTTGAAATGCTTCTTACGAAGCCACTCATTCGTTGCCCGGGCGGTGTTTGGGATCATTGTCATGCTGAAAGACCCAGCCACGTTTCATCTTCAATGCCCTTGCTGATGGAAGGAGGTTTTCACTCAAAATCTCACGATACATGGCCCCATTCATTCTTTCCTTTACATGGATCAGTCGTCCTGGTCCCTTTGCAGAAAAACAGCCCCAAAGCATGATGTTTCCACCCCCATGCTTCACAGTAGGTATGGTGTTCTTTCTCCTCCAAACACGACAAGTTGAGTTTTTACAATAAAGTTCTATTTTGGTTTCATCTGACCATATGACATTCTCCCAGTCCTCTTCTGGATCATCCAAATGCTCTCTAGCAAACTTCAGACGGGCCTGGACATGTACTGGCTTAAGCGGGGGGACACGTCTGGCACTGCAGGATTTGAGTCCCTGGCGGCGTAGTGTGTTACTGATGGTAGCCTTTGTTACTTTGGTCCCAGCTCTCTGCAGGTCATTCACTAGGTCCCCCCGTGTGGTTCTGGGATTTTTGCTCACCGTTCTCATGATCATTTTGACCCCACAGGGTGAGCTCTTGCGTGGAGTCCCAGATCGAGGGAGATTATCAGTTGTCTTGTGCAGTATGTCTTCCATTTTCTAATAATTGCTCCCACAGTTGATTTCTTCACACCAAGCTGCTTACCTATTGCAGATTCAGTCTTCCCAGCCTGGTGCAGGTCTACAATTTTGTTTCTGGTGTCCTTTGACAGCTCTTTGGTCTTGGCCATAGTGGAGTTTGGAGTCTGACTGTTTGAGGTTGTGGACAGGTGTCTTTTATACTGATAACAAGTTCAAACAGGTGCCATTAATACAGGTAATGAGTGGAGGACAGAGGAGCCTCTTAAAGAAGAAGTTACAGGTCTGTGAGAGCCAGAAATCTTGCTTGTTTGTAGGTGACCAAATACTTATTTTACCGAGGAATTTACCAATTAATTCATTAAAAATCCTTCAGTGTGATTTTCTTTTTTTTTTTTTTCTCATTTTGTCTCTCATAGTTGAGGTATACCTATGATGAAAATTGGAGACCTCTCTCATCTTTTAAGTGGGAGAACTTGCACAATTGGTGGCTGACTAAATACTTTTTTGCCCCACTGTATGTGGGACAGGGTTAGGAAAGGGGACACCACCACAGTTTTGCAACATATGTCCACCTTTGTTCACTTTAGAGAAGAAACGGACAAAGCTATACACTTTATCACAATCGTTGCCTTATTTAATTTCTACTTTTACTTTTTCAATTCACTCGTTTTAGTTAAACATGGAGCATGGTATTGCTGCAAAGAGGGCTGCTATATGATTCATTAGTTGAAATGTAAAAGGTTTAAATGGACCTGTTAAAAGAGCCAGAATATTCAATCATCTTAAGTACTTAAAATGTGATGTCGCATTTGTAACCCAGCTGAGAAAATGACCCTTTTTCTCAGATTTCATTTGTATTAATGAAAGTGTGTGATTTTATTTTGAAAACCGACTATCTTTGGGAAGAGGAAGTGCGATCCTCGTCATCCAACTTTTGAATTTCCGGTTCATGGTCACGTTGGGTGATCTGGGTCTTTCCATTCGTTAAGAGCGATATTAGCCCCGCCTTCCGAGTAGAGGCAGCCAGCGCGAACTCGGAATTCAGTCTTTCACAATATGAGCGCGGACGAGGGAGGTTGTGAAGCGGTCTGATTCACATAGATACCTCATCTTGGTGAGTTTCATTCAGAAAGATGCTATAAATGGATCTAAACACTCTCCAAACGCTAATCTGCAACCTTTATTATCCTAAGTTGACGGGAGCACGAGCGTGAGGGGCATTGTGGCTGTGTCCTTTGCTGTATTCACAGTGAAACCTCATCTTGGTGAGTCAGATACATGCTAATGTTAGCACTATGCTAATGCTAGTCACGAGTGGATTGTTTCCTGTTTAAAAGCAATGGAAAAGGCTGTCTTTGTGTCTGTATGGTTTTCCTAAATGTGATTTCAGTTCCCAACAGTATGCTGAAGTACTTTTAGTTCTTACGCACTCTTTCTGTCGAATGCAATGTGTAGTTTGATGCTAAAAGCACATGGTGTCGGTCTACTATGTAAATCCATAGGTTATGCTAAACCCAGTAGCTCAGACAGGGTTTTACTGATTTTAAAATGGAATATTGGAAGTGATGGGACAGTATATTCCCTGGTTATGTGATAAATTAATTGTATTTCATTTCATGATTTACAGAGACAAGGTTAGAGAGGATTAATCATAATTTCATGGTTAAATGATATAGAGATGAACAGAGGAATTCATTTAATTGGTTACATGAAAAAAAGGGTATTTCATGTGCTACCAGAGAGATTGTGAGAAAAAAGAACGCATGCATGTAAGATGGGAAATGTAAGATATTACTATATTGCTGGATTGTGATAATAGTAATATGAGAGAAGAATTTAAACACTAAGCTATGGTGTTATATAAGAAGGGATTGGAAGACGAATTACTCTAGCTGTAAACAATAATACCATTATTGTCGTGCAGGCTAGGTTTTTTTGGCTGCCGACCAAAAACCTTCTGAATCCTGGATTCTCTCCGAATGGAGATGGCGAGCCTGACCCGAGACTGAACCGAGATTGATCTGAGATCTAACCAAGATCTCGACTGAAGAGCATCCTTCCTCTCTCCATTGCCCAACGTTGAAGTGGTAACAACCCAAGGAGCCACTTTAAAAGAGGAAAGGAAACCTGAGTCTGTAGATACAAGATATCTTGACTGGTCAAGCGACTAACCCGAAAGGACAAACAAACACTGAGCTCAGTAGGACACTTTTGGGGTTTTATTTCATGCCAGCCGTTGTTATATTTGTATATTTGTACATTGTTTGTATATTTTGCTCCTTCTATATTTATTAATAACAGACATGATTGCTCATTTCTTGCCTCCAGCTATTTCATTCCACACTGACTCTAATTCCCTATTGTAACCCTTACGAACCTAGCAACTGGTCTACACTTAATTATGTCCCTTACCTAATTAACATAAGGCAAGGGTTACACATTTCTTCAGGAAAGCCACCTGCGGGTCAAAGATCAAGTCAGACTTAAAGGATGGGTGGGTAATGTATTCCATTCTAATCTTGATTCTAAAACATGTGGAACTGCCATATTGATTCATAAAAAAATCCAGTTTAATGCAAACACTGTCATCTTAGATCCACAAGGAAGATTTGTAATGGTCTCTGGGCTCCTCAACCATAAGCCTGTGGTTATGGTTAATATCTATGCCCCAAATTGGGATGATGATAAATTTATGAGGAAAATAATCTCATTAATTCCAGATCTGAACTCACAACAATTGATGTTTGCTGGAGATTTAAACAGTGTCATAAATCCAACACTAGACCGTTCTAATCCTAAATCTATAAACCTTTCCAAAAAAGCCAAGCAACTGTCAGATTACATGGACCAGATAGGAAGTGTTGATCCTTGGCGTTTTTTATTTCCACAAAGTAAATTCTTTTCTTTTTTTTCCTCTGTGCATCACTCATATAGTAGAATAATTTCTTTCTTTATTGACCAGACTCATCTCCCCTTTGTCACAAAAGCTGAATACTCAACTATAACTGAATCAGATCACGCCCATGTACTATTAGATCTTGCATTTCCATTTTACAATTCGGAACTCCCGTTTTGGAAATTGGCCAGGGGTCTTTTGGCTGATGAGGCCTTTTGTGAAATGATATCCCAAAAAATTGATGAGTTTATTGAATTCAACAAAAAGATAACATTTCCCCATCCCTCCTCTGGGAAACACTAAAAGCTGTTACTCAGGGGTGCGATTATAGCGTACTCTGCTAAGATTAATATGATGAAAAGAATCAAACAAGAGGAACTCATTAAATCAATATCCATGGTGGATGAACAGTACTGTTTCTCCCTCCCCTGAACTCTATAAAAGAAAGTTGGACCTCCAAACACAGTATAATTTATCAACTGAAAAGATGGAACGTCTCCTGTTAAAATCACAGGGTTATGTCTATGAACATGGCGACAAAGCTGGCCGTTTGTTAGCACACCAACTCAAGTGCTGCTCAGTCTCTCAGCAGATACCTCAAATACGGAAAGATAATGGTGAACTATTGACCCAGAAGAAATTAATGAAACATTCACTTTGTTTTATTCAAATCTATATACGTCAGAGATGACAAGTGACAGTACAAACATGGAACATTTCTTCAGTAATCTCCGGGCTCCTTCTATAAATACATTACATAGAACTGAGACTGAGCTTCCACTAAAACGTATAGAAATCATTAATGCAATAAAGGCAATGCAGAATGACAAGGCGCCCGGCCCCGATGGGTACCCTATAGAGTTCTTTAAAAAGTTCTCTGATAAATTATCTAATATCTTACTTGATATGTTTAATGACTCTTTGTCCCATGAGTCACTTCCATTGAGACTGACTGAAGCGTCAACTACTCTCTTGCTTAAATCAGGTAAAGATTACACAGAATGTGGCTCATATCGAGCCATCTCCCTCCTAAACAGTGATGTGAAGATCTTAGTCAAAGTCCTTGCCCTGCGCCTAGAAACCACAATGCATGATGTGATTTCAGCTGACCAGACTGGTTTTATTTTGGGACGTCATTCATTTACAAATATTCACCAGCTTCTTAATGTTATTCACTCGCCTGGGTCCACTGTAGTACCTGAGGTGGTTTTTGCACTGGACGCAGAAAAAGCATTTGACAGGGTAGAATGGGGATATTTATTTGCATGTTTAAAGAAATTCAGTTATGGTCCTAACTTCATCTCATGGATTAAACTCTTATATACCTCACCCAAAGCCTCTGTAATTACAAATGGTAAGCGTTCACAGTATTTCCAGCTGTCAAGGGGCACCCGTCAGGGATGCCCTATCAGCCCATTACTATTCGCCCTGGCCATAGAGCCTTTATCCATTACACTCAAATCATTGCCATCAATAGGTGGAATCTATGGGGGGGCACAGAGTTTCTCGATACACAGATGATTTATTAATGTACGTATCAGACCCCGTTTTAAGTGCTCCTCATATTATCCAGGCTTTGAATAGATTTGGCACATTTTCTGACTATAAACTGAACCTTAGTAAAAGCGAATGTTATCCTCTTAATGATCTGGCTCTTCAAATACAGGACAATGCCCTACCGTTCCAGATGTCTAGAAATGGCTTTAAATACTTGGGCATTAATATTACAAGGAATATGCAAGGGCTTTATCAGGAAAGCTTCTGTCTGCTATTTGAGAAAGTCAAATTAGACCTGAAGAAATGGAAAATACTTCACCTATGCTTAGCAGGAAAAGTGAATTGCATCAAAATGAATGTACTTCGCAAATTTCTTTATCTGTTTCAGTGTATCTCACCTTATCTCCCTAAATCTTTCTTTAAATCCATTGATAAAGTCCTTATGCCATTTATATGGGATGGGAAGAACCCTAGAGCACATCTAGAACTGCTACAGCGGCCTAAAATGCAAGGTGGCTTAACTCTTTCAAATTTTTGTTATTATTATTGGGCCTCAAACATTCAGAAAATCATGCATTGGCTTCACTCTCCTGGTACAGACTGGTGTCACTTTGAAGCTGCATCATGCATTTCAATATCTCTTATAGCTCTGGTTACCTCCAGTCTTCCCCTCTAACTCACAATATACTAATAAACCAATCATGATAAATACCCTTAAAATATGGTTTCAATTTAGACAGAACTTTGGGTTCAAAAATCTTCTTCATCTAAGTCTTATACACAATAACCACCTTTTACCCCCAGCTAGATTAGACTTTGAATTTACTCTTTGGCAAAGACGAGGCATTTATAAATTTAGAGATATGTATATAAACAATATTTTTGCAAGCTTTGATGATTTTTGAGATAAATCATCAAACCTTTCACCTGATAAATCACCTGACCTTTTCAAGGGCAGACTGGGTGGATGAATTGGGAGGCGACTTGGAGGAGGACATTTGGGACAGCGCTCTACAAAGAGTGAATGACAGTACTTCCTGTGCCAAATTAAGCATAATACAATTCAAGATTTTGCATCGCATCCACTTCTCTAAAGCAAGACTGGCTAAAATAAATCCTAACACAGATGCCAGCTGTGAGAGGTGTCGAAACACTCCTGCTGACTTAACCCATATGTTTTGGTCATGCCCATCCCTGACAACGTACTGGTCTACAATTTTTAAAACATTGTCAGAGGCACTTAATATTGCTCTCCAACCCAGTGCAGCAATGGCTATATTCGGTACCACAGATAGAAGACACTCTACAATGCTTGCACAGAGAAGAATATTATTACATTGGAAAACTAAAAACCCACCGAACGTGTCTCTGTGGTTTAGTGACCTAATGCAATTCATACAGTTAGAGAAAATAAAATGTACTCTCAGGGGATATAGGGACAAATTCTTTTCTGTGTGGGACCCAGTGTTGACATATTTGAGTTAACTTAAAACTGTGCCCACTTAGCAGCCCTCGTGCATCTGCACGTGCATTTGCACTTGTGTTATTTGTCCATGTGACCCATAGTGTATAGCGCACAGCTTCAGCAGTGGTGAACCTATGTATAACCGTGGACAAAATTGTTGGTACCCCTCTGTTAATGGAAGAAAAACCCACAATGGTCACAGAAATAGCTTGAATCTGACAAAAGTGGTAATGAATAAAAATTCTATGAAAATTAACCACTGAAAATCAGACAATGATTTTGAATTGTGGTTCAACAAAATTACTTTAAAAAACAAAGTCATGAAACAGGCCTGGACAAAAATGATGGTACCCCTAGAAAAGATTGAAAATAATGTGACCACAGGGACATGTTCAACCAAGATGTGTCCTCTAATTAACATCACAGGTGTCTACAAACTTGTAATCAGTCAGTCGGCCTATTTAAAGGGTGACAAGTAGTCAATGTGCTGTTTGTTGACATGGTGTGTATCACATTAAACATGGACCAAAGGAAGCAAAGGAGAGAGTTGTCTCAGGAGATTAGAAAGAAAATTATAGACAAGCATGTTAAAGGTAAAGGCTATAAGACCATCTCCAAGCAGCTTGATGTTCCTGTGACTACAGTTGCACATATTGATCAGAAATTTAAGATCCATGGGACTGTAGTCAACCTCCCTGGACGTGGCCGCAGGAGGAGATGGATAATACGAATGGTAACGAAGGAGCCCAGAACAACCTGTAAACACATTCATGGTGAACTCCAAGGTCAAGGTACATCAGTGTCTGATCGCACCATCCGTCGTTGTTTGAGCCAAAGTCATGTGAGACAACCAAGGAGGACACCACTGTTGAAAACAAATCATAAAAAAGCCAGACTGGAATTTGCCAAACTGCATGTTGACAAGCCACAAAGCTTCTGGGAGAATGTCCTATGGACAGACGAGACAAAACTGGAACTTTTTGGCAAGGCACATCAGCTCTATGTTCACAGACGCAAAAATGAAGCATACCAAGAAAAGAACACTGTCCCTACTGTGAAACATGGAGGAGGTTTTGTTATGTTCTGGGGCTGCTTTGCTGCATGTGGCACATATTGTCTTGAATCTGTGCAGGATACAATGAAATCTCAAGACTATCAAGGTATTCTAGAGAGAAATGTGCTGCCCAGTGTCAGACAGCTTGGTCTCAGTCGCAGGTCATGGGTCTTGCAACAGGATAATGACCCAAAACACACAGCTAAAAACACCCAAGAATGGCTAAGAGCGAAACATTGGGCTATTCTAAAGTGGCCTTCTATGAGCCCTGATCTAAATCCTATTGAACATCTGTGGAAGGAGCTGAAATATGCCATCTGGAGAAGGCACCCTTCAAACCTGAGACAACTGGAGCAGTTTGCTCATGAGGAGTGGGCCAGAATACCTGCTGAGAGGTGCAGAAGTCTCATTGACAGTTACAGAAATGGTTTGATTGCAATGATTGCCTCAAAAGGTTGTGCAACAAAATATTAAGTTAAGGGTACCATCATTTTTGTCCAGGCCTGTTTCACGAGTTTGTTTTTTTTTTTAAATAATTCTGTTGAACCACAATTCAAAAGCATTGTCTGATTTTCATTGGTTTATTTTCATAGAATTTTTATTTATTACCACTTTTGTCAGATTCAAGTTATTTCTGTGACCATTGTGGGTTTTTCTTTCATTAGCAGAGGGGTTCCAACAATTTTGTCCACGTGTGTGTATATGCTTTCCTTTTTTTTTTGTTTTTTTTTTGTTTTGAGTGGTGTCCTGCATGTTCTTGGAGGGGTGGGGGATGGAATTATTGGGGGGGGAAATAATGATAATATGTGAGCATTGCTCTTAGGGACTTCTCTGATTGTTACTGTATGTGTGTATACACAAAATGATGCTCAATAAAAAAAAAAGCTGTAATTTTTTTTTTTTTTTTTTATCCCCCTGCCTGTCCTGACCTCCATCTGGCCCACTTTTTTGGCGAAGACTAAAGGGGGATTATGTTACGTAGCTGTCCATCCATCTGTCCCACTTTTGTGAAATCAACTCCTCCTACAGTTTTGTTTCGATTGTTAACATTCCATTTGCACTATTATTATACGGGTAATGCTAGAGCCACCAAACCTGGTACACAGGGTCACCCCGTGACCCTCAAGAGTGACTGTGGTTTGGGATCATAAAGTCAAAGGTCAACATCAAAATACCAAATACAGTAAATGAAAGCACCAAGGTGCAGTTGCCTCGGTGCAACCTGCACTGGCCCGGCCTAGTTATTACAATACCTTTTTTCGTGGCTCCATTGAGGAATAGTGAGTTAAATTTGTGTTTATTTTGAAAACAAAGCCTTACCTCGAAATTCTGACAAATTAACCCCTTGAACTCCGGGATTCCGTGGGCGGTCACGTCTCTGCGTCATAGTGCGCCTCAGTGCGCACTGAAAAAAAAAAAAAAAGCTGCATTTCCGTTCTTCCAGTACAGACACAGCCGCGAACAGAAAGCCAAAGGAGTGTTTTGATTGGTTTAGATTTGATTGACCTCTCATTCGACTAATAAGAGCCTTGAATTGGGTTTCTGAAACCTTGAAGAACCAATGACTGAAAACCTAGCAAGAAGGACCTGCCTACCAACGACCGCGAATACAACGAGCCAATTGAAGCAGAGAAGTTCGACAATTGAAAAGCGAGCGTCCCGTGCGTAAAATCTGTTTTGTCTAAGCCGCTGGGTGACACACATTGAGACCTGTGTGTAACGGTAGCGTTAGCCAGTCTTTTTTTTATTTACTACTGTTCTTATTTGTTTTGAAAAATCGTTCGCCAAAACCACAATCATGGAAGCGGAGATGTTTTGACCGGGTCGGGTGACCAGAACCACGAGTCCATAACAACCGGACCAGCTTCATGTTCGTCTGACAATGAGGAACAGATGTTCGCCAACGACACTGCTGTTGTGGACAGGTAAGTATTATAAGCTAAATTATTCTTTATCTATGAAAATGGTAATAAAAATGACTTTTGACTGATCGGTAATTACAGCGGTCCATCATGGCCACAAGTTGTTTTTTTTTTGCACCGAGCTCCTCTGTAGCCGGGGGGGGGGGGGGTTTGTTATCCTCTACATTGCAGATATTTTAGTATGATTTTTATTGCACTGTAGGTTATTTGTTCTTGTAAAAAAAAAGGCCACACATTTTTTACGTGGTATGTTTCTTTGTGTGGGGGGGGGCTTGTTTGTTCATTCATTCATTCATGAATGAACAAACAACCCCCCCCCCCCCCCCCACACACACACACAGCCCTGAGTGTCACCTTTCATTAGAGCCCAAGATGAAGCTTCTATGTTGAAGCATTCAAAAGTTATAGACGTTTTTTCCAAACTGTGCCATTTGGCACAGTTCAAAAACGCCTGGGAACAACCTGAGAAAAAAGCTGTGTAATATATTCATTTTTGTGGTATTGTTACAAAATTTTGACCTCAGCTTGATAACACTTGGTTCTACATTTCTGATGCATTTTCCAGCCAGTATCTGACAGCTGTGTGTTATTTGCAAGCATTTGTATCTAAAAAAACACCCAGGCGAACTTTATTTTCTTCAGATTCAGTATGTTTAGATGACTGTTACTCAGTGGCAGGAGCACTTAGAGAGATTATGACTGTTTTGCCAAAAAATTCAAAGTGTTTTCTTTTAAACGAGACCAACCCCATGAAGATGCTGCAAAGGGTTGAAGAACAGCTTTTGATTTACTTTGGGTATGTTATTTTTAGGCGTTTTTAGGGAAATTGACCAGAGTTCAAGGGGTTAAAAGTTGAGAAAATATGGCGATACAATGATACAAACCTTTAGTTGCACTTAATTTTGACCGGGCGAGCTGAAAAGCTGGTAACAGACAGACAAAGAGACAGATTCAGTGGATATAAAAAGTCTACACACCCCGTTCAAATGCCAGGTTTTTGTGATGTAAAATAATGAGACCAAGATAAATCATTTCAAAACTTTTTCCACCATTAATGTGACCTGTATACTGTACAACCCAATTGAAAAACAAGCTCAAATCTTTGAAGGGGAAAAAATAAAAAACCTACAATAACCTGTTTGCATAAATATGTACACCCTTAAACTAATACTTTGTTGCAGCACCTTTGGCTTTTATTACAGTACTCAGTTTTTTGGGGGGGTAGGAGTCTATCAGCGTAGCACATCTTGATGTGGCAGTATTTGCCCACTGTTCTTTGCAAAAATGCTCCAAATCTGTCAGATTGTGAGGGCATCGCCTGTGCGCAGCCCTCTTCAGATCACCCCACAGTTGTTTGATCAGATTCAGGTCTGGACTCTGGTTGGGCCATTCCAAAACCTTAATCTTCTTCTGGTGAAGCATTCTTTTGTTGATTTGGATGTGTGCTTTGGGTCACTGTCATGCTGAAAGATGAAGTTCTTCTTCATCTTCAGCTTTCTAGCAGAAGCCTCAAGATTTTGTACCAACACTGACTGGTATTTGGAACTGTTCATAATTTCCTCCACCTTGAGTAAGGCCCAAGTTCCAAATGAAGAAAAACAGCCCCAAAAGCATGATGCTGCCACCACCATGTTTCACTGTAGGTATGGTGTTCTTTTGGTGATGAGCAGTGTTATGTTTGCACCAAATATACCTTTTGGAATTATGGCCGAAAAGTTCAACCTTGGTTTCATTGGACCATAACATATTTTCCCACATGCATTTGGGAGATTTCAAATGTGTTTTTGCAATATGTAGCTGGGCTTGGATGTTTTTCTTCGTAAGATAAGGCTTCTGTCTTGCCACCCTAGATGAGAGATTGTTATCACATGTACTAAACAACCTGTGTATGCCAGAAATTCCTGCAGCTTCTTCAGTGTTGCTGTCGGCCTCTTGGCAGCCTCCCTGACCAGTTTTCTTGTCGTCTTTTCATTAATTTTGGAGGGATGTCCAGTTCTTGGTAATGTCACTGTTGTGCCATATTTTCTCCACTTGATGATGACTATCTTCACTGTGTTCCATGGTATATTTAATGCCTCAGAAATTCTTTTGTACCCTTCTCCTGACTGATACCTTTGAACAATGAGACCCCTCTGATGCTTTGGAAGCTCTCTGCGGACCATGGCTTGTGCTGTAAGATGTGACTTCAAAAATGTCAGGAAAAGACTACTGGAACAGCTGAACTTTATTTGGGGTTAATCAGAGGCACTTTAAATGGTGGTAGGTGTGTGCTGACTCCCCATTTAACATGAGTTTGAACGTGATTGATTAATTCTGAATATAGCCACATCCCCAGTTATAACAGAGTGTGCATATTTATGCAACCAGGTTATTGTAAGTTGTTTTTTTGTTTCCCTTAAAAGATTTCAGTTTGTTTTTCAGTTGGGTTGTACAGGTTAAAGGTCACATTAATGGTGGAAAAAGTTTTGAAACGACTTATCTTGGTCTTATTTTTTACATCACAAAAACCTGGCATTTGAACAGGGGTGTGTAAACTTTTTATATCCACTGTGCACACAATCACACACACACAGACATACTGAGTGATTACTGTATACCTCTGTTGCACTGAGGCATAACTATATCCACAAAAAAGAAAGTTCGGGTCACCAAACTTGTTACACAGGTTCACTTTAGCATCCTGTTCTACAGCTATGGGTTGTATACAACTGTAGTTGTTGTATTCATGGATGATGGGTTTGTCATAATTTGGTTCTGCCCCAATAATTATATGGAAAAGTTGAAAACTACTCTCCTTCAGTAACATATTGGGCTCTTCATTGAAAATGGAGGCAGGGGATATTGCACTTGCTTCAGAATGCACTCGTTATCCTTGAAATGATATTCTGGCATTATTCTCAAAATTTTTACTTTTATCTCCAAAAAATATTCTTTTTTTAGACTTATTAAAGTGAAAGAGGCTAACTCTTCTTAGTCAGTTGCTCCAGTGCTCACCAAACTTGTGCATAATGATCCTCAAGTGAGTCTGCATCCAGGATGTACTCAAAGTCAAGGTCAAAGCTTAGAATATCTGAGCACTTGGGGGATTTTTTTTTAAAATAGTTACTCTTCCTATGCCACTGGTCCCCAGCCATGTGCCATGGTAGCCCAAGACCCTGTAGGTTTTCTTTTGAAACCAGTCTCTTCATCTGGTGTTTTCATGAATCAGCAATTGGTGGGAAGAAATTCAGTGAATCACCTGTTGAAGACATTGGTTGGAGGTAAAACCTGCAGGGTCTTGGTCCACCATGGCACATGATTGGGGACCACTGTCCCTGGCAATTGTCCTGATGTTCACCTGACTCATGCGCAATGATCTTCAGATGGGTCTGTATCCAGGTAACGATCAAGGTCAGAGTCAAAGGTGAGTAGATCTGCATGCTCTCATGGTGGTTTCATCAGCTGGAATGAGCTACTCCATCACTGACAGTCTGTTTTCCTGTTTTTTGTGACCCAAATACTCAGGCAAAATCCATAATATAAGCAATGGGCAAAAAACATCTATTATACTTTCATTAAAATAAAACAGAATTGCAAAAAAGGTGAGGAAAAAGTACTCATGGAATTGAGGAAGAAGCATGTATGAGTAAGTATTAAATGGAAACTAAACTAATTAAATTAATAATTTAAGTCATCAACAACCATCATTAAATGAATTTACAAGGAAATAATCTGAAGAAAACTTCTTTGTGCATGTTGTGTGTTGTCCTCTAAAGTATTTCAGTGTGACCTCAGTTTGTATTTTTCAGTATTACAGCAGCTGTTTTTCAATGTGACGGTTGGCAAATAAATTGCAGGGTACTGTAGGTGCTTCTTGGAACTAGTTGGAAGAGGCTTGTTTTCCAGCGGTCCATCATTAGCCCAGTATCTGCTGACTGACATGTTTGCAAACCACCTGGCAGGCATTTGCATATTGTACAAAAAATAACTACCTATATTTTTGTTTTAAAAATATTTAAGGCCTTAAACATAGAAATTAAAGATTTATTCCAATGAACAACAAATACAAAAGATGATATATATTGCAGTGTCTAACCAAGTAGCTTACAAGAAGTGGAGGTCAGAATGGCTTATTCATGTGGAATGTTGTTACATGCAAGTGCTAAGACTTGTTCTGCAGTGCTTAGCATCAACTTTAAAGCAGGCATTTCATTTACTGGTCCATGCATGAGGAAAGTAACTATCACCTTTTCATGTTTTGGAAGTTCATTATAGGTTTCTTCTGCAAAACAAAGTTAATACCAGTTCAGTGAATCAAGTGTACTGTAGATGAATGTACAAATCTGATCACGCATTTCTCCATTTCTATCAGGTAGCGCATCATTTCTCCCAGAATACTGCTACAGTTGCAAATGCTTTGGTATTTGTTTATTTCCTTTGTTGGAATTGGAACAACAGAAAAAAGCCAAATCTGAGACATTTCACAGAGAACTCCATAGCAGTGTTCGAAATGTTCACTCACCTCCCTACTCGCTACTCGCAGTTACTATATTCATTGATACTGTACAACCTTGAGTGTAATATTGCTTTTATACTTTTGTGTTTTGCAAACACAGTTTATTAAATGACAGCAATACTGGACAAAATATTAGGATTTGTTTGTTTAACCAGTTATTTTGTGCAGCTGAGAAAAAAAATAGTCCCTTCTAAAATGTAGCTAGTAACTATTGCTAAACATCTCAATCAGCATGAAGACATCTATTGTCATTTCACCCACATGTAAACAAATTAAATATTGTCAAACGCAAAAGTCATTGTTTATAAAACATACCTGTCACGTATTGAGTCGGTACCGCAGAACGGTGGTAAATGGTCTGGGGTCCACTTGACCAGTTCCCGTCGATGCCAGTAGCTAGTTAGCATGCTGCATCTATGGATTGTGATGGTATTGACATGCTTTTAGTCAAAACTATCATTGAATGCTTAGTGAAGCCACTGACGTATATCTGTAACCTGTCTCTCCAAACAGGTATATTTCCCAATGCAATGAAAATAGCCAAAGTAATTCCGATATACAAGACTGGTGACAGAGGGGAATTTTCAAACTATAGGCCTATTTCACTATTACCGCAATTTTCTAAGATACTCGAAAAATATTCTGTGAGAGAACTGACAACTTTATAAAGAAGAATAATTTGTTGTGTGAGCAACAATATGGGTTCAGACACAAGAGGACAACTGCATTTGCTCTAATGGAATTTATAGAAAAAATATCAACTGCTGTAGAAAATAAAGAGTATTCAGTTGGGGTATTCCTGGATCTTAAAAAAGCATTTGATACAGTGGATCATAAATTATTGTTAAAGAAACTACAAAATTATGGTATTAGGGGGGTAGCACTGTCCTGGTTATGTAGTCACTTAAAGAACAGATATCAGTATGTATGTGTTGGTAGCAAAAACTCACAGTTACTGAAGGTTTCTTGTGGAGTCCCACAGGGTTCGGTTTTGGGTCATTGTTATTCAATATGTATATAAATGATATATATAAAGTTTTGGAAAAAATGGATTTAATACTGTTTGCAGATGACACTAATTTATTATGCAGTGGAAGCAATTTGGAACAACTTTTGGATACACTTGGAAAGGAATTAGGAAAGCTCAAACTGTGGTTTGATTCAAACAAATTAACGTTCAATTTGAGTAAGACAGAATTTATTATTTTTAACAACCATCACAACAACTCAGTATATAAACTCAGTGTAAATGGTGTAGAGATTGAAAGGGCATCCAAAATTAAATTTCTTGCAGTAATAATTGATAATAAACTGTGTTGGAAGTCACATATTAATTATATTAAAGGTAAAATATCCAAATCAATCGCAGTACTACACAGAGTGAAATATTTGCTGAATCAATCCACACTATATACTTTGTATCATTCATTAATACTCCCATACATGACATATGGGAGTGGTGGCTCAGTTGGTAGAGCATCCGCCCCACACCTGGGAGGCAGGGGTTCAAATCCCGGCCGGGTCATACCAAAGACCATATAAAAATGGTGCTTTCTGCCTTCTAGCGTGGTGCTCCGCATAATGGAATGGGGAAAGTAAAGTTACATACAGAGCTACCAGAGGACTGACCCCCCGCTGTAGCTTTCACTACTTACAGTAGCTGTGTGGCCTAGGGTCAGAGAAACGGAGATAGGCGCCGCCCATATACACCTTCAGGTGTGAAGGGATTAACTAACTAACTAACATGACATATTGTACTGAAGTATGGGGCAATACATATAAAACACAGTTGGGCCCAGAAATATTTGGACAGTGACACAAGTTTTGTTATTTTAGCTGTTTACGAAAACATATTCAGGATACAATTATATAATCAATATGGGCTTAAAGTGCAGACTCTCAGCTGTAATTTGAGAGTATTCACATCCAAATTGGAGCAAGGGTTTAGGAATTACATCTCTTTAATACGTAGCCGCCTCTTTTTCAAGGGACCAAAAGTAATTGGACAATTGACTCAGAAGGCTGCAAAAAAAAAAAAACAAGGCTACATGGGCTCTTCCTTCGTTAACCTGTCATCAATTAAGCAGTTAAAAGGTCTGGAGTTGATTCCAGGTGTGGCGTTTGCATTTGGAAGCTGTTGCTGTGAACACACAACATGCGGTCAAAGGAGCTCTCAATGGAGGTGAAACAGACCATCCTGAGGCTGGAAAAAAAAAAAAAAAAGAAGAAGAAATCCATCAGAGAGAGAGCAGAAATGTTAGGAGTGGCCAAATCAACAGCTTGGTACATTCTGAGAAAAAAAGAGTTCACTGGTGAGCTTGGGAACTCAAAAAGGCCTGGACGTCCAAGGAAGACAACAGTGGTGGATGATCGCAGAATTCCTTCACAACATCGACTCAAGTGAAGAACACTCTCCAGGAAGTAGGTGTATCAGTATCCAAGTCTACCATAAAGAGAAGACTTCATGAGAGTAAATGCAGTACAAAGGATTCACCACAAGGTGCAAACCATTAATCAGCCTCAAAAATAGAAAGGCCAGAATTGACTTTGCCAAAAAACACCTGAAGAAGCCAGCCCAGTTCTGGAACAGCATTCTTTGGACAGATGAGACTAAGATCAACCTGTACCAGAATGATGGGAAGAAGAAAGTTTGGAGAAGAATTGGAACAGCTCATGATCCAAAGCACTACATCTTCTGTAAAACATGGTGGAGGCAGTGTGATGGCATGGGCATGCATGGTTTCCAATGGCACTGGGTCACTTGTGTTTATTGATGATGTGACAGAAGACAGAAGCAGCCGGATGAATTCTGAAGTGTATAGGATATACTTTCTGCTCAGATTCAGCCAAATGCAGCAAAGTTGATTGGACGGCGCTTCACCAATGATCCAAAACATACTGCAAAAGCAACCCAGGAATTTTTTAAAGCAACAAAGTGGAATATTCTGCAATGGCCGAGTCAATCACCAGATGTCAACTCAATCGAGCATGCGTTTCACTTGCTTAAGACAAAACTTAAGGCAGAAAGACCCACAAACAAGCAACAACTGAAGACAGCTACAGTAAAGGCCTGGCAAAGCATCACAAAGGAGGAAACCCAGCGTTTGGTGATGTCCATGGGTTCCAGACTTAAGGCAGTCATTGCCTGCAAAGGATTCTCAACAAAATATTGAAAAGTAACATTTTACTTAGGGTTATATTTATTTGTCCAATTACTTTTGAGTCCCTGAAATGAGGAGCGTTTGTATAAAAATAGCTACAATTCCTACATGTTTAATCATATATTTTTGTTCAACCCCTTGAATTAAACCTTAAAGTCTGCACTTCAATTCTGTTGGAGTTGTTTCATTTCAAATCCAATGTGGTGGCATGCAGAGCCCAAATCATGAAGATTGTGTCACTGTCCAAATATTTCTGGGCCTAACTGTATACAAAATAACATGTAAAATCACATAAGGATTATCATATCCAGTATGTATTGTGCTGTTGATTAGTTTTTGTCACGTTTTCTCTTAGCTTTGTTCTGATTTGTAATCATTTTTATTTTATTTTTGAATTCTTAGATGGAACATGGGTGGGCAATGTAAGCTGTGGCTTCAGCCATCACCCATTTCGGATAACTTATGTTGAATTGTATAATCTGAGGAGTTATTGTTTAATTTGACCTTGTTGGGTTTTTTTTTCTCCCTTTGTTATATTATTCTGTTCCTTTCTTTTAATCTAATCTATCCGAAATAAAGATTCATTCATTCATTCATGCTAGCGATTTGGCTTTGGCACATGTAACATGTGACCGAGAGTAGTTAAAAACATAACTTCAGGTTCTTTAAAACCATGTGAAGAGTCACAGGAAGCAAAGGGGAACTTATGAGGATGTTCAAAGGGATTTTATTACAATAAATTATGTACAAGAAATGCCCACTAAAGTATAAATTCTAATAAAAGAAAAAGCTTAAACTAAAACCTAAACTAAAAAGAAGACTAAAAGTGGGCTAAAAACAAATTAAAGTCCATAAAAGCTGAGGAGGAGGATCCACTCTTCCAGGCCATGTTCCACCTGCCACCACGACACCGACACCCTCAGGAAACCTATACAGGGGAAGACACTTGCCAGCAGTATATCCAGATTCCTATTGGCATCATCATCATCGTCATGGGGTGCTGCTATCTGGGAACCAGATAATGACAGACCAGACAGAACTCCTCACTCTGCCTCTTTTCGCCCTTCACCCGTAGCACCACCAACTGCTCCACACAGAAGTGTCTTCCCCCAAAAGCCGGCATCATGGTGGTCCTGGCCATCACTGCTCCTCCTCAGTCATGCCTTCCTGCAGCCATCGTCCTGGGACCAGCAGCCTTCTCTTGTCCAACCAGGCTCTCATCTGGGTGGCTATCCAGGGAGGGCACTCCCCTCCTCAGGCAGGACTCCTTCCTCCTGACAAAAACTGTCTGGCCATGCCCCCACCCGGGGCCCTCTCCTCAGGCAGGACTCCTTCCTCCTGACAAACTCTCTGGCCAGGCCCCCACCCGGGGCTCTCTCCTCAGGCAGGACTCCTTCGTCCTGACAAACTCTCTGGCCAGGCCCCCACCTGGGGCCCTCTCCTCAGGCAGGACTCCTTCCTCCTGACAAACCCTCTGGCCAGGCTCCTACCCGGGCCCCCTCCTCAATTCAATTTCAGTTCAATTCAGCTTTATTTATATAACACCATATCACAACAACAGTCATTTCATAGCACTTTCAAATGTAGGGAAAACCCCACAATTGCAGAAAGACCCCAGCAATCAGACGATCCCCTGTGAGCAAGCACTTAGCGACGGTGGAGAGGAAAAACTCCCATTTAACAGGAAGAAACCTCTAGCAGAACCAGGCTCAGGGAGGGGCAGTCATCTGCTGCGACTGGCTGGGGGGTGAGGGGATAGAGAAGAAGAAAACAACAGACATAAAGAGAGCAAACATTAACGGAGAGAAGCCAAGTACATTATTGGAGGTCACCTGGCAGTCTTAACTCTATTAACAGCAAAACAAAGGGGGGGGGGGGTTAAGAGACACAAGATCCCTCCCAAATTGAAGGCTGTATTGAAGAGGAAGGCTTTTACCCTATTCTTAAAAACAGAGATCGAGTCTGACTCCCGAACCCAGATTGGTAACTGGTTCCACAGGAAAGGAGCTTTCCTGTGGAGTCCTCAGGCAGGACTCCTTCCTCCTGACAAACTGTCTTCTGGACTGCCAGAGCACCTCTTATCATGTGCAGCCACAGGTGCTGCACATCCCCAATCAACGCAGGTGCTGCTCATTAGTAATTGGGGAAGCACAGGGTGGAAGTAAACAACATTTCCCATTTAAAAACACTGATTAAAATATAAAAACCACAAAACATGCAAACTAAAATATGCAACACAAAACTAAAAACCACATGAAACTCAAAAACAAAACACTTCCACCCCGTGACACACACTTCGCTTGCTTTTTCATGGCATTTTCAGATGAAATGGAGTCCATCACCACAAATGTATTGTGGTTTGTTAAATCCAACTGTAGCACTGCCTATTTTTTTTAAACAGACATGAAACAGCTTAACAATATTTATACAAGGGCAGACGTAAACTCAAAGATTTTTTTTCAAAAGGGTGGGACTTTCGGGTCACGGATGTATAATTTTTTTCAAACAGCACCTCACTGTGGGAATTAAGGTATCCAACACAGTATTGCAATTCTCAAGTCTGCAGAGTTGACAGTAAGTTACTGTTAGTAATTAACGGTTACTAGAACACCTTTGAAGCGGAGTGATGCATATCAAGTGAAACGTTGGCGTGCAGTTATAGTTACTCCTGGAATCCCTATTGTCCAATCAAATTGCTCAGTTGGAACTAACTGTTGTATAAAGTGAATTCAGATATAGTGGACTATATAGTAAATTCAATCTAACAATAACATTATCAGCTTTCGGACACTAGTCGGCTTGTTTTCATGGTGCCGTTAATGATGTAATCATAGACAGTAAAATGTAACAGATTAATGATGTTAAAAAAAAAGAATATCTGCATGTTTTTGTAGTAAATGCATATTAAATCATATTGTTTTTAATGTATTAATAAGTATAAATACCTGAGGCAGTTTGTGGTGCGATATGAAGCTCTCCTCTCACTGCTCCGTTGGCTGCGCATTGCGTTATCGGATATATTGGCTAATGTAGTGACCGTTGGTTGTACACTACTTTTCAAAATGCACTATGGGATATTTTCAGTGCACTATATAGTCAATTAAATTATCAGTTAAGGTTTTGAACAGCACTACAAAATGGCTGATTCACTATACAGTACACTGTACACTATTATGTAATTTTGTACAATTGTGTGGTTTGATTGACTGTACTATTTTGTATGTTTGTTTTTGACTGTACCGCCAACCTGCCCAGGGACTACGGGTGGAAAATAGCAACTTGCTAAAATTTGCTAAATAGCAACTTGCTAAAAACTCCAGTGCAGAAGCGTAAGGAACACAGTGATTGTGACAGGAAGTGATTGATTTCAGTTATTTCTTCCAAAGGGTGTGCTACCAAATATTGAGTGGCAACAATTTTGTCCAGTCCATTTCTGGAGTTCTGTGTGGAATGTGTCAGATTTTTGTTTGTGTTTTTTTGTGTAGTTTCAATGCAAAGAAAGGAAATTAACACGAGAATACCAAAGCATTTGCAATTGCAACAATTTTCTGGGAAAAGTGGTTCAAAGTGGATGGTAAAGTGGTAGACTATACAATATAAATTTGATGAATGGCAATACTGTGTAGAATTTGATGTTTTTGAATCAAAAAATCAACAAACAGGGACAACAGGAACTGAAAGTTTTTGAATACACAGATCACAACCCACAGGACATAGAATATGACATAGACCCTGATAATAATTTGTTTAGCTCCATCAATAATGACTGTAATTACTACACAGATGAACAGGTTAACACAATGGTCACATCTGATTTCAATATTTCTATGATCCACTTCAACAGCAGGAGTCTCTATGCAAACTTTAATAACATTAAAGATTATTTACACCAGTTTAAAGAGCCCTTCAATATTGTGGCAATATCAGAGACGTGGCTCAGTGAAGAGAAAGGAGTGGATTTTACCATGGATGGCTATGAACTAAATTATATAAATAGAAAAGTGAAAAAAGGAGGAGGAGTTGCAATTTTTGTTGACAAGCGCTTGAAATACAAGGTTGTTGAAAATCTGTCAGTAACTGTGGATGATTTATTTGAATGTAT
Source organism: Pholidichthys leucotaenia (assembly GCA_020510985.1). Taxonomy (NCBI): domain Eukaryota; kingdom Metazoa; phylum Chordata; class Actinopteri; order Cichliformes; family Pholidichthyidae; genus Pholidichthys; species Pholidichthys leucotaenia. The sequence goes on along the minus strand of CM035839.1, from coordinate 74,201,232 downwards.
TACAATAGAAATCTGTCTGGACAATGTGAAGAATGTAGTAGTGAGCTGTGTATATAGAACACCTGGATCAAACATTGACTTATTTAAGGACTGGATGGAAAAAATGTATGCAAAACTAACTCATAAAGTTATGTTCATCTGTGGGGATTTCAATATAGATCTGATGAACTCAAAACAACATAGTTTGACAGAAGAATTTATCAACACAATGTACAGTATGGGCTTACATCCAACAATTACCGGACCTAGCAGAATAACGTCACACAGTGCCACACTAATAGATAACATATTCACAAATATTATGGAAAATAATATCAGGAGTGGGCTTTTATTGAATGATATCAGTGACCACCGCTTTTCACTTCCGATCTTCAAGGAGAGTAGACGCTTCTCTCTTTTCTCTCTGCTCTAGCTCCCCACTTCCCTATTAACTGGATCCCAGCTTGCTGTTGTCTGTCTGCGTCTACTGCTGATTATCGAAAGAAATTATGGAATTGATAAGCTGGGCTTTGAACGCAATTGACACTATTTTTTCAACAAGGAATAATGCTCCGGGGGAAGCTGTTTGCCCCGCAGGGACAGCTCCAGCGGGCTATTTACGGGTGACAAGTGTTTGGAGGATCTTGTGCCTGAGTAATCTCTCTATTGAAGATATTGAAGATTTGTATATCTTCGTAATAATGGTGACTGGGATTGTTCTGATTGGAACTGGGATTGTCCTGGTGTACCGCAAATTGCTGAAGATGGATACAACCTATCAAAATGCTGGCCACGCGAGGTGCATCCATCAAATTGGAAAAATGGAGGAGACTTTGATAGCGATAAATGGAGAACTGTCTCGGAAGGTGGATTACATCATGGTTACGCTTAAGTCTATCCACGACGGACTCAAGCCCCGCAATGAAGGATTAAGCACTGAATCTGCAGAAGAAAATAAAGTTCTTTCTCTGTGATCAGTCTATTTGGCTCAATTTCCCTTATAAAAATCCTTCTGATAATCCCCAGTCTTTGTTTTTCAAAACACTGAGCACACGGCCTCTGGACAGAAGCTGCTTGGGACAATTGCCAAGGACAACTGCTGCAGCCAGACAAAACATCTTCTGCCAAAGTGTCCTTGTGCTCATATTGATACAACATTGCTTCAACACTACATCCACACTGACCCAGAAACTGACAACAAGATAACATTCACTGCTCTCCTTGTGTCCTGTGAACTCTGGTCTTGAATGTGCATCGTGGGCTTTTTTTGTCTTTGTAATCATAATATTGATTACTTATGGTCAATATTCTGAATTCAATGATTTTTTTGCTCCTTCCTATTGTATGATTTCTTATCTGTACCATCCTGTTGGCAGGCGCGTTCCCGATGCAGCCGTGTCACTGGAAATGCAGGTTCATTTTCTGTGTCAAGTCAAATTCTCTCGTATGTTATCAGTGATCTGTTAATGTACTTGGCAATAAATCTTTTTCTGATTCTGACCACCTGCCGATTTTTGTTGTCTATCAATGTGATTATAGGAAGAAAAAGTATACCAAAAATATTAAATATAAAAGAATAAGAACTGAAGAATCAATGCATTTATTGACAAAGGAATTATTAATACAAGATTGGAAGATAGTTTATGATGAAAATGACATAAATAGAGCATATGATAAATTTTTACAAATATTTCAATCATTGTACAATAAATACTGTCCTATAAAACAATACAGTGACAGACAACAAAAAAAAAATATTCCTTGGGTCACCAAGGGGTTAATAAATGCATGTAAAAAGAAGAATACATTATATAAACAATTCATTAAATGCAGAATGGTGGAAGCTGAGATCAAATATAAAAGATACAAAAATAAGCTTACTACTATAATGAGGACCTGTAAGAAAGAATATTACAACAGAATACTAGAGGATAACAAAAATAACATAAAAGGAATATGGCAAGTACTCAATGGGATTATTAGTAATCGTCCTAAGAATGCAAATTATCCAGAATATTTTATCGAAAATGGCAATATGATAAATAATATGGAAGATGTGGTCAGTGGTTTCAATAAATTTTTTGTAAACGTTGGTCCTGAATTAGCAAAATCAATAGTGACACCAGAAACAAACTACAGTGGTTCTGTGAATGAAATAGAAGATAGAAATCCAAACACAATCTTTTTGAGTGCAGTTACTGAAAAGGAAATTATCGAGACTGTGAGTAAATTTAAGAACAAAAAATCAACGGACTGGAATGAAATTGACATGACAATAGTGAAAAAAGTAATTGAGGGAATTGTTAAGCCAATCACCCACATCTGTAACCTGTCATTTCAAACTGGTACATTTCCAGACAAAATGAAAATAGCAAAAGTATTACCTCTATACAAAACAGGAGACAGTCATCGCTTCACAAATTACAGGCCAGTCTCTTTACTCTCACAATTCTCCAAAATACTTGAAAAAATCTTCACTAAGAGACTGGATGATTTCACTGAAAAACACAACCTCCTTACAGATAGCCAGTATGGTTTTAGAGCAGATAAATCTACATATTTGGCACTGATCGAACTTATAGAAGAAATTATTAGTTGTATAGATAAAAAAAAATGTTGCTGTAGGAGTATTCATAGATTTAAAGAAAGCTTTTGACACCATTGACCACAGAATACTACTAAGGAAACTGGAAAGGTATGGGATAAGAGGGGTTGGACTGAGTTGGGTGGAAAGTTATTTAAGTAACAGACAACAATTTGTACAAATTGGAGAGCACAAATCACCCTTCATGGACATCACTTGTGGTGTGCCCCAGGGGTCAGTTTTGGGACCCAAACTCTTTATTTCATATATAAATGACATATGCCAAGTATCAAAAATTCTGAAATTTATTTTGTTTGCGGATGACACAAATATCCTCTGCACTGGTGAGAATTTGCAGCAGGTTTTAGAGGTGGTCACAACTGAAATGAAAAAATTAACGCAGTGGTTCAACAAAAATAAATTATCTGTAAATCTAAAAAAAACAAAGATTATGTTGTTTGGAAATTATAAAATAAATCATGAAATAATGGTAACGATAGATGATACCAGAATAGAAACAGTACAGGAAAATAAGTTCCTGGGGGTGACGCTTGACAATAAAATCTGCTGGAAACCTCACATCAGTCACATCCGGGCCAAATTAGCAAAATGTATAGGCATACTGGGGAAGACAAAACACTTCTTGGACTATAAATCATTGGTCTTATTGTACAATTCACTGTTTTTACCTTATCTTAACTACTGTGTAGAAGTCTGGGGAAACACCTACAAAACCAACCTACAGTCAATATGCACATTACAAAAAAGAGCTATAAGGATAATAAACAATGCAGGATATAGAGACCATACCAATTCGTTGTTCTTAAAGTCACATGTCATAAAGTTCATCGATTTAGTTAAATTTAAGACAGCACAAGTAATGTACAGGGCAATTAATAATCAACTACCAACTAATATACAAAAAATACTTAAAAAAAGAGACAATGATCATAATTTGAGGGGAGACTTAAACTTTACAAAACCCAAGATACGTACTACCAAGAAAAGTATGTGCATATCTGTCTGTGGGGTGGATTTGTGGAACAGTCTAGAGCCGGAACTGAAACTATGTACAAACAGAAATCAATTCAAAAAGAGGTATAAGCATCATTTGCTGAAAGGGTATATGTTAGAAGGGTAGTAGTTATATGTACGATTCATTATGTTCACTCTGGGATATTATGGGACACTATGGAATGGTGGGTAGGACAGCACTGTGTATATCTGTGTTGTTTGAGGCTGGTTTTGTTGTATGGACATCATTGTATGTTAGAATGGATGGGTGTTAATGTTGATTTGTAAAAAATACAGTAAATTGTTTACTTGGGGTCTTAAAGGTGGTAATTTGTATAAAATTCACATGGGTGTATCTATGGAAAAGAGGAGATGGAATTAATAAGTGTTCACTTCTTCCTTCTCCCTTTCGAACAGTGTATAATGTTACTTTATTGCATTTGCCATTTGCTTGTATTTGTTATATTTTTGTGTTCGAAATAAACTATCTATCTAATTTTGAATTGCTTCAGCAGTCTTTCTTAATAAAATAAAACCTCAATGGTCTGTTGAAGCTGCACTTTAGCTATACACCGTGTTCCAAATTATTATGCAAATGATATTTGTCTCTGATTTTCATAAATAGTCGACACAAATGACATGACATTCAATTTTCAACTCATCAACCATTAGAGAATAATTCAAATTTTATTGAACAAACCTCCCAATGGTAACTATTTTTTTGCAAAAATAAAACTCAAAATGCACTGTTCCAAATTATTATGCACAACAGAGTTTCAAAATATTTCATTGGTTTTAGAGAACCGAAAATGATCATTTGTTGAATTTGCAGCATTAGGAGGTCATATTTTCTGAAACCAAAAGCTATTTCAATCAAAAACATCTTAACAGGCCAAATTACATGTTTACATAGGACCCCTTCTTAGATATAACCTTCACAGTTCTTGCATCCATTGACAGCGTTTCCTCTGGCTTAAAGACCTTGGCACGGTGGCAACATATTTTTCCAGGGGGAGAAAACACATGACACTATTGTAATCAGAATATGTTATTTTTTTACTGTTTATTTCTTTTTTTTAAATTTTGCACAGTAACTTTGCATATGGAACTTGCCATTTGAAGTTTTGTACAACCGAGGCTTGAATGTTGGAATATTGGGCCACTTGCGGTCCCACCCAGACGTCCTGAGTTTGGACTTTTTAGTGGTGTCATCCTTCTCGCCTTCCTCTGCTCTCACCTCTCCTGGACCCTCTGCCTGAACACGTTCCTTTCCATTGCTCCTCTCTTCTGTCTCATCTTTCCCTCTCTCAGTCCTGTCTAATTCAGGTTCTCTCTGTCTATGGTGGTATACAAACAGGTTAGAAAATATCAAGTGTCATGTTTTGTCCTGCAGGATTTTTTTTGTCATGGTTTGCATAAATGACAAAAATATGTGTATTTTTTGTATTTTTATTCTAGTGTTTCTTTTTTTCCATTGAGAGAGTAGGGAAGGGGGAAAAACATTAATAATAGTAATTTACTCATACATACTTAAATTATACGATCAGAGGTGGGTATATTAGCTAGAAATTCTACTCATGTAAAAGCAGTGGTTTGAAATTAATAATTAAAAGGAGACAACCAGAAATTTGTAGTTGAGTTAAGGGTACCAAGAGCACCTACTTAAAAACGTGAGTAATGATTTCAGTCTTGAAGGCTTGAGGTTTTTCTCCAAAATTTATAACAACTTTCTTATAGTTTTCTACTTTTCTCTGTAAATTTATCTAAATTTGAAACCATTTTCCTCAAATGTGTAATTTCCTCTTATAAAATTGACTTTTCTTGCACATTTGAGACTTTATTATACACTTGTGGATTATTTTATGGCTAATTTTTGTCTATTTTTAAAATAAATACATAATAAATAATACTTTTTTTTAAAAGAAATTTGAAACACTAGTAATTTTTTTTTTTTACTTTTTCTTTTAACAATTTACATTTTTGACCATAATTTTGCAGAGCCAGAACAGAACAACAATTTAACTCTGATTTCAAAGAAAAAATACATATAGAATTATATTTAATGAAATAAATTAGCTTAAATGACCAAAGATGCAGTTGTTTCTGTTATAATATTTCTATATATTTAGTTGGTGGTTTTTTTTTTTTTTAAGAAATCTCATCACCACCCAGACAGCAGGAAAAACCTCCCTTATTTTGAAATCCAAATGTTGGCACGTTTAGTTTGTCTGAAGGCTGCTGATGGATTAAAGTCATTGACTTCATGAATTTCGGTCATCTTAACTTGCCATGGTACATAATAGGGAACATACAGTGGGGTAAAAAAGTATTTAGTCAGCTACCAATTGTGCAAGTTCTCCAACTTAAAAGATGAGAGAGGTCTCCAATTTTCATCATAGGTATACGTCAACTATGAGAGACAAAATAAAAAAAAAAAAAATCCAGAAAATCACATTGAAGGATTTTTAATGAATTAATTGGTAAATTCCTCGGTAAAATAAATATTATGGTCAATAACAAACGTTCATCTCAATACTTTCTTATATACCCTTTGTTGGCAATGACAGAGGTCAAACGTTTTCTGTTAAGTTTTCACAAGGTTTTCACACACTGTTGCTGGTATTTTGGCCCATTCCTCCATGCATATCTCCTCTAGAGCAGTGATGTTTTGGGGCTGTCGCTGGGCAACACAGACTTTCAACTCCCTCCAAAGATTTTCTATGGGGTTGAGATCTGGAGACTAGCTAGGCCACTCCAGGACCTTGAAATGCTTCTTACGAAGTCACTCCTTCGTTGCCCGGGCGGTGTGTTTGGGATCATTGTCATGCTGAAAGACCCAGCCACGTTTCATCTTCAGTGCCCTTGCTGGTGGAAGGAGGTTTTCTCTCAAAATCTCACGATACATGACCCCATTCATTCTTTCCTTTACACGGATCAGTCGTCCTGGTCCCTTTGCAGAAAAACAGCCCCAAAGTATGATGTTTCCACCCCCATGCTTCACAGTAGGTATGGTGTTCTTTCTCCTCCAAACACAACAAGTTGAGTTTTTACCAAAAAGTTCTATTTTGGTTTCATCTGACCATATGACATTTTCCCAATCCTCTTCTGGATCATCCAAATGCTCTCTAGCAAACTTCAGACGGGCCTGGACATGTACTGGCTTAAGCAGGGGGACACGTCTGGCACTGCAGGATTTGAGTCCCTGGTGGTGTAGTGTGTTTCTGATGTAGCATTTGTTACTTTGGTCCCAGCTCTCTGCAGGTCATTCACTAGGTCCCCCCGTGTGGTTCTGGGATATTTGCTCACCGTTCTCGTGATAATTTTGACCTTACGGGGTGAGCTCTTGCGTGGAGCCCCAGATCGAGGGAGATTATCAGTGGTCTTGTATGTCTTCCATTTTCTAATAATTGCTCCCGCAGTTGATTTCTTCACACCAAGCTGCTTACCTATTGCAGATTCAGTCTTCCCAGCCTGGTGCAGGTCTACAGTTTTGTTTCTGGTGTCCTTTGACAGCTCTTTGGTCTTGGCCATAGTGGAGTTTGGAGTCTGACTGTTTGAGGTTGTGGACAGGTGTCTTTTATACTGATAACGAGTTCAAACAGGTGCCATTAATACAGGTAATGAGTGGAGGACAGAGGAGCCTCTTAAAGAAGTTGTTACAGGTCTGTGAGAGCCAGAAATCTTGCTTGTTTGTAGGTGACCAAATACTTATTTTACCAAGGAATTTACCAATTAATTCATTAAAAATCCTTCAGTGTGATTTTCTGGATTTTTTTTTCTCATTTTGTCTCTCATAGTTGAGGTATATCTATGATGAAAATTGGAGACCCCTCTCATCTTTTAAGTGGGAGAACTTGCACAATTGGTGGCTGACTAAATACTTTTTTGCCCCACTGTACATATGTATACTTGCTGCTCTTGTTTTTCTCTTGCCTTCTGATTGTTGCTCTGAGTGTTGCTATCCCATGTGCTGTTGCAATCCTGGAATTTCCCCATTGTGGGACTAATAAAGGCTTATCTTATCTAAAATACTACTACTAATAATAATATACAACATAATCATACAAAGAATACAGACTGCAAAATACCATGAGAACTGACAACAGAAATATATATAATTTGACTTAATTTACATATCTAAAAAGGAGTAGGAAGAAGTAAAAAACATTAAATCCCACCCCTTCTCCCCAGATATGGCAGGTCAACTGAATGTTACATTTACTCTGCATTTCTCCTGCCACAGATACTACAGTACCGAGTTACTTCCTTTTCAGTTCTGGTTGAACTCGGGACATTTAAAAATCAATTCTTTGACATTTATGCATCTATTCAGAATCTCTGCATATGGTGATTCGATGCATCTAAAAAAACCTATTATTTCCCCCACCCCTACTTTGTATTCAGTACCAAACCGCTCCAGTAAGAACTGTAGGTTGGAGCTTGATAAAACCAACAGGACCACATCATAAGGTGTGGCGATTTAACCAAAATAAAACTGATGTTCACTGTGCAAAACTGGCAGAATCTTGCTTATGTAACTTTTTTCTCCCTGTTGTGTGCATGTGTATAGGGAGCTTTTCATGTACTGCCTCTTTAAGATGTGCCCGCAGAGTTACATGCCCGAGCATGTAACTCCACATCCCAGAAGCAATGCAGCACTGTTCAGGTAACAGCAGAAATAAATAAAATGACTTGTAATGAAAAGAAATATGGTCTCTGTCCACATAGTATGTGATAGTTCACACATACTATGAAGCTAAGTTGCTGTTAGTCTCTGAGTATCCACATCATCTCAACCGTTTTTCAAGTTAAGACCACCGTGGCAAGTCATGTGATCCACACACAGTACATAAACAAACACTGACTTCTGTACAGGACAGTGTTTCATTTGTGTGTGAAATGACAGTATTCTTTTCTTTATTATATTATGCTCATTTACTATGGTACCACAGTGATAGGATACCACACTTTTGTGTAATATTGCTTAATTAAGAGCCTTGTCACTGAACTATAAGGGAGAAGAAAGGAGGAAAAAGTGGGAAAACCCCAAACATGAAAGTGTCAGCTAACCATGATGTTGATTTAAGGTCAAATTGCCCAGCCCTACCCATCATCTGCAAACAGCAGGGACGAGATTCTGTCACCACCGAACAGGACACACTCCGTTCCTTGGCTGCACCTAGAAGTCCTGTCCACAGAAATTATGAACAGGGTCACTGACAAAGGGCAGCCCTGGCGGAGTCCAGCTCTCACTGGAAATGAGTCTGTTGGCAAGACGAACCAAAGTCTTGCAGCAGTCATACGGAGTCCGGATAGCTCGTAACAATACCCCATACTCCCAAAGCTTCCCCCACAAGAAACCATGAGGGATGCGGTTGAATGCCTTCAAGTCCAAAAAATGCATAGACGGTTAGACAAGAGCCCATAAGCCAACATGGATCCTTAAGAGGGTAAAAAGTTTGTCCAATGTGCCACGACCAGGATGAGAATAAATTGAATTAAAAAATAAAAACAATAAAATAACATAAAATACTTTACCTTTACCAGGGAATTCCATTGAGATGAGAGTATGTTACCATTTATAAACAGTTACAGTGCATCTGGAAAGTATTCACAGCACTTCAATTTTTCCACATTTTTTTCTGTTGCAGCCTTATTCCAAAATGGATTAAATTCATTTTTTTCCCTCAAAATTCTACACACAATACCCCGTAATGATGACATGAAAAAAAAATTTTTCATGAGATTTTTGCAAATTTATTAAAAATAAAAAACTAAGAAATCACATGTACATAAGTATTCACAGCCTTTGCTCAATACTTTGTTGATGCACCTTTGGCAGCAATTACAGCCTCAAGTCTTTTTGAATATGATGCCACAAGCTTGGCATACATATCTTTGGGTAGTTCTGCCCATTCCTCTTTGCAGCACCTCTCAAGCTCCATCAGGTTGGATGGGAAGCGTCAGTGCACAGCCATTTTCAGATCTCTCCAGAGATGTTCAATTGGATTCAAGTCTGGGCTCTGGCTGGGCCACTCAAGGACATTCAAAGAGTTGTCCTGAAGCCACTCCTTTGGTATCTTGGCTGTGTGCAGTCGTTATCCTGCTGAAAGATGAACCATCGCCCCAGTCTGAGGTCAAGAGCCCTCTGGAGCAGGTTTTCATCCAGGATGTCTCTGTACATTGCTGCATTCATCTTTCCCTCTATCCTGACTACCTGACTAGTCTCTCACTTCCTGCCGCTGAAAAACATCCCCACAGCATGAAGCTGCCACCTTCATGCTTCACTGTAGGGATGGTATTGGCCTGGTGTTGAGCGGTGCCTGGTTTCCTCCAAACATGACGCCTGGCATTTACGCCAGAGAGTTCAATCTTTGTCTGATGAGACAAAGATTGAATGTTTCTCATGGTGTGTGAGTCCTTCAGGTGCCTTTTGGTAAACTCCAGGTGGGCTGTCATGTGCATTTTACTAAGGAGTGGCTTCCGTCTGGCCACTCTACCATACAGGCCTGATTGGTGGATTGCTGCAGAGATGGTTGTCCTTCTGGAAGGTTGTCCTCTCTCCACAGAAGAATGCTGGAGCTCTGACAGAGGGACCATCGGGTTCTTGGTCACCTGATTAAGTATCACTTAATCTTATCCTACACTTTATTACATGTATAGTTTATTTCTCTTATCTTATCATGTTTAATGTTGCAGCATTGTACCGAGACAAATTCCTAGTTTGTGTACTACATGAACAATGGCAATAAACCTGATTCTGATTCTGATTCTGATTCTGACCTCCTTGACTAAGGCCCTTCTCCTCCGATCATTCAGTTTAGATGACCGGCCAGCTCTAGGAAGAGTCCTGGTGGTTCCGAACTTCTTCCATTTACGGACGATGGAGGCCATTGTGCTCATTGGGACCTCTTCCGCTCTGTTCAACTTCCCTAAAAATGCCTAAAAACAACATGCCCAAAGTAAATCAAAAGCTGTTCTTCAACCCTTTGCAGCATCTTCATGGGGTTGGTCTCATTTAAAAGAAAACACTGATTTGTTTGGCAAAACAGTCATAATCTCTCTAAGTGCTCCTGCCACTGAGTGACAATCATCTTAACATACTGAATTTGAAGAAAATAAAGTTCGCCTGGATGTTTTTTTTAGATACAAATGCTTGCAAATAACATACAGCTGTCAGATACTTGCTGGAAAGCACAACAGAAATGTAGAACCAAGTGTTTTCAAGTTCAGGTCAAAATTTTGTAACAATACCACAAAAAAATGAATATATTACACAGCCTTTTTCTCAGGTTGTAACAAGATGTTCTTGAACTGTGCCAAACTTTGCCAAATGGCACAGTTTGGAAAACTGTGTTCCAGAATTCACTATCTCAGCAGTTTGCACAGTAAAACCAAGGGGTAATAACCCAGACATACACAGCACAGTTGCTGTTGTTTTTTTTGGGTTTTTTTTTTTTTTACAGGCAAAAATAGCCTACAGTGTAAGAAAAATTATGCTAAAAATTAATACATTTCACTAAAGTATACACATAAACAACCCCCCCCTCCAATTTTTCCAGAGTTTACTATCTCACCAGTTTACACAGGTACAGGTCAACTGGACCCCTGAGCAAGTGCGCACCCCAAGTGGACCACGGAATCCAATCTGTACATGTACAGGTGCATTCTCCATCCAGTGATTTATAAATGCTACTCCAGATGAAGACCAGTCTGTGGGACTATAATGTTCTGAATGAGGCTTTAGAAAATTATGAATCACTTTGTAAATCACTGGATTGAAAATGTACAGATTGAAAACCGGGGTCCACACATTAGTGTGCTCACTTGGTCAGGGCTCCATTTCACCAGATCACGTTTACACAGTAAAACAAAGGCATAATAACCCAGACATACACAGCACAGTTCCTTTTTTTTTTTTTTTTTTTCTTTTCTTTTTTTTTAACAGGAAAAAAAATAGCCTACAGTGAAATAAAAATTATACTAAAAAATTATTAAAATTTTCTGCAATATACACAGTAACAAATAACCCCTCCCCCCCACACACGGCTCACACAAAAACGTTGCCATGCGGGACCCTTGTAATTACCGATTGGTCAAAAGTTATTTTTATTACTATTTTTATCGATAAAGAATAATTTAGATTATAAGACTTACCTATCCACAACCGCACTGTCGCTGGTATTGTCCGCTGGCGTCTGACGATTGTCAGCTATTCCGTTGATGCAAACCTCCATTGTTTACTGATTCGTCGTCCAGGTCACCCGACCCAGTCAAGCTATCTGCGCTTTGATGCATGCCCTTTCGGTTTAATTTGTGAACCATTTTTCAAAACAAGTAAAATAATGGCTAATGTTACCCTGACCCTTCTGCACAGCATCACAAAGGACTACGCGTCACACAGCGGCGGAGTCAAAAGAGACTTTACGCACGGGAACGCATGGCATTTTACCGGAAATATAAACACGGAACCAGTGCATGTAGGGGTGTCATTGAAGTCAGAAATTGATTGGCTAAATGGCATGTCCATCGTCAGATTACTCATCTTCAATTGGCTTGTTGTATTCGTGGTCGTTGATTGGCAGATCCTTCTTGCTAGGTTTTCGATCATTGGTTATTCAAGGTTTAAAAACCCAAATCAAGGCTCTTGTTGGTCGAATGAGATATCAATCTCATTCTAAACCAGTCAAACACTCCTTTGGCTTTCCGTTTATGTCTGTACTGGAAGACCGGAAATACAGCTTTTTTTTTTCATTGCGCACTGAGAAGCTCTAAGATGCAGAGACGTGACTGGCTGCGGAATCGCCGAATTTAACCGGTTAAAGCAACAGAAATTTTCCTGTACCCTTCCCAGATTTATGCCTCGAGACAATGCTGTCTTGGAGGTCTACAGACAATTCCTTTGACTTCATGCTTGGTTTGTGCTCTGACATGCACTGTCAGTTGTGGAACCTTATATAGACAGGTGTGGGCCTTTCCAAATCATGTCCAATCAAATGAATTTACCACAGGTGGACTCAATTAATAATAAACATCTCAAGGATGATGGAAACAGGATGCAACTGAGCTCAATTTTGAGGTTCATGGCAAAGGCTGTGAATACTTATGTACATGTAATTTCTTACTTTTTTATTACCTCCGCCAAGGAGGTTATGTTTTCATCAGCGTTGGTTTGTCTGTCTGTCTGTCTGTTTGTTTGTTTGTTTGTTAGCAAGATAACTCAAAAAGTTATGGACGGATTTTCATGAAATTTGCAGAGATTGTCAGAAATGGGGTATCCTACAGATGATTACATTTTGGTGGTGATCCGGATCACCTTCTGGATTCAGGAATTTTTTAAAGGATTCTTTAACATTGCAAGATAGGGCCATTTTCAATATTTGTGCATGTAAGTCTGCCAAAAATCGTCAGAACACTTGCAAAACAAAAAAAAAAAAAATACAGGACAACATGCCCACAGGTTCTATAATATATCCAACACTGATCCGGATAATGCAATAATTCCCGATACTATGATCCACATTATCAAAAAAAAAAAATAGGGGACCTTTGCAATTTTCCTCATAGGAAGAGAACAAATGAAGCTAAAATCACTCAACAAACACCATTATGTAGCCAAGACACCGTGGAATCTGTAGTGTGTCAATGGATTTGTTGTATCTTTAAAAGCTATGGAGCTACATCCAGAAGAAAACCGCTATTATGCGAAATGCGATTTTCCGGATTAACTACTGAACCACTAATCCTATCCATGTCAATCCAATTGCTACTCATATGTTTTCATGGTCAAGGAATCTGAAAACGTACACACAATAAATGTAGGATTAATATTTATGATGTAAAACACTGTATGGGGGGGAACTATGGCGCTTGGCGGAGGTCTGTGCTCTCCGAGTGCTTTTCTAGTTTTTAATAAATTTGCAAAAAAAAAATAAATATATATATATATATATATATATACAGTGGTACCTCTACTTACGAACGTCTCTACATACGGAATTTTCAGGTTACGAGACGCCTCAACGGGAAAATATTGCCTCTAGTTACGAACGAAATTTCAGGATACGAAAGGCAAAAAAGTACGCGCTCCTCGCAGCTTCCGTAGTTTACCGAACGTAAACATACCTGTAGCTGCTCTGCCATTGGCTCTCGCCTAGCATCTTCCTGGTATCCCATTGGCCACAAAGTTTTTTTTTTTTCCCAAACTTTATGCGTTTGGTTGATCTCGCCAAAGAATATGGCCGTAATACATCAACGATCAGCACGGTATTAAAACAAAACGAAGCACTTACAAGCCGACAAAAGCAAACGTCCTTGGATCAGAACATGAACCACAGAAGGCAAAAGGTGACGACGTCGACGACGATAGCAGTTAAAGGGTAAATGAACATAATTTTTATTATTCTTTCTCTTTTATTATTCTCTTTTATGTTTATTGTGCAGTAATCTAATTGTAACGTGTATTTGTTACATGTTTTGATGCGTTTTTACGATTTATAAAAAATTTATGCCCGAATTTTGGGGGCTTGGAACGGATTACGGCATTTACATGTAAAACGCGCCTCTACTTACGAATTTTTCACGTTACGAGAATTCTTCCGGAACGAATTAAATTCGTAAGTAGAGGTACCACTGTGTATATATATATATATATATATACAGTGTATATATATATATATATATATATATATATATATATATATATATATATATATATATACTGTATATATATATATATATATATAACTTTTTCATGTTGTCATTATGGGGTATTGTGCATAGAATTTCTGGGAAAAAATTAATTTAATCCATTTTGCAATAAGGCTGTAACATCACAAAATGTGGAAAAAGTGAAGTGTTGTGAATACTTTCTGGATGCACTGTATATAAAGATGTATACATCAAAGAATATATTGTAATTTTGCAGTTTGTGCTTCAAATTATACTACCATAAGAATTTTAGGCCATACTGCTATGCTTTTGGGGTACATTATTAACAGAAGTGTTGAGGTGTCAGTATTTTTGACACACTTCCGGTATGTCAAAGCTTGCTCTACAACAGGGATGGGCAGCTGGCAGTCCACCACCCCCTCATCCACTGTGGCCCACCAGTCCCATTTCCAAAAATCAGTTATTTATATCATGTTTGGAACTGCATTCTTAAATGCAGTTATATAATCCGCCAGCAGATGGAGCTCTAATCAAAACCTAGTGCCACTCTCTACAAGTGATAGAGCATAGAGCAAGAGTGAGGGCGCCACTAGTGGGAGCAGCAGTGACAGTGTGCACTGGAGTGTTGTCAGGTATATTTTGCATGGTAAGACCATGCTATTAGGCTGTAAACAGCACTAAATATACAAAGTAGGCTGCTTTTAAGCAAGAATAAATTGTACAGCTGAGGAACTGTAGCATTTATTCCTGTTTGGTTGGTGAAGTCCATGTCAGCAATAAAAGTTCAGAGACTGGTCTTTGTAATTTGCTGATTTTTTATCTTTATTTATTAAACTTTTTTAAAAAATTGCCCATTTTGGGGAGCCAGACATTACTAAGCCCAAACAGCTATTTCTCTGCCCCTCGACACCTACAGTTAATCCATGAGCAAGCAAAGCCTCATCATATTTCCTTTTCTTCTTGGCTTCTTTTGTTAATTATCGTCCGGAATTTATGTCTGCTCATCATTTTGATGGAGAGAGTTTTAAAAAGTAGCTCATGATATAATTTTATCCATCCATCTTCTACTGCAGTTCTATTAAATTACAAAATCAGTTGGGCCACAATTTGAAATCAAGACATGTAACTAGGCTGCACATGTTCAGCGATTTGCTGAATATGATAAATTTCAAACCAACACAGATCAGTATGATGAAAAATATGTACTTTTTATTCATTGTCTTAGTTTTAAGTGTGTGCTTGGCACATGACAAAGGCACATCAAAAGTCCATAAAAACACAGCAGTGCTGGGGTTGCGCAGAACTTGAAGTAGTAGAAATATTTTTCCTCTTGAACAACAATTAAATAGAATGGGGGCGGGGATAAAACTCTGTAAATAACCATTTTGGTCACATCTTACTCGGGCATATCTCAAAGTGTATAAAAACTGAATGTGTACTGTTAGTAGCGTTAACATTTGTTTCCCTTTTGAAATAAAATATACTACACATCCTGGTCATAACTGACCTTGGCACATCACAAAGTGCATTTAGCTGAATTAAAAAAGAACTGTCAAATATTTCAGTGCACAAACCCCCCAAGAAAAGATTGATAACATTAACAAACCCTGCACATCCACTATTGTGGTTTGTTTTGTTTAAACTCACCATATGTGTGAGTAGGAACCTCAGGGTGGGTACATGCTGGACAGATCGCCAGTCCATTGTAGGGCAGATATAATTTTATCACTAATTTTAATTCTAATATGATAAAACACTGAATAGCTTTTATTTTCAATTGCATTTTCAGTTTTAACTGTGAAACTTTTAACTTTGCAGGAAATTATACCCCCCCATCCCAACTTCCCGGTAGGTTTACATGTAAATCTGGCGCTTGGGAAGTGAAGAAAAAATTTTGTGGCCATCACTACCACCAAAGTTGCCCATCCCTGCTCTACAAGATAATATCTACAGTTGTTGCAGTTATTGGCAGCAGGTGCCTTGAATGGTCGGTGTTGCAAAAGCGCCTAGGGTGACAGCGTGCATTCCAGTACTGACACGCAGATGCCAAATCAAATTTTGATGGCTCCTTTGACAGTTGGGAGTACAAATGATGCACATTTTCAGAGAAATAAGATAAGATAAGCCTTTATTAGTCCCACAACGGAAAAATAAAAATCTTTTTTATGCTAATGTTTTCCTTCAACAAAAATGGGTTCAAAGGCCAAAGATTAAATACAGTGATCACCTGTGACAGTGAGGATGTGTAATCAGCTCTGTTTTGTAACCAGGTTGACTAAAAATGTAATTAAATATTTTTTGATAAAAATACATGTTCAGTTTTCACTGAATTGAGACCTTGAAAGACATCCTATTGATGTGATTGTCACAGAAGATGGTCAGATAGCTGGATCTTGATACATTTGTGCGATGTTCTTGGAATTTTAATTCTTGAATGTACATTAGGTGTCATAGCAGTTAGAGACCTGCAGTGTGAAAGTAAATTAAAAAACAAAACAAAAACTAAAAAGTGTTTATAAAAACATTTGAGGTGAGAAATAATGTGTTCCCTGACACAGTGTGCTACCCCCATAACAAATGGAAACATGACGGGTGAGAGGGCCAAATACAGGAACGATCCTCAAGTAGTTCCTGGTCCCTGCAAGTGGAAATGGGGTTAGTGTCTCCCAAACACAGCCGATGAACTGTTTCATAAGAGAGCCTGATAGGTGAGAGCTCTACCTCCCATAATATTTACAGGCATTCTGAGCGTTTAGTCTTCTGTTCGGATTATATGGAACAGTGAGACTTTTAAGAAGCAACTTTAGCCACCAGTTAACACCACACCCTATGATTACCTCCGCCAAGGAGGTAATGTTTTCACGTTGATTTGCCTGTCTTTCGATTGTTAGCGGGATTACACAAAAACTGTGGGATGGATTTTGATAAAAATTTTCACCAGAGGTGGCCCTTGGGCTGCAGATGAACTGATTAGATTTTGGAGGTGATCTGGGTCAGGATGCAGATTTTAAAGAATTTTTTCTCTTTCTTTAACATTGCGAGATAGGGACTTGATGGAGGTATGCACTCTCTGAGTGCCCTCTAGTTGGCTGTTACAGCTCAGGCCATAAAATGTGTCAGCGGTAGCTTTTTCCATGTTCCTACCAGGAACTACAAAGTTATATAGTGCTGCTGTATTCAGCCAAGGTTGATGTACCATTAAGATTGTTTTAGAAATATTATAGTGTTGCTTTAATACGTTTGTTGCAACATTTTGGATTAATTGAAGAATTTTTAGGGAGCTTTGAGGATAATGTGATAAAAAACTTAAACTAATCCAATCTAGAAGTGACCAACACATGGATTAGTTTCTCAACCTCAAGTTACGAACATCACTCTGAGATGAGGTGTTCGTAATTTTGGCAACATTATATAGGTGAACGTAAGTGGTTTTGAGATTTGTTAAATGTAGGATTAAAGGAAGAATCCTGGTCATTAATGACTCTTGAGATTTCTAACTGTGGTGTTAGAGGTGAAGCCATTTAAAGTACATATTTAATCAAACACAAAACTGGTAGGAACTCATTAAGTCCTTTTGGCTGGAGGACACACCCGCTAAAGTTACGGTTCACAAAAAAAACAAGTTTTTTGGCTCCAGATACAAACCAGTTTTTCATTGTCTGAGCTAATTTATTTTGGGTGTGTTCAAAATTACATCCAGGAATCCGAACCAGCTATCAGAGTGTATTTGTTGAATATTGTGGTGTTTTTTTCTGTTTACAATAGGTAGATGACTATCATGGAACTAAGATCTGTGATCCTTATGCATGGCTGGAAGACCCTGACAGTGCAGAAACAATGGTATGTTGTAAGTTCTTCAAAGAAAGGTGGAGAGGTTTCTTTCCCAGAATGTTAAAATTTCAGTTTTTCCCCTCACATCTCACCTTAGGCATTTGTGGAGGAGCAGAACAAACTGACTATGCCTTACCTGGAACAGTGCTCTGTCCACGCTCAGTTCCACCAGCGACTCACGGAGCTCTACGACTACCCCAAATATAGCTGCCCCTACAAAAGAGGCAAGAGGTACAGTATATGGTGACATAACAGGTAGACAGAGTTCAAACAGGTTGCACGTCAATGTCAAACCCAGTGCCTGTCTTCATTTCTCCAGGTATTTCTACTTTCACAACAAGGGCCTCCAGAACCAGGATGTTCTGTATGTGCAGGATTCTCTGGATGCACCAGCAACCGTGTTCTTTGATCCTAATAAACTTTCAGAAGATGGCACTGTGGCTTTGAAGAGTAAGCTAAACTCCAGAGCACAAACTAATTTTGTATTTATTGTACATGTCTAACTCCTTTCCTTGGTTTTCTATTTTATTTTTTTCAATAAGTGGGACGTTTGTCTGAAGAATGTGAATATTTTGCGTACGGTCTGAGCACCAGTGGCTCAGACTGGGTAACAGTGCATTTCATGAAGGCTGATGACCTGAGTCTACTGCCAGATGTTCTGGAAAGAGTTAAATTCAGCTGTTTGGCATGGACTCATGATGCAAAGGGTGTCTTTTACAACTGCTACCCACCCCAGCAAGGAAAATCTGATGGTTAGAAAGAGACATTCTCCACACAGAAGCATAAATGTAAAGCTTAAAAAATGATTTAATAATTTAACTCCTGTGTTTTGCTGAAGGCACGGAGACTACCAGCAATATCAATCAGAAGCTCTACTACCATGTCATTGGCACCCAACAGTCAGAGGATATCCTGGTTGCAGAGTTTCTCGAACACCCTAAGTGGCACAGCGCAGTTACCGTAAGTCCTTAGTGTTCATTTTCATATTTTACACTGACTAACCTCTAGTAATGAGATTGTGTTAATTACTGTTTGCCTGTCAAAAACAAAAAAGCTGCTGGATGGATTGTGATTAAAATTTCATTAGATGTGGCCCCTGGGCCAAAGATGAACCCATTAGGTTTTGGATTAGATGTGGACCAGTATGTGGATTAGGATCACTTTTTTTTTTTTTTTTTTGAGATTGTGAGATACGGCTGATATCATGAAAATAATTGGCTAATCAAACTTATGCCCTGTCAGTTTGTACATTTTCATCATATTTTGTTCTGATACTTTAGAGAGTTGTGTTGGTTAGTCTGCAGTTTAAAAGCACACATTTTTATTCTGTACTGATATTTGTACTGAGACGGTGGATTATTGTGCTTGGGTTCTGAAGACACCCATACACAACAATGGCAAACTATTTTCTTCTTTTTGGACCAATTAACCACTTGCACTCCGGGCAATTTTCCTAAAAATGCCAAAAAATAACGTGCCCAAAGTAAATCGAAAGCTGTTATTCAACCCTTTGCAGCATCTTCATGGGGTTGGTCTCATTTAAAAGAAAACACTTTGAATGTTTTGGCAAAAAAAACCATAATCTCTCTACGTGCTCCGGCCACTGAGTTACAGTCATCTAAACATACTGAACTTGAAGAAAAAAAAAAATTGGACACAGTGTTTTTTTTTGGATACAAATGCTTGTAAATAACACACAGCTGTCCGATCCGGCTGGAAAATGCAACAGAAATGTAGAACCAAGTGTTATCCAGCTGAGATCCAAATTTGGTAACAATACCACAAAAAATGAATATTTTACACAGCTTTGTTCTTAGGCTGTTCCCAGGCGTTTTGGAACTGTGCCAAATTGTGCCAAATGGCACAGTTTGGAAAAACATCTGTAACTTTTGAATAATTCAATGTAGAATCTTCATTTTAGGCTCTAATGAAAGGTCACACTCAGGGCTGTGTCTGTGTGTGTGTGTGTGGGCGGGGGGTCGTCCCCCCCGCCACCAAGGACCGAGTTCGGCCCTCGCTACATGACGGATTACACTCCTTGCATGTTTTCACAGCGGCCCCCCCCCCCCTCGCTACTGTGTGTGTGTGTGTGTGTGTGTGTGGGGGGGAACCGTGAACGGACCGTGAACGCCCCCTCCCCCCCCCCTCACTACAGAAGAGGGCCATCGCTACATGATGGAATAGACTGATATGCCTCCCCCCCGCGGACCGGGGGGCGTTTGGACCGTGAACGGCCCCCCCCCCGCTCCTCTTCTGCAGCGGGGGGGTGGGGGGGGCGTTCACGGTCCGAACACGGCAAATGAACCGTTTATCGCGGCGCACGCACTTCGTACTTCCTGCGCAGTACAGTTGTAATTTACCGATCGGTCAAAAGTCATTTTTGGATTACAGTTTTTAGGGATAAATAATAATTTAGCTTATAACACCTTACCTCTTCAAAGCAGCAGAGTCGTGGCGAACATCTCTTCCCCCATTGTCAGACGAACGCGACGCTGCTCCGCTCGTGGATCACGATCAAAACATAATTCCATTATTGCCGTTTTGGTGAATGATTTACGACTTTTGTCGTCGGCCTCCGTCTATTCTGCTGGAATGAGTGCAGGTCCCACTTGTGGGTGTTCTCCATGCTGCTGGGTGAGCCTGGGTCTGTAGTAGATTTGTCCAGCGTCCTTTGTTTTCATCTGTTGCAACAGTAAATCTCTCTTCACCCAGCCTGAATTTCTGTGCTTCAATTGGCTCTTGCGTTCACAGTAGGCGGGTCCTCCTTCCTAGATTTTCATTCATTGGCTCTTCAAGGTTTCAGAAACCCAATTCAAGGCTCTTATTAGTCGAATGAGAGGTCAATCAGATGAACTAATCTGTTCGCGGCTGTCTGCAGCTTTTTTTTTCAGTGGCGCTTGGAGGCCAGCACCATCTCCATCTGCACCATCATGCGTCATGCATGCGCTCTCGTGCGCCCTCGTGCGCCCTCGAACGCAGAGACTTGCCCGCCCGCGGAACAACGGAGTGCAAGTGGTTAAGAAGTGAAATTAGAACATTTCCCACAGAAACCTGGATGTTGCAGGGAACCCCTGTTGAAGAACACTGATCTACAGCGGGGAAAATAGGTATTGAACACGTCAACATTTTTTTCATGAAACATATTTCTGATGAAGCCATTGACCTGAGATTTTCACGAGATATCAGTAACAACCCAAGTAATCGATACATACAAAGAAATCAAGGCAACTGTGTTCACAACACAAGTTATATTTAATAAAGTGGAATGACACAGGGAATAAGTATTGAACATGCTTGATGAAATTCATTTCATATTTCTGTGTGGAGTTTGCATGTTCTCCTCGTGTCTGCGTGGGTTTACGCCGGGATTTCTCCAGTTTCCTCCCACATGCCAAAAACATGCAAGTTAGGTTAATTTTGATTTTGATTTTTTTTTTTTTTTTTTTTTTGATTTTGTATTATTGATCCCCAGAGGGGAAACTGAGGGCATCCACCTGGATGGATGAAGCAGCCACGGTATGGCGCTATCCCTTTAATTGGCATCAAACTGGGGATTCTAAATTGTCCTTAGGTATGACTGTGAGAGTGAATGGTTGTCTGTCTCTCTGTGGTTGCCCTGCGATGGACTGTCGATCTGTCCAGGGTGTACCCTGCCTCTTGCCCAAAGATGCTGGGATAGGCTGCAGCCCCTCGTGACCCGAAAAGGATTAAGCGGAAGAAGATGGATGGATGGATTTAGTAGAAAAGCCTTTGCTGGTAATAACAGCTTCCAGACGCCTCCTGTATGGAGAACCTAGGTGCAGGCATTGCTCAGGAGTGATTTTAGCCCCTTCTTCGACACAAACGGTTGTCAAATCTTGAAGGTTCCATGGGTGTCTTCTATGAACTCTGATCTTCAGCTCGTTCCATAGATTTTCAGTTGGATTCAGGTCAGGTGACTGACTGGGCCATTCAAGTAGCTTTATTTTCCTTCTCTGGAGCCAGTTGAGTTTCCTTGGCTGTATGTTTGGAATCATTGTCTTGCTGAAATGTCCACCCTCGTTTTCATCTTCAGCATCTTGGCAGATGGCAACAGGTTCTTATCAAGGATGTGTCTGTACATTTGTCCGTTCATATTTCCTTCAATTATATGAAGTCTGCCTGTACCATGTACTGAAAAACACCCCACACCATGATGGGATGTGCAGTGCCATTTCTTCTCCAAACATGCTCTGTTGTGGCATCCAAAAAGTTAAACTTTGGTCTCATCTGACCAGACTATGTTCTCCCAGTATTTTTACTGGCTGGCCGAAATGTTGTGCAGCAAACTAAACGTGCTTCAACATGCTTTTTCTTCGGCATTGGAGTCTTGCGAGGTGAGCGGGCATAGAGCCCATATTGGTTGAGTGCATTATTTATTGTTTTCTTTGAAACAGCAATACCTGCTAACTCAAGGTCTTTCTGGAGCACTCCACGAGTGGGCTTTGGCTCTTGAATAACTCTTCTGATAATTCTTTTGACTCCTCTGTCAGAAATCTTGCGAGGAGCTCCTGGTTGTGGCCAGTTTATGGTAAAATTATGTTCTTTCCACTTCCGAATGATGGCTCCAACAGTGCTCACGGGAACATTCAGCAGTTTAGAAATGCACCTTTAACCAATGCCATCATTATGTTTTGCAACAATGAAATTGCGAAGGTCTAAGAGAGCTCTTTGCTTCTACTAGTCATGAGTTCTTTGTGGTGTGATAATCTGATATTCACAGACCTTTTTAAAGGCTGTCAGTCAGGACTTTACCAGGTGAAATTACAGACGTGGACAAAATTGTTGGTACCCCTCTGTTAATGAAAGAAAAACCCACAATGGTCACAGAAATAACTTGAATCTGACAAAAGTGGTAATAAATAAAAATTCTTTGAAAATTAACCAATGAAAATCACACAATGCTTTTGAATTGTGGTTCAACAGAATTATTTAAAAAAACAAACTCATGAAACAGGCCTGGACAAAAATGATGGTACCCCTAGAAAAGATTGAAAATAATGTGACCACAGGGACATGTTCAATCAAGATGTGTCTTCTAATTAACATCACAGGTGTCTACAAACTTGTAATCAGTCAGTCGGCCTATTTAAACGGTGACAAGTAGTCACTGTGCTGTTTGTTGACATGGTGTGTACCACACTAAACATGGACCAGAGGAAGCAAAGGAGAGAGTTGTCTCAGGAGATTAGAAAGAAAATTATAGACAAGCATGTTAAAGGTAAAGGCTATAAGACCATCTCCAAGCAGCTTGATGTTCCTGTGACTACAGTTGCACATATTATTCAGAAATTTAAGATCCACGGGACTATAGTCAACCTTCCTGGACGTGGCCACAGGAGGAGACAGATAATACGAATGATAACAAAAGAGCCCAGAACAACCTGTAAACACATTCATGGTGAACTCCAAGGTCAAGGTACATCAGTGTCAGATCGCACCATCCGTCGTTGTTTGAGCCAAAGTGGACTTCATGGGAGACGAAGGAGGACACCACTGTTGAAAACAAATCATATAAAAGCCAGACTGGAATTTGCTAAACTGCATGTTGACAAGCCACAAAGCTTCTGGGAGAATGTCCTATGGACAGACGAGACAAAACTGGAACTTTTTGGCAAGGCACATCAGCTCTGTGTTCACAGACGCAAAAATGAAGCATACCAAGAAAAGACCACTGTCCCTACTGTGAAACATGGAGGAGGTTCTGTTATGTTCTGGGGCTGCTTTGCTGCATCTGGCACAGGGTGTCTTGAATCTGTGCAGGGTACAATGAAATCTCTTGACTATCAAGGTATTCTCATGGATGGCAATTTTCTGCCGATTCGCGGATTTCCGCCGATTTATTTTCAAATTGATCATTTCTGTGAATCGTCTAAATCCGTAATTTTAGGGGGAGTAAGGGACCTTATTGTTACCGATTTTAGCGAAAATCAACACGATTACATAAGCGCTTGGCGCTTCCCCGGGTCAAGTCTCCCGCGATAACCTGGATGTGTTGTGTTCAAGCTACTGCTGTATTGTAAACAGCCCTGCGATTGGATAGCTGCAAACGATTGGACCAATCAAATGGCTCATTGTATGCTTTGTCAAAAATTCATGGCGGCGTTCTCAGGGATGTGATTTTCCTCTAATTCGCCGAATTCCGCTTTATTTTATCTTCTGGGAAGATAAAGTACGTTAAGTACGTTAGCGGCTTGTGGTCCACGAACGCAGTGAAGGTGCGTCCTTTCAGCCAGAACTGGAAGTGGCGTATGGCCAGGTGGAGAGCCATTAACTCTCTGTCGAACGTGCTGTATTTACGCTCACTGTCGTGCAAAGACCTGCTAAAAAAAAGGTGAGCGGCTGCCAAGAACCGGCAGCGCATTGCTCCACGACAGCCGCTATGCCCATGTCCGAGGCGTCGGTAGCGCTATCCGAGCCAGTAGTGCAGCGTTTGCCAGAGCTGTTTTAACCGCAGAGAACGCCTGCTCCCGGTCAGGAGTCCAGTCGACTCTGTCTGCCGGTGTCCGTTTCTAGAGTGCGGTGTACAACAGCTGTATGAGCTGGGCTGCGCGGGGGAGGAAACTGTTATAAAAGTTAACCATCCCCCAAAAACTCCTGCAACGCCCTGACATTGATGTTGAGGAGGAAAAAATAGCAAAACAATTTAGTTAGATTACTTTTATGATTCCAAACAGTTTGAAATTGACAGTGCACAGTGGACATTGACTCATAACTTTTGAATATTTTTAAGACTTGGCTACATCAGTGATTGTGCAAAATGAACTGCTCAAGTCTCAATGGAGATTGAAACTGGTGATCTGAAATGAATGCTGAAATTATAAAAAGTAATGGTATGTTGGAATTTTATTTCTATTATGGAATAGATAAAATTAACTGATTTTGATTTGATCAAGTGTTAAAGCATGTGATGGATAATGCTTGTTGGAATATTTTAGGAATGCTATCTTCTTGGAACATAAGTCAATATTATACAGTAATAAGTGGCATTCAGCTGTTTGTTTTATGTCATTTAAGCACAGTTCTGGTACTTAAAAATCATAAAAACCCAGGAGCTTCGGGGGGCTTTGCCCCCCGTTGCCCCCCAACAGGGCTCTGCCCAGGACCACGCTGGGGGACTGCGTCCCCCAGACCCCCTGCTAAATTTTCAGATAATTTCTCCAACCCCAAATCACATCCCTGGTTCGTGTTGGAATTGTGAGCTTTCGGTATTGTTTTCAGCGGAATTATGAGGATTTTTATCGAAGGATCAGGAATCATCAGTGCTAGAAATAGACAAAAGTGTCAAAAATAAGTTCCAATGGAATTGGCCTGAGAGAAAAGTGACGGTAAAGGTGAAAATTGGCTCAAAGTTCGACAAGGTAGCAGAAACACTCGGACAGTTTCTGAAGAAACCAGAAAAGGAGATGAAGTTCAAAGTTCAGAGACTGACACATCGGCGGCGGCGGCGGCGGCCTCCGTCGGGCTATGATGACCATGGAAGAGAATCCTAAACGTCTACTCTGCTGGAACAGCACCGCCTGTGGCTGAACAGGCCGATGCACGAATGGCAGTCCCTGTCACACAGGTCGCACTTGTGGGTGGTCTCCGTGCTGCTGGGTCTGTGGCGGTTCTTCCTGCGGGTCCTTTTTTCATCTGCTGCAGCAGTCAGTCTCTCTTCACCCGCCTTGAGCTGTCTGGTCAGGGTGCCTCTCCATTTGGAGCGGTCCGTTGCAAGGTCCTCCCGGCGCTCTGTGTTGATCTCCAGGGCCTTCATGTCTCTCTTGCAGACGTCTCTAAAGCGCAGCTGTGGCCGGCCAACGTCTCTTCTGCCAGTCGCCAGTTCTCCGTAGAGGACGTCTTTGGGGATTCTGCCATCCTCCATACGGTGAACGTGGCCTAGCCAGCGGAGCCTGCGCTGCCTGAGTAGAGTGAACATGGAGGGAAGGCCGGCGCGGGACAGAACTTCTGTGTTGGGCACTTTGTCCTGCCAGGATATGTCCAGGATGTGGCGAATGCAGCGCAAGTGGAAGGAGTTCAGTCTCTTTTCCTGCCGGGCGTATGTTGTCCACGTCTCACTCCCAGAGAGCAGTGTGCTGATGACACAGGCGTTGTACACTGCCATCTTCGTCTTGACAGAGAGTTTGGGATTCTCCCACACTCGTGTGGTGAGGCGAGCGAGTGTGAAGGCTGATTTTCCAATCCTGTTGTCGATCTCTGTATCAAGGGAGAGGTTGTTGCTGATCGTGGACCCCAGGTACGTGAACTGATTCATGACCTCCAGCTCATAGTCGCCGATGGTGATGGTTGGTGGTGCTTCCGTGCCTTGCGCCAAGACATTAGTCTTCTTCAGGCTGATGGTAAGCCCGAAGTCCTTGCATGCCTGGGAGAAGCAGTCCATCAGGGTCTGTAGCTCCTGCTGTGTGTGGGTTGCGACTGCAGCGTCGTCTGCGAATAGCATGTCTCTGATTAGAGCCTCGCGTACTTTGGTTCTGGCTTTCAGGCGGGCGAGGTTGAAAAGCCTGCCGTCAGATCTTGTGTGCAGGTAGATTCCCTCTGTTGCTGTGCTGAAGGCATGCCTCAGGAGCATAGCAAAGAAAATCCCAAAAAGGGTTGGCGCAAGTACACAGCCCTGTTTCACTCCGCTGCGTATGTTGAATGGCTCTGAGACGTTGCCGTCGTGCTGCACTGTCCCCTGCATGTTGGTGTGAAATGATTCGATGAGGCTTTGCAACTTTGGTGGGCATCCTATCTTTGGCAGGATCTTGAAAAGGCCCTCTCTGCTGACCAGATCGAATGCTTTGGTGAGGTCGATGAAGGCGATGTACAGGGGCATGTTCTGTTCTCTGCATTTCTCCTGGAGTTGGCGGATGGAGAATATCATGTCTACCGTCGATCGCTCAGTGCGGAAGCCACACTGAGACTCGGGGTAGACACGTTCGGCAAGCTTCTGTAGACGAACGAGAACAACTCGTGCGTAGACTTTGCCAACAACGCTGAGGAGGGAGATGCCCCTGTAATTGTTGCAGTCGCTTCTCTCCCCTTTGTTTTTGTAGAGGGTGATGATCTTGGCGTCCCTCATGTCCTGTGGTACGGCACCTTCCTTCCAGCACTGGCAGAGGACGTCATGCAATGGCAGCAGTAGGGCGGTCTTGCAGTGCTTGATCAGGTTGGGGGGTATGCCGTCGTTGCCGGGTGCCTTGCCAGCGGCCAAGCTATCAATGGCCTTGCTGAGTTCGTCGATGGTTGGCTCGGCGTCAAGTTCGTCCATGGATGGCAGGCAGTCGATGGCATCAAGGGCTGACGGTGTCACGGTGTTCTGTCTGGAGTAGAGGTCGGAGTAGTGTTGCACCCATCTCTCCATCTGCTTGTTCTTTTCTGTGATCATCTCCCCAGTGGAGGATTTGAGGGGGGCCGTCTTGCTCTGAGCCGGACCAAGTGCTTTCTTGATGCCATCGTACATACCACGGATGTTCCCTGTTATGGCAGCGGTTTGAATGTCTTGGCTGAGCTGAGTCCAGTACTCGTTGGCACAGCGCCGAGCAGTCTGCTGAACTTTGCTTCTCGCAGCCCTGAGAATCTGGAGATTCTTCTCGTTTGGGTACTTCTTGTACTCAGCAAGTGCTGAGCGCTTGGCTTCAATGACGGGGGTCATCTCATTCAACTTGGCATCAAACCAGTCCTGTGACTTCGAGGTCTTCTTCCCAAAGGTAGCCAAGGCTGTGCGGTGGATGGTGTTTCGCAGCTCTTCCCACTTCTGCTTTGCAGATTCTCCTTCTTGTGGTACACCAAGTTCCTTTTCAAAGGTGGAGGCAAACTGCTCAACAAGTTCTGGTTGGGCCATCTTGCTGGTGTCAATCCGTGCCTTTCCAGGCTGCCTAGCACGATGGAATTTCTTCAGCTGCAGCTTGACCTTGCAACACACCAATGAATGGTCTGTGTTGCAATCTGCACTCTGGAACGAACGGGTGATTAGCATGTTCTTCAGTGAGGTGCGCCTGGTCAGGATCAAGTTCAGCTGGTGCCAGTGCTTTGAGCGCGGATGTCGCCAGGAAACCTTGTGTTGGGGCTTGGTCTTGAAGAACGAGTTTGTGATGCACATATCGTGATATGTGCAGAACTCGAGCAGCCGCTGTCCGTTGTCATTCATTCTGGCCACTCCAAATGGTCCAAGACAGGAGGGCCAGGAGTCGTGGTCAGCACCCACTCTGGCATTGAAGTCTCCAAGGAGAATGAGTTGTTCAGAGTTGGGGATGATCCTGACAGTTGTTGCGAGATTCTCGTAGAACTCGTCTTTTGCCTCTGGTGTGGCTGTCAGTGTTGGGGCATACACACTGACGAGGGTGACTGGGCCTTGAGTGGTGTTGAGGCGGAGGGTGAGGAGTCATGCAGAGCCATTGCTGCCCGGTTCCACCATCTTCAGCAAGGTGTTCTTCACTGCGAAGCCCACTCCGTGTTCCCTGTATTCGTCGCTGCCCTTTCCCTGCCAGTGGAACGTGTAGTCCTTCTCTCTCAATGTGCCTGCGTCAGCCAACCGTGTTTCCTGGAGAGTGGCGATATCCACTTCCAGTTTCTTCAGCTCATTATTGATGATGGCAGTCTTCCTGGTGTTGTTGATGTCCTTGAGGTTAGCAGCGAGTCCTGTCATCATAGTGCGGACGTTCCAAGTTCCCAGTTTTAGAGTTGGTCTCTTTTGTTTTTTTGTCTTGCCTGGTGCGAAGGTTCTCAGCCTGCTGTTCGGACTTCTCCTCATCCCCATGCACCCAATGAGGAAAGCAAGCTGTGGCGGGACAACACCTTATTGGCTGGGGGCTGCCCAGCTTGAGGCGTGCGGTAGCTGTCCAGTGAGATCCGATGATCCCTCCCACCGTCGGGAACAACTTCTGGCGCCACGCTCTACACCAATTGAGCGGTGGCTTATAACCGGTAACTGTCATTCCCCGTGTTTTGTCTACGCCAAAGGCGAAGCTGGAGTGTCCTCTCCAGTGATCCGGTGTTCTACCTTCCAGCGTTGGGTGTTGGTAGGATTCAAGCCTGGGAAGGAAGATATGGAGGACAAGATGTTGCCCATGCAGCATGTCCCCCCTCTCCACGTCACTGATGAATCCAAAGGAACAGCAGGGCTGCTACAGTTTGGCACCAGCGCCGTCGCAGGAGCTGCCAGAACGATGTTGAGCACAACAGAGAACTGCCTTAGGGACTCCGACTCCAGATTTTTCCTCAGGGTTGACTTCTGAAGCCTTTCCCGTGACCGGGTGTGCCGCAAGGCAGCGGAGGTTTGAAATCAGGGTTTACCTTCCCCTAGATGGGCTGCCTTCCCAGGTTGACGAGCCACCATCTACCCGAAGCATCTGGCTTTAAGGCGCCAGAGATCCGCCCTCGCTCCTTCTCCTATTAGTAAAAGCAGTTCCGCCAGGCTTAGAGACTAAACCACACGGGCAGGCTAGGAGTTGGACTTAGTTGTCAGAGGCTTTTCGAGACGCACGCCATAAGGAGCATTTTATGAGCACTGGGAGCTAAACTCCAGTGCCGCTCCTGGCTATGACAACCTTGGAGCCAGAGACTGACACAGCTTGCTGCCAAAAGGAAGAAAGTTTCACATTAAAAGTGACTTGGTGACCAGTGTAAATAGTGTAATAAACTCTTATAGAACTGTTAAATATGTTGGACTAAAGACAGTGAGACAACATTGAAGAAAAAGTAAGTTAACTTTTCATTAAATTTAATGATTTATCAAAGTCTAGTATTTCATTTTTTTTTTTTTATCATTTTTTTCAGTCTAAATTACTTCTGTTTTACTGAAAACCTCTCAGCTTCAGGGGGGCTGCGCCCCCCCCCCCCCCCATAAGTCAATCGACCAAATTAGATTTCAGCTGAAATCAGAATTTCCTGTTGCCATCCCTGTATTCTAGAGAGAAATGTGCTGCCCAGTGTCAGACAGCTTGGTCTTAGTCGCAGGTCATGGGTCTTGCAACAAGATAATGACCCAAAACACACAGCTAAAAACACCCAAGAATGGCTAAAAGCGAAACATTGGACTATTCTAAAGTGGCCTTCTATGAGCCCTGATCTAAATCCTATTGAACATCTGTGGAAGGAGCTGAACCATGCCGTCTGGAGAAGACACCCTTCAAACCTGAGACAACTGGAGCAGTTTGCTCATGAGGAGCGGGACAAAATACCTGCTGAGAGGTGCAGAAGTCTCATTGACAGTTACAGAAATGGTTTGATTGCAGTGATTGCCTCAAAAGGTTGTGCAACAAAATATTAAGTTAAGGGTACCATCATTTTTGTCCAGGCCTGTTTCATGAGTTTGTTTTTTAAAATAATTCTGTTGAACCACAATTCATCATGAAAGGAAGGAGTCCCACAAGGAGGAGTGCTCTCCCCAACACTCTTTCTTGTATTCATCAAGGGCATCATCCAAAGTTTGCCAAGGAATGTGCGAGGTGCCATCTGCGCCGATGACCTAGCCCTCTGGTGTAGTGAGGAAAGCATCGTGACGGCAAACTACAGACTGCAGCAAGCTCTCCGGCTGATAGGCATGGACCAAGTCATGGCTTGTGAGCTTAAATGAGAGGAAGACTACATACACTGTTTTCACCCTGTCCACCCAACCCCAGAAGGTGAAACTGCAGATCATCTCCCATGAGCTCCAGGCTGAATATGCACCCACATACCTCGGGATCACCATGGATCACAGACTGACTTGGAAGAATCAGCTGCACAAGAACCAGGCAAGAGCAAAGATCAGGATGGCCCTAATGAAGAAACTGTCAGGAACAGACTGGGGTGCAGACCAGGGTGTCCTGAAGAAGCTTTATGTGGGGAGGATTCGGCCTGTTCTGGAGTATGGCATGGCGGCAACCTCAACAGCTGCCAAAAGCAACATTGAGAAGCTGGACAGACTACAAAACCAAGCCATGCGAATGATGACAGGAGCCATGCGCAGTACCCCTATCAAAGTACTGGAGACAACAACAGGCCTTGCACCACTGGAAGACAGAAGAAATGTCAAGGTACTGACCCAGGCCGCCAAATTCAAAAGACTGGAAAACCATCCCATGAAGGACAGACTGAGCAAGCCAACAAAAGGGAGACTCAAGAGATCGAGCTTCATCCACCAGAGCAGGACACTTGAAAGGAGAGACCCAGAACTGTTGGACCACATGCCCACACCAATACCATCCACAGCATCTGTTCCCTCCTGGAACCGACAGAACTTCCCAGCCATACGCACAGACATATCCGGCATTGGGAAGAAAGGAACACAGTCAGACCAAGAGAGGAAGTCGCTGGCCCTGGAGTTCATTCGGTCTGCCTACCCTGAAGAGCAGTGGACTCACGTCTACACAGACGGCTCTGCCATGGAAGCAACCAGGAATGGCGGAGGCGGCGTGTACATCAGGTATGCTGACGAGGAGACCCACATTCCCATTGCGACTGGCAAGTACTCCACCAACTTCAGGGCTGAGGCAGAAGCCCTGAGAACAGCAGCGGCCCACGTCAGGGAACATCAAGACAAGGCACACAAGCGGGTCGTCATCTTCACTGATGCCCTCTCTGTCTTGGATGCACTTCAGGACCCCCGACGCAAAGAAGTAAATGAACTCACCCTCACTCTGTCTCAACTAGCCACACAGGCGAACGTATCACTCCAGTGGATTCCTGCCCACTGTGGAGTCTATGGAAATGAGATGGCTGACAGACTTGCTAAGGAGGGTGGGCAGCAAGACCAGGAAGACAGGCAGGTTTCTTACAGTGAGGAGAAAACCATTATTAAGGCCCTATCTCACAAGAAGTGGCAGCAGCAACACCCAAACTTCTGCAAGGATGACAACTACTACAGTCTGAGCAGGGCTGACCAAGTCGTTCTGTTCAGACTCCGAACTGGACATAACAAAATGCATGCTCACATGCACCAGAAATTTAAAGTTGGACAATCAGACAGATGCCCATGTAGTACCACCTAAATGACCAGCGAACACCTCCTCCAAGACTGCCCAGACCACGCTACACTCAGACGAGCTACGTGGCCTGACCCCACATCGCTGAACCAAAAGCTGCACGGGGACCTCGGGGACCTCTGCAGGACGGCAGCATTCGTCAGGGCAGCTGGTGTGACCATCTAGCGATCGAAGAAGAAGAAGAACCATAATTCAAAAGCATTGTGTGATTTTCATTGGTTAATTTTCATAGAATTTTTATTTATTACCACTTTTGTCAGATTCAAGTTATTTCTGTGACCATTGTGGGTTTTTCTTTCATTAACAGAGGGGTACAACAATCTTGTCCACATCTGTAATTTGTACTGATGGTGGATGGGATGGCTTCCTAAATTCTGATGGATTTCAGCTGGTTTCTTGGCTTTCTATGCCTTTTTGCACCTCTTTTTCTTCATGTTGTAGAAGATGCCTTACAAACGAGACTGAGTGTATTTTCTCAGGAAAGCTTTATTGAAAGTCACATCTTCTAACATCAAAGTTCTCAGCAGAAAAAGAGACAGATCCCACTTTCCTCACAGCTTTTATGTCCCAGAGATACAAAACCCCCACATCACGTATCTCACACCTTCACCCCACCTAAGTTTGGTAAACACATGAACCACAGTCCCCGAGACTTGCTGGCGCTTCTGTTCTCCTCTCCACCTCGGGGCTCCTGCTGGGACATTGTCTTCCACCTCCGTCTTCCTCCAGCACCCACCTCCTAGCCGAGGTCCCTGCTGGGGCATTGTTCTTATGGACGTTTGATCTGCAGGGTCTGCACCGACATGCCTACTGGAAGCATGTGGGGGGAGAGAGCGTACCATACAAGCATGCCATATATGTGCCTTAAATATGCACCATATAACCCCCCCCCCAAACGTTCAAATAAGGACAAGTTACATTTCAAATGCATAGAATCATGACACCCCGCACAGAACAAGAGAGAGAAAAAAACTTGGCACAACAGATCACATAACCCACTGCTTGGGCTTCAGCTCTCTGCCATATCTGCTGTGAGCAGGTCTCGCTCTGCCTGTGGCTGTCTGCTGCATCTGTGAAGTAGAATCATTAACACATCGTCGTGAAAGCTTAGCAGAGCGCCTCCCGGGTGGCCTGCTACGGCGGGGGGCCCTGGCCAACTGGACTGGGTCGTCAGCTAACACAAAAGCGGGTTTGAGTCTGTTAATGCAGACCAAGTCCTTCCTGTCTCCCAAATCGAGCAAAAAATGCTTTTCCCCGGTTTCTAACACTCTGAACGGTCCATCGTAAGGTGGCCTTAAACCTAACCTCTGTGCGTCGTGTCTAACGAAGACAAACTCTGCATTTTTTAAGGCTTTGGGCACAAAAACACGTGGAAAACTGTGATGAACAGGACCGGGGAGGGTGTGTGACCCCGCTCCGCTCTGCAGCAGCTGAGCGGGGAGGTGCTCCGGAGCGGGGTTTTCAGGGAGGAAATCTCCCGGTAACCGGAGGGGTTGGGCGAAAACGAGTTCTGCCGGAGAGGCTTGCAAATCCTCTTTAGGTGCTGAACGCAACCCTAATAAAACCCATGGGAGTTTATCAACCCAATTTGTGTCCGTGAGAGCCGCTCTGAGGGCTGCTTTCAATGACCGATGGAAGCGCTCGCACAAACCGTTGGCCTGGGGGTTATACGCGGTCGTGCGATGAATTTTCACCCCCAGGCTGAGTGCCATGGACGACCAGAGCTCAGAAACAAACTGGGGTCCCCTGTCGGACGTTATGTCTGACGGGATACCAAAACGTGCGACCCAGGCTGTTAAAAAGGCACGCGCCACGTCTGCTGCTGTGGTTGCCCCCAGAGGAACCGCCTCTGGCCAGCGCGTGGTGCGGTCTACCATGGTTAAAAGGTGTGTGAAACCCTGGGACAGCGGAAGAGGTCCTACTAAGTCGATATGCACATGATCAAAACGTTTGGCTGGGATGTGAAAAGGTTCTAGAGGGGCTCGTGTGTGTTTGTGTACCTTTGCTCTTTGACACGCAGCGCAGGCTGCAGCCCACTCTTTGACTTGTTTACGCAGCCCCGGCCAAACAAACTTCTCTCCTACCATTTTGATAGACGCGCGGACGCCCGGGTGTGCCAGTGAATGTATTAAGTCAAAAACACGGCGACGCCACGCAGCCGGGACTACGGGACGGGGACGCCCCGTGGAGGTATCGCAGATTAGGGAGGGCATGCCTCTATGAAGCACCCTGTGCTCCAGCCTTAGCCCTGTTGGCCCAGACTGGAGCGCGCGCACGTCCGCGTCGCCAACCTGTTCAGCGGCCATGGCTGCATAATCCAACCCGACGCAGACCGGAGCTGTGAGCGCTTCCGCGCCGCAAGCCTGGCCTAGGTCTGCCGCCGCCGAATCTGCCCCCTGGGGGCCTGTCGCTGCCACTGCACGCGAGAGGCAATCTGCCACTACATTGTGTTTACCCGCTACGTGTTGAATGTCAGTGGTAAACTCCGAAATTGCAGCCAGCTGCCTCTGTTGTCGGCCCGACCAAGGCTCTGAAACCTTAGCCATTGCAAAAGTTAAGGGTTTATGGTCCACGAATGCGGTAAAACGGCGCCCTTCCAACCAGAACTGGAAGTGGCGGATGGCCAAATGTAGGGCCAAAAGCTCCCTGTCAAACGCGCTGTATTTACGCTCGCTATCGCGCAATGTTTTGCTGAAAAACGCAAGTGGTTGCCAGCATCCTGCCACCAGTTGCTCAACAACCGCTCCCACTGCCACGTCGGAGGCGTCTGTGGTTAGCGCCATGCGAGCTGCCGGCACCGGGTGTGCCAATAACGCAGCGCTCGCGAGGGCTGATTTGACTTGTGAAAAAGCGCGCTCCCGATCCGGGGACCACTCGACCTTAGATGCAGGTTTTTGCTTCTTTAATGCCGCGTACAATGGGTGCATGAGCCGTGCCGCGTTTGGGAGGAAACGGTTATAAAAATTGACCATCCCCAAAAATTCTTGCAGCGCCTTAACCGTCTGCGGTTGGGGGAAATCCGTTATCGCGCGCACTTTATCCGGCAGCGGGACCGCGCCTTCTGGCGACACGCGGTGTCCCAAAAAATCGATTTTCGCTACCCCGAATTGGCACTTCGCTGGGTTAATGATTAGCCCGTGGTCTGTGAGCCTCTGAAATACGGCTGTGAGATGGCTTTCGTGCTCGGCTTCGGACGCGCTGGCTACCAAAATATCATCCAAATAAGCGAACACGAAAGGGAGGTCGCGCAGCACTGCATCCATCATGCGTTGGAACGTCTGCGCGACGCCCTTGAGGCCGAAAGGCATGCGCAAAAACTCGAAAAGCCCGAAAGGGGTTATAACTGCCGTTTTGGGTATGTCCTGCGCACGGACTGGAACTTGGTGATAACCACGCACCAAATCTATTTTGGAAAAGATGCGCGCCCCTGCTAAATGCGCCGAAAAATCCTGGATGTGCGGAATCGGATAGCGGTCGTGGGCTGAAGCATTATTTAATCTGCGGAAATCGCCGCAAGGGCGCCACAAGCCGTCAGCTTTGGGTACCATGTGCAGGGGTGACGACCAGGCGCTGTTCGAACGCCGGACTATGCCCAGCTTTTCTAAGTTGGCAAATTCCTCGCGCGCGATGGCCAGTTTAGCTGGGTCCAACCGCCGAGCTTTTGCAAAAACAGGGGGGCCCGAAGTACTTATGAAATGTTCGACCCCGTGTTTGGCAACTGACGCTGAAAATGTAGGGACCGTGAGTGCTGGAAACTGGTTGAGTAATGCATGAAACTTACCACCCGCAGCTGTGACATTGGAATGTGCAGAAGGCAGGGCCACCCGAGCTGTGCAGGAGATAGAGTAGAAAGACAGTGCATTTACAATACGTCTATTAGTAAGATCAACTAACAAACTGTTTGAGCACAAAAAGTCAGCACCTAGCATGTTGTTATTAACTGCGGCGACAACGAAAGTCCACTCGAAGTTGCGCCCGTGGAGGGACAGGAGGAGCGTCTTCTTCCCATAGGTTTTGATCGTGGAGCCGTTCGCCGCTAACACCAGGGGGCCGCTGGCCGGCGCCAGTGTGTCCGCGTAGGTAGGCTTGACAAAACTCAGCTGGGAGCCCGTGTCCACCAGGAATTCTTTCCCAGAATTCGCGTCCGTCACGAAAAGCAGCCTATTCTCCGTGCCGAGAGTCGCGGCTGCTACCGGCTCCCGGTCTTGGCGTTTCCCTGGCGCAGGTACCGGCATGGTGGGACGCATCTGCGGGCTCTCTCGGCGAAACGTCGATGGTAGAAGCAGAGGGCGTTGTCAGCTCCGCTTCTCCTGGTCTCCGCCGCTGCTGCCGTCAGTGGATCCGGTGCCGCAGCCTCAGGTCTCCCTCCTTCTCGCGAGGGGGCGGTCATCTCTGCTGCTGCCGTCGTGGCTGCGCGCCATCTATGGGAGTCGACGAGCCGTTGCGCCACCTGTCCCAGCTCGTGGTAGTTGCGGTTGACGAGTGGCTGCGAGCTGGCCAGGGCGACTCTCACTGCTGGCGGGAGCGTTCTGAGGAAAAGGTGAGCGAAGATAAAACCGTCGTCGTCCTCACCTCTCAGGCTCATCATCTTCGCCATTAGATCCGCTGGCCTGTCTGCTTCTCCCTCTGTCAGCGCCAGGAGCTTCTCTGCCCGCTCTTCCAGCGAGGGAGTGAAGGCTCGGATGAGGGCATCTTTTAATGCGCTATACTTGTCGTCTTGGGGCGGGTGGTTGGTCAGGCTCTCCACCCGTTGCACTGTGAGGCTGTCCAGCTTCGCGACGACATGGTAGAACCTCGTTGCATCCGCTGAGATTCCCCGAAGGTGGAATTGCGCCTCCACAGTGGTAAACCAGGAGCGCGGGTTATGTTGCCAGAAGTCAGGCAGCTGTAGCGTGGTAGCCGCGCTAACCCGGTTGGCTCCTGAAGAGTCCGGTGCGGAAATCATGCCGTCACCGTCCATAGGTAGTCGTAGGTCACCAGTGTAGAAGATGCCTTACAAACGAGACTGAGTGTATTTTCTCAGGAAAGCTTTATTGAAAGTCACATCTTCTAACATCAAAGTTCTCAGCAGAAAAAGAGACAGATCCCACTTTCCTCACAGCTTTTATATCCCAGAGATACAAAACCCCCACATCACGTATCTCACACCTTCACCCCACCTAAGTTTGGTAAACACATGAACCACAGTCCCCGAGACTTGCTGGCACTTCTGTTCTCCTCTCCACCTCGGGGCTCCTGCTGGGACATTGTCTTCCACCTCCGTCTTCCTCCAGCACCCACCTCCTAGCCAAGGTCCCTGCTGGGGCATTGTTCTTATGGACGTTTGATCTGCAGGGTCTGCACCGACATGCCTACTGGAAGCATGTGGGGGGAGAGAGCGTACCATACAAGCATGCCATATATGTGCCTTAAATATGCACCATAATGTGTTCAATACTTATTCTCTGTGTCATTCATTTTATTAAATATAACTTGTTTTGTGAAGACAGTTGCCTTGATTTCTTTGTATGTATGGATTACTTGGGTTGTAACTGATATCTGGTGAAAATCTCAGGTCAATGGCTCCATCAGAAATATGTTTAATGAGAGCAATGTTGACGTGCTCAATACTTATTTTCCCCGCTGTAAATCATATCTTTTGTTGGTTGGGTTCTTAATATCGTTGTGTAATTGCTTCATGGTGTTGCTTCCACCCTCCAATCCTCCCATTCGTTTTCATCTCCCTTCCTGGTTGGCCTCAAGGGTTTTACTTGAGAATTTTTACATTGGTGCATGACAAAACAGAATTTAACTGTGAGGTTACTGAGTCATCAGAAAGGGTTCAAATGCATAATTTATTCTGTGGAAATTACAAATGTGTCTCATGCTATCCAGTAAGAAGCAATAAGTCATCTTTGAATCTCTATGATAGGCAGACCAGCTGGTTGTCTGAGTACAAATTTGAGGTTTTTTTTTTATCAGCCTAAACTTGAGCATACTCAGAGAGCACATTCACTAAGGTCTGTCTGATTGTGAGCATTATTGCAGAAAAAGTAGTGGGCAGATTTTGATGACATTTTCACTAGAGGTGGCCCTTGGGCAACGGATGAACACATCAGATTTTGGAGGTGATCTGGGTCAGGATGCAGATTCTGGATCACTTTTTCCACTTTCTTTAACAAGATAGGGCCTTGGTGGGGGTATGCTCTTTTGTATTACCTCTAAAATTAATGGTTCATCTGTAGCCCAAGGGCTGCCTCTGGAGAAAATTCCATCAATAGCCATCCAGCAGTTTTTGCATAATGCTGCTAACAGACAAACAGACAAGCAAGCAAACTGCCCTGATCACATTACCTCCTTGGTGGAGGCAATATATTATTGTCTTCCCCACTTTTGTTGTTGCTCTTTCAGATATCCGATGATGGCAGTTATGCAGTTTTATCAATTACTGAAGGTTGTGAGCCTGTGAACCGGCTGTGGTACTGTGACCTCCAGCAGCTCCCTGATGGCATCACCGGTCTGTATTCCAGCTGAACTCCTTACATGCGTCATTCCTACTAAAACTGCTGGAGAAACGTAAAGATATAAATGCACGCTCAATGGTTGCATTGACAGTATTCTGTCCTTTCAAATGTGTCCTTCACACTACACTGTATACAGTATCTCACAAAAGTGAATACACCCCTCACATTTTTGTAAATATTTTATTACATCTTTTCATGGGACAACACTGAATATATGACACTTTGATACAATGTAAAGTAGTTGGTGTACAGCTTGTATAACAGTGTAAATTTGCTGTCCCCTCAAAATAACTCAACACACAGCCATTAATGTCTAAACTGCTGGCAACAAAAGTGAGTACACTGCTTGTGAAAATGTCCGAATTGTGCCCAAAGTGTCAATCTTTTGTGTGACCACCATTATTGTCCAGCACTGCCTTAACTCTCTTGGGCATGGAGTTCACTAGAACTTCACAGTTTGCCACTGGAATCCTCTTCCACTCATCCATGGCGACATCATGGAGCTGGTGGATGTTAGAGACCTTGCGCTCCTCCACCTTCCGTTTGAGGATGCCCCACAGGTGCTCAATAGGGTTTAGGTCTGGAGACATGCTTGGCTAGCCCATCACCTTTACCCTCAGTTTCTTTAGCAAGGCAGTGGTCATCTTGGAGGTATATTTGAGGTGGTTATCATGTTGGAATACTGCGCTGTGGCCCAGTTTCCGAAGGGAGGGGACCATTCTCTGCTTCAGTATGTCACAGTACATGTTAACATTCATGGTTCCCTCAATGAACTGTAGCTCCCCAGTGCCGGCAGCACTCATGCAGCCCCAAACCATAACACTCCCACCACCATGCTTGACTGTAGGCAAGACACACTTGTCTTTGTACTCCTTACCTGGTTGCCGCCACACACGCTTGACACCATCTGAACGAAATAAGGTTATCTTGGTCTTATCAGACCACAGGACATGGTTCCAGTAATCCATGTCCTTAGTCTGCTTGTCTTCAGTAAACTGTTTGCGGGCTTTCTTGTGCATCATCTTTAAAAGGGGCTTCCTTCTGGGACGAGAGCCATACAGACCAATTTGATGCAGTGTGCGGCATATGGTCTGAGCACTGACAGGCTGACCCCCCCACCCCTTCAACCTCTGCAGCAATGCTGGCAGCACTCATATGTCTATTTTCAAAAGACAAGCTCTGGATATGACGCTGAGCACGTGCACTCAACTTCTTTGGTCGACCATGGCGAGGCCTGTTCTGAGTGGAACCTGTCCTGTTAAACCGCTGTATGGTCTTGGCCACCAAGCTGCAGCTCAATTTCAAGGTGTTGGCAATCTTTTTATAGCCTTGGCAATCTTTATGTAGAGCAACAATTTTTTTTTTCAGATCCTCATAGAGTTCTTTGCCATGAGGTGCCATGTTGAATTTCCAGTGACCAGTATGAGAGAATGTGAGAGTAATAACACCAAATGTAACACACCTGCTCCCCATTCATACCGGAGATCTTGTAACACTAAGAAGTCACATGACACCAGGGGGGTAAAATGGCTAATTGGGCACAATTTGGACATTTTCACTAGGGGTATATTCACTTTTGTTGCCAGCGGTTTAGATGTTAATGGCTGTGTGTTGAGTTATTTTGGGGGGACAGCAAATTTACACTGTTATACAAGCTGTACACTGACTGCTTTACGTTGTATCAGTGTCATATCTTTAGTGTTGTCCCATGAAAAGATATAATAAAATATTTACAAAAATGTGAGGGGTGTACTCACTTTTGTGAGATACTGTATATGCAGAGGTGGTGTTAGTCTAATGAGTGTAATGTCATACTTAAAGTTCTGTTAGGTAATTGTGGAAATTTGAATACAGTCAACTTTATGTAAATGAAGCCCATGCCCATTGGTGATACAGGACTTGCCAAAAGTAACAGTTGTTAATGTCAAATAAAAATAGTCAGCAATTAAACCAAATGGAAGGGTATTTTGACCATTATACTCACCTGTGTTTGCTCTACAATTTGAAGCACTGTTTATCCTTTTTTATGCTGTGTGTTTAATTGATAGCCTATCAACAGAATACCTGGGGGAAAGGGGGGTAGCTGTTAACGTCACTGAGTCAACTGTTTATTATGTAGATGTAGCGATTCACAGCTGTGTTGCTGCTTTTCTCATTAGATGGGGAAACATCCTTGATGCACTGGTATTTTGACCCTATCGGGTGCTTTTATACAGTATATAAAACTCTGGTCTTTTACTGTATGCTATCATAATTTAATGATCTGATCTTGGAAGCTTCTATCCAAAGGTTGCAAATGTAACACAAATAAAAGGCTTTTAGACTTTAAATTCTTCCTCTCCAGGTTTGCTGCCCTGGGTCAAGCTTGTGGACAACTTCGATGCTCAGTACTCGTACGTCACCAATGAGGGAACAGTGTTCACCTTCCGCTCCAACTTGGATGCTCCTCGGTACCGTCTCATCAACATAGACATCAGTAAACCAGACAGGGAGCACTGGACTACCGTCATACCGCAGCACGACAAAGACGTCCTGGGTGAGATAAAAAGGAAATTTCAAAAGATAATACAGTTCAAGTTAGAATCAGTGATGTAAGATTCAGCATCTGAGTGTTCAGACAGCAGATAAGTCAGTTTTTTGGTGTTAACAGCTCTTGTAAACTCCACCGGTGCGTAAATGGCTTCTACGTGAAACTGTACTTCTGCAATTCAGTTCCTGAGAGATTGCAAAATGAATTTTGTCTTTGTTTCCCGATGTTTCGATGGTGGTATGACCACAGCAACAAACAGCATCTGTGTCTGTGGTCAGACCTTCGTCAGTGGGAACTCTTCTCAAAAACTGAAACTTGGTTCATAAGCACTTTACCACACTTTTCCTTTTTAGTGAGTCATTTGACAGACCGTAACTGTACATTAGAGGTCAAAGTAGCACGCAATAGTGAATGTCCATGCGAAATTCTACATAAATGCTGAGAGGACTACTGTATATGTCACAGTGGCTGATGGGGAAATTAAATCCAAATTAAGCTAACTGAAACTGCATATTGAATGACAGCTGGTGCATGTATACATAATTTTTTTCTGTGCTGAGGTTGTAAAAATATATTTGAAGAGTTCTTTTGCAAAAACAGATAAGTCCAGTTGAGTTCAAAATGAGAAAAAACACTTTTTCATCTGTAGGTTTATAAGTGTTAGTATTTCCAAATCAGCTTCTAAGATATGGTCACTTGAAATATGTGTATCTCAGACATTATAAAGCAAAAAATCAAACCTCAATTCATTGTTACTTTTTGGCAATTTATTAGTATGTTTTTGGGTTTTTTTTGTTGTTTTTTTTGTGAAAACAGATTAGTCCCAAAAACCATGCTATTTTGTCTGGAACATACTTGAATGTCTATAAGCATCAATGTAGTATGATTGACACGCTGATTTAGGCAAAATGGTATAATATAGCTATAATAAAGCTATAAAATCAAGATTCAAAGATTTTATTGTCAATACTACTATAGTATTATTACTACAGGACATACAGGAGAACTGAAATGGCATTTCTCTCTCTCTCTTCATTGGTGTGCACAGTATAAAAAGAAAAGGACTAAGGCTGGAAAAAAAGAAACTCCTTCCCCATATAGTGTACTATATAGTGAATGCGCAGCCAATGGAGCAGTGAGAAAAGAGCTTCACATCACAACATAAACTACTAAACTCAGTGTAAATGGTGTAGAGATTGAAAGGGTATCCGAAACTAAATTTCTTGGAGTAATAATTGATAATAAACTGTGTTGGAAGTCACATATTAATTATATTAAAGGTAAAATATCCAAATCAATTGCAATACTACAGAGTGAAATATTTGCTGAATCAACCCACACTATATACCTTGTATCATTCATTAATACTCCCATACATGACATATTGTACTGAAGTATGGGGAAATACATATAAAACAAACATATATCCAGTCTTTATGCTTCAGAAGAGAGCTATTAGAATAATAAACAAAGCTGCTCACAGGGAACCAATAAACCCACTTTTTCTTAAATTAAAAGCTCTCAAGTTGAAAGATCTGGTTGACTTTAAAACTGCAGTAATAATGTTTAAAGTTAAGAATCTATCACTGCCCGCAAATATCCAAAAGCTGTTCCAAATAAGGGAGAAACAATATCATTTCAGAGGAACATGTATATTTCAAAAACCTTCAGTGAGAACTACCACCAAGCAACACTGTGTTTCAGTGCAAGGAGTCAGATTATGGAACGATTTTGGACCTGAATTAAAATCATGTACGACGCTTGGACAATTTAAACAAAAACTAAAGGAAGAAATACTCCAAACATATATACAAGATGACATGTAAAATCACATAAGGATTGTCATATCCAGCCTGTGTTGTGTTGTTGCTTAGTTTTTTGTCACATTTTGTCTTAGCTTTGTTCTG
The DNA here is from genome assembly GCA_020510985.1 of Pholidichthys leucotaenia. Classification (NCBI taxonomy): domain Eukaryota; kingdom Metazoa; phylum Chordata; class Actinopteri; order Cichliformes; family Pholidichthyidae; genus Pholidichthys; species Pholidichthys leucotaenia. The sequence goes on along the minus strand of CM035839.1, from coordinate 74,158,249 downwards.
AATTGTAATCGCTCTTGTTTTGTTTTTTTCTTTTGAATTCTTGGATGGAACATGGGTGGGCAATATAAGCTGCGGCTTCAGCCATCACCCATTTCGGATAACTTATGTTGAACTGTATAATCAGAGGAGTTATTGTCTAATTTGACCTTGTTGAATTTTCTTTCCCCCTTTGTTATATTATTCAGTTTCTTTTAACCTGTACTTTTAATCTATCCGAAATAAAGATTCATTCATTCATTCATTCCAAAAAACATAAACTACCTTAAGGTATTTATATTTAATAATTCAGCAAAAATGATTTGATTTAATACATGTTTACTAGGGCTGGGAACGATCCATAATTTCCAGAATCGATTCGATTCTGATTCTTGAGATTCTGAATCGATTTGATCCGATCCCGATTCGATCTGGGGAATTACCATTTTACTTCCCATGAAACAAAAATCTTCGAGACCTAATGCTGCAAATTGTACCAAGAATCTTCTAACTTTGTTAATGCATAAATTATCATATATAGAACTGACCCAAAATCAGTTACAATAATGCACTTTTTATTATTTAACTTATCATTTCATAAAGTGCTCACAGGTGCTTTCTTTAGTGCAAAGGGTGTGTCGTGTCAATTGAACCACCCAGAGTAAGTAAACAAATTCAATGCATGAACCATGCATACATAATCTCACTGTATTTCAGTCCCTCCAGGATTTTGTCAGCTGTTTTTGTGATTGTTGTGGCCCAAAAAGCCTGAATTTGTGGGAGCTTTTCCAAAAAGTTATGGCACTTTTAGAGGTTTTTTGCACTCAAAGTTGTGTGAGGAAGTACAAATTTTAAAGCAGCTGCTTTTGTCATAGTTTAGTGATGCTATTCTATGTACCACAAGAAAAGCACAGGATTGCCAAAAATTTCCTGTTAAACAGTGATTTATTACCTCCGCCAGGCCGAAAAGGCCAGGAGGAGGTAATGTTTTTGCCGGGGTTTGTCTGTGTGTTTGTCTGTTTGTCTGTCTGTCTGTCTGTTTGTCTGTTGGTTAGCAAGATAACTCAAAAAGTCTTGGACGGATTTCCATGAAACTTTCAGGCGTTGTTGGAAATGGTACAAGGAAGAACTGATTAAATTTTGGGGATGATCCGGATCACCGTCTGGATACAGGAATTTTTTAAAGCATTCTTTAACACCGTGACATACGGCTATTTTCAACATGTGCGCAGGCGCAATGGAGGGCGCTGGTCATTGTGTCTGACCTACATAAACTCCGCGTTCTTCAACGTTTTAGGCACAAAAGCACGCGGAAAACACTGGTGGGCTGGGCCCGCCACCGTGCCTGTGTTTGCGTGACGCTGCAAAAGCTGAGACGGGCAGCTGTCCGCCGCCGGATTATTTGGCAGAAATTCCCCGGCCAGCCATAGTAGCTCCGCAAAAAGAAGCTCTCTGCCGGGGAAGTTTCCAAATCATCTTTGGCCGCGGAGCGCAACCCCAATAAAGATAAAGATTAGATGTACCACGAAGGTCGAGTGCAAGCAAGATGTTTGTGTCTGTGAACATTCCGTCTTTTGGCGAGTTGATACGTAACAATGTTTACAGTTTGATGAGAAGGTTGCTGCCATGTAACAATCATCTTATATCAGCAATTGTCAACTCGTCACTCACACTTCACTCCAGCATTTGGAAGTGGTGGCGTTCCATTTATACTGAGTCCAATATTGTATGTTATTGTTGTTACAAGACCGCCGACTGTCTGCTGATCTGTATATACTTTTATTTATTTATTTATTTATTTTCTACTCCTTTTAGTTCTGCATTTAATATGAACCCTGAGTTTGAAATAAACGTTTGAATTTTGAATAAAACCCACGCCAACCCGTCTACCTAATTGGCATCCGTCAGTGAAGCCCTCAGTGCTGCTTTCAGTGATCTAAAACGCTCACATAACCCATTGGCCTGTGGGTTGTAAGCATTTGTGTCATGATTTCTTTTGTTTTTTCTTTTGAATTCTTGGATGGAACATGGGTGGGCAATATAAGCTGCGGATTCAGCCATCACATATTTCGGATAACTTATGTTGAACTGTTTAATCAGAGGAGCTATTGTCTAATTTGACCTTGTTGGATTTTATTACCCCCTTTGTTATATTATTCACTTTCTTTTAACCTGTACTCTTAATCTATTCGAAATAAAGATTAATTCATTCATTCATTCAATTGCAACGCCCCCAGCCTGGGAGTTTGCAGATGCAGGACATGGACACAACACCAACACTTCAGTTTATTACCTCCGCCAAGGAGGTAATGCTTTTACTACTGAACCACTAATCCTATCATTGTGAATCCAATTGCTACTCAGATGTTTTCATGGTCAAGGAATCTGACAACGTACACACAAACACTGTATGGGGGGAACTGTGGCGCTTGGCGGAGGTCTGCGCTCTCCGAGTGCTTTTCTAGTTTAGAATTAAATGCCCAGTAAAATTGTAAAAAAAAAAAAATGACCAACATTGTATTCTTGCTGAGAACTTAAAAAAAAAAGAAATAAAAGAATTTGTCATTACAACAACTAAATTGCACTGAGTGCATGTTAGTCTGGAGAAAATGATGGCAGCACCTCCTTGAATCTTGAATTTGAAGGTCTTCTTCTGTGCTGAAATCCACATGAAGCAGGGATGGTTCCTCCACTGACGACCTCTGACCTTCAGAAGGTTTCAGTGAGAATGAAGCTTCCAGTCTTCACACATCTGAAGGCAGATAAAAAGAATAGATTTCACAGTAAAGTTAACATTCATATTTTTAGATCCCCACACCACAACTGGTGGCTTAGTTGGTAGAGCATCCGCCCCACACCCGGGAGGCAGGGGTTCAAATCCCGGCCGGGTCATGCCGAAGCCCATATAAAAGTGGAACTTCCTGCCGTCCAGCTTGGTGCTCAGCAATAATGGAATGGAGGAGGGAAATTTGTGGCGGCGCCTTGCATGGCAGTGGCCCTCTGATTCTACGCTTGGGGTGTGTGTGATTAACACAGTAGATGTGTAAAACACAATCTCGTTCTACTGTACATGATTGGTTGTACAGTTGAATGACAATAAGGGTGATTTTTTTTCACAATATTTTTTATTGAACCTCTTTTTTTTTTTTTTTACAAACATAGCACACACAGTCAGACACTAACACAAAAGTAATTTAAAAATTAAAAAGAACAATAACAAAAAAAAGTGTAATAAAAACAACAGCCATTAACAAACACAAGTCAGCAACAATGCTCCTCTGTTTAGTCTAGGTAATCTATTACATAAGAATACATAATATACATTCACCAGTTTGGAATTTGCAAGGTCCACACATATCATTCACCTTCTTCTTCAGAAGTTATGTTTAATTTCTTTACATAATCAATGAAAGGTCTCCATATATTCTCAAACACATTTTCCTTTGATTTCAGTATGTATGTTATTCTTTCTAGTGGAAGGTTTGTTAACATCTGTCTTAACCACTGAGTCGCATCTGGTCTGAGTCTTTTTCAGAATCAGAATCAGAATCAGGTTTATTGCCATTGTTCATGTAGTACACAAACTAGGAATTTGTCTCGGTACAATGCTGCAACATTAAACATGATAAGATAAGAGAAATAAACTATACATGTAATAAAGTGTAGGATAAGATTAAGTGATACTGGTCAACAGTTAAAATATATATTAGCCAGCAGCAGATACTGTGGAGAACTATATAGTGCAGTCGGTAATGCAGGAAGAAAACAGTGATGATTGACATGAGTCTGGTTGAGCTGCTGTACATGGTGCACGAGAGTCACTTAGTGTTCAGCAGTCTAATGGCAGAGGGGAAGAAGCTGTTCATGTGACGGGAGGTTTTAGTCTGGATGGACCGAAGTCTTCTACCAGAGGGGAGGGGGGCAAACAGTACATGACCAGGGTGTGAGGGATCGGCTATGATCCGGCCAGCACGCCTCCGGGTCCTGGAGATGTACAGATCCTGGAGAGATGGGAGCTTGCAGCCGATCACCTTCTCAGCAGTGCGCACGACGCGCTGCAGCCTTAGTCTGTCCCTGGCAGTGGCTCCTGCGTACCACACGGTTATGGAGGTGGTGAGGATGGACTCGATGATGGCTGTGTAGAACTGCACTAACATCTTGGTGGGTAGCTTGAGCTTCCTCAGCTGCCGCAGGAAGAACATCCTCTGCTGGGCTTTTTTGATGAGTGAGCTGATGGTCAGCTCCCATTTGAGGTCCCTGGTGATGGTAGTGCCTAGGAAGCGGAAGGAATCAGCAGTGGTGATGGGAGAGCCTGAGAGGGTGAGGGGGGGCAGAGGAGTAGTGACTTTCCTGAAGTCTACAATCATCTCCACTGTCTTCAGAGCGTTCAGCTGCAGGTTGTTATTGCTGCACCAGGACGCCAGCTGGGCCACCTCTCTCCTGTAGGCGGACTCGTCGCCGTTGGAGATGAGCCCGATGAGGGTGGTGTCGTCCGCAAACTTGATCAACTAGACAGACTGGTGGCTGGAGGTGCAGGAGTTGGTGTAAAGGGAGAAGAGTAGGGGGGAAAGTACACAGCCCTGGGGTGATCCGGTGCTGATGCTAGTATAGTCTGAGACAGTCTTTCCCAGCCGCACATGCTGCCTCCGGTCCGTCAGGAAGTCGATGATCCACCTGCAGAGGGAGTCAGGCACGTTGAGCAGGGACAGCTTGTCCCGGAGCAGAGCGGGGCGGATGGTGTTGAATGCGGAGCTGAAGTCCACAAACAGGATCCTGGCGTAGGTTCCCGGGGAGTCCAGGTGCTGCAGGATGGAGTGGAGGGCCAGGTTGACTGCATCGTCTACAGACCTGTTGGCTCGGTAGGCAAACTGCAGCGGGTCCAGGAGAGGGGTGGTGATGGACTTGAGGTGGGACAGGACCAGGCGCTCAAAGGACTTCATGACTACAGAGGTGAGCGCTACAGGTCTGTAGTCATTAAGTCCAGTGATCCGTGGCTTCTTGGGGACAGGGATGATGGTGGAGGATTTGAGGCAGGACGGCACGTGGCATAACTTAAGGGAGGTGTTAAAAATGTCTGTGAATACAGGAGCCAGCTGTTTCGCACAGAGTCTCAGGGTGGAGGGAGACACGCCGTCTGGGCCGGGGGCCTTGCGCGGGTTCAGTCTGGAGAACTGTTTGAGCACATCCTGCTCACTGATGATAAGGGGAGGGGGGGAGGTGGGGGGGGTGCCTTAAATGAAGTAGGGAATGTGGAGGCTGTGGAGCTGGAGGGAGGGGGGGAGTTGGACACAGATGACGAGGTGTCAAAACGGGCATAGTGTTGGGACAGTCTCTGACAAAGGGCTTTGTCATCCTGACCTTTAGGAGCCTGAGGCCGATAGTTGGTGATCTGCCTCAGTCCTCTCCACACGGAAGCCGAATCATTAGCAGTGAACTGCTGCTGGAGTCTCTCTGAGTACACAGATTTAGCCCTCTTCAGCTCTCTGTTAAACCGGTATTTAACCTCCCTGTAGCAGTCCCTGTCTCCACTTTTCAGCGCTGCTTCCTTCTCCTTCCTGATCTGTCTGAGCTTAGCTGTGAACCAGGGTTTGTCATTAGAGTAACTCACCCTGGTGCGTGATGGAAGAATGTTCTCTTCACAAAAGTGGATATATGAGTTCACAGTGTCCGTGTACTCATCCAGATCATGCGTGGCTCCTTTAAGCATGCCCCAGTCAGATATTTCCATGCACGTTTCCAGCTTCTCCTCAGCATCACTGGTCCGTATCTTCGTAGTGCTCACAACAGGTTTAGTGAGCTTCAATCTCTGTCTGTATGTGGGAATGAGGTGAACCATCACGTGATCAGATAATCCCAGCGCAGCTCGAGGGACAGCGCGATATGCGTCTTTCACTGTGGTGTAACAGTGATCCAGTGTGTTTAATCCTCTGGTGGGGCATTTAATAAACTGTTTGTAGCGGGGGAGATCGTGGCTCAGATTGCACTGGTTAAAGTCGCCAGCCACAATAATCAGCGAGTCTGGAAAACTCCGCTCTGTGTGTTGAATGTGATCCGCGAGCACGCGCTGAGCTTCGCGCGTGTCCGCGTCGGGAGGGGCGTACACAGCGATCAGTATAAAAGAAGCAAACTCCCGTGGGGAATAAAAAGGCTTGCAGTTGATAACAAGAAATTCCAAGGCAGGAGAACAGTGTTTGGAAATTTCCGTTACATCAGAGCACCAGCTACAGTTGATGTAGAAGCAGACACCGCCTCCTGTGGTCTTGCCGGAAAGCTCTGTGTCACGATCAGCACGGAAGAGCTGGAAGCCGTCGAGGCGCAGCGCGCTGTCCGGTATATTTTCCCGGAGCCAGGTCTCAGTAAAGCAGAGGACAGCTGAGGAGGCGAGGTCCTTAAAACGCATCAGCAGTCTCAGTTCATCCACCTTGTTAGAGAGAGAGTTGGTATTGGACAGAAATATGCCAGGCAGCGCCGTTCGCGAGCCTCTCCTGCGAAGTCGTACGAGAGCGCCCGCTCGTCTTCCTCTCTTCCGCCGTCTCACTTTCCGAGCCAAACAATAAACCAGATCGGCGGCAGGGGCTAGAAAAACTGGGAGGAGGTCCGTGGGGGTCAAAGTCCTGATATTTAAAAGTTCTTCACGGGTATAAGTGCAAGCAGACACACAATTGACAAACAAAAACAAACAAAGAGCGCAGCGAAGCACCATGTCGACCGCTGTGGGCGCCATCTTGGATGTTCCACAGTAATTCCACTTGGAAGTAGTTCCACTTGGATGATCTTGGATGTTCCACAGTAATGCAATACATTTTTTGGCATTAAGAAAACTGAGGTCTATGAATGCTCTTTCACTCTTATTAAAGTTATGTTTTTCTGGATACAGACCCAACAAAAACAGTTTAGGGTTCAATGTGATTTGTTTTGATATTATTTTTTCAATTGTTACCCTCACCTCTTCCCAAAACATTCTGATTTTTCTACATTCCCATAAACGGTGAAATAGGGTTCCTTTACTTTCCATACATTTTGTGCACGTATCTGGTATGTTTTTGTTATATCTATTTAATTCCACTGGTGTAACATACATCCACATTAACCATTTGAAATGTATCAGTTTAAGACGTACATTTATTGATTTGGTTTGAGCTCCTGCACAAGCCATTTCCCATTGTTCCTCTGAAATTTCAATTTGCAGGTCTTCTTTCCAATCATTCAGTCTTTTCTGTGAGTTTTCACTTGAGTATAGTGTCAATGAGTTATAAAACTCTGAAATAATACCCTTTCTCTTACTAGCTTTCATCAAAATTTTTTCCAAAGTTGAATAAGTAGGTCCAATAAGGGTGATTTAATTTAATTAATTAAATTATTTTGTCTGTTCTAGAACTATGTAAATGTAATTCTGTGTCAGTTCTAAACATATTAAATAGTAGTAAAATATAATTTATATTATTACGTCAACATACCATTCAGATATCATAAATTTACACGTGATGCAGCAGCAGATTAAAAAGGTAAACTATAAATGCATTTGTACTTACTTCTAACTTTAAATATAAGACCACATTTGAGCATTCTAAAACACCAGATTTCGTTAGCTTCTGGGGGGCGTTACACTCCAGACCCCCCACCAAGGCTCCGCTTTGGATCCGGCTTGGGGGCCTGCGTCCCCCAAGACCCCTGGCTTAGTTTCCTCTTTTTTTCCCCAAACCCCATTCTCATCCCTGTATTTATTACTCACACGCTACTTGCCAGAATGACGTGAAATTTTCTGAGATTCATCAGACCACAGGGATGCTCATAACTGCCCATCAACTTTACCATGATGTTATGGGGTAACCCCCACAACAGCCACGGACAAACAGAGCGCTCGGGAAATTAGCAGAGCAATGAGATGTGTGTGTTGAGATCAATAGGCAGCCTCTTCGTGTCTAGTTCAGGCGCCAGTATCCTGTGGATATGTATGACTCAAATGCAAACAGTCATGCTTCCTGCTCTCATTGTGGTACGAATGTCACATGCCGCCCTGCAATGTCTTTGAAGTTAACATGCCTTTGATATATTGTTTGTAGCTGGGTATTTAAGTGGCTGAATATAATATGTTCACGCTCTTCTCTCTTCTGATTCTGACTGCTTCTGACTACTGCTCATGAGAGCCTGAGAGCACGCTCCAGCATGCTTATACAGTAGCTGGGGTGAGCTCCGTGATGGCGATGATCGATGAATAAACTTCCTTAAAAACTCCAGTCGCCGTGCCTTATTTTAACATCGCCACACTGGTGACCCGACGCTGAAGAGAACACGCTGACAACGAATGCAGCCACGATGGTATCTCCAACGACAAGCGAACGCAGCAGCCTGACGCAAGAGCACTGCCCTCCCTTCTGCCACACGAGAGACCTCGACGCAGAACCGAAATCAGGTGAACTCCCTCAGAGATCATCCACGACTGGGAAAGCTGTAGAAAGCGTCACTGTGCGATCCACGCCTGAGATCTGCACATCCACGCTGCAACCGGCTGAGGGACAAAGATCGTCTCCTCCCTCTCACCGCTCCTACGCATCTACGCGAGCCCGAGGGACAAAGATCATCTATTCCCTCTCACCGCCCCAATGCACCATGACCCGGCACGAGCGACGACCAACAGCCCGAACGGGGGAGACCATCGGCGCCGACTGCGCAGATCTCCATCAAGCCCCCTGACCCTGATTCGCCTCCCGACAGCGGACCGGCCAGGCACAGAAGCCTCGCATCAGAACAGCGCAGCTGGAAGGCATGTGGCCGCAGCGCGTGCCGCGCACCAGAGACAAGCTGGCTCTACAGACTTATACATCATCCCCCGCTGCTGCACACGGCTTTTCAGGACTGCTCACACACCTGAAGCACACACGCAGCCTGCACACAGGATTTGGTGTAGGTCTCAGCCACGGCGCACAACGGGAATCCAGCTTTCAGCTGTCCCCGAGGGCTTTAGGGCCGCGAACGCACCTAAAGCCTAAAATGCCAAGTCCCTCACACAGCTTCAGCTCCTGTTTTTCTTCATTGCCGGACTGAATCGCGAGAGGAATCAGAGACTAATTTTTCTTCCCACAGCCACGGACATCCCCCGGCACTTGCTACCCCCACCCTCCTCCCTGCCCCGGCACAGACCTTCCCAGCAGCTCGCTCCCAATGCCGGACGATCGAGGCCTCAGCTCCCCGCTAAGCCCTCTGGGGGGGGGAGTGTATGGGGTAACCCCCACAACAGCCACGGACAAACAGAGCGCTCAGCCGGGGAAATTAGCAGAGCAATGAGATGTGTGTGTTGAGATCAATAGGCAGCCTCTCCGTGTCTAGTTCAGGCGCCAGTATCCCGTGGATATGTATGACTCAAATGCAAACAGTCATGCTTCCTGCTCTCATTGTGGTACGAATGTCACATGCCGCCCTGCAATGTCTTTGAAGTTAACATGCCTTTGATGTATTGTTTGTAGTTGGGTATTTAAATGGCTGAATATGATATATTCACGCTCTTCTCTCTTCTGTGACTGCTTCTGACTACTGCTCATGAGAGCCTGAGAGCACGCTCCAGCATGCTTATACAGTAGCTGGGGTGAGCTCCGTGATGGCGATGATCGATGAATAAACTTCCTTAAAAACTCCAGACGCCGTGCCTTATTTTAACATCGCCACAATGTCACACTTGTTACAATGGACACGCCCTCCTTGCCATTCAATCCATGATCTTGTGGGGAGGGTTGGGAATGTCCTGGAGTCATGAAATTTGGAGCATAGGTAGAACTGACTGTCATCTGTAGTCCTATATGGGTGGGTGACACATAACTGACAGGGAAGTGTTGCCATGGTGACATGGTGAAGGTTGAGTCCTCACCATGGAACATCGGAAAGTTGTAATTTGGACAAACTTTGTCTGATTTTCACCAAATTTTCTACGATGGATATTAGTCCTGCCCCGCACGCTCATACAAAAATGGTTGACAAACTCACTGACATACTCACAGAAAGTACTGCGCCAAATGGTTTACTTTATTATTCACGCAGCGCTTGCTGCAACGACGGGAAATTTTCTGAGCCAGCTAGGCACAACGGGCGCTGGGGTCCGCGGTTGTGCAGGGGCGAGGGTCCGCTTACAGCTGCTTGCAGCTTTAATGGTTAGAATTTTTTTTTTCTTATTCTCCATCTAAGATCTCATTTTTGGGGCAGTGAATGTGCATGAAAACTCACCATTTTTTGCAGGGACCTCAAGACTGGCAGAAAATTGAATATTTTGGAGGAACTATAAATGACCCCACAAAAATAGCTCTACAGCGCCACCTAACATGTGAAATCAATGGGGAGTGGCACAGACTTACTTTTGTGTAGAAAGATGAAAATCGGGTGAGATGTTTATCATGTCAAGACATACAAAAACTCCATTGAGGTGATGGTCTACACCCAACAGGATGTCGGCCATTTTGGCAGGAAGTGGTAGTGACCAAATTTCCACCTCACGCATTTGATCAAACTTGTCCTAGGGTTTTTGTCTGATTGAGCTCATTTGTGGTGACAGTCATCTATTCCCATGTGCCATTAAAAGTTATTGAAAACTTTTTTAAAAGTTCGACGGTTTGGCTGTCAGGGCGTGGCAAAGTTTGATGCCTCGCCATGATTATTCTGTGACCATTCTGACGGCAATAACTCTGGTATGCATTGTCGGATTTCAACCAAATTTTAATATTATGGCTATCAGTCCAATTCCGAACAGTTCTATAGAACAATATTCATAGAAATCTACAGCACCACCTAGTGGTTAAAGGAAGAATTGCTGAAAACTTTTATTTATTATTCACGCGCCACTTGCCAGAATGACGTGAAATTTTCTGAGATTCATCAGACCACAGGGTTGCTCATAACTGCACATCAACTTTACCATGACGTCACACTTGTTACCATGGACACGCCCTCCTTGCCATTCAATCTTTGATCTTGTGGGGAGGGTTGGGTAGGTCCTGGAGTCATGAAATTTGGAGCAGAGGTAGAGGTGACTGTCATTTGTAGTTCTATATGGGTCAGCAACACATAACTGATAGGTAAGTGTTGCCATGACAAAGGTTGACTCCTTACCATGGGACATTGAAAAGTTGCAACTTGGACAAACTTCATTGAGATTGAGATTCAACTTTATTGTCATTACACATGTATGAATACAAGGTAACGAAACGTGACTTGGCATTTGGGCACGCTCTGCAGAGCGCATCCAAGGCCGGGGCAGCCGCTAGGCGCCAGTCATACTTCATGCGATTTTCACCAAATTTTCTACGATGGATATTAGTCTGACCCCACATGCTCCTACAAAAAATGGTTGACAAAACTTATAGCACCACCTACTGCTCATGGGAAGTACTGAGCCACTCACATTTGGACGAACTCCTCCTGGGGGTCTCCTCCAATTGAACTCATTTTCACATGGTGGCATCTATAGGCATTGGCCATTAAAAGTTATCAAATGTGAGTTGTAATCTCAAAAGGCGTGGCCACAACACCATGGCGAAATTTGACTCCTTCCCTTACAATATCAAACCGCTCTAACTCGAGCAAAACCTGTCCAATGTCTACCAAAGTTTCCATGATGGAAAATAGTCCCGCTCCGAACGCGTCTACATAAAAATAGCTGGCAAAACATATAGTGCCACCTAGTGGTTCAAGGAAAAATTGCTGAAACCTGTTTTATTTATTAGTCACGTGCCAGTTGCCAGAATGACGTGAAATTTTCTGAGATTCATCAGACCACAGGGATGATAATAACTGCACATCAACTTTAGCATGACGTCAGTCTTGTTACCATGGACACGCCCTCCTCGCCGTTCAATCTGTGATCTTGTTGGGAGGGTTGGGAACATCCTGGAGTCATGAAATTTGAAGCATAGGTTGAGATGACTGTGTGGAGTTTGCATGTTCTCCCCGTGTTGCGTGGGTTTACTCCGGGATTTCTCCGATTTCCTCCCACATGCCAAAAACATGCAGGTTAGGGATAAGGGGCGCTTGCGCACGCAGCGACCAGCAGCTGGTGGCTTGTCACCAGACTGCAAAACAAATCTACCTACGGGTACAAAATAAGTAATAAAAATTTTTTAAAAAATGTAGTCCTATATTCAATTCAATTCAACTTTATTTATATAGTGCCATTTCACAACAACAGTCATCTCATAGCACTATCAACTGTAGGGGGGAACCCCACAGTTGCAGAAAGACCCCAGCAATCAGGCGATCCCCTGTGAGCAAGCACTTGGCGACGGTGGAGAGGAAAAACTCCCTTTTAACAGGAAGAAACCTCCAGCAGAACCAGGCTCAGGGAGGGGCAGTCATCTGCTGCGACTGGCTGGGGGGTGAGGGGATAGAGAAGAAGAAAAGAACAGACATGTAGAGAGCAAACAGCACGATGGGGACTCAATCTATGGGAGAGAACAAACAAATGTTAATGACCAGCAAAAAAAAATATTTCATAGAGAGTGAGGCCCAGTGCATTACTGGAGGTCCCCCAGCTGACTAAACCTATTAGCAGCATAACTAAGGGAGGGTTCAGAAACACATGATCCCTCCCTAATTGTAGGCTATATCAAAAAGGTAGGTTTTAGCCCTATTCTTAAAAACAGAGATCGAGTCTGACTCCCGAATCCAGATTGGCAGCTGATTCCACAGGAGAGGAGCTTGATAACTGAAGGCTCTGCCTCCCATTGTACTTTTGGAGATTCTAGGTATTACAAGTAATCCTGCATTTTGGGAGCGTAGTGCTCTGTTAGGATAATACGGTAGTATCAGATCTTTTAAATAAAAAGGAGCCTGATTGTTTAGAGCTTTGTAAGTAAGAAGAAGGATTTTAAACTTAATTCTAAACTGTATGGGAAGCCAATGAAGGGAGGCCAGAACCGGAGAGATATGATCTCTCTTTCTAGTACCTGTTAAAACTCTTGCTGCAGCATTTTGGATCAGCTGAAGACTTTTTAAAGATGTTTTAGGACAGCCTGATAATAAAGAATTACAATAATCTAATCTCGAGCTAACAAAAGCGTGGATCAGCTTCTCAGCATCACTCTGAGACAAGATGCTCCTAATCTTGGCAATATTACGCAAATGATAGAAGGCAGTCTTAGAAACAAATTTAATATGTGAATTGAAGGACAAATCCTGATCAAAAATAACTCCAAGGTTCCTCACAGAGCTATTAAGAGAAAGAGTAACTGCATCCAAACTGAAAGTTTGATTTGGAAAGGAATTTCTAAGGTTTTTTTGGACCAACAAGAATGACTTCAGTCTTATCTGAATTTAATAGCAGGAAATTACAAGTCATCCAAGCTTTGATTTCCTTAAGACAGGCTTCTAACTTGGCTAATTGATTACTATCATCTGGCTTCATTGACAGGTATAATTGTGTGTCATCTGCATAACAATGAAAATGTATACAGTGCTTTCTAATAATGTTGCCTAACGGAAGCATATATAAACTAAAAAGAGTAGGGCCTAGCACAGATCCCTGTGGAACTCCGTGACTAAGCTTTGAGTTGAAAGAAAACTCATTATTTACATGAACAAACTGGAACCTATCAGATAAATAAGATCTAAACCATTGCAACGGTTATATGGGTGGGCAACACATAACTGACAGGGAAGTGTTGCCATGGCGACATGGTGAAGGTTGACTCCTCGCACATGGAACATCGGAAAGTTGTAACTTGGACAAACTTTATCCGAATTTCACCAAATTTTCTACGATGGATAGTACTGCGACCCCGCACGCTACTACGTAAAAATGGTTGACAAAACTGATAGCACTGTCTGCTACTCACATGAAGTACTGTGCCAAACGGTTTTCTTTTTTATTCACACAGTGCATGCTGTGACAACTGGAAATTTTACATGCCGGCTGGGTCTGACGGCGCCAGGTTCCACGGGTTCGTAGGGGGCGAGGGGCCACTTACAGCTGCTTGCAGCTTTAATTTTTTTTTTTTTTTTTTTTTTTTTCTTCTTCTCCATCTAAGATCTCAAGGGACCTCAAGACTGGCAAAAAATTTAATATTCTGGGGGTAATATGAATAACCCCACAAAAATAGCTCTAAAGCGCCGCCTAATGTGAAGTCTATGGGGAGTGGCACATGCTTACTTTCGCATAGAAAGATGAAAATCGGGTGAGATGTTTATCATGTCAAGATGCAAAAAACTCAATAGAAGTGATGGTCTACACCCAACAGGAAGTCGGCCATTTTGGTAGGAAGTGGCAGTGACCAAATTTCCGCGTCATGCATTTGATCGAACTCGTCCTAGGTTTTTAGTCCGATTGAGCTCATTTGTGGTGACAATCATCTATTCCCATGTGCCATTAAAAGTTATTGAAAAGTTTTCCAAAAGGTCGACGGTTTGGCCGTATGGGCATGGCAAAGTTTGATGCCTCGCCATGATCATTCTATGACCATTCTGATGGCCATAACTCTGGTATGCGTTGTCGGATTTCAACCAAGTTCAATATTATGGATATCAGTACAATTCCAAACAGTTGTGTAGAACAGTATTCATAGAAATTTACAGCGCCACCTATAGGAGGCAGAAAGTTTTGCATCAGAAAGTTTGCATCATGTGTTTTTTTTTTTTTAATACCTTGGGAATGGAATGTCGGATTGGCACCAAGATAGGTATGCTGTATATGGGTATGCCTCTGAACAGTTACAGCGGTGAATATTCAGGAGTAGCAATAGCGCCCTCTCTTGGAGACATGACTGTTACACCAAAGGTTTTCTTAAATGTTGTTAAATGTCCTGATGCAGATGAGTATATCCCTTCAGTGTCCTACAATTGTCTCTTGTTGCTGTCGACTCCAGTTCATAACATTCATTGATATTTGTCCAGTTCCATAATATTACAGATGTTAATGACCTTGGCTTCTTCAGGTGATCCATTTATTTGATGTATATTTTACAGTTTGATGTCCAGGTGTTTTGAATCTTTTTCTGCTTTCTCAGGTATCTTGCTTTTCAGGCTATTTCTGCGTTTTCTTTTGTAAGATGCTCGTTTATGTAAATGTTCGTTCCTTTCAGTTTCCTACCTTGATTTAGCAGCGCAGTCTTGTGTTTTCTGTTGACAAACCTCATGATTACAGCCGGTTTGTCGCTGTTTTTCCTGGGCAGAGGGTGGCAGATCTCAATGGTCTTGCAGTCCAGCTGGATTCCTTTCGACTGCAGGAAGGCCGCCACTTGGTGCTCCGTGGATTCAGCTTCCATCGCGTCGAGCCTCCCTCCGCTGTCCGCGGCCACCGCCCGCACGTACGATCGGGGTTTAATGTGGAGCCCCGTGATGATCACGTCGTTCACCCGAGTGTTCTGCTCCAGGTCCGATACTCTGCTCTCCAGATACGCCAGCCTCTTGTCCTTCTTGGTGTTCTGGATCCGCAGCGCTTTCACCTCCTCCAGCAGGCCCAGGATGTTTTTTTGCTGCTGCTTAACAGCAGAAATCTCTTCAGCCAAGAAGTCCAGCGATCTTTTGATGTCGTCCACCTCTCAGTCTGCTGAGCTTTCTTGGGACCCATGATCCCGGACGATGTTCGTTGATTGTGATCGTAGGAAAAAAAAAAAAAACACGTTGGAGAAATCCTTTGTTCTCCCAGAGTGTGAGGGGACTGATGAATTGCTTCACCAGCCACTACAATATTAAGTTATGAGACTGGGAATTTCTCTCTTTTTTTGCACAAGCAGGTTTATTCTCCAGCGGCAGTGACAAAGCAGCTAAAAACGCTAGCTCTAAACTGAGTTTTAAAGGAAGATAGCAAGAAACGAACTGGGAGCCTTTACCTGTGCGTCCTCACCTTACATGCCACAACCGGAAGTCTCAATCAGTAAATAGTCTTGATTGGTACCATTTATGGTGACAATCATCTATACCCATGTGCCATCAAAAGCTGTTGAAACACTTGTCCAAATGCCCGACGATTTGGCGGAAGGGGGGTGGCCAAGTTTGCAGTATCGCCATCACCCTTCCAATGGCTTTTATTCTGGCATACATTGACTGATTTCAACCAAATTTTGTGTGGTGAATAGGTAGCCAATACTGATAATTTCTATAATAAAGAATGACACATAGCGACAGCGCCCCCTACCGCCAATGGACAGGAAGTTGTCACAACTCACAAATCGATTGTCCGAATTTCGCAAAGCTTCATATACAGTGTATGTTACTAGTCAGACCCTGAACAGATTTATATAATTATAACAAACATACCTATAGCGCCCCCTAGGAAAAAAACAAAGCTTTATAACTCAGCCATGCTTTGGCCAAATTCAACCAAATTTTATGTGGTGGATCGGTAGCCCTCATTGAACATTTCTTTAATGAACAATGACGCATAGCTATAGCGCCCCTTGCAGAAAAAACAATGCCTTATAACTCTTGCATACTTTGTCCAAATTCAACCAAATTTTGTGTGGTGCATGGTGAGCTAACACTGAACATTTCTATATTGAACAATTACATATAGCGATCGTGCCCCCTAGGAAACAAACAAAGCTGAGTAACTCTGGCATACTTTGTCCGAAGTCAACAAAATTTGGAGCGGTGAATAGGCGGCCAATGGTGAACATTTGTATAACATACAGTGACATGCAGCAGTAGCGCTCCCTACCACCAATGGAAAGGAAGTTGTCTTAACTCACACGTACAAGGTCCAAATTGACCCAAACTTCATATAGATGGTACTGGTACCACCCAGAACAGATTTACATTACTATCGCCCACATAGGTATAGCACCCCCAGTACAACAATAAAGCTTTATAACCCCAGCATACATTGTCAAAATTCAACCAAATTTTGTGTCGTGAATAGGTAGCTGACACTGAAGACTCCCTTAATGCAAAATGACATATAGCCATGGCTCCCTCTAGCTGCAAAATAAAAGGTTTATAAGGCTGATAATGGGATGCTACACAATATATTGTTTTATTCATCAATCTGTGCTCTTCTCACCCAACGACGCAAGCGTTTTGAGTTGCGCGACACCCCAAGTAGCGCAGAATGTGCAAGGGCCCTTCAACACTGCTTGCAATTTTATTTAATTTTTTTTTTAGGGCCCGAGCCACTGACAACGTCAGTGGGCGAGAGCCCTATTGTAATTGGGGCCCGAGCCACTGACAAAGTCAGTGGGTGAGAGCCC
The DNA here is from genome assembly GCA_020510985.1 of Pholidichthys leucotaenia. NCBI lineage: Eukaryota > Metazoa > Chordata > Actinopteri > Cichliformes > Pholidichthyidae > Pholidichthys > Pholidichthys leucotaenia. Next base: position 74,141,111 of record CM035839.1, on the reverse strand, counting down.
TATTGTAATTGTTAGGATTTATTTATTTACTTATCTATTAGGGCCCGAGCCACTGACAAAGTCAGTGGGCGAGAGCCCTCTGACTTTTTTTTATTTTTTCTTCTTCTCCATCTAAGATCTCATTTTTGGGGTAGTGAACGTGCATGAAAACTCACCATTTTTTGCAGGGACCTCAAGACTGGCGAAAAATTTTATATTTTGGAGGAAATATGAACAACCCCACAAAAATGGCTCTACAGTGCCACCTAACATGTGAAGTCAATGGGGAGTGGCACATGCTTACTTTCGCGTAGAAAGATGAAAATCGGGTGAGATGTTTATCATGTCAAAACATGCAAAAAACTCCACAGAAGTGATGGTCTACACCCAACAGGAAGTCGGCCATTTTGGCAGGAAGTGGCAGTGACCTGATTTTCACCTTGCACAGTTGACGCGCATTTGATCAAACTTGTCCTAGGGTTTTTGTCCGATTGAGCTCATTTGTGGTGACAATCATCTATTCCCATGTGCCATTAAAAGATATTGAAAACTTTTCCAAAAGCTTGATGGTTTGGCCGTCGGGGCGTTGCAAAGTTTGATTCCTTGCCATGATCATTCTATGACCATTCTGACAGCAATAACTCTGGTATGCATTGTCGGATTTCAACCAAATTCAATATTATGGATATCAGTCCAATTCCAAACAGTTCTATATTCATAGAAATCTACAGCGCTACCTATAGGAGGCAGAAAGTTTTGCATCAGAAAGTTTGCATCATGTTGTTTTTTTTTTTTAATACCTTCGGAATGGAGTGTCAGATTGGTACCAAGGTAGGTATGATGTATATGGGTATGCCTTCAAACAATTAAAGTATAAATATTCATGAGTGACAATAACGCCCTCTCTTGGAGACATGAAGGTTACACCAAAGGTTTTCTTTAATATCTCTGAAATAAATAGACTGATTGGTACCATTTATGGTCACAATTATCTATACCCATGTGCCATCAAAAGGTGTTGAAAACTTTTCCAATTGCCCGACGGTTTGGCGGAAGGGGCGTGGCCAAGTTTGCAGTATTGCCATCACCCTCCCAATTGCTTTTATTCTGGCATACATTGACTGATTTCAACCAAATTTTGTGTGGTGAATCGGTAGCCAATACTGATAATTTCTATAATAAAGAATGACACATAGTGACAGTGCCTCCTACTGCCAATGGACAAGAAGTTGCCATAACTCACATGCCATAGTCACGTGCCGTTTGCCAGAATGACATGCACTTTTCTGAGGTTTATCAGACAACCTGGTTGATCATAACTTGACATCACCTTTAGCATGGCATCACTGCTGTTACCATGGACACGCCCTCCTTGCCATTCAATCCGTGATTTTGTCGGGAGGGTTGGGAACGGCCTGGAGTCATGAAATCTAGAATATAGGTTGAGGTGACTGTCACATGTAGGCCTATATGGGTGGGCAACACATAACTGACAGGGAAGTGTTGCCATGGCAACATAGCGAAGGTTGACTCCTCGCCATGGAACATCGGAAAGTTGTAACTTGAACAGACTTTGTCTGATTTTCACCAAATTTCTTACGATGGATATTAGTCCCGCCCCACATGCTCCTACATAAAAATAACTGACAAAAGTTATAGCACCACCTACTGCTCACAGGAAGTACTGCACCAAATGATTTACTTTATTATTTACGCAGCGCTTGCCGTGACGATGGGAAATTTTCTGAGCCAGCTGGGTACGATGGGCGCTGGGGTCTGCGGGGGCGAGGGCCCACTTACAGCTGCTTGCAGCTTTAATTCATATTCTTTCTTTCAAGACAGTATCAGCCACTGAAGACATGGCTGAACTCTAGGGATGGACAATTGTGGTGAAATGTTTTTATTGATATGATTTGATATGTGTTGCTTTATTTTCAGGAAGAAATTAATTTTTGCATGCTTACTTTCCTGTCAGGTCAGGCATTGGTTTGCTTGCTACCGGATAACCATGAAAACTGGTACTACCTGGCTCATGAGTCGGGCCATCAGCAACTCAACCGGCAACCCCGCCCTTCCGAGGGCGTGGAGGGTGAAACTGGGCATCCTGGCAGAACTAAAAATAATATTTGTCAAAGGTCTGTGGTGGACCACTCCCAGTTACACGGGGTGAGACTGGACATCCTGGCAGATAAGCACATCTGTCGCAAGGTCTATGGTGGACTTTTGCCAGTCAGTGCATCATGACATGCACTACACAAAGAGCAGAGATAAACAAACCTATCATCTAGTCAGTCACTGCAACAGATACTGGAGTCAGTTTGTCTTGGCCTGTCCTTGCCACTGATAATACCTCTATCTGCCAAGAATGTGCCGCTAGTCCAGCAAAAGCTAGTGGTACTCAAATACTTTGAAAGCAGTTTCATGAAATGGTCGGTCAGAGGGCAGCTCATGCCGGCTCGGACGTTGCCCGGGTTTGCAGGGTCAGGAGTTCCTGGTTGCGGAGGGCGGGGGACAGAGCTGCATAGAGGAATCTGATCAGACCTAAATGAAACAGTCATTGTCGCCTGCGACAGACTGCCATGATGACTTTCACAAAGTAATTACAGTTGCAATGTAGAGACATTGTATGTTCCCTTATTATTGAGTAGACTGTCTTACTAAAGTTTAAGGAATTTATGCTTTGTTCAGCAACCTATGTGTCTTAAGGGGGGTCTCACTTCTCATATCAAATGTCTCTCCCCCTCCTCTTTCTGCTGGGAGACCCACAAAGCCCTGAACTTTGAAATGACCAATGGGCCTCCAAGCTCCAATTTCCTTTTTTTTAAGTTGAGTTTATGACTTCTGCTGGAAAAAGAAGCAATGTAAGAAAATCAGTTCATGAAAATCAGTCAAATTCTGCCACACGCGGAAAAAAAAAAATCTTTCCTTTGTTCAGTTTTTGGGCGGTGGTCAAGCTATAAGGAGCAGACTTTTCTGCTCTCCCATTTTTTTCTATCTTCCAAGTAAGGCCCAGAGCCTGTCATGCTCTGAATTTTTTTTTTCTTTTCTTTAAAGTTCACTTTTTCTTATTTTAATCTTATTCTTTAAATTACCTTGCAAGAACATTTTCTTTGATTTTTTTCTAAGCTTAAACCAACTCATTCCAGCCACAATACATTGGAAGAAACAGATCTGTGGCATGTTTTTGTCCCAATTTGACTTTCTGATGGGACTTTGCACAATAAGCAAACTCCTTCTTCAGTGCATAAGAGAAGACCGCAGCCAGCCTGCTGAAGAACCAGCCCCTTTATGATCTCGGGAGTAGGCCATAACCATGGTAAAGAGCCTGTCTGCCAGTCTTCCAACAGAACCCACGCTGGTCCAGTTGAAACAGAATCCACTGGGACGCAATGATTTTTCTTGGCTGACAGTCTGTTGTTTAATTTAAATGTAATTCTTCAGAATATTCCTGGTATAAGTTCTTTAAACTTAATTTCATGCAAAACCCCATCAGAATTTCAGAATGCATTTTTTCCTTTCATTAATTTATGTTCTTTTTCAGAGTAACACCAATTTTCCATTTTTATAAATGTTTTAACCCCTTGCACTCCGGTCAATTTCCCTAAAAACGCCAAAAAATAACGTGCCCAAAGTAAATCGAAAGCTGTTCTTCAACCCTTTGCAGCATCTTCATGGAGTTGGTCTCATTTAAAAGAAAACACTTTGAATTTTTTGGCAAAAAAAACATAATCTCTCTAAGTGCTCCGGCCACTGAGTTACAGTCATCTAAACATAGTGAACTTGAAGAAAATAAATTTGGCCTGGGTGTTTTTTCGGATTCAAATGCTTGCAAATAACACACAGCTTCAGATCCGGGCTGGAAAATGCAACAGAAATGTAGAACCAAGTGTTATCCAGCTGAGGTCCAAATTTTGTAACAATACCACAAAAAATGAATATATTACACAGCTTTTTCCTCAGGTAGTTCCCAGGCGTTTTTGAACTGTGCCAAATTGTGCCAAATGGCACAGTTTGGAAAAACGTCTGTAACTTTTGAATGATTCAATATAGAAGCTTCATCTTGGGCTCTAATGAAAGCTGACACTCAGGGCTGTGTGTGTGTGCGTGTGTGTGTGTGGGGGGGGGTTGCCCCCCCCCTCGCTACAGAGGACGGACATCGGCCATCGCTACATGACGGATTAGACTCATGTGGCGATGTGGCGACCGCGGCGCAGTCACCGCGGCCCCCCCCCCCCCTCGCTACCGAAGAATAGCGGGGGGGGGGTCACAGTCCAGACGCGGCGAACGAACAGTGTACCGCGGTGCACGGACTTCCGACTTCGTGCGCCACACAGTTATAATTTACCGATCGGTCAAAAGTCATTTTGATTACAATTTTCAGGGATAAAGAATAATTTAGCTTAGAACACCTTACCTCTTCACAACAGAAGCGGAGCTGGCGACCTTCTTCCTCATTGTCAGACGAACACGACGCTGGTCTCGTGACCCGATCAAAACATAATTCCATTATTGCGGTTTTGCGCTTCCCTGATTGCGGTTTTTGGCGAACGATTGTTCAAAACAAATAACAGTAGTAATTAAAAATAGACTGGCAAATGCGTGTGTGTCACTCAGCCTTCGTCGTCGGCCTCCGTCGGTCTATGATGACCATAGAAAACAATCCTAATGTCTATTTTGCTGGGACAAAAACAAAAAAAGCACCGCCTGGCCGAACATGCCGATGTGCGAATGGCAGTCGCTGTCACACAGGTTGCACTTGTGGATGGTCTCCGTGCTGCTGGGTCTGTGGGGTTCTTCCTGCTGGTCCTTTTTGTCATCTGCTGCAGCAGTCAGTCTCTCTTCACCCAGCCTTACACAAAAAAGCTCACGAACTTCTGTGCTTCAATTGGCTGTCTGCATTCACAGCGTTGGTAGGCGGGTCCTTCTTGCTAGGTTTTCAGTCATTGGTTCTTCAAGGTTTCAGAAACCCAATTCAAGGCTCTTATTAATCGAATGAGAGGTCAATCATATCTGATCTGTTCGCGGCTGTGTCTGTAGTGGAAGAACTTTTTTTTTTTTTTTTTTCAGTGCGCGCTTGGAGGCAGGCTCTCGTGCGTCCTAGAGCGCACGAGAGCGCCCTTGTGCGCTGTGGGACGCAGAGACCTGCCCGCCCGCGGTACAACGGAGTGCAAGAGGTTAATCATCATTTTCTTCATAAAATTGTATCCATGTTTCTTAACTGCTATTTTATGGCTTTCCAATTTCCAGTATACTGACAAGTTAAGCTAGGGTTCTTTGGTTCCACAAATGTTAGATTAACATGTGATGCTCAGTAACTCATTAACAGTCTATGATGCACATAATACCTGTTGAATTCTCTGTTTTAAAGTTATCCAAATGTGTTAACCTGTTCTGACATTTCTTATTAAACTATTGAAATACATATGGGAGTTATTGTTTGATTTCATATCCATCTTCTTGATTATCAGCAGACAAGAACTCACAAGGGTTTTTTTTTTTTTTTAGACTGATTCATCATTGGTACAAATAAAGAATTGTTAATAAAATTGTCCATTATCTGGATTGGTGCCCTACGAGGATGTGGTTGTGTAATAGTAGGAAATTTTCATCCCTACTCACATTCATCTTTACATTAATACTTGTACCAACAATAAAGCACCTATAAACCCATTAATCTAAATCCACTGCAACAAGTTGAAATATATTTTGTTTGCAAATAGAGAATTTTGATGAATCCCTGTATTCTTGGATATACTGGCAGGGGTGACGTCTTTTTAGTTGGTGGTACCCATTTCTTGATATAGACACTTGAGTCCAGAAAATGCCTTTTATTGAATTTTTGTTATTTTTCAGGTTAATAAATGCAATAATTAGAAAAGGCGAATACCACAATATCTGACAGCATGCTAACGCACTGGCTGTTGATGCTTCTTAGATCAGGCTGACATTAATAAAGTCATAGTTGATAATTGCCAATACCATTTCATTTTCTTTTTCATTAATATTCAGCTTTACACTGGCTTTGACCCTGAGTTTTGACATCTTTATGTGTAAGTTCAATGAGCAAGGAGGATGATGTAAATATAGAAAAGGGAAAAATAAACACAAGGACACAGTTTCCCTTGGATACAGTGTTTTCAACCAAGCCAGCTACCCCACATATTGTTTTTCTTTTGACTTCCTCCTCTGTCCTGTTGCAGGCTTTGTCTCTTGTGTGAACCAATGCCACCTGCTGGTCAATTATGTCCATGATGTGAAGGACATCCTGCAAGTGTATGAGTTATCTACAGGCAAGCACCTCCGGGATCTGCCACTCGATGTCGGCACAGTGGCCGGAGTGAGCTGTAAGAAGAAATACTCGGAGTTCTTCTATAAATTTACATCCTTCACTACTCCAGGTAATTTGGATTCCACGTGTTTCAGTTTTCCTCATGGCGCTTAAAATTTATGCAATAAAATTATGTCGAAGGAGTGCTATTTGTAGCAGTTTCTGTGGTAATACTACAATAATGATTTCATGATCGTTAATTTAAGACATTTTTAGCTCATTCCGATGAAGCTGAAAGGAGCTAATGTGATGATGCGGCATCCATCATCCGTCCATCTGTCCACATTTTACAGGAATTGCTACTCCTTCTAGGTAGTTGCCCATGTGGTCACCAAGCTCACAAGGATCCTCAGATGGGTCTGCATCCAGGCTGTGGTCAAGGTCAAAGGTCAGGAGATCTGAGCACTTATGTGGTTTCAGAAAAATCGCTACTCCTAGGTAGGGGTAGGCGATATGGCCTAAAAATGATATCACGATATTTCTGTGAATTTTCACGATAATGATATTCTTCATGATATCAATGAATACAGTTTTGTCTTTTAAATTTATAAAGTACAGTTTCACAGGCCAGCGTTAAGTTCAACATATTCAGTTAAAAAAAAAAATAGCTCTTATTTCTCCAGTTTATAAAGAGCAGTTTAGAATGTGTTTAAAACTTTTTTTAAAATTCTGTATCAAATATTACCAGAAAATATTATAAACCACCACATCTTAAGTGCACTGAGGGGTGGACTGGGACAAAAATTCAGGCCGGGAATTTGACTTTATCCTAGGCCACCCTGTTGCTGGAAACCACCACATTTTTAGTAGGTTAATATTTGAAAATAACAGGTATCAAACTAGTTATGAATGTAATTATAACCTTTGGGTGGGACAAAAATTATAAATTTGGACTGTAATAGTCAACTGATCTATTGGTTATTAAAGCAACTGATTGACTAATCTTAATTTAAATCTGGTGCTGCTTCTGATTTCTTCACTTTTTCAGAGTAAAAACACAAGGTAAGAGACTTTAAGTAAAAAGTTACAATTTTGCATGAAAAAGGTCACACATTTGTCACCAAATACGTTCAGAATTTTAAAAAAAAGAAGTACCTTTATGAAAAGATGTTTAATGAGGAAAAAACAAATTTTGGAGAGAATAGTAACAAGCAGATGAGAGTAAAGTTGGTAGTGCAAACTACAATGTAGCCTGTAGTTTTGAAAATTCTGCAGCTTTTTCTTGAAACATCTGAATAGTCCTGAAAACACTGCCTTATAAATGTAAGAGCAATTTAGCTCTGGTTAATGCAACCTATTTATTACATTAAAAATACAAACCCTAAACACATTACTTCTGTCTGTATCTCATTTCTCTGCTCTGGGACATGAGGGAGTTTTGCTGCTTTTAACATATTAAATTCATTTAGTCTAGTATGTTATTTCACCGGGTCAGGAAGAGGGTCTAAATAAAACAGGGAGGGAGTGGGCTTATTTAAAACTATTATTATTTCTTCATTTGAATATACACTACCGTTCAAAAGTTTGGGGTCACCCAGACAATTATTTTGTGTTTTCCATGAAAAGTGACACTTATTTACCACCATGAGTTGTAAAATGAATAGAAAATATAGTCAAGACATTGACAAGGTTAGAAATAATGATTTGTATTTGAAATAATAATTTTTTCCAGATACTCAACCTGCTCAAAGGAAGGTCAGTTTTATAGCTTCTCTAACCAGCTAAAGTGTTTTCAGCTGTGCTAACATGATTGCACAAGGGTTTTCTAATCATCCATTAGCCTTCTGACACAATGAGCAAACACATTGTACCATTAGAACACTGGAGTAATAGTTGCTGGAAATGGGCCTCTATACACCTATGTAGATATTGCACCAAAAACCAGACATTTGCAGCTAGAATAGTCATTTACCACATTAGCAATGTATATTAGATATTAGAGTGTGTTTCTGATTAGTTTAAAGTTATCTTCATTGAAAAAAACAGTGCTTTTCTTTCAAAAATAAGGAAATTTCTAAGTGACCCCAAACTTTTGAACGGTAGTGTATGCTGGCCTACCTGTCTGTTGTTTCCCAAGACACTTCTGCTGGTAAGCCCTCCGGTCTCTCTCTCTTTCTCTGTTTACCTGCGTTAGAAATCTCCATTGCACAGACAACTCCTGGGGCTGTTAATGGATTTTTTTTTTTTTCTTTCGCTTGGTTGAATAAATCACGCTGGAGCAGCCACAGTGGTACGAAAATAAACCTCTGGACACTTCGGACATCAGCAACATCGCTTCAGGGCAAAGTAAAACTTTTCCCCAAGGCGGTGTTGTTGACGTGCAGAAAAAAATGCGGGCAGATTATCTGCATTGCTGTGCCGTTTTTTTTTTTGTAAAGATGGCAGCAGTCTGAAACGGTTTAAAAACTAAATTACTTTCTCACAACCAGAAGAAGACGTCCCAAGCACGGAGCGCCACTTCCCGCGCCATGTTTTTTTCCTGTTTCTATGGTAACACGCAATTTCCATTGGAAGTGTAATGGACCCCAAATATCGTGATACTCATTTTTACACCGGTATCAAAATTTATACCAGTATTACTGTGAACAATACGATATGGCACATCCCTACTCCTAGGGAATTGCCTCGATGCTCACCAAACTTGCTCACAATGATCCTCAGGTGGATATGCATCCAGGTTGTGCTCAAGGTCAAGATTATGGTTAAAGGTCAGGAGACCTAAAAATTGCTACTTCTAGGCAATTGTCCCCTTGGTCACCAAAGTCACTTACAAGGATCCTCAGGTGGGTCTGCATCCAGGTTGTACTAAAAGTCAAGGTCACAGTGAAAAAAAAAAATGAGGTGATCTAGGCACTTCTATGATTTCAGGAAAACCACTTCTCCTTCTAGGCAATTGCTTCAATGCTCCCCATAGTCACTCACAAGAATCCTCAGGAAGGTCTGCTTCATCATTGATGATCTGGGTACTTTTAACTGAGCTTATCCACTGTGTGCATGCATGTGTTAGTTTGCAAGCAATTCTCAAGAATTGTTGCCCCTCCTAAGCAATTTCCAGGATGCTCATCAGACTCACACATAATGATCCTTAGGTGGCTCTGAATCCAGATTATGCTCACGGTAAAGGTCACGCTGCATTTAGATTTTCACATCTGTTACTACTAATGAGCTACTCTGTTACTAACTGGTGCATAGTTGACTAAGTGTAAAAAGAATGGAGGCATCAGATTGAAAGTAGAAAATCATGTTTTGAACAAGATGCCATACGTTACAGTCTTGATGGCCACACAATTTAAGATTTTATTAGTCTGCATTTTGTACCAAAAGACTGGCTCATGTCTGGCAAGAAGTAAAACGGAGTGTAAATTCTGTCCTGTGGTAACCAGGTATCATTTACCACTGTGATCTGAGTGCTTCAAAACCTGAGCCCAAGATCTTCAGAGAGGTGGAGGTGAAAGGCATCCGTCAAGAGGACTATCAGACCAGCCAGGTAATACAGCAATAAAATGTTTTTTTTTCTGTTTAAAGCATTTTGCCCTTTTGTAAAGATAAATGTGAGATTTTCTTTTTTTTCACCGACAAGTGTATTTTTTTTATGTTGCACCAATTGTTAAACTATGAAAAGTAGTTTCAAATTGCAGTTAAAATCAAACTATTTTGCACAGACCACACAGATTATCAAAGAAAATGTTTTCTCTTCAATATTATTTAAACAAAGAAAAAATGAGAGGAGAAAAAACATCAGAAAAATATTGCCAGTAATTGATATTTCATGTGCAGTAGTGGAGAACAAAGACACCACTGATGGGCACCCACAGGGAAAAAAAAAAAAAAAAAAACTCCCAACAAAGTTTGGAAGAATGTTTATATTAATATAACCTCTCATTTCTATACACAAATGAATATAAAACACAACTTTAACCAAAGTAATAGGTATGCATATCTTTGGATAAAGTCATCGCAGACTTTTTCATCTCATCAGTGAAACAAACTCGTATCTTGGGGTGTACATATGCCTACTTCTGGAACTTATATTTGCTTGTTTTAATTATTTAAAAAAAATGTCAGCAGCTGGGCAGATTCAGTAGATTGCATGTTTTCAACATTGATGGCCTGACCTTCAGCCCAGAGCAAAACATTAACCTGAAACACTCTTATCTTTTCAGTCGTTTTTTTTTTTTTTTTATTAGTAGTAGCACAAAACTGAAAGGTCTCTCACTTGTCAGGAAGTCTTCAAATTTAACCTCTATAAAAAACATTTTACCTCTTAAAAAGGTGAATCAAGGCACAGTAAGACATGCCAACTGGAGCCAAGTGCTTTGCAGGAGTAGAAAACATTTATAAAGATGATACCAAATATTTAGTTTTTCACCAGCTACATTGAAATTTTGTGCAAAAATAATGCCACAGATATTTTTTTTCTACTTTTCATCTTAGAATTTTTTTTGCGTACATGAAAGAATGAGACTCAATATTTATTTCATTGACAATGTGCATGCATATGGCTGAAGCAAAAGCCCTTTTCTCTGCAGCGTTGTATTTCAGAAGGAGTTTGTGCTTAAACCTCTCCATTGTACTTCCCGTTGTGCTGTTGTTTTCTCCCCCATCATCTTCTAGTTCAGCCATGTTCCTATTGTATTGTCATGTCTACTAATTGCTTATTCATACTGTGATGCAGATTTAGTGGAGTCTTATTCACCACAGTTGAGGAAATGACAGATTTATCTGATGGTTCATGTTTATGAATTAAAAAAGAAGCGGATTCTATTTGGAGAGACAAAAGATAAATATTTTTTTCCCCCAACCAGGTGTTCTATCCCAGTAAAGATGGGACAGAAATCCCCATGTTCTTGGTGCATGCCAAAGGACTTCAGAAAAATGGGACTCATCCTGTTTTCCTTTATGGATATGGAGGATTTGAAAATTCCATCCAGCCATACTATAAGTAAGTAAAACTACACTACCTCACTGATTAACTTTTTGCCCCAAATACTTAAGAAAAGCACAGTAGAAGTACATAAGGGCCCCATTACATGGCACTGGGATCTTTGGGAGATAGTTGAGAGATCAAAAATTGGCCTGATCACTCAACGATCTCTCAATGATCTCCTAAAGCAGGGGTTGGCAACCTGCGGCTCTTCTGCCCCCATGCTGTGGTTCCATGCAGTTACATCTCAAAATACATAGAAATTAATAACGTTCATTTTAATTATTTTATTTTTCAAATTATTGTTTATTGCAATTGGATACATTTCTCAACTGAAACACATACTTTTATGAATGTAAAATATATATATATTTTTAAAAATTATTTATTATGTTGTCAACCATGCGTCACATCTGGCAGTGGCTCACATGCATGGAGAACCTCAGTCTCTCCTCAGTGCATGTGGAGAGCATGGAGAGCGGCGGCTTCCTGCTTCTCCTCTCCACCCTCGGTAAGACGTGAACAAATCCAGAAAAGGTAAAATCACAGAGGAAAATGGAATTTAATACTGTGTGGACAGATTAATTTGCATGAATGCAAATTAAGTGGTGGGCTAGTTGACAGAGCATCCACCCCACAACTGGGAGGTTGGGGGTTCAAGTCCTGGCCAGGTCATACCAAAGACCATATGAAAATGGTACTTCTTGCCTTCTAGCTTGGTGCCCAGCATAATAGAATGGGGGAAGGGAAAGTTGTTTGTGGCGGCGCCTTGCATGGCTGCGACCCTTCTGATTCTAACATGTGATTAACATTGTAGATAGGAGAAACGTAATTTCGTTCTACTGTACATGATTGGCTGTATGGACTGAATGACAATAGAGATGGCTGCTTCTTCTTGTTATGTGGAGAGAATTCCTCCACAAGAACACAAGGAAAATAAACAGCCGCCTCATTAGTGTCTACAGGGCCATAAAAAGTCGTAAATGTGATTATCTAAAATCAACGCCGTAATTATCCTGAAAAACGAGAAACAATCCTTGAATTCCTGCTCAGTAACCATTTAAAATTAGTTGCTTGCACTCTAAATTCTGGATTCACTAGACATGACTGAAGCCTGATTGAATGTGAATTTATTTTCACCATCACAACTGAATACTTCCTGAGTTATGTAAAAATAAAAGCCTTCTCTAGTGATTCAATTTTCAGAATGGTTGTTTCTGTTGTGCTTTTATTGTGAAACGCCATCGACCAGATGTCCTTGCCTAAAATAAGACCTACTGCCGACAGTTTTCCCTCACAAATTGTAAATAAAAAAGGAAAAAAAAATAGTGAAAGGAGTTCAAATGAGGGAAAAGAGAGGAGAGAAGATTCTCTGACAGTGATGTAGAGGTGAGCATTGGCCTGTATTTCAAGGATGTTTTCAAGCTTTTTGTCCGCTAGATCAGTGGTCCCCAACCTTTTTTGCGTCACGGACGGGTTTAATGTCAGACAATATTTTCAGGGACCAGCCTTTAAGTTGTGGCGGATAAATACAACAAAACAACATGATATGACCGGCATAAAAACTATGGTATTTTCTAAATATAATAATAAACATGAATCCACTGTGTACTCGTTTGCAACTTTATCAGCATCCTCTTAACATTGCGACAACAACAACATAACATGAGTAACATCTTGTCTGCCCACAACGCGCTCTGGTCACTATGGTAACGTTTAAACATGCCTTCAAAATAAGATACACCACAAACGCAAATATAAAGTGCATGAAAAATACAACTCACCACAACGCTGAATCAGTGGGAGCCCTGAGCTTGTTTCTCTGCAACGAGACTGTCCCATCTAGGGGTAATGGGAGACAATGACACCCGAAGTGTGTTGCTGAAGTCATTCTATGACACGGTGGTGGCATCAGCCATCACTTTTGGAGTGGTCTGCTGGGGCAGTGGCATTACTGCAGCCGATAGGAAGAGACTGAACAAACTGATTAAGAAAGCTAGCTCTGTCCTGGGGCAACGCCTTGATCCGATGGAGGAGATAGGAGAGAGAAGGACGGTGGCTAAACTGTCATCTCTGCTGGAGTCCAAGTTCCACCCTATGCAGGACATACTGGATGCACTGAGGAGCTCATTTAGCAGCAGACTACATCATCCCAGGTGCACAACCGAGAGGTTTCGTAGGTCCTTCCTACCAACGGCTGTCAGACTGTACAACCTAAGCAGGGCTGCTCGCAGAGATAGCAAAAAGACGTAACAAACTAATAGTTTTTTTTTTTTTTTTTTTTTTGAATGCAAAAGATGCAATAGACTTACACAATGGTCCTCTCCGGCATACAACTAGGAACATACCGGTCGCTATGGAGGGTGAGAATATGTATGGGCACATAATCATACCATGTAGGATAACTAAATAGACAGTTATGCTGTTTCATCCCACCTAGCAACAATGCTCTGCACTGTGTGTGTTTATATATTTACATATTTATTCCATCTAGCTACAATGCTCTGCACTGGGTGTGTTTATATTTATATATCTATATATTTATTCCATCTAGCTACAATGCTCCGCACTGTGTTTTTATATATCTACATATTATTCCATCTAGCTACATTGCTCCGCACTGTGTGTGTTTATATACTTGCATATTTATTCCACCTAGCTGCAATGCTCCGTACTGTGTGTTCATATATTCATATATTTATTCCATCCAGCTACAATGCTCTGCACTGTGTGTCTGTGTGTGTGTGTGTGTGTGTATATATATATTTTATAGTAATATGTACATATGTATATTAGCTGCTCTTGCTTGCTTGTTTTTTCTTGCCTTCTGATTGTTGCTCTGAGTGTTGCTATCCCTGTGCTGTTGCAATCCTGGAATTTCCCCGTTGTGGGACTAATAAAGGCTTATCTTATCTTATGTCCAGTCTACTTCATAATTTTGTTTTGGTTGCCGTCACTGCAGAAAACCCTGCTTCACACAGATATGACGTCGGAAATGGCAACAGGGTTTTCAGTGCTGTTGTGGCGATCTCAGGGTATTCAGCCATGACTTTAATCCAGAACACCGGCAGAGCTGTTGTTTCGAACATACTTTTAAAGCTGCCGTCATTTACGATCTCCAGCAGTTGATTTTCTTGCACAGACATGTTGGACTCACCTGGTTTGTTAAGAAATGGGTTGCTCATCCATTCTTTGGCAGTTGTGTATTTTTTGTCATTGGGAAGTAGCGCTCGAACTCTTTTAAAAGCAAAGACAGGTGATCGTCCACCAGCTGGGAGAATGAAGGCTCGGGCACAGTCTCTTCCAAAATCCCCGCTAATGTTTGAAACATGTCAAATATGCCTCCATTCATGCGCGGTCCCCACAAATCCAATTTGGCTTTAAATGCAGCTACTTTATCTGCCAACTTGAAGACAGTTGTCATTTTCCCCTGAAGTGACAGATTGAGTTCATTGAGCAGGCTGAATATGTCGCACAAGTAAGCAAGTTTTGCGACTGATTCCCCGTCACTGAAATGTGCTGCCAGCGGTGACTTTTTTTCTGAGAGAAATCTCTGCAGCGGCTCTCGTAATGTCTGCCGTCCAGCAACGGCCTTTAATTTTAGCAGTAACGTATCACATCACCGAGACAAGCGTCTTGACGTGCGTCAAGAGTGAGCCATAGACTGATGTAATGGAGAGAATCCGGTAATTTTTCAAAATAAAACATCATTCAGACTCTGATAATAAATAAAACGGACGTAATGCAAGTTATGTATTTTTTCTGTGCGGCCTGGTACCAAATGACCCACGGACTGGTACCAGTCCGCGGCCCGGGGGTTGGGGACCACTGTGCTAGATAACTGCTAGTTTGTTACTTGATGTTCATGGAGTTTTGGACAGTGAATTGTATGTGCAGACTGTCAATCAATGCCATGCATTAAAAAAAAATTATAACCAACATTTAGCTCAGCAGAAGAAGGTGTTTTTTAAACATTTTTTCCCACTGTGCTGTAATTATTTCCAATTGGCTTAATTTGAATCAAATGATTTTTTTTTTTAAATTATATTATTGAGAAAGTTCTTTAGAATTCTTTTTTGTTTTATTCCAAAATAAAGATAGAAGAATATGTAAATGTTATCGGACAACCAATCCACTGGTTATCAAATTGAGAGTCCAGAGAACAGGTGGATTCATAATTAAAAATTGTACAAAAAACTTATGGTCAGATATTCAGATATGCAGTGCATCCAGAAAGTATTCACAGCGCTTCACTTTTTCCACGGTATGTTACAGCCTTATTCCAAAAAGGATTAAATTCATTTTTTCCTCAAAATTCTACACACAATATCCCATAATGACGTGAAATTTTTTTTTTTTTTTTTTTTTTTAGATTTTTTGCAAATTTATTAAAACTAAAAAACTAAAAAATCACATGTACATAAGTATTCACAGCCTTTGTCGTAAAGCTCAACATTGAGCTCAGGTGCATCCTGTTTCCACTGATCATCCTTGAGATGTTTCTGCAGCTTAATGGAGTCCACCTGTGGTAAATTCAGTTGATTGGACATGATTTGGAAGTGCACACACCTGTCTGTATAAGGTCCCACAGTTGACAGTGCATGTCAGAGCACAAACCAAGCATGAAGTCAAAGGAATTGTCTGTAGACCTCCGAGACAAGATTGTTTTGAGGCACAAATCGGGGGAAGGGTACAGAAAAATTTCTGCTGCTTTGAAGGTCCCAATGATCACAGTGGCCTCCATCATCCGTAAATGGAAGAAGTTCGGAACCATCAGGACTCTTCCTAGAGCTGGCCAGCCGTCTAAACTGAGTGATCAGGGGAGAAGAGCCTTAGTCAGGGAGGTGACCAAGAACCCAATGGCCACTCTGTCAGAGCTCCAGCATTGCTCAGTGAAGAGAGGAGAACCTTCCAGAAGGACAACCATCTCTGCAGCAATCCATCAATCAGGCCTTTATGGTAAAGAGGCCAGATGGAAGCCATTCCTTAGTAAAATGCACATGGCAACCCACCTGGAGTTTGTCAAAAGGCACCTTAAGGACTCTCAGACCATGAGAAACAAAATTCTCTGGTCTGAAAAGACAAAGATTGAACTCTTTGGCGTGAATGCCAGGCGTCATGTTTGGAGGAAAACAGGCACCATTCATAACCACGCCAATGTTGGTGGCAGCATCATGCTGTGGGGATATTTTTCAGTGGCAGGAACTGGGAGACTAATCAGGATAGAGGGAAAGATGAATGCAGCAATGTAGAGAGACATCCTGGATGAAAACCTGCTCTAGAGCGCTCTTGACCTCAGACTGGGGTGACGGTTCATGTTTCAGCAGGACAACGACTCTTTAAGCACACAGCCAAGATATCAAAGGAGTGGCTTCAGGACAACTGTGTGAATGTCCTTGAGTGGCCCAGCCAGAGCCCAGATGGCTAAAATGGCTATGCACCAGTGCTTCCCATCCAACCTGATGGAGCTTTAGAGCTGCTGCAAAAAGGAATGAGCGAAACTGCCCAAAAATAGGTGTGCCAAGCTTGTGGCATCATATTCAAAAAGATTTGAGGCTGTAATTGCTGCCAATGGTGCATCAACAAAGTATTGAGCAAAGGCTGTGAATACTTAAGTACATGTGAGTTCTGAGTTTTTTTCTTTTTAATAAATTTGCAAAAATTTCAAAAAACTTTTTTCACATTGTCATTATGGGGCATTGTGTGTAGAATTTTGAGGAAAAAAATGAATTTAATCCCTTTTGGAATAAGACAAAATGATGACAAATGATGACAAAATGTGGAAAAAGTGAAGCGCTGTGTATACTTTCCGGATGCACTGTCGCCTTTATTTTTCAGCACAAAACAATTTGTCATATATTTTATTTTATATCTTAGCTACTATTACAATGCAGGTACATGTCAATAAATTAGAACATTGTGATTCAGTAATTTAATTCAAAGAGCTAAGTCATAATCATCAAAATTTAAAACTGAAAAGGCTTGAAACAGCTCACTTCATGTGTGAATATAGAACATACGAAAGTTTATCTTTTTGAATTGTAGTATAAACTTTTTTTACAATCTTATTTTTTTTTCAGATGCACTAGTGTATATACACCATATTTGTCCTTGTGTGTACAACAGGTAAAATAAGTATTGAACACGTCACCATATTTCTCAGTAAATTTATTTCTTGTGGGGCTATTGTAATGAAATTTTCACCAAATATCAGTAACAACTCATACAATCTACACATGCAAAGAAATGAAACATGGATGTCCATAAATTAAGTTATGTGTAATAATTTGAAATGACAGAGGGAAAAAGCATTGAACACACGAAGAAAGATGGGTACAAAGAGGTATGAAACCCAAAACAGCAGCTGAAATTTATCAGATTAGGAAGCAATTCTCCCTCTTGTCGGTGCAAATTAATATAAACTGGTTCAGTCCCAGCTGATGGCGGATAAAAAAGTGTTTCATTACCAAGGTGTCACACAAGAAATGTTTCATGATGGTTAAAAGCAATGAGCTCTCTCAAGACCTTTGCAACTTTACCATCAAGATGGTAGCGCATTTACATGCAGCGGCTAGATGCTCCGGTCTGCTGTGTTTGTGTCTTTTCTGCCTTTTTCTATACTCCTTCTGTGACGGACTAATTACCTACAGTCGCCAAGAACGTATAGGCAATGGTCACCAACCTACAGTACCTCCAACATCTCCAGCGCTCATTCCAGTAATTACCACCACATCCCTGAGGAGATTCCCAGACCCCTGGGCGCTCCATGGTTCGTTATGCTCTGCAATCAGTGCAGACGACGGGAGAGAAAGCAGAAACAAGGCTGCAGAGCTGGCCTCTGTGCCCAGCTGCGCAAACTACGCACCAAACCACCGTTACCTTCAATTTTTCTCACCAACGCCAGATCCCTCGCCAACAAAATGGATGAGCTGCAAATGGAGATCGCCTACAAGTGCTCTGTCCGGGACTGTTGTATTCTGATTGTGACCAAATCATGGCTGAACGAATGCATTCCTACCGCCACTGTGGAATTACCAGGCCGAACTACACACTGTTTCGACCACAATGCTGATTCTGGTAAAGAAAGGGGTGGAGGGCTCTGTGTTTATGTGCTTCAGACTTGGAGTAAAAACAGCAGAATAATTCATAGCCACTGTTCCTCAGACTTAGAGGCCATGTCCTTCCTGTGTAGGCCTTTTTACCTTCCCTGCAAGCTAAAAGCAGTAATTGTAACAGCCATTTACGTTCCTCCAGATGCTAACATTAGCTAAGCACTTAATCACCTCCAGCACATTGTCAGCGGGCAGCAAAGACATCACCCCGACGCAGTCCACATTATTGCGGGGGTTTTAACAAAGCATGCTTAAAGACTGTACTCCCCAAATGCCACCAACATGTTAAGTGTCCCACAAGAGGGGAAAGAACACTAGATCATGTTTACAGCAACAGTAAGTGCACCAACAGAGCTACTCCCTCTCCCACCTTGGACAGTCAGACCATCTCGCTCTGCTTCTAATACTGTACTTGCTTACACCCCCCTCAGGAAGCGATCACCCCCAACCAAACAAACAATTAAAACCTGGCCTGAAAATGCTCTCCTCCAGCAACAAGACTGCTTTGCCTGCACAGACTGGAGCATCTTTGAACAGCAGGACCTGGACTCCTACACCAAGTCTGTCCTTTTCTACATCAAATGCTGTGTAGAAAATGTGACATTCACCAAATGCATCCGGACCGTTCCAAACCGCATACCCTGGATGACCAGTGAAGTCCAGGCTCTGATTAACCCGAGAAGAGACATAAAACTTGCAAAGAACACCTATAGGAGGAAAGTGGAGGGCTTCCTCACAGACAACAACCCCCGACGGATGTGGAGAGGCATCCAGGCCCTCACCAACTACAAGGGCCACGACCCCCCCCAACATCAGACAGCAGCCTCATTCTAGCAGAGGAGCTTAACAGCTTCTTTGCCCAGTTTGAGGCCATCTCCCTCCCAAACACGTCCCCCCCCCCCACACACAAGTGCTCGAGGTGAGGAGGCAACTGAGAGCAGTGAACCCCCGCAGAACTACTAGTCCAGACGGCATCCCAGGAGCGGTGGTCAAAGCATGTGCAGACTAGCTGGCAGGGATCCTCACCAAGTAGTTCAGCCTCTCCCCTACGCACGCCACCATCCCCTCCTGCCTCATGGCCTCCACCATCAGGGGTCGGCAGTGGCTCAGGAGGTAGAGCAGGTCGTCCAATAACCACATGGTTGGCGGTTCGAATCCCACTCTCCCTGGGTATCCTGCCGTTGTGTCCCTGGGCAAGACACTTCACCCCAATTGCTCCTGGTGGGTCTGGAAGCGCCATGTTAGGTTGCATGCCGCCATCGGTGTGTGAATGTGTGTGTGAATGGGTGGATAGCAGGATCTGTAAAGCGCTTTGGTCATCAAGAGATGAGAATAAAAGCGCTATATAAGTGAATGCCATTTACCATTTTACCATCCCCATCCCCAAAAAGTCTGCAATTGACAGCCTGAACGACTACAGACCCATAGCACTCACGTCAGTAGTCATGAAGTGTTTTGAGCGACTGGTGTCCCAGCACATCAGGGACTGTCTTCCCCCATCCTTCGACCTCCACCAGTTTGTCTACAGGGAGAACCGGTCCACAGAAGATGCCATCGCCACCACTCTCCACAGAGCGCTGAGCCACCTGGAGAACCCAAGGAGCTCTGTGAGGATGCTCTTTGTGGACTGCAGATGAGCTTTCAGCACCATCATTCCGGACATCCTGATCAACAAACTGCATCTCCTCCAGACACCCCCCCCCCCCCCCGCTCCTGGATAAAAAAACTTTCTCATCAACCACCCACAGTCAGACTTGGCCCCCACCACTCCTCCACACTGTGTCTTAGCACTGGCTCCCCTCAAGGCTGCGTGCTAAGCCCTTTACTGTACTCCCTGTACACCTTTGACTGTATTCCAACCCACCCAACCACCGTCATCATGAAATTCGTGGCCAATACCACCTTGGTTGGGCTCATCACCGATGACGATGAGAAGGCATACAGGGTGGAGGTAGAGAATCTGCTGCTGTGGTGCCAAGCAAACAACCGGAAACTGAATGCCCAAAATCATTCTGGACTTCAGGAAGAACAGACAGGAACCCCCCCCCCATAAATGGCAACCGCATGGAAAACATCCCCGCCTTCAGGTTCCTGGGCACCCACATCTCCTCTGACCTCTCCTGGACTGTCAACACCAATACCCTGGTGAAGAAAGCTGAGCAGCAGTTGCACTTCCTCTGTGTCCTCAGGAAGAACAACCTGGACCAGAAGCTGCTGCTGGCCTTCTACCGCTGCTCAGTGGAGAGCGTGCTCACCGAATGTCTGGGTGTGTGGTACGCTGGCTCCACAGCCGAGAACAGAAAGGCTGTGCAGAGGGTCTTCAACACCACCCAAAAAATTATCAGTGCCCCTCTGCCCTCCCTGGAAGACATCTCCAGAGCCTCCTGTCTCAGAAGGATCAAGGCCATCACAGGAGACCCCTCACATTCTGCCCACCACCTGTTCGACCTGCTTCCCTCTGGATGACGGTTCAGATTGATCAGGTCCTACACCTCTAGACTGACAAACACTTTCTTCCCCTGGGCCATCTGGACTGCAAACAGTCAGAGGCTCCACCCCCCTTCCTCCTAACGCTCACATGCACAGAACTGAGGACCTTTTAATTTATCACAATAACTCACCTGTCTTTGCACACCGCACTTTCATGTTCATTGACCCATCCGTGAAACCACGGTTATGTATATTTTCCATAATCCTTGGCCATTTTACTCAGTTGTGTGTCTGCACTCTGCACTCTTATGTACTTAATTCCTCCCACGTAGCCATTACCATACCTGTGTATATTTCCATAATCCTGGGCCATTTTTATTATTATTTTATTTTTATTTCTATTTGTTTTTATTTCAATCGCGTGTTTAATCGTGTGCTCTGTAACCGTGTTTTATCTAATCTTTCCTTACTTTATTGCACAGTAGCTTGGTGGAGCACCCACAGTTCCGTTGTACTGTACAATGACAAAGTCTATTCTATTCTGTTCTTTATTGTTGCAAAACATACTGATGGCATTGGTTACAGATGGCTTTCTAAACTTTTGAATGTTCAGTGATGACTGTTGGGCCCATGATCCAGAAGTGGAAAGAACATCATTTCATGATCTCATGGTCTACCAGGATAATGACGATGAAACAAGGGTGGACATTTCAGCAAGACAATGATCCCAAACACACAGCAAAGGAAACTCTCGATAGCTTCGGAGAAAGAAAACAAAGCTGCTAAAATGGCTCAGCCAATCACCTGACTTGAATTCAATTGAAAATCTATGGAAAGAACTAAAGATCAGAGTTCATAGAAGAGGCCCAGATCTAAAGACTGTGTAGAAGAATGGGCCAAAATCACACCTGGGCAATGCATAATAGTAATAATAATACATCAGATTTCTATAGTACTTTTCAGGACACTCAAAGACACGTTACAATGCAGTATTTCATTCACTCCACAGACACACTGATAGTGGTAAGCTACCTCTGTAGCCACAGCAGACTGACAGAAACATGGCTGCCAATCCATGCCAATGGCCTCTCTGACCACCAAAAAACATTTATACATAATCATGCACCAGTGTCACAGACACTGGAGGCAAGGTGGGTCAAGTGTCTTACCCAGGGGGAGAACGGCAGTATGGCTGGGGGGGAAGTGGCTTTCATACTGACAACCGTCTGGTTATTGGACAACCCGCTCTATCTCCTGAGCCACTTCCACCCCATGTGTCCCCATACAGAAGGTGTCTTGAAGCTGTCATTACCAACAAAGGCTTTTGTATGAAGTATTAAATAACTTTCAATGTGTTCAACACTTTTCCCCTGTGTCATTTCACATTGTTACACATAATTTATGGACATCTTTTTTTTTTTTTAATTTTTTTGTATGTATGGATTAGTTGAGTTGCTCCCAACATCTGGTGAAAATTCATGTCAACAGCACCTTGAGAAATGTATTTACTGAGAAAAATGGTGATGTGCTCAATACTTATTTTACCTGCTGTATATGTAGAGATAAATTTACAAAACATAATTGGAAACAAATATAAATAACAGTCCTTCTGTTTTCACAATAATGTACTAGGGCTGTGCGATAGGACAAAAAATTCACATCACGATAGAAGTCATCTTATATCACGATAATGATCTACAGTATATCACGATATACGTTTTCTGTAAATTCTACAGTTTAGATAATCAAATAGAAAAGAGCATCTTTTTTTCACTTTCTTTACATGTACCATTTTCCTTTCATAATTTTGCAGTGTTGTTATAAAATAGTTTTATAATGTGCATTTGAGACTTGATTGTCATAGATTTCAGGTTTTTCTTCTAAATCATATATGAATAAAAAGTAAACATCAATAAGTTAAATATTTCCTGAGCCAGAGGAGAATAGCAACAAAAAAAAAAATCAAAAACAGATAACATAAAAAAAATGTCTGAAAATGAGAAAATAACCCATGGCTGCCACCTACAGATATAAATTAGCTTTTAGTTTAAATCTATGAAAATTTAAGTGTAGATCCACAGCCTGATGACCGCCGTTCTGGCCTGATTTAACCTGTTTGCTTCTTAGTGCAAATATTTCAGATTGGTCATGATCTGAAAATCAAAGACACAAAAGGTAATGTAATAAAATACATGTGATAACTAACTTTATTCATTATCACTACTTGACTAATTAAAATGATTAGAAATCAAATAAATTACATTAAGAGCCAACTTGCTCCTCCAACCCGTTTTATTATATTCATTATTTATTTTGTGTGTATGTGCCACCATCATGCACTTTTGCAGCTTTAATAATTTTTTTTCAGACAAAACTAAGAAACTCAGCAGAAGAAAAAATGGTCTACTGCATGTTTCCAGTTAGCACAACTTAGCATTGTCATTTGGCATTTTATAGTTAGACATGGTGTTAACGTTACTTAGCTCCTATTAAAACGAGGTTAGTGAACTATCCTCTCTGACGCAGCACAATGGAAAACAGTCCCGCATCCCTGGCAAACAGGAGTAGCAGCTATCTGACCTGGTAGTTTAGAGTTAGCATTAGTATCCACCGAACTGAAGCCTAGCCATCTATGACACACCTGTTCCGCTGTGCGCACTGCAGCGGAGGGATGGGGCGCTGACAAGTAGTGGTGAGGAGCTTTACTGAATAAACGGGAGTATGTGCATTTTAAATAACGATATAAACGATAGAGCATTCTGTGAAACGATAGACGTTTTTATATCATCATCTGATATATATCGTCATATCGCACAGCCCTATAATGTACTGTATATCAATATGTGTATGTAATGAATTATACAGTCTGAGACTGAAATAAAAGTATGTGCAGTAATACAGGAAGTGGAGCTACATGGACAGTTGTTTTGAATTTAGATCTAATCGTTTTGCATTCAGATCAAAGCAAATCATCTTGTATTTGAATTCTTGCAGCTGAATTGAATCCTAAGACCACTGGAGATGCACAAATCTATAAAATATGTTTGAGTATCTTGGCAGTTTGTAATAACGCTGCAGAGAATAGACAGACATGCTATTAGGCTTGAATAGTAAGGAACTCTCAGGAATGACTGGATAAACCGGAGTGGTGGCCTAGTTGGTAGAGCATCCGCCCCTCACCCAGGAGGCCTGAGTTCAAATCCCTGCCGGGTCATGCCAAAAACCATATAAAAGCAGAACTTCCTGCTGTCTAGCTTGGTGCTCAGCAATAATGGAACAGAGGAGGGAAATTTGTGGCAGCGCCTTGCGTGGCAGTGACCCCTCAGATTCTAGATGTGATTAACATTGTAGATAAGAGAAACATAATTTTGTTCTACGATGCATGATTGGCTGTATGGATTGAATGACAATAAAGTTGGCTTTACCTTTACCTAAACTGGCCTAGCAGAGAGCTTAGTCCAGCAGCTGATGGAATGTTTTGTTAGCAGAGAGCAGGTGAAAGGGCTAAATTAAAAGAAGTTTAATGATGATTTATTGATATGTGCTAGGTGTGCGTGACAGAAAACCTGACGGGAAACCACAAAGGGGAAAAAAAAACTTACCCTTTGGCGCCGGCAAAAGCATGCCAAAGAGTGTAATGAAAAAAATACTGCTTCTTTAATGACCTCAGATGAGGTTATGGTCTCAAGGTCCAAGTCTTGGTGATAACAATCTAATTTTCATGTTGAATTATCACAAATGGAGTTGCATTTTTATGGCCTGTTTCTCTTCCCAAGTCCCAGTTTTCCCATTAGTGTCAGAGAATAGTGATATACTGTGATAAACTACAGTAGAAGGTGTTAAGAGCATGCATGCTTCAGCCAGCACTTTTAACTCTGTTTTTATCCACATCATATTCTACACCATCATATACAGTGGTGTGAAAAAGTGTTTGCTCCCTTCCTGATCTCTCATTTCTTTGTATGTTTGTCACACTTGAACGTTTCAGATCATCAAACAAATTTAAATATTAGACAAAGATAACACAAGTGAACACAAAATGCAGTTTTTAAATGAAGGTGTTTATTATTAAGGGAAAAAAAATCCAAACCTGCATTGCCCTGTGTGAACAAGTGATTGCTCCCTAAACCTAGTAACTGGTTGGACCACCCTTAGCAGCAACAACTGCAAGTGTTTGCGATAACTGGCAATGAGTCTTTTACAGTGCTGTGGAGGAATTTTGGCCCACTCGTCTTTGCAGAATTGTTGTAATTCAGCCACATTGGAGGGTTTTCGAACATGAACCGCCTTTTTAAGGTCATGCCACAGCATCTCAATCGGATTCAGGTCAGGACTTTGACTTGGCCACTTTAAAGTCTTCATTTTGTTTTTCTTAAGCCATTCAGAGGTGGACTTGCTGGTGTGTTTTGGATCATTGTCCTGCTGCAGAATCCAAGTGCACTTCTGCTTAAGGTCATGAACAGATGGCCAGATATTCTTCTTCAGGATTTTTTGGTAGACAGCAGAATTCATGGTTCCATTCACCACAGCAAGTCTCCCAGGTCCTGAAGCAGCAAAACAGCCCCACACCATCACACTACCAGCACCATATTTTATTGTTGGTATGATGTTCCTTTTCTGAAATGCTGTGTTACTTTTACACCTGATGTAATGGGGCACACACCTTCCAAAAAGTTCAACTTTTGTCTCGTCAGTCCACAGAGTATTTTCCCAAAAGTCTTGGGGATCATCAAGATGTTTTAAGGCAAAAATGAGACAAGCCTTTGTTATTTTTGCTTCGCAGTGGTTTTCATCTTGGAACTCTGCCATGCAGGCCATTTTTACCCAATCTCTTTCTTATGGTGGAGTCATGAACACTGACCTTAGCTGACGCAAGTGAGGCCTGGAGTTTCTTTGGATGTTGTTGTGGGGTCTTTTGTGACTTCTTGGATGAGTCGTCGCTGCACTCTTGGGGTAATTTTGATCAGCCGGCCACTCCTGGGAAGGTTCACCACTGTTCCATGTTTTCACCATTTGTGGATAATGGCTCTCACTGTAGTTCGCTGGAGTCTCAAAGCTTTAGAAATGGCTTTATAACCTTTTCCCAGACTGATAGATCTCAGTTACTTTGTTTCTCATTTGTTCCTGAATTTCTTTGGATCACAGCATGATGTCTAGCTTTTGAGGATCTTTTGGTCTACATCACTTTGTCAGGCAGGTCCTATTTAAGTGATTTCTTGATTGAGAACAAGTGTGGCAGTAATCAGGCCTGGGTGTGGCTAGAGAAATTGAATTCCGCTTTCCAAAGATGTGATAAACTACAGTTAATTTATGTTTTAACGGGGGGGGGGGGGGTCAGCAATCACTTATTCACACATGGCCATGCAGGTTAGGATTTTTTTTTTTTTACCCTTAATATTAAACACCTTCATTTAAAAACTGTATTTTGTGTTTACTTGTGTTATCTTTGTCTAATATTTAAATTTGTTTGATGATCTGAAACATTTAAGTGTGACAAACATACAAAAAATGAGAAATCAGGAAGAGGGCAAACACTTTTTCACGCCACTGTATACACATTTTTTTAAAATTTTCTTTCAAATTTCACACACAATTTTCAGACCGATTAAAGAAAATGGCCCCAAAATGTCCTATTTGGCTATGTTAACGTGGTGGTTTTGGGGGTTGCAGGTGGTCCCAGATCTGACCTTTAAATTCTGATTTGTTCCAAAATGAACTGGTTTCTTCTGGGGCTCAGTCATCATGTGGGATGTGTACTTTTTGTGTAATCCTGCTAAAATTATAAGACTTTGCATCCATCTCTGCCTTTTACAGTGGTATGCAATAACGACCGCTTTTCATATTTTCTCTCTCTCTCTTGTGTGTTCAGCGTTGCCTACCTGCTGTTTGTCAGACACCTGGGAGGAATACTGGCAGTGGCGAACATCAGAGGGGGTGGAGAGTATGGCCTTACCTGGCACAAAGGTACACACATGCAACAGAGACAGCAGAATGTCTGAGAGAACCTTAAGATTTCTTTGGTTTGTTTAAAAACTGAAGTGACTGCCGTTTTTCTGTGCCTCAGCGGGTACTTTAGGAAACAAGCAGAACTGCTTTGATGACTTCCAGTATGCAGCAGAGTACCTGATCCAGGAGAAGTACACTGCAGCCAACCGCATCGCTATCAATGGAGCCTCTAATGGAGGGCTGCTCGTGGGTGAGTAGAACAACAGCCGTGTGTTTGTCTTTATTTGTTTATATGTCTAATGGTATTCAAAGGAAGAAAACGTGTTTTAACAACATGGTATACCCAAGAAACTAATAAGCTGCAGTCCACTCTGAGATTGTGGAAGCATTGCCTTTTATCTTTATATCTGGGAGCATCCAAAGAAACTGCAACTTTTCTTCCTCCCCATAATTTCACAGATCAGTTCCGTCTGTGTGATTCAACCCATGAGGCCTTTAGCAATATTGCTTGTCTCCTTTTTTTTTTTTTTGCATTTAATGCCTAAGCCTCCCCCTGAAAATATCACCCAAGTTCAAAGTTCAGATTTCCAGTCTATCGCAAGTCTCGGCTGGAGAGATTGTGCTGCTTTGTGTTCTTTATAGTACATTTTTCATAATTACTAATGTCAGATTCATCTAGCAGTAGTTAGCTGCTTAGCTTCAATTAATTTAGCTATTAAACACCACATTAGACAGTGCTTAGTCACATCATTTACCAAAGGCTGGCTGCCATATGGCATTGCACAACCCAACTAATGCACGCTTCCCTGGTGTGTGGGCAGCCATTTAGGAGTGATTGTGTTTGGAGTAAAGGGGATGTTGGTGCTTCAGTGTCTGTGTTTGTATGCAAATAGGAACCTCAGGTACTAATTTTGAATATACACACAGCGGCATGCCTGAACCAGCGTCCAGACCTGTTTGGCTGTGTTGTAGCTGAAGTGGGTGTGATGGATATGCTGAAGTTTCACAAATTCACCATTGGACACGCCTGGACCACTGACTACGGCTGTTCTGAGGACGCGGAGCAGTTCAAGTGGCTCATTAAGTATGAAAAAAACCACACAACTTATCCACTTTTTATGTTTTATTTCTGTCTTAAGTCTGAGATTGTTTTGTAACATGCCAGTCCAGTCTTGTAGCCTGTAGGACTGCAGTGAAGAATATTAATCAACAACTAGTTTTATAATCGGCTAATTGTGTATTTCCCCCTTTAGCTCCTATTTCCATCTTGCAAGGAAAAAAGAATTGAGGGAAGAAATATCACAAATTTAGGAGAAAAAGTGCAAATGCACAAGAAAAAAGATGCAAATTTCAGAGGAAAAAGCCAAAAGAGATGTTATTCTTTTGAGAAAAACATCACAAATTGCATGAAAAAGTCACAAAGTTATCAGAATAAAAAAAATAATAAAGCACAAATTTTCAAGAAAAAAACAACAACACAGATGTCTCGAGAAAAATTGCAGATTTATTAGGCAGCATTGTTGCAAAATACAGAGAAAACAATTGCAAATTCATAAGAAAAAGTCGCAAATGTAATAGAAAAAAAATTGAAACGAATGAGGAAAAACATTTCTGGGGATAAAATGACCAGTTTCTAAGAAAAACGTTGCAGATTTAAAAGGAAAAAAGTCACAAATTTAAGAGAGCCAACCCCGCTCCAACACACACACACACACACACACAAATTTCCTAACAAAAAGTCACAAATTTTTGAGAAAACATTGCAAACATACATAAAAAAAAGTCACAAACCTATCAGGGGAATAAAGAAATGATAAATTTTCTGAGGAAAATATACAAATGTCAAAATCATCAGTCAACTAATTGAAAAAAAAAAAAATAGCCGTCAGATTAATTGGCAACAAGAATATTCATTAGTTGCAGTTTTACCTGCTTGAATTTTAAGTAAATCAACACTGACCATGTTTACATGGACACAAGTAACCGGATTAACAGCCTGATCAGAATAAAAATGCTTCATGTAAACATGCCAATCTGAATATTCTGACCCGATCACGCTCATTCGGATCAAAATTTCATTCCAATTGAGACGGGTGGGTTATGCCGATTGTTAATCCAAATGGTGCGCATGAAAACACTTATTCCGAAGGCTGGGCAGAGAATATGTTTACTGCGCATGTCTGTACACCAGCCACACGTCGACGTGACGTATTTCCACCTTAGCAGCAGCTAGCGGAAGACATAGCGGGAGTGAAACAAAATTGCTCTGTATCGTCCTGCTGTCTCCCTCTGTTCATCATATGCAGAAGTATGTACTTGTAGCTTCATTACGGAGACCAGCAGAAGCAAAAGTACAGTCTGAATAACACAATACAGGTCCATTTCAAAAAGAGAAAGACACGAAGCCGGGCTTGTTTACACCGGAAGTTGCTTCTTCGTCTACTGTTTTTGAAATGTCGATGTGTGCATGTCAAAATGATTTAGTCCGTTCAAATGTGTGACACATGGAAGCGCACGTCCTAATTGGATCAGCTTTTTCAGGATCCATGTAAACCGTAAAATTCTAATGGGAATTGTAATCAGATTGAAGAAATGTTGCCCATGTAACCGTGGCTACTGATGCATACTCAGGCTAACATGCTAGTGTTACTAGGTTGTTAAAATGGTGTTGTTGTTTAATCTCTCGTGAAATATCACTGTCTGTAGGTTTGCCAAAAACATTTAAGCAATACACAAATGCATCATCTTCCTTGCAACTTACAGCTTGACAGTTTTGCCTAATCAATGTTGCTGTCTTTGGAACACTTATTTTTTTTTAATAATTGATAAACGACGGTCACATGTGACAATGCCGGACCATGCAGTGGCAGTTTTCAGACATCTGTGACCAGCTGAAACAACCTCACGTTCACGTCCCTCCCTGCAGACCATGTGTCTGCATTCTCTTGTCTGTTAGCACAAAACATCCTCGAGGACCTGTTGTTTGATTATTTTTTTTTTTCTGGGGGGGGGGGTGGTTTGGTGAAGACACTGCTGAGCTTTTGTTTTCCTGTCTGGTTTCTAGATAATTGACATGAGCAACACCCCTGTTTATAGCTGTCATTGGTGTGCTGTCCTTTATATTTACTCGGTAGCTCAGTGTTTTCTCCCAACACTTGACATAAAATAATTGGTGCATTTTTTGTGAAAACAATCATTATGTGCCAGGTCTTGTTTTCGATAATTTGAAGATCTGTTAGCAGCTCTTGACTCACCTTTATACGATAGAATGACACATCAGAAGAATTGAATGATGTATAAAAGTTCAAAAACAATTTCCTCTCTAAGGAAACCCTCCTCACATTTTACCGTCCAACTGTCACCTTCTCTCCAGATATTCTCCTCTTCATAACCTCCCTCAGCCACCCTACACCGGCCCTCCCTACCCCGCTGTCCTGCTTCTCACGGCTGATCATGACGATCGCGTGGTGCCTCTGCACACCCTGAAGTATTGTGCTACGCTGCAATATGGGGTCGGCAGCAGCCCCGCCCAGGTTCAGCCCCTGATGGTCCGGGTGGACACCCGCAGTGGACACGGTGCGGGGAAACCTACGGCCAAGGCCATCTTGGAGGAGACTGACGTCTTTTCCTTCATTGCTCAGACTCTCGGGCTTGGCTGGAAGGAGTGAGGAGAGCATGTCAGATAAGAGAAGTTTAGGGTCTGCTCAATCAGGGAGGTATTTTAAAAGATAATTTTCATTATTTTGTTCTCAGAAACATTACTTTTCAGTAACTGATATCACTCATCAAATCACTGTTTTTAATATGTTCTAGTATGGTGGTGTGCAATGCTGTTTCCACACACATTTTAACTCCAGATTACCTTTACTAATTGAAGTAAAAGATGAATTTGTTTTACATTCAAAGTTTGTAACTGAACTAAAGCAGCTGCAATAAAATACTTTACTGTCATGTCTGTCTACTGCACTATTGTGACATTTAGCAGGGCTGTTCCATTTCAACAGCATGGGTGCCAACTTGGAAGATAAGAGGGTGAGGTGAATTCCTGACAACAAATTCCATCAATTACACATTGAGATTTAGCACTTAGTATTATTACATTTTCACTATAACAGTATATTAACCAACTAAACATTTTTTATACCATATTTAGAAAGCAGGAAGCTATGGTTACAAGGCTTGACTGGAAGGTTCATATCCCTGAGTATGAAAAAGAAACACAGCAGACACTTTGGCATGTGGCACAAAAGTCCTAAACTTATTATTTAAATTTTGCAAGATTAAAGTCTTAGATTTGTAACAAAGTGATGTAAATTTGCAATAAAATAAGTGAAAAATTTACCATTGCCAAGTTAAAAATTTGAGGAAAAAAGCTGCTGAGGGGGGACATTTCTGATGGAGCCAATGACCTGAGATTTTCACCAGGTATCAGTAACAACCCAAGTAATCCATAAATACAAAGAAATCAAGGCAACTGTTCACAAAACAGGTTTTATTTAATAAAGTTGAATGACTCAGGGAATAAGTATTGAACACATTAAGAATAAAGGTGCAAAAAGGCATAGAAGGGCAAGAAACCAGCTGAAATCCATCAGAATTGAAGAAGCCACCCCATCCTCCATCAGTGCAAATTAATTTCAGCTGGTTACATTCTGATTGATAGCCTTTAAAAAAATCTGTGAATATCAGATTGTCACACCACAAAGAACTCATGATGGGTAGAAGCAAAGAGCTCTCTCTAGACCTTCACAACCTTATTGTTGCAAAACATAATAATGGCTTTGGTTACAAGCGCATTTCTATACTGCTGAATGTTCCAAGGAGCACTGTTGGAGCCATCATTCGGAAGTGGAAAGAACATCATTTTACCATAAACCGGCCATGATCAGGAGCTCCTCGCAAGATTTGTAACAGAGGAGTAAAAGAATTATCAGAAGAGTTATCCAAGAGCCAAAGACCACTCATGGAGAGCTCCAGAAAGACCTGGAGTTAGCAGGTATCAATTAAATTAAAAATAATTAAATCAATTAAGTCACCCTTATTGTCATTCAACTGTACAACCAATCATGTACAGTAGAATGAGATTGTGTTTTACCTATCTACTGTGTTAATCACACACACCCCAAGTGCAGAATCAAGAGGGCCGCTGCCATGCAAGGCGGCGCCACAAATTTCCCTCCTCCATTCCATTATTGCTGAGCACCAAGCTGGATGGCAGGAAGTTCCACTTTTATATGGTCTTCGGCATGACCCGGCCGGGATTTGAACCCCTGCCTTCCGGGTGTGGGGCAGATGCTCTACCAACTGAGCCACCACTCCGGTGTATTGCTGTTTCAAAGAAAACAATAAGCAATGCGCTCAACCGACATGGGCTCTATGTCCACTCACCTCACAAGACTCCATTGCTGAAGAAAAAGCATGTTGAAGTTTGTTTAAAGTTTGCTGCACAACATTTGAGCAAGCCAGTAAAGTACTGGGAAAATATAGTCTGGTCAGATGAGACCAAAATTGATCTTTTTGGATGCCACAACACACAGCAGAGAAGAAATGGCACTGCACATCAGCCCCAAAACACCATACCAACAGTGAAGTTTGGAGGTGGGAACATTATGGTGTGGGGGTGTTTTTCAGCACATGGTACGGGCAGACTTCATATAATTGAAGGAAAGATGAATGTACAAATGTACAGAGACATCCTTGATAAGAACCTGTTGTTGCCATCTGCCAAGATGCTGAAGATTAAACGAGGGTGGACATTTCGGCAAGACGATGATCTCAAATACACAGCTAAAGAAACTCTCAACTGGCTCCAGAGAAAGAAAATAAAGCTGCCAGAATGGCCCAGTCAGTCACCTGACCTGAATCCAATTGAAAATCTATGGAACGAGCTGAAGATCAGAGTTCATAGACGACACCCACAGAACCTTCAAGATTTGAAGACAGTTTGTATGGAAGAATGGGTTAAAATCACTCCTGAGCCTAATTTCTCCATAAAGGAGGCATCTGGAAGCTGCCATTACCAACAAAGGCTTTCCTACTAAATATTAAATGAATTTCACCAAGCATGTTCAATACTTATTCCCCATGTCATTCCATCCATCCATCTTCTTCCGCTTAATCCTTTTCGGGTCGCGGGGGGGCTGGACCCTATCCCAGCATCTATGGGCGAGAGGCAGGGTCCACCCTGGACAGATCGCCAGTCCACCACAGAGAGACAGACAACCATTCGTGACAACCAACCAACAGACAACCAACCGTGATGTCATCCATTCAGTAACCAGCAGGCTGCAGACAGAACACCCAGATGCTCTTCTCCTCATCTCAGGCGATTTCAACCACGTTTCACTGTCTCCCATTCTGCCCACTTTCACCCAGTATGTCACATGCCACACTAGAGACAATAAAACACTGGATTTGTTCTACGCAAACACTAAGGAGGCGTACACCTCATCACAACTCCCCCCACTTGGGAGATCGGATCACAACTTGGTTCATCTCCGACCGGTGTACAAACCCCTAGTGCACAGACAACCTCCGGCCATGCACACTGTGGAGTTATGGTCTGAGGAGACAATGGACACTCTAAAGGACTGTTTTGAAGCCACTGCCTGGAAGCAGCTCTGTGATCCACATGGTGAGGACATCGATGGCCTCATTCACACCTTCACGGGCTACCTCAGCTTCTGTGTGGACAAATCCGTTCCCACCAAGACCATACGGCGTCACTCAAACAACAAACCCTGGATCAACCCTGAGATAAAAACACTTCTGAGAGAGAAGAAGAGGATCTTCAGGTCGGGGAACAGGGAGATGCTGAAGTCCGTACAGAGGGAGCTGAGGAGAAAGATCAGAGAAGGCAAGGACAGCTTCAGGAAGAAGATGGAGGACAAGCTGCAACAGAGCGACATCAGCGGGGTCTGGAGAAACCTCAAAACCATCTCGGGGCTCCAGAATACCTCCCCCCAGGCCACGGGGGGCAGGGAGTGGGCGAACAACCTGAATCTGTTTTTCAATAGATTTGACCAACCGCCCTCCCCCCTGTCTGCACAACAACCACTGCTGCCTCTAAGAAATCAAGTCCTGCTGCCCACTCCCCACTCCACCCACACCCCCCCCACTCCCAACACACAGCCCCCCATCCTGACCCTGACCAAGACCCAGGTGAGGACGGAGCTGAGGAAGATCAAGGCGAGGAAGGCGTCGGGACCGGACGGCATCAGCGCAAAGCTCCTCAAGTCCTGTGCAGACCAGCTGTGTGGGATTGTGACGTATATCTTCAACATGAGCCTGAAACTGGGGAGGGTACCACAGCTGTGGAAAACATCTTGTGTGGTACCTGTACCAAAAACTTCCCACCCCAAAGACCTGAACAGCTACAGACCGGTGGCCTTGACGTCCCACTTGATGAAGACCCTGGAGAGACTGCTCCTTGCTCATCTCCGCCCCCTGGTGGAACCAGCGATGGATCCACTCCAGTTCGCCTACCAGCATGGCATTGGGGTGGAGGATGCGGTGATCTTCCTCCTTCACCGTTCTCTGTCCCACCTGGAGAAGCCCGGGAATATGGTGAGGATCATGTTCTTTGACTTCTCCAGTGCTTTCAACACCATCCAACCGATGATCCTGAAGGACAAGCTGCTGCGCGCAGGGGTGGACCAGCACCTGTCATCATGGATCCTGGACTACCTCACGAACCGGCCTCAGTTTGTGAGAACCCGGGACTGTGTTTCCGACACGATCATCAGTAGCACGGGGGCCCCCCAGGGAACGGTGCTGGCTCCCTTCCTGTTCACTCTTTATACTGCGGACTTCTCACACAACACAACACATTGCCATCTACAGAAGTTCTCTGATGACTCTGCGATCGTTGGTCTCATCTCCAACAGAGATGAAGCTGAGTACAGAGGGCTTATCCAGGACTTTGTGGACTGGTGCCATCGGAACTGCCTCCAGATCAACGCGAGGAAAACTAAGGAGCTGGTGGTGGACTGCCGCAGGCATGGGCAGCCCCTCACAGCACCAGTAAATATACAGGGAACAGACATCGAGATGGTGACATCCTATAAGTACCTGGGTATTCATCTGAACAATAAACTAGACTGGTCACACAATACTGACGCACTCTACAAGAAGGGACAGCGCAGGCTGTTCCTGCTGAGGAGACTCAGGTCTTTTGGTGTACAAGGGGCGCTGCTGAAGTCATTCTATGACACGGTGGTGGCATCAGCCATCACTTTTGGAGTGGTCTGCTGGGGCAGTGGCATTACTGCAGCCGATAGGAAGAGACTGAACAAACTGATTAAGAAAGCTAGCTCTGTCCTGGGGCAGCGCCTTGATCCGATGGAGGAGATAGGAGAGAGAAGGATGGTGGCTAAACTGTCATCTCTGCTGGAGTCCGAGTTCCACCCTATGCAGGACATACTGGATGCACTGAGGAGCTCATTTAGCAGCAGACTACATCATCCCAGGTGCACAACCGAGAGGTTTCGTAGGTCCTTCCTACCAACGGCTGTCAGACTGTACAACCTAAGCAGGGCTGCTCGCAGAGATAGCAAAAAGACGTAACAAACTAATAGTTTTTTTTGAATGCAAAAGATGCAATAGACTTACACAATGGTCCTCTCCGGCATACAACTAGGAACATACCGGTCGCTATGGAGGGTGAGAATATGTATGGGCACATAATCATACCATGTAGGATAACTAAATAGACGGTTATGCTGTTTCATCCCACCTAGCAACAATGCTCTGCACTGTGTGTGTTTATATATTTACATATTTATTCCATCTAGCTACAATGCTCAGCACTGGGTGTGTTTATATTTATATATCTATATATTTATTCCATCTAGCTACAATGCTCCGCACTGTGTTTTTATATATCTACATATTATTCCATCTAGCTACATTGCTCCGCACTGTGTGTGTTTATATACTTGCATATTTATTCCACCTAGCTGCAATGCTCCGTACTGTGGGTGTTTATATATTTACATATTTATTCCATCCAGCTACAATGCTCTGCACTGTGTGTCTGTGTGTGTGTGTGTATATATATATTTTATAGTAATATGTACATATGTATATTAGCTGCTCTTGCTTGCTTGTTTTTTTTCTTGCCTTCTGATTGTTGCTCTGAGTGTTGCTATCCCTGTGCTGTTGCAATCCTGGAATTTCCCCGTTGTGGGGCTAATAAAGGCTTATCTTATCTTATCTTATTCACTCTCACATCCATACCTAAGGACAATTTAGAATCCCCTGTGTACGCCCCTCCCGACGCGGACACGCGCGAAGCTCAGCGCGTGCTCGCGGATCACATTCAACACACAGAGCGGAGTTTTCCAGACTCGCTGATTATTGTGGCTGGCGACTTTAATCAGTGCAATCTGAGCCACGATCTCCCCCGCTACAAACAGTTTATTAAATGCCCCACCAGAGGATTAAACACACTGGATCACTGTTACACCACAGTGAAAGACGCATATCGCGCTGTTCCTCGAGCTGCGCTGGGATTATCTGATCACGTGATGGTTCACCTCATTCCCACATACAGACAGAGATTGAAGCTCACTAAACCTGTTGTGAGCACTACGAAGATACGGACCAGTGATGCTGAGGAGAAGCTGGAAACGTGCATGGAAATATCTGACTGGGGCATGCTTAAAGGAGCCACGCATGATCTGGATGAGTACACGGACACTGTGAACTCATATATCCACTTTTGTGAAGAGAACATTCTTCCATCACGCACCAGGGTGAGTTACTCTAATGACAAACCCTGGTTCACAGCTAAGCTCAGACAGATCAGGAAGGAGAAGGAAGCAGCGCTGAAAAGTGGAGACAGGGACTGCTACAGGGAGGTTAAATACCGGTTTAACAGAGAGCTGAAGAGGGCTAAATCTGTGTACTCAGAGAGACTCCAGCAGCAGTTCACTGCTAATGATTCGGCTTCTGTGTGGAGAGGACTGAGGCAAATCACCAACTATCGACCTAAGGCTCCTAAAGGTCAGGATGACAAAGCCCTTTGTCAAAGACTGTCCCAACACTATGCCCGTTTTGACACCTTGTCATCTGTGTCCAACTCCCCCCCTCCCTCCAGCTCCACAGCCTCCACATTCCCTACTTCATTTAAGGCACCCCCCCCTCCTCCCCCCCTCCCCTTATCATCAGTGAGCAGGATGTGCTCAAACAGTTCTCCAGACTGAACCCGCACAAGGCCCCCGGCCCAGACGGCGTGTCTCCCTCCACCCTGAGACTCTGTGCGAAACAGCTGGCTCCTGTATTCACAGACATTTTTAACACCTCCCTTAAGTTATGCCACGTGCCGTCCTGCCTCAAATCCTCCACCATCATCCCTGTCCTCAAGAAGCCACGGATCACTGGACTTAATGACTACAGACCTGTAGCGCTCACCTCTGTAGTCATGAAGTCCTTTGAGCGCCTGGTCCTGTCCCACCTCAAGTCCATCACCACCCCTCTCCTGGACCCGCTGCAGTTTGCCTACCGAGCCAACAGGTCTGTAGACGATGCAGTCAACCTGGCCCTCCACTCCATCCTGCAGCACCTGGACTCCCCGGGAACCTACGCCAGGATCCTGTTTGTGGACTTCAGCTCCGCATTCAACACCATCCGCCCCGCTCTGCTCCGGGACAAGCTGTTCCTGCTCAACGTGCCTGACTCCCTCTGCAGGTGGATCATCGACTTCCTGACGGACCGGAGGCAGCATGTGCGGCTGGGAAAGACTGTCTCAGACTATACTAGCATCAGCACCGGATCACCCCAGGGCTGTGTACTTTCCCCCCTACTCTTCTCCCTTTACACCAACTCCTGCACCTCCAGCCACCAGTCTGTCAAGTTGATCAAGTTTGCGGACGACACCACCCTCATCAGGCTCATCTCCAACGGCGACGAGTCCGCCTACAGGAGAGAGGTGGCCCAGCTGGCGTCCTGGTGCAGCAATAACAACCTGCAGCTGAACGCTCTGAAGACAGTGGAGATGATTGTAGACTTCAGGAAAGTCACTACTCCTCTGCCCCCCCTCACCCTCTCAGGCTCTCCCATCACCACTGCTGATTCCTTCCGCTTCCTAGGCACTACCATCACCAGGGACCTCAAATGGGAGCTGACCATCAGCTCACTCATCAAAAAAGCCCAGCAGAGGATGTTCTTCCTGCGGCAGCTGAGGAAGCTCAAGCTACCCACCAAGATGTTAGTGCAGTTCTACACAGCCATCATCGAGTCCATCCTCACCACCTCCATAACCGTGTGGTACGCAGGAGCCACTGCCAGGGACAGACTAAGGCTGCAGCGCGTCGTGCGCACTGCTGAGAAGGTGATCGGCTGCAAGCTCCCATCTCTCCAGGATCTGTACATCTCCAGGACCCGGAGGCGTGCTGGCCGGATCATAGCCGATCCCTCACACCCTGGTCACGTACTGTTTGCCCCCCTCCCCTCTGGTAGAAGACTTCGGTCCATCCAGACTAAAACCTCCCGTCACATGAACAGCTTCTTCCCCTCTGCCATTAGACTGCTGAACACTAAGTGACTTATTGACTCTCGTGCACCATGTACAGCAGCTCAACCAGACTCATGTCAATCATCACTGTTTTCTTCCTGCATTACCGACTGCACTATATAGTTCTCCACAGTATCTGCTGCTGGCTAATATATATTTTAACTGTTGACCAGTATCACTTAATCTTATCCTACACTTTATTACATGTATAGTTTATTTCTCTTATCTTATCATGTTTAATGTTGCAGCATTGTACCGAGACAAATTCCTAGTTTGTGTACTACATGAACAATGGCAATAAACCTGATTCTGATTCTGATTCCCAGTTGATGCCAATTAACCTAACTTGCATGGTTTTTTTTGGCATGTGGGAGAAAACCGGAGGAAACCCACGCAGACACGGGGAGAAAATGCAAACTCCACACAGATCACTGTTGGCCGGGGGCTGGGATTGAACCCAGGATCCCCGGCCAAAGGTGAGTTGCTGTGCTGCCGCAGTGCTAACCACTCCGCCACCGCGCTGCCCCGTGTCATTCCACTCTAGTAAATATAACTTGTTTTGTAAACACAGCTGCCTTGATTTTGTCATAATGGGCGCAAATAGGACACCACACGCTCACTGTAGGTTGGCACATTTATTAATGAAGGCACAATCAAGAACGCTTATACAAATACAACAAAATGAAGTGCAAGACGATACTAGTGAAACACAAAACAGAAGTGCTGGAGGAGAGTTGGGCTCAACGTTCAAAGGTACGGAAAGTCAGGGAACGCCTGACCAGGAGCGAAACCCAGCCAGAGCACTTTCAAGGGCTGTGGGGCTCAACGGCCGAGAAAACGGGGGGGGGGCACCAGGATGGAGCACTCCAGCTCACCTCAACAGTGGAGTCCGAGTCACTCAGCAGTAGTGATCCAGAGGACAGTTACAGAGGAGAAGGACACGACAATGGGCAGAGGTTGTCATGTCCCTTAAATGCAACATGTAATCAGAGACAGGTGCAATTCATGAGTGACAGAATGGACAGCAGCTGTGCAGCCCCAAAGAGATCGACAGCCAGAAGCGCTGTCAAAATAAACAAACCGGAAATCATAAAAATACAAACACAACAGAACTCCAATCATGATAATCTTGTAGATAACGGTGAGCAGACAGAAAAATGCTCACTGGGCAGGAAAACTGGGCCCGGCTCTAACCCATGCCCCAGGTTCATGACACATTTCTTTGTATGCATGTATTACTTGGGTTGTTACTGATATCTGGTGAAAGTCTCAGGTGAATGGCTCCATCAGAAATATGTTTAATGAGGAAAAATGTTGACGTGTTCAATACTTATTTTCCCTGCTGTAAATGGCTCTATTTAGCACATCATTTTCCCTCCCTGACACAAACACTCAGCACAAGTGTTCATGATATCTAACTTAATAGACAGCTTTGGTTCAGCTAAAACTGTACTTGTGCCTCAGTGATCCTTCCCCCTTGGAAATGCTGACTCTGTCATCACAGACTGCAGTGGGGGCTACAGTCTTGTTTGCACTTCGGTATTAAAAAACAAAAAAAAACAAAAACTGGGTTCATGTCCACACTGTGACAGGGATGCTGTCGGGGCTCAGTTTTGTTCCATGCAAAAATGGCCAGTTGACTTTTTTTTTTTTATCACCAGATTGTCGTGCCAGATTTTGCATGACAAACAAATAACTTCACCCATGAAAACAAGCCTGAAACATGAGGCTAAAAAAAGCTTAATTAAGCAAAACTGACAACTGAGTGAATATGCTTGTTTGGTCACATCGTTTAGTCCGCCCTGTTTGAGTTCTGTGTATCTGTGGCCCAGAGGTTTTTGTATGTTTATTTTGCTATGCTGGCCAAAAAAATGCCTGAAGTCTGAATATTATCAAATAAAATATTCATATTTTATCTTTTTTTTTTCAGTGAATAACTGCAGTTATTTACATGCCGTCTTGTCATAGTATTCAAATTATTGACTTGTATAAAGATGTCTGCTTAATTTGCTTGTTTTTACACCCACCCAAAAAACAAACAAAAACCCCATGAAAAGTAGTGGCCTATGCATAGCTCAACCTCTCCCTTCTTAGTTCTCACATGTGCCACCAGGTGGCAGTATTGGACTGTAAAAACTCAGCCACCACATCAACGCCCAGCTACACATCTCGTGGTCAAAGGTGAGGTGGTAGTTTAGTGTCGCTGTGCTTGGCTGCTTGTTCGGGATAGATTGCAGAGTTATTTTATTATTCTTTTTAAAATTCACAAGCAGCCAGATGTGTCCTTTATACCGATATTTGTCTGAGGATCTTTGGGGTTAATTGTTCGTCCATCCATCCATCTTGTACTGCTTATCTGGGGTCTGGGTTGCAGGGTCAGCAGTCTAAGCAGAGTAGCCCAGACTGCCTCCCGGTTCACAAAGCACCATGAGCTCCATGATCCCTCCCGCAGGTAGTGAGCCTGTTAGAGGGTGGACCCACATGGCTCCATTGGATACACTGGGTCCTTCTTGTGACTTTTTTTCATAGGGATCTGCTGCACCGCTCTTGGTCTGGTCCTTCACCCAGGACCAGTTTGTCTTGGGAGACCCTACCAAGGGTATGTTGCCCCCGACAACATAGCTTCTGCAATCATTAGGGCACACAGACTCGTCCACCATGATAAGGCGGCGATCCACAGAGGGGGTTGATTGTATGTTTGAGAAATTAGAGGATTTGTATGTGGGGTGGGGGGGCGGGATGTGACGTTTTTTCGAGAAGCTGAATAGTGGGAGGAGCATGAAGTTTGAGAGGAAAAGTTGAGAGGTGGATCACAGAAATGTGACATGTCAGCCAGTGACAATAAACGGACGCAGAGAGTGGCTGAAAGTGCACTTACGACTCCTGGGAGGCAGGCAGACCTAAGAATGTTTTAACTGTCAAAAAAAAAGAGCCGGTCAGCTCTCTCACCACGAGCTACCGGTTTTGTCAGCCAGCCTCAGAGAGTGAGTAAAGTCGTCCGTTCGGTCACTCAGAGTTTAATCTGGGCTCAGTGGGAAGTTTTGATTTCGTCAGACTGAACCCCGGGCCTTATCTAAGTACCTCTCAGTGGAGAGATTCGATGGGAAAAAGGAGAGCAGGAAGCAGAGAGCGCTGCAGGAAGAGGATTTGCAGACAATGAGTCTTTGCCACAGGGACAGAGTGGTTGAATGAAGCTAGGAAAGACAAAGGCGGTAATAAGCTGGACATATGAGAGACAGAGAGAGGGGTTTAAGATCATGCAGCAAAAAAGGCTGCGACAGTCTTCTCTCAGGAGTGTCCCAGAGGATCGGACGGGCTTTTGGCGTTTCATTTCCTTCATTCGCCCGCCCGTCACCTCTTGAGCTCCCTCTCCTCACGTGTGTTATTCACACGCCCAGCCTTTACATCTTTTTTTTTCCCCCTCTGGAGAAATCGGAGCTTTTACCTACGAACGCCTCATCTCAGACTCACAGGTCCCCCTTCTGTCCTCCCTTTTTGTTTACTCCACTCCCTCCATAATGCAGGGATTAATTTCTCAAAGCCGATTTGAGCTGCGGCACGCTTCGGCAAGGAGCGAAGAGCAGAACTTTTGTGCTGGGGGAAGTTTCTCCTTCACACTGGCTTAGAGGTGGACCGTTTTCCCCTTTATGCCGCTCGCTTTAATCTTCACACGGAGCAGCGCGGGGAGGGGATCGGGAGGACGAGAAGGGGAAGAGGCCTCCCAGCCCACCGCTGGGAATCACTGATGTTGCTACAGAGGTGCTGTCTGATTTCTCACGTGCTTCTTTGTGAATTCTTCAGCCTCCCCCTTTAGTTCTCTGGCATTTTGTACTCTTGCATGTCTGTGATCTCATTTCAGGCTCTGTAAGTTTAAAACCCTCAAATGTATTTCTGATCATAAAGTATTAAAGGTGCAGGTGTGTAATATTTTGGGGAATCTAAATTCAAAAAATAATGCAACATTATTTCTTTTTTTAGTGTTACAGTATACCAGGGGTGTCCAACCATGTGCCATGGAGAGCCAAGACCCTGCAGGTTTTACCTCCAACCAGTGTCTTCAACAGCAGATTTCTGTGAACTTCTTCCCACTGATTGCTGATAAGTGAAAACACCTGCTGAAGAGACTGGGTAGAAGAGAAAACCTGCAGGGTCTTGGCTCTCCATGGCACATGGTTGGACACCCCTGCAGTATACAGTCATTCTTGAGAGGGCTGCAGCTAATGACTGTTTTACGGCTCAGGTAATCACCCACTCTAATCGAAGATTACTCAAGTAATCTCATAGTTTTGGGTTTTTTTAAAAGAAACTTGCATTGACCAACATTTATGGAACTTTCTTTCCTAAAGAGCAGTAGTAATTGTACCAAACGCTCAATAAAACAGGTACACATTTATTGCAATGCTTATTGCGATGTTTATTGCATAGAACATAATGGTACATTACACCATAAAGTTCCTTTCGCTAGCCATTAGCATCTGCTAGTGGCCGCTGTTAGCATCCAGATGCTAACGGTGGTGACTATGTTCTTTGTTCATATAAGCACAACTAGCGTAGCTGACTACATTCTGTTCATCTTAACTTTAATAAATTTCAATCACATACCTTGTCTCAGGTGCACTGGCTGTGCATGATGTGGGATATTTTCTGCCGAGACACTTTAACATGCAACATTGTAGCATGCTAGCTCGCCGCTCGGCTTTACCATGTACACACTGCACAATGTTTTCCTTCAATTTGAGCTTGTAATTGTTCCAAACTTGAGATACTTTTGTTATTTTTTAAAATTTTCTTTATCTTTGCCAGCCCACTACTATGCCACTCTGCCATGGCGCTGTTAAACAAATCTGCGTTTTGTTTAGGTAGCGTGACCGGAAGAAGGTCATAGACTGGAAGTGCTACATTAAACGACACGTCAGCACATAAATTTTGGATTGAGAATTTTTTATAACCGAATTATTCGAGTAATCACTGCAGCCCTAATTCTTAAGTAAAATATGTTGTATTTTCTGTATTGTAAGATTAGGGTTTTTTATACACAGGAAGTGGGTCCCTTTCCATGTAGGCGGCCATTTTTGACCATTATAATGTCTTTCTAAGTTTACATTTAAAATTCTAATTACACAAATGACTTCCATATTTTATCCTAAATGCTTTAGAATGGAGTAATGACCAATATAGTGGAAATATTTGAATTTTAAAATTTTATTGCTTAATTGCGCCAATGCTTAAACACTGCACTTTTAAAGAGATCTATGATGGCGTATGAGGGCCATCTGAGAAGTAAAAAAAACGCTGGGGTTTGAGGGGGGTATTTAAAAAGAAGTAGAACATTTATGAGAAAAAAATGGAAAATTTATGCATTTATAAAAAACGTTCAAGTAAAAAAAGTTGGCTGGAAAATATGGGAGGGGTTATGAAAAAAGGCAAATTTAAAAGAAAAAGTAGAAAAATTGTGAGATAAAAAGTTAAAATCTACAACAAAAATAATTTACTGAGAATTTTCTTTAAAAAGGCATGGTTAAGGGAGCACATATGAAGAAAAATGTGGCAAATTTAAGAAAAAAAATCCACAGAAACACAACAGAAAACTTTATCCAGAAGATCACCAGCATTTTATTTATCAATTAGATAATCCACGGACATAATCAATATTCAGTCCCACATTGTATAG
Organism: Pholidichthys leucotaenia; assembly: GCA_020510985.1. NCBI lineage: Eukaryota > Metazoa > Chordata > Actinopteri > Cichliformes > Pholidichthyidae > Pholidichthys > Pholidichthys leucotaenia. The sequence goes on along the minus strand of CM035839.1, from coordinate 74,097,206 downwards.
TTGAGGTACAAGCAGAGGGACTTCTTGACCAAAAAAAAAACACTTGCAAATTTTTACCCCCTGTTGAATCCTGGATTTCTTTCCTTTTTGTATTTGAGTTTTTCCCCTCAAAAACTTGCCACGTTTTCTTGTGAAGTTACCACTTTTTTTCTTGAAAATTTGCCCCCAACCAGTTTTTAGCTCGTTCCAATGAAGCTGAAGGGAGCCAATGCGATGGCACGGCGTCCGTCCATATGTCTGTCCACATTTTATGGGATTTGCTGGTCACCAAACTCACACAATCAGATGGGTCTGCATCCGGGTTGAGGTCAGGACGACAGCAGATCTGGGCACTCACATGATTGCAGAAATATCGCTGCTCCTCCTAGGCCAGCGGTCGGCAACCTGTACTCCACAAGGAGCCACTGAGAGTGATTTTTGTATAAAAAAGAAATCTTCATGGAGCCACAAAAATATCTGAGACTAAAAACTAATTTTTGGCCATAACTTTCAGCTATTCTTATCAGTTTTTTGTATTTTTATTTCTAAATTTATTACCTTTTATGGGTAAAACTGCAGCATCTCTTGCATACATTTATTACATTTTTCTCATAAAATTCTAAACTTTTTACAGTAAATATGTGATTTCCAGATTTGTTGTGATATTTTTCTTGCAAATTTGTGGGTATGTTTTCCTCAAAAAATTGCAATTTTTTCCCCCCTAAATTTGTGAGATGTTTTTTTGCATAAATTTTCAGGTTTTCTCATTTTCTATTTTTTTTTTTTTTTAAAGGATTTTTTTCTCATGAAAAGGGTGGATTGTCCTCTCCGGGTTGGGGACAGGCTCCTGCCCCAAGTGGAGCAGTTTAAGCATCTCGGGGTCTCGCTCACAGGTGAGGGGAGAATGGAGCGAGAGATTGACAGACGGATCGGAGCAGCACCTGCAGTGATGCGGACGTTGTTGCGGTGAAGAGGGAGCCGAGCTGTAAAGCAAAGCTGTCGATTTACCGGTCAGTCTGCGTTCCTACCCTCACCTGCTAGGCTATTATGGCTGACTGTGGATGAAAGGCTGACATATAGTTTGGTTCAGTTCCTAAGAAATATTGTTGTCTTCAGAAGACCTTCATATCTGTATTCACTGTTGATTTATACAAATGATAGACATAATCGTAATACCAGACATGTGTAATGCAACGATTTACTTTACCATTACCCAAAAACAAATGCTTTATAGAAAACTGTGACTATAGGGCTGTATCACACTGGAACATACGTCCATCTTCTTTAACTCAGAACAGAAATGGTAGAAGTTTCAAAAAGAAACTAAGAATGTTACTTATAAAGAAGGAATTATGATATTAATTGTGTATGGGTCCTGCCTGTTGGAATCATGGTTTTATGGTTTGACAGAGAACTTAATTAGTTCTGTAATATTGTAATTTTTTTACTAAATTTTTAGACTGTATCGTTGAATGAATTTATAATTCTATCAGTGCATTAATGTCTGTGTGGTTTTACTGTTTTTGATTTTTGTGTGCGTGGACCCAAGAATAGTTGCTACTACAGTAGCAACTAATGGGAATCTGAGTAAAGCTATGGTCATGAGCCTTGGGTAATGATCGAAAGAATGAGATCGCGGATACAAGCAGCTGAAATGAGCTTTCTCTGTAGGTAGGATTGCTGGACTCACCCTCAGAGATGGGGTGAGGAGCTCAGTCAGCCAGGAGAGGCTCAGAGTAGAACCGCTGCTCCTCCACATTGAAAGGAGCCAGTTGAGGTGGTTTGGGCATCTGATCAGGATGCCTCCGGGACGCCTCCCACTTGATGTTTTTTGGGCACATCCCACTAGGAGGAGACCCCAGGGCAGACCCAGGACACGCTAGAGAGACTATATGTCTCCCAGCTGGCCTGGGAACGTCTTGGTATCCTCTCTGAAGAGCTGGAGCAGGTGGCTGGGGAGAGGGAAGTCTGGGCTTCTCTGTTTGAGCTGCTGCCTCCGCGGCTCGGACCTCCGGAAAAGTGGTAGAAGATGGATGGATTTTTCCTCATGAATATGCAACCTTTTTTTCCTAAGGCCTCAGGGAGCTACTTTCTATGGGCAGAAGAGCCACATGTTGCAGACCCCTGTCCTAGGCAGTTGCCTCGATGCTCACCAAACTCACAGTGATCCTATGGTGGGTCTTCATCAACGCTGTGCTCAGAGTCGAGGTCAAAGGTCAGGAGATCTCAGCTTAAATTGGCAATATCCTAAAATTTCTTGGTTTCTCTGATGTTAAGAATTAAACATTATTTTTCTTATAGGTAGCTGCTTTAGTTTGCCAAGTGTTCCTATTTACTGACCTGGCCCAAAACTGACTGAAGTCCTGCGGTGCTGTCCTATATTTAAAGGAAACGTGCTCCTACTACAGTTTATTGTGCAGTTGTTTTTTGTTTTACTTTTCAGCCTTGGGTGTATTGAAAGGAGCTCCCACCCCCCACCCCCCACCCCCCGCAACATGCTGTTTTATTGGCACATCCAGATGTTTGTAGCAAGAGCTGTTTATCATTACTATAAATTATATGCTGCTGCTGTATTTTTCAAAGACCTTCAGAGGTAAACTTTTTGACTTCTTGGTGCATATTTTAGTCGTTTCAGAATGGGAGTCGAGCAGCTGAATTTCTTTGCCCGTTGCTTTAGGAAATGCTCACTGAAGCTCTGGAATAAAGGTTGGCAACCTCTTCTCTGTACACTGCTACTTTTTTTTGCCAAAAAAATCTGCATAGAGCCTCAAAACATTTGTCTAAACTGACCTTTCAACACTAGTAATATGTTTTTCCTCTTAAATATTCAGTTTTTCTCTCATAAATGTGGCTTTCCTTGTAAAGCTTTGTTGCAGACTTTTTAAATCTGCAGCTTCCTGTGTAAATTTGAAACGTTTCTTCTTGTAAATTTGCAAGTTTTTACACTTAAATTTTTGTAAAGTTGCAGCTTCTTCTTTCCTTTGTAAATTTTCAACAGTTTTCTTGGAAGTTTTCAAATTTTGTTTTCATTACTTTAGGACATCAACCTAATAAATTTGCAACAGTCTAGTTGACTGCGATGGACTGGCGATCTGTCCAGGGCGTACCCTGCCTCTCGCCCAAAGATGCTGGGATAGCCTCCAGCCACCCGCGACCCGAAAAGGATTAAGCGGTAGAAGATGGATGGATAGTTTAATTGAAAATTTTTCCATTTCCCCCTTAAAATCTACAACTTTTGGCACAAATTCAAGTTTCTTTGTAAAGTTGAGACTTTGTTTGTGCTCAGCCACAGGGACTCATTGGTTCCACAAAAGAGCCACAGGACAAAATCAGATTCCTAAAAACATGCTGTTCTTCTTCACTGAGACTCTGACTATGACAGCAAGTGTCCGTTTTCTGTCTTGACCTACAGCTACTATAGAGCCAATTCACTTTTTTTTTTTTTTTTACTCCTTGAAGTTGATGGTTGTAGCGTCTGACCAGCTATGCGTCGTCTCACAGACTCCCCATAGAGGATGCTCACGAGGTACAGCTCTGTCGAAACAGCTTTCGTCTCGCTATCACAGGATCGTACATTGCAGCGGGAGCAGAGCCTCTGCAGGGTGTCCACGCTCACTCCACATGAGCCGTATTCGTGTGCACAGCCGTCCTCTGAGGGACAGTGATGGCAGACGGCTACACAGGATCGTCTTGGGTCTTCCCATTCCCCTTTGATCCGTTTCTCTTTACTCATCGTGTCAGTCCTCCCTGAGGCACTTAGGGTTTTTTTCCAACATGAGGGCAGACGGAAAACGATACAGCTGTCCATCAAAAACGAACACTTACTCCTTAGTTGTAAACTTTTTTTTTTTTTTGACTAATCATTCCATCACTAGAGGCTGGGATTTTCAGTATGTCTTTCCGAAGTTTTGATGGTCTTTTTATGCATGCATAAAGTGTTGGTTTACTGGGTTTTCCCGGCCACACGGTATATAGTTTGCATTTTGAAACATGATTTGCATCAGTCTCTCTGAAGAATCCAAGCCCGACTCCCGGTCCCAGTCTCATTTACAGCGAATAAACAGCCAAATCTGATTAAAGATTTATGCTCAAACCGTGAGAAGCCTGATAAAACACAGACTGACACAAACCCCCTTTTGCTATGGAGGGGGCTTACGGAGGGACATGCTGTTTGCATACTAAGACATCACACATAAACTAATGGCATTTATTATAGTATTGCACTGCAAGGGAATAGAAGGCAGATAGCAGATGATTACCCTGCTATTTGGTTCATTTAGCATGAGTGCAGCTGCTGAGATCACTCATGACCCAGAGAAGGTGGAAGTGAAGTCTCAGGGCTATTAGGATTTTATAATTTGCAGCGTGTAGATAAGAACAAGCAAAACTATTTTCGGAGATATAACTTTATTTTATGATTCATGAGTCTGCATAGTCTAGATTACTGAATTTAATAATTACTTAAAGGGCCCATATTGTATAAAGTGGTGCTTTTATGGGTTTTAACTTTAGAAAATGCAGCAGTGGGTCACATGTGTCTTATTAAAATATTAAAACATTAACTTCGTTAAGAAAAACACAGGGCCTTATTTTAGTTAAGCTTTTAAAGAAACTAGTGGATTGCACCTCCTGGGTGTTATGTCACAAACCAACAAGCCCCACCTTCAGTTCTCTGTGTGTTAACAAAACGCACAGTTCGTTCCAGGAATTCACCCAGTCAGTTGCCAGAACTGGTTGAACACCACTCCCCCTTAAGTCAGATTCCTAAAACGTTACAGCACAGCATTTTCATAATGTTGTAAAACCCATGTATACACCTCCATGAATACCATTGTCAGAAGTGCTAATAAACTGGCCTGAAGCTTCACCTTACTGTTGATGCTGAGTACAGTCATTTTGAATTTTTATCTCCTAAATTTGGGTATGGTGCTCCCTCTGCGTGACTTGCAGTGGTGTGAAAAAGTGTTTGCCCCCTTCCTGATTTCTCATTTTTTTTCTATGTTTGTCACACTTAAATGTTTCAGATCATCAAATTTAAATATTAGACAAAGGTAACACAAGTAAACACAAAATGCAGTTTTTAAATGAAGGTGTTTATTATTAAGGGTAAAAAAAAATCCAAACCTACATGGCCCTGTGTGGAAAAAATGATTTCCCTCCGTTAAAACATAAATTAACTGTGGTTTATCACATCTTTGGAAAGCTCAGTTCATTTTCTCTAGCCACACCCAGACCTGATTACTGTCACACTTGTTCTCAATGAAGAAATCACTTAAATAGAACCTGTCTGACAAAGTGAAGTAGACCAAAAGATCCTCAAAAGCTAGACATCATGCTGCGATCCAAAGAACTTCAGGAACAAATGAGAAACAAAGTAACTGAGATCTATCAGTCTGGAAAAGGTTATAAAGCCATTTCTAAAGCTTTGGGACGCCAGCGAACTACAGTGAGAGCCATTATCCACAAATGGTGAAAACATGGAACAGTGGTGAACCTTCCCAGGAGTAGCTGGCCGACCAAAATTACCACAAGAGCACAGTGACGAACTCATCCAAGAGGTCACAAAAGACCCCACAACAACATCCAAAGAACTGCAGGCCTCACTTGTCTCAGTTAAGGTCAGTGTTCATGACTCCACCATAAGAAAGAGACTGGGCAAAAATCACCTACATGGCAGAGTTCCAAGACGAAAACCAGTGGTGAGCAAAAAGAACATAAAGGCTATTCTCAGTTTTGCCTTAAAACATCTTGATGATCCCCAAGACTTTTGGGAAAATACTCTGTGGACTGATGAGACAAAAGTTGAACTTTTTGGAAGGTGTGTGTCTCATTACATCCGGCGTAAAAGTAACACAGCATTTCAGAAAAGGAACATCATACCAACAGTGAAATATGGTGGTGGTAGTGTGATGGTCTGGGGCTGTTTTGCTGCTTCAGGACCTGGAAGAATTGCTGTGGTAAATGGAACCATGAATTCTGCTGTCTACCAAAAAATTCTGAATGTCTGGCCATCTGTTCATGACCTCAAGCTGAAGCGCAATTCAGTTCTACAGCAAGACAGTGTTCCATAACACACCAGCAAGTCCACCTCTGAATGGCTTAAGAAAAACAAAATGAAGACTTGGAAGTGGCCTAGTCAAAGTCCTGACCCGAATTCGATTGAGATGCTGTGGTATGACTTAAAAAGGCGGTTCGTGCTTGAAAACCCTTCAATTCGGCTGAATTACAACAATTTTGCGAAGATGAGTGGGCAAAAAATTCCTTCACAGCGCTGTAAAAGACTGATTGCCATTTATGGCAAACGCTTGATTGCAGTTGTTGCTGCTAAGGGTGGCCCAACCAGTTATTAGGTTTAAGGGGGAATCACTTTTCCACACAGGGCTATGCAGGTTTGGATTTTTTTTTCCCTTATTAATAAACATCTTCATTTAAAAACTGCATTTGGTGTTTACTTATGTTATCTTTGGCTAATATTTTAAATTTGTTTGATTTGAAACATTTAAGTAAATCTGACTTCAGCAGGTGTGACATTTAACTACTTCCAGGGGCGGTCCTGGCTTGTGTGACATCCTGGGCGGACCGTCTCCCTGGTGTGTGTATGTATGTGTGTGTATATCTATCTATCTATCTATATAACTGAAACAGCTGTATACACATGTAATTCAAATTTATACAGTATAAATTTGGAATATGATAATATATCACACAATAGACCTGATAGTTTCAGCAGTGGTCGCTGTATGATTACACATTTCTATTTATTTTATACGTGGCACGATAACATACAAATCAGTTTTGATATTCCACAGCTACCTGGAGAATAAATTTGTTTTTAATGTGATTGGAGGGATAGAAGGGAGGAGGTGAAGGGTGAGGCTGTGCTGCAGATAAGTTAAGGAGCGTCCCACCTGTAGAGGGCACCCATTTGCTACAAATAAGATGAGAACAATAACTATGAATCTTTTTTTCCTCCTCATTCTCATGGCGGCCCCTAATGGATGCTGCCCTGGGCAGCCACCCATGTAACCCATATCTGAAACCACCACTGACTACTTCTGGTAACTGTCAAAGTCCTACCTGGGAAAAATCTTGGAATGCACTAAAACTGACTTCCTCAGTACTTGTGATTGGCCTATTCAAAAAAGTTTAACCCAGTCGGAAGAGGGGCTCACTAATATTTATATGCAGGTTCAAAATAAACTCTTGGGATAGAGATTTACAGACAGCTTTTAGATGAGCTGTAAAGCTATTGGCTGTGATATTGATCCAGTCCCAAAACAGAGTTTCTGAGCCCAAGCATTTAGCTTCAGAGCTAACAGTGCTACTATGCAGTTAGCTTACAACCATTTTTTTTTGCTTTCTAGAAATTCCAGTGGCCTCACTAGAAATGCCTGTTTGCTAATCCGCGGTTGATAATACAGTTGTGCTTATAAATTTATATTTCCAGGGTACAGTCATGTGAAAAAATTAGGACACACTGTAAAAGCCTGCGTGTTTTTTAACATATTTGAACATATGGATATTTAATATCAATGTTAAAAGTACTGGGAGATCCATGAAATGCAATTAAACAATTAAAAATGAATTAAAGACTTTTTTCAAATTTTCTGTAAAATGTAATTCTAAACATAGTGAGGAATAAATTAGGACAACCCCCAGACTTACACAATGGTCCTCTCCGGCATACAACTAGGAACATACCAGTCGCTATGGAGGGTGAGAATATGTATGGGCACATAATCATACCATGTAGGATAACTAAATAGACGGTTATGCTGTTTCATCCCACCTAGCAACAATGCTCTGCACTGTGTGTGTTTATATATTTACATATTTATTCCATCTAGCTACAATGCTCTGCACTGGGTGTGTTTATATTTATATATCTATATATTTATTCCATCTAGCTACAATGCTCCGCACTGTTTTTATATATCTACATATTATTCCATCTAGCTACATTGCTCCGCACTGTGTGTGTTTATATACTTGCATATTTATTCCACCTAGCTGCAATGCTCCGTACTGTGGGTGTTTATATATTTACATATTTATTCCATCTAGCTACAATGCTCTGCACTGTGTGTTCATATATTCATATATTTATTCCATCCAGCTACAATGCTCTGCACTGTGTGTCTGTGTGTGTATATATATATTTTATAGTAATATGTACATATGTATATTAGCTGCTCTTGCTTGCTTGTTTTTGTTTTTTTTTTCTTGCCTTCTGATTGTTGCTCTGAGTGTTGCTATCCCTGTGCTGTTGCAATCCTGGAATTTCCCCGTTGTGGGACTAATAAAGGCTTATCTCATCTTATCTTATCTTATCTTTTTTAGGACACCTCACCATTCATTCCCACTTAAAATGGCTAAAATAAATTTTAAAAAATGCAAATAAAAACAAAAACAAGGTTAGGCATAGATATGTGAACATTTATCAATAAAGAACTGAATATTTAATGGGGTGTCCTAATTTTTTCACATGACTTTAAGTGCAACTGTGGCTTAGCTCAGCCACTTAGTATTAGCTTGGTTAGGCAGGCAAGTCCTGACAGATCAGGCCACCTAGCACAAGCTTAGCTGCCAGATTGCAGTCAGACCATATTTTCTATATTCTGTCTACCCTCACTACACTTCTTTGTTTACTACCCACTCTTGGCGATATACAGTGGAAGAAATAATTATTTTATCCCCTGCTGAATTTGTAAGTTTATCTCCTTACAAAGAAATCAATAGTTCTTAATTTTTGTGGTAGGTTTATTTATAGAGAGAGATAGAATATCAATAAAAAAAATCCATTAAAAACATAAGGGTTATATGCATTTGATTTAGTGAAGTTGTGGAGCGTGTAAATAACGAGGCGGATTTGACTCAGTTTATTACACATCTCACACAGAAGCATAGTCAGAATGAACACTCAGCAGAGACTCTTCTCTTAAAAAGCATGGCATTCTTCTAGAAGCTTCAAACACACAAAAGGTCACATTGCATACACTTCCTTAATCCTTTAACATCCTTCTAGAAGTTTCTAACACACAAAAGATCACACTGCATTCATCCTTCACACCTCCCTGTTATCTCCCAGGGAAACTCTGCTCTTTGTTCTAGTCTAAGATGCTATACCATTATGCACTCCCCATGTGTCTTGGATAGAACAATAGAATGACAGTCCATATGCTGTGGTAAAATCATTAAACATCAATCCACATGCTGCTTGGGCTTCAGTCTTCTCCCGTATCTGTCCGCGGTGCTATCCGTGGCACTGTCATGCTGGGGGGCTGATGTTTGAGGGGTAAAAGTCTGTGCGTGTGGGTGCTCTGGGGAATCTTTTCTCTGGGAAGCTCCTCGTGGGGGTCTTCCACGCCGAGGGGCCCTCGCCAACAGCACTTGCTCGTCCGCTACAACAAAAGCGGGTTTGAGTCTGTCTATGCCAATCTTTTCCCTCCTACCCCCCAAATCTATCAAAAAATGCTTGTCCCCTGTTTCCAGCACTCTGAACGGTCCATCATAAGGTGGGCGCAGTGGAGGGCGATGGGCATCGTGTCTGACAAAAACAAACTCCGCGTTTTTCAAAGTTTTAGGCACAAAAACGCGTGGAAAACTGTGGTGAGCAGGGCCCGGCAGCGTGCTTGTGTCTATGCTACGCTGCAACAGCTGAGACGGGGAGCTGCCTGGCGTGGGATTATCTGGAAGAAACTCCCCGGGCAGCCGAAGTGGCTGCGCAAAAACGAGTTCAGCCGGGGAAGCTTCCAAATCCTCTTTAGGCGCAGAACGTAACCCCAATAAAACCCACGGTAGCTTGTCTACCCAATTTGCATCCGTCAGTGACGCCCTAAGAGCCGCTTTCATTGACCTATGAAAACGTTCGCATAACCCATTAGCCTGTGGATTGTACGCGGTTGTGCGGTGAATTGTGACACCCAGGCTGCGGGCCATTGTTGACCAGAGTTCGGAAACAAATTGAGGGCCTCTGTCGGACGTAATATCCGACGGGACTCCAAAACGCGCCACCCATGCTGTTAAAAACGCGCACGCCACCTCCTCGGCTGTGGTTGCCGCCAGTGGAACCACTTCTGGCCAGCGCGTGGTGCGGTCCACCATTGTCAGAAGGTGCGTGCACCCCTGTGATGGCGGGAGGGGGCCCACGAGGTCCACGTGAACATGGTCGAACCTCTTAGCTGGGATGCGAAACGGCTCCAAGGGAGCCTTTGTGTGTCTGTGTACCTTGGCTCGTTGGCACGCCATGCAGGCTGCTGCCCACTCTTTCACTTGTTTGCGAAGGCTCGGCCACATGAATTTCTCTCCTACCATTTTGACCGACGCGCGCACTCCCGGATGCGCCAAAGAATGAATCAAGTCAAAAACGCGGCGGCGCCACGCGGCCAGTACCACGGGACGCAGCCGCCCGGTGGAGACATCACAGATTAGGGGGGGCATGCCGTCTTGCAGCACCCTGCTCTCCAACCTTAACCCTGTTGGTCCAGACTGGAGCACGCGCACGTCCGCGTCACTAACCTGCTCCACGGCCATGGCTACGTAATCTATCCCCACACAGACTGGGGCCGCCACGGCGCGCGAGAGGCAGTCTGCCACTACATTCAGTTTACCCGAGACATGCTGAAAATCGGTAGTAAACTCTGAGATTGCGGCCAGCTGTCTCTGCTGCCGGCCCCACCACGGTTCTGAAACCTTGGCCATCGCGAATGTTAGCGGCTTGTGGTCAACGAACGCAGTGAAACTGCGCCCTTGCAGCCAGAACTGGAAGTGGCGAATGGCCAGGTGGAGAGCCAGCAACTCCCTGTCGAACGCGCTGTATTTACGTTCACTGTCGCGCAAAGTCCTGCTGAAAAAGGCGAGCGGCTGCCAAACCCTGGCTATGCGCTGCTCCACGACCACCCCTATGGCCACATCTGAAGCGTCAGTGGTGAGAGCTATGCGGGCCGTTGGGTCTGGATGTGCCAGCAATGCGGCGTTTGCCAGGGCTGCTTTGACTTCCGAGAACGCCCGCTCTCGCTCGATCTTTGATCTTATCCGCGGGTTTCTGTTTTTTGAGCACGGTGTGCAGTGGTTGCATGAGCTGCGCTGTGTGGGGAAGGAAACTGTTATAAAAATTCACCATTCTCAAAAATTCCTGTAGCGCCCTGACCGTTTGCGGCCGGGGAAAATCTGCTACCGCGCGCACTTTGTCAGGCAGCGGAACAGCTCCTTCGGAAGAGACGCGGTGCCCCAAAAAATCAATCCGCGTCACCCCGAACTGACATTTCGCTGGGTTGATTATTAACCCGTGCTCTTCCAACCTCCAGAAAACCGCCGTGAGGTGGGTTTCGTGTTCGTCTTCAGACGCGCTGGCTACCAAGATATCGTCCAAGTAGACGAACACGAAAGGGAGATCGCGCAGCACTGCATCCATCATGTGTTGGAACATCTGTGCAGCCCCTTTAAGCCCAAATGGCATGCGCAAAAACTCAAATAAACCGAACGGAGTTATCACCGCTGTTTTGGGTATGTCCTCAGCGCGCACTGGGACTTGGGGGTAACCGCGGACCAGGTCTATTTTAGAAAAAACGCACGCTCCTGCCAGGTGTACGGAAAAATCCTGAATGTGAGGAATTGGGTAGCGGTCGTGTGCTGTAGCGTTGTTCAACCTGCGGAAATCCCCGCAAGGTCGCCACGAACCCTCAGCTTTAGGGACCATGTGTAGCGGGGAAGCCCATGGGCTGTTTGAACGCCTGATGATGCCCAACCTCTCCAGGTTGGTGAACTCCTCGCGCGCTATGGCCAGTTTAGCTGCGTCCAAGCGCCGAGGTTTTGCAAAAACTGGCGGCCCGGTGGTGGTGATAAAATGCTCCACCCCATGTTTAGCGATGGCTGCCGAAAATGTCGGGACAGTGAGTGCTGGGAACTGAGTGAGCAGTGTGTGGAACTTACCGCATGCAGCTGTGACGTTGGCTTGTGCTGTTGGCCGGGATGCTCGAGCTATACAGGGGATAGAATCAAAGGACAGTGCATTAACCAGGTGCCTGTTAGCGACATCAACCAACAAACCATGTGCGCACAAAAAATCAGCTCCCAGTATATTGAAATTCAATGCTGCTATGACAAAAGTCCACTCAAATGTATGGCCGTGTAGAGACAGAAGTAGAGTCTTCTCACCAAAGGTCTTAATCTCCGAGCCGTTTGCTGCTGCCATCTCGGGGCCGCTAGATCCTGTCAGCTGGTCGGCGTAGGTCGGCAGGATGAAACTCATCTGGGTGCCGGTGTCCACGAGGAAATGCCTCCCCGAGCGTGCGTCCGTCAAGTAGAGCAGCTTGTTCTCCTCCCCGAGGGTCGCGGCTGCTACCGATCCCCGGTCTTGGCGTTTCCCGAGCGCTTGAACTGGCACGGTGCTATACATTTGCGTGCCCTCTCTGCGAAGCGGCGGTGGTAGAAACAAAGGGTGTCTCCCCCGCGTTCTTTGGCCCCCCTGCTGCTGTCGTCGGTGGCTCTGCTGCTGCTGTCGATGGCTCCTTGCCTCCTCCGGCCGTCGCGCCGAGCTCCGTCGCTGCCGCCATGGTCGTGAACTCTCTGCTGGCGATGATGATCCGGTTTGCTTCTCGGGCCAGCGCACGATAGTCCCTCTTTGCCAGCAACGGCAAATTGGCCAGGGTCGCTCTCGTCGCTGACGGAAGGTTCTGGAGGAAGAGGTGGGTATAAATGAAATGGTCGCATATGCATATGCTTGGCTGGGGGCTCCCAACGAGGCTGGCTCCGGGGATCTTTCGCTGTGTTCCATTATTCGTCTTGGGTCACCAGTGTGGAGCGTGTAAATAATGAGGCGGATTTGACTCAGACAGTTTATTACACATCTCACACAGAAGCATAGTCAGAATGAACACTCAGCAGAGACTCTCCTCTTTAAAAGCATGGCATTCTTCTAGAAGCTTCAAACACACAAAAGGTCACATTGCATACACTTCTTTAATCCTTTAACATCCTTCTAGAAGTTTCTAACACACAAAAGATCACACTGCATTCATCCTTCACACCTCCCTGTTATCTCCCAGGGAAACTCTGCTCTTTGTTCTAGTCTAAAATGCTATACCATTATGCACTCCCCATGTGTCACCAAAAAGTAAGTATTTGCTCCCCAAGCAAAACGGGACTCAGTACTTGGTGGAGAAACCCTTGTTGGCATCACAGAGGTCAGATGTTTCTTGTAGTTGGTCACCGGGTCTGTGCACATCTCAAGAGGGATTTTGGTTCACTCCTCTTTACAGATACTCTCCAAATCCTGAAGGTTTCAAGGCTGTTGCTTGGCAAGTTTTGGTTCCCTCCATAAATTTTCTGTGGGATTAAGGTCCGGAGACTGGCTAGCCACTCCAGGACCGTAATGTTCTTCTTCTTGAGCCACTCCTTTGTTGTCTTGGCCACATGTTTTGGGTCATTGTCATAATGGAAGATCTATCCACGACCCATCATCAGTGTTCTGGCTGAGCCAGCAGGTTCTCATCCAGGATTCTATGGTACATTGCCCCGTTCATTGGCCCCTCAATGTGGTGAAGTCTTCCTGTACCCTTAGAGAAACTGCTCCAAAGCAGAATGTTTCCACGTCCATGTTTGACAGTGGGGATGGTGTTCTTGGGGTCATGTGCAGCATTTCTCTTCCTCCAAACACAAGTCGACTTGATGCCAAAGAGCTCAACTTTGGTCTCATCTGACCACACCACATTCTCCCAAGCCTTCTCTGAATCATTTAGGTGTTCATTGAAAAACTGAAAGACAAGCCTGTACATGTGGTTTCTTGAGCAGGGGAACCCTTGTGGGCACTGCAGGATCTCAATCCATTGTGTGGAAGTGTTACCAATGGTTTTCTTGGTGATTTTGGTCCCAGCTTTCTTGAGATCATTAACAAACTCCTCCTGTATAATTCTGGGCTGATCCTTCACCTTTCTCAGAATAATCCTTACTGCACGAGGTGCGATCTTTCTTCCATTTTTGAATTACCGCACCAACAATGGTCTCTTTCTCACCAAGCCTCTTGCTGATGGTCTTGCAGACCATTACAGCTTTGTGCTGGTCTACAGACTTGTCTCTGGCATCCTTTGACAGCTCTTTGGTCTTGCCCATAGTAGTGAAGAAGTTTGAATTGAAGAGACTGACTCTTTGACAGGAGTCTTTGATACACATAACGAGTTGAGATTAGGAGTACTTTCCAAAAGGGACAGAACTCATTTGAGCCTCACAGGCACATACCCGGTCTGTGCAGGTCAGAATTCTTGCTGGCTGGTAAGGGATCAAATACTTATTTCACATGATCAAATGGAAATCTATTTATAATCCTTATTAAATGTTTTTTTGTTTTGATATTTTATCTCTCTCTGTTAAACCTATCAGAAAAATCATGGACTGTTCATTTCTTTGTGAGGGGTAAACTTACAAATTCAGCAGGGGATCAAATAATTATTTCCCCCACTGCATGTCATTCTTGGATGTTATTTTATCTTATTGTACTATAGTTTATTTATTATACTCTGATGGGTACCAAAGGCAGTTAGCTGTCGTTAGCCGCTGCCCATTCACTCATTCATTGTTGTTTCTGTGTTTATTGTACTCCAGAGACCAGTCTTACGATATCAGCCACTGAAACCACACTCATGTCTCACAATGGTGCTTTATTTCATTCATTCTTTCAGATGATTTTACGTTAGTTAGCTTAGGCTGTGCTCACTGCTAAAGCTAGGAGCTAGCCAACTATCATTAGCAATATAGTGTCAACACCATGACATCATTCTGAAGTCAGAAAAGAGGGAAGTTCGGGTGAAGTGTTGCGCATGAGCATTGAAAGAGAAATGCACTGAAATGAGCTATTCTGAGGGACGCTGCAAAAGATGGGTCAAAATGATGCTGCAGTAATTCAACCCTGAGGCATTTTGACCACAGCCTGTCACAGATATTTCAGTAACACCTTAGGGAACCACGTCTACTATGCATGTGGAGCAAAATGTTTTCAAAAATACCTATAAGCATATTTATATATAAAATGTATAGCAAAAATTTTTGAGCAAGACACCTCAGATGCAAGCTTACAGGCTAAGATAAGCCTCCAATAATGAGTTATCCCAGTCCTGTGTTATTGCAGCAGGAGTTCAGATGCCATTTAGCATGGCTCTGCTAAGCAGCATTTGAAGGAGGTGATGTTTGGTTGCGTGGGAGGTTTAGAAAGCTTCAGTCAGTGATGGCTCTGAGATGAAACTCATTAAGTCTAAAACTCCAATCCTCAACTCCAATAAGACTGCAATATAAAAAGGTATGGATCAGTGCTGCAACTTTATGAGATAAATAAAAACACATCTCATTCTCAAATGCATCCTCGTGTAGTGCCGGCACACACACAGATAATGCGCACGTACACACAGCACTACACACGCTGACCCTTGTGAACAGGCAAAGAAAATCATACCAGCACAATCACACTCACACGGTTGCCCACAGCAATCCCACGCAAACTTAATTTGCATTTACAATCATTTCCCATGCACTCTTTGCAGGTCTAAAGGTGGGTGTTACACGATAAGGCAGTAAGTAATACAACCCCAGTGCCAGAGAGAGTGGGAGAGATAGTTTACAAGTTCACATAGTAGAGCAGAGTGGAGTTTAAGAGAAAAACCACAAAGTTGCATTTTATCATAAACAGATACAGGGCATTAACCTTATAAAAACAGTACGAAATGCTAAGGAAGCCTTTAGGTTGAATATGTCAGTGACCTCCAAAAGTCTCTCCTTTCTTTGCACTGGGAAAAAACGTATGAGGTTGACGGATAATTGTCTGGTGGTGATCATTTCGGCTTCTCTGTTTCAACACTGAAACGTTCTCACAAACTTACAGTAGCTGTCGTGACCCTGTAGTTCTGGTGGTGTTAAATACAGTGCATCTGGAAAGTATTCACAGCGCTTCATTTTTTCCACATTTTATATTACATCCTTATTCCAAAATGGATTAAATTAATTTTTTTAATCAAAATTCTACACACAATACCCCATACAATGACAATGTGAAAAGCTATTTTGAGATTTTTGCAAATTTATTAAAAATAAAAAAAAACTGAGAAATCATATGTACATAAGTATTCACAGCCTTTCAGTGTTTCCTCTGGCTTAAAGACCTTGGTGCGGTGGCAACATATCCCCCCCCCCCCACATACCGAAATATGTTAATTTTATACTATTTTTTAAAAATATTTTTTATTTATTTTTAAAGTTTTACACAGTAACGTTGCATATGGAATTTACCATTTGAAGTATTGTACAACCAAGGCTTGAATATTGGGCCAGTTGGGGTCCCACCCAGACATCCTGTGTTTCGACTTTTTTGTGGTGTTATCCTTCTCTCCTTCCTCTGCCTGAACACTCCCTCCCCCCCCCTTTGCTCCTCTCTTCTGTCTCATCTTTCCCTCTCTGAGCTCTGTCTAATTCAGGTTCTCTCTCTGTCTACGGTGGTATACAAACAGGTTAGAAAATATCAAGTGTCATGTTTTGTCCAGGTTTACGTAAATGACAAAAATGTGTATTTTTTGTATTTTTATTGTAGTGTTTTTTTTTCCATTAAGAGAGTAGGGAAGGGAAAGAAACATTCATAATAGTAATGTACTCATGCATACTTAAATTATATGATCAGGTGGGTACAGTAACCAGAAATTCTACTCATGTAAAAACAGTGCTTTGAAATTAATAATCAAAAGTAGACAACCAAAAATTTCTAGTTGAGTTAAGGGTACAAAGAGCACCCACTTAAAAACTTGAGTAATGACTTCAATCTTGAAGGTTTGAGGTTTTTCTCAAAAATTTATAACAATTTTCTTATAGTTTTCTACTTTTCTCTGTAAATCTAAAGTTGAAACCATGTTCCTCAAATTTGTAATTTTCTCTTGTAAAATTGACTTTTCTTGTACATTTGAAACTTTATTATAAATTTGTGGATTATTTTATGACTAATTTTTGTCTGTTTTTTTAAAATAAAATTACTGGTTTTTTTTTTAGATAAATTTGAAACAGACTGTGGTAATTTTTTTTGTACTTTCCTTATAACAATTTACATTTTTGACCATAACTTTGCAGTCAGAACAGAACAATAATTTAACTCTTATTACAAACAAAAAAAAATTAATAAAATTGTATTTAATGAAATAAATTAACTTAAATGACCAAGGATGCTGTTATTTCTGTTATATTTCTTTATATATACATCTTCTACCGCTTTTCCGGAGGTCTGGGTCGCGGAGGCAGCAGTTCAAGCAGAGAAGCCCAGACTTCCCTCTCCCCAGCCACCTGCTCCAGCTCTTCAGAGGGGATACCAAGGCGTTCCCAGACCAGCTGGGTCTGGGTCTGGGTTATTTTATTTTTTTTTTTAGAAATTTCCTCATCACCCAGACAGCAGGAAAAACCTCCCTTATTTTGAAATCAAATGTTGGCACGTTTAGTTTGTCTGAAGGCTGCTGACAGATTAAAGTCATTAACTTTGTGAATTTCGGTCATCTTAACCTGCCATGTACATAATAGGGAACTGTAGCAGACTCTAAAGACATAATTCACCACAATATGTGTTCATGTGCAGAATGATCTGTTTAGGCAGTTATAGTTGTGCTCTCAGGCTTTCTCATCAGGCACCTCTCTAGCCAGCCACTGAAGGACCTCAGTTTAGAGTGAATAGAGAGCTAGCGTTTTTAGCTGTTGCTTTTTGTCACTGCCGCTGGAGAATAAAAACGGCACTCGTGCGAGAAGAGAGAAATTGCCAGTCTCTTCATTCCTGCAATTCCTACAGAACATAACTTAATACTGTAGTGGCTGGTGAAATATATCCTCAGCAATTCATCAGTCCCCCTTGCCTTTCCCTTCATATGAAGCCTGCTGCATATGAATTCTAACCACATCTCTTAGCTAAGCGACTCTTCCATTATTGCTCCTGTTAACAGCGGGTTAAAACCATGATAAACTCCTCCAGTGCTTACATACACTACCGTTCAAAAGTTTGGGGTCACTTAGAAATTTCCTTATTTTTGAAAGAAAAGGACTTTTTTTTCATTGAAGATAACTTTAAACTAATCAGAAATACACTCTATACATTGCTAATGTGGTAAATGACTATTCTAGCTGCAAATGTCTGGTTTTTGGTGCAATATCTACATAGGTGTATAGAGGCCCATTTCCAGCAACTATCACTCCAGTGTTCTAATGGTACAATGTGTTTGCTCATTGCGTCAGAAGGCTAATGGATGATTAGAAAACCCTTGTGCAATCATGTTAGGTCTGCAATGCTGTAATTGCTGCAAATGGAGGATTCTCTGACGAAAGCAAAGTTTGAAGGAAAAAATTATTTCAAATGCAAATCATTATTTCTAACCTTGTCAATGTCTTGACTCTATTTTCTATTCATTTTACAACTCATGGTGGTAAATAAGTGTGACTTTTCATGGAAAACACAAAATAATTGTCTGGGTGACCCCAAACTTTTGAACGGTAGTGTATCTCTAATGATTTTTTTCCACGTTTAAAGTACTTTAATAAACTCATATTTCTGTTGGACAGTCACGCTTAGCGAGAAACTGTTTGCTGACTGACTGGAAAACTTGTGTGGGGTGCTTCTAAAAAGTCATTGCTTCATATATTTTTCTTAATAAATTCATGTTGCCTTGGCGAGGCGGTAAAATTTCTGGTGCGGTGGCCCGCCACTGAGAAATGTTACCAGAAGAAACCCTGGCCTTTGCTCAATACTTTGTTGATACACCTTTGGCAGCAATTACAGCCTCAAGTCTTTTTGAATATGATGCCACAAGCTTGACACACCTATCTTTGGGCAGTTTCATCCATTCCTCTTTGCAGCACCTCTCAAGCTCCATCAGATTGGATGGGAAGCGTTGGTGCACAGCCATTTTCAGATCTCTCCAGAGATGTTCAATTGGATTCAGGTCTGGGCTCTGGCTGGGTCACTCAAGGACATTCACAGAGTTGTCCTGAAGCCACTCCTTGTTTATCTTGGCTGTGTGCTTAGGGTCGTTGTCCTGCTGAAAGATGAACCGTCGGCCGAGTCTGAGGTCAAGAGTGCTCTGGAGCAAGTTTTCATCCAAGATGTCTTTGTACATTGCTGCATTCATCTTCCCCTCTATCCTGACTAGTCTCCCAGTTCCTGCTGCTGAAAAACATCCCCACAGCATGATGCTGCCACCACCATGCTTCAGTGTAGGGATGGTATTGGCCTAGTGATGAACAGTGCCTGGTTTCCTCCAAACATGATGCCTGGCATTCACACTAAAGAGTTCAATCTTTGTCTCATCAGGCCAGAGAATTTTGGTTCTCATGGTCTGAGTCCTTCAGGTGCCTTTTGGCAAACTCCAGGCGGACTGCCATGTGCCTTTTACTAAGGAGTGGCTTCTGCCTGGCCACTCTACCATACAGGCCTGATTGGTGGATTGTTACAGAGATGGTTTCCTTCTAGAAGGTTCTCCTCTTTCCACAGAGGAATGCTGAAGCTCTGACAGAGTGACCATCGGGTTCTTGGTTACCTCCCTGACTAAGGCCCTTCTCTCCCAATTGCTCAGTTTAGACAGCCGGCCAGCTCTAGGAAGAGTCCTGGTGGTTCCGAACTTCATGTATTTATGGATGATGGAGGCCACTGTGCTGATTGGGACATTCAGAACAGCAGAATTTTTTCTGTACCCTTCCCCAGATTTGTGCCTCGAGACAGTCCTGTCTAGGTGGTCTACAATTCCTTTGACTTCATGCTTAGTTTGTGTTCTAACATGCACTGTCAATTGTGGGACCTTGTATAGACAGGTGTGTGCCTTTTCAGATCATGTCCAATCAACTGAATTTACCACAGGTGGACTCCAGTTAAGCTGTAGAAACATCTCAAGGATGATCAGTGGAAACAGGATGCACCTGAGCTCAATTTTGAGCTTCATGCCAAAGGCTGTGAATACTTACGTACATGTAATTTCTTAGTTTATTATTTTTAATAAATTTGCAAAATCTAAAAAACCCCAACTTTTTTCACATTGTTATTACAGGGTATTGTTTGTAGAATTTTGAGGAAAAAAATGTATTCAATCCATTTTGCAATAAGGTTGTATCATAAAATGTGGAAAACGTGAAGCGCTGTGAATACTTTGTGGATGCACTGTAGACTCCAACATAATGTCAGGAATGTCTAACAAGTTCTGAGTTCAAATGTAATGCTTCTATTTCTGAGCAGGTTTTATGCTGATGAAATTTTGAAAGTTATACCTTCCTCCAGTTGTATCTAATTGTGGCCAGATTTAAAAAAGCCTGAAATTGGTGTCAAAGAAAAATCCTAGTGATCTCTACATTAATCTAGTGTCTGCTTGGTACATCATCTGCAAACAAAAGGACTTGTTAGAAAGATCAGTGTATTAAGATAAGCAATGCAATGTCATAATTTTTTTCAAGTGGTATATTTTAGATCCTTTTAAATAAAATCAGTGCAACTTAAACCCTGATGAAAATGCCACTTTCATAATGTATTCATTTTGAATTAAAGTAGTTTCAGAGATTCATAACCTTATGTTAAACAACTGATTTATTGCAGCACACTTCCCGTATAATAGTAAATGTTAGGAATATCTATTAAAAAGTCTGTTTTTAGAGTAATGGGTCAAATAAGCAGTTTGCCAATATACATATTTAAATTGAACATGTTACACTTTTTGTGTTTTCTGTTGAGCATTTGTCATCTATGATAATGGATGTTTATATGAATTAGGTGCAGCAATTCAGCTACATTTACTCACATGCATGTACTTAAGTAACTCTCACAAAATTACAGACTTAAGACTAACTTATTTAAGACAAAAACCTTTCAGTCTGATGGGAGTAAAAGTAGGTCACAAGAAAATTATGCATATTTATAAGCAAATATACAAGAAAAACAATTGCCAGTTTACAGAAACAGTTCCAAATTTATGGAAAAAACTAATTTATGTAAAACATTTAGGAATTTATCACAATAAATAACATTCAGATAATGAGAAAATGGTCACAAATTTAAGAACAAGAACTCAAATTAGAAAGCATAACGCTGTTATTTGCTACTCATAACTTTTTTAGTAGATAATTTCTTATTAAAGTAAATGTTAAGGTGATAAGTGAGTAATAAGGTATTGTTATGTTTACCTGAGTACAGTCTTTGGCTGTTCTACCAACCTTTGATTATGAGGTTAATGTGGATCTATACAATTCCCTGTTGGTCAGAAGTTGTCCTAACAGGAGTGTAAAAGCCCACCAACTTGTTGTCCTCACCGTCTGTTTTTCAGGATGTAGGTAGTCCAAAGAAACTTGTCTTAAAGGTCCCATATTGTGCATTTTCCAGGAATTAATTTTATGCTTTGACAACCTTGAGGATATTTCAGTATATTTACTTTTAAAGACCAAAATCAATTTCTTTTGTTTCAAAACTTCTCAACAAAGCTGCATTTTCAGCCTGCTCATTAATATTAATGAGCCCCTAATCTGATTGGGTAAATGGTTTTTTTTGAGTGGGCCAATCACAAGTAAGTAAGCAATGATGGTGTATTTGTTTTGCTAATTTAGAGAAGTGGAGGTGGGGCTTGATGGTTTGTGACACCATAAAACCCAGGAAGCGCAACCCGCTTGTTTCTTTAAGAATTTAACTAAGTTAACGTAGTGTGCATTTCCCTGTGAAGTGAGCAATTTTAATAGTTTAACATTTTAAAACAATATGTTGCAGTTAACTGCGATGGACTGGCGATCCGTCCAGGGTGTACCCTGCCTCTCGCCCAAAGATGGTGGGATAGGCTCCAGCCCCCCCACGACCCGGAAAGGATTAACTGGTAGAAGATGGATGGATGCTGCAGTTAATTCAAAGGATGCACTTGAGGAGAGATGATATAACGGCTTGATTTACACACAAACACTAAATAAATAAGAGTCCATAGCCATTATTGATAGTACATGAACAACCGGAAAGTTGATTTCAAATTCACGATTCAACATATTGTAGATCTGTAATAAAACTAATAACCATGTAATTGCAAGGACTAGCAGACAGTGTACAATTCAATGTGCAACAAATGTAGAGAAAACATCAGAAAATCATGTAACCCCTACAATATGCATATCTTCAATACATGTACAAACTGTGAAATTAAAATGTCCTAGCTTGAAAACTGTGGGTGGAGTTGACTGGACAAACCGCACACCCTCTATTGAAATTGCGTTTTAAAAAAAATGACAAAGTTGTTAAACCTGCCAGCTTCACAAAAATGATCCAAAATCCTCATCATATGCACCTGTTCACCACATGTACCTGGCTTGAGAACTGTAAGAGGAATCCACTGGACAAGTCATACGGACGGACGGATGGACAGACATACCATAACGCGTCCCATCTTTTGAAATGGGCCTATAAAAATGAAAGCGTATATAAAAGTTATTTCCAATTTTATCTTGTTCTTCTTCCTACTTTCTGTTATTTAGCAGCTGCATTCAATTTAATAACAGAAGATAATGAGAGAGAACATTTGCTTGTATTGGAGATTTTTTAATAACACAGTTCAATATTGCAACAGCCATCGGATTTTTTCCTAACGGGTAAAAATCATTAAAAACTAGACAAAAGAAAAAATCCCCCCCCCCCCCCCCCCCCCAGTTTAAATTCCAAACATCAGAGTTTGTCGGCTATGGCCCCAAACTGAAACAAACAAAACCTTTACACAGTGAGCAGATATATTCAACACATTGTTCTCCAAACAAATTATAAAAATAGATTCAGCATTTTCAAATACATATTTACAGTATTAAACAGAATGATCGGGGCAACAGATAAGGGGAAGGAAAAGACTTGATTTTCATTCTTTGTGGTGACGAGGTCCACTTTTTTGTTCCTCTTTTAGTGGGTGTTGTTCCTCTGTAACTGTGATAGGGTCAGGGTGCTTCTCCGGATATGTTAACACGTGCTGAACAACATCTATAGACACGTGACAAGTTCAGAGAGAAAAGAACACAAATGAAAGAATAATATTTTATTTTTACCAAATATGACTCAATAAAAATCAACATGTCACCCACTGGAAGCTATCACAATGAAATTATGCCCCCAGAACTTCCTTCTGTTACAACCCGTGGCAAAATTATTTATTAAAAAAAAAATAATCAGACATGTCACCGTACAGTTTTTATTCAAAATGCAAACCTTTTGGCTTTAAGAACCATTTATAAAAAAAGAAAGAAAGGAAGTTGAAGTCGGTTGCATTTTTTTTAATTAAATGGTAAATGGCGTTCACTTATATAGCGCTGTTTACTCATCTCTGGAAAAGCACCTTACAGATCCTGCTATCCGCACTGATGACGGCGGAGCTGCCATACCCAGACGCTGGCCTGACCCGCCAGGAGCAACTGGAGGTTCGGTGTCTTGCTCAAGGACACTTTGACATGCAGACTGCAAACAGAGCGGGAATCGAACCCCTGACCCTCCGATCAGTAGTCGACCACACTACACCTGCGCCACAGCCGCCCCCCTACTAGAGCAAGCAGAGGAAAATATGGAATCGTGAAAAAAAAAAAAACAACCCCACTGCGCTACTAGTACTTTGTTGCACCACTTTTGGCTTTTATCCCCGCTTGAATTCTCTGAGGTGTGGACTTAACTATCGATAAACTATTCTTCAGCAATCCAGCTCCAACTTTTTCTTATCTCTGTTGCCAGATCAGCTTTGCAGGTTGGAGCCTTGTCATGGACCATTTTCTTTAATTTCCACCATAGATTTTCAGTGGGATTCAGGTCCAGACTCTTTGCAGGCCACGCCATTGATAATATACGCTTTTCTTGAAGGAAAGTTTTCACGCTTTTTGCCCTGTGTCAAGATGCATTATCATGCTGGAAGATGATGTCATCGTCACCAGACATCCTTTCAGTGTAAGCTTGTGCATGTATTGAATGTGTAACGACTGCCGTCTCCCCCACACCTTAACCGGACATGCAGCCCCACATCACCAGTGATTGTGGAAATTTGCAGGTTTTCTTCCATCATCTTCAGAAATTTAATTGGAACAGCACCAAGCAAACGTTTTCGCATCATCACTTTGCATAATTTGTGATTCATCACTGAATATCACTTTCATCCAGTTGTCCACAGTCCATGATTTCTTTTCTTTAGCTCACTGTAACCTTGCTTTTTTCTGTTTAGGTGTTAATGATGACTTTCATCCGGTTTTCCTGTTTATAAATCCCATTTCCTTTAAGCGAAATGGGATTTATAAACAGGAAAACCGGATGTGTGCTTCCCTTTTACAACCTTCCCATTTTGTTTGCACTTTGTCCAGATTTTAGACACAGCTGACTGGGAACAACAAACATCTTTTGTTACAGTTTTATAATCCTTTCCTTTGTGCCAACTGCCATTTCTCATGTTGGAGCCATGATTCGTGTTTATCAGCTTGGCGCACTCTTTTTTTTTTTTTTTAAGCTGCAAACTAATTGGCAGATTTAATTTGATGCAGGTGTTTATTTTAGGACGGCAAATTACAGGGTGATTCTATAATATTTTCCTCAGAATTGAGTGGTTCCATTTTTTCCCCCTCTGCAATTGACTCCAACTTTCTTTCATTCTTTATTAAAATGTTTCTTAAAGCCAGAAGGTTGAATTTGGAATAAAATAGTTTTGTGACATGTCTGGGATTAGTTATTTTTTCCCCCACAAAGTTAAACAATTGAATGAACAACACCCAAGAGTGGTGATTCCATAATTTTTGCCAGGGGTGTATGAGCACGTCATTGTATAAAGAGAATTCCGGGATTTATTTAAATAAAAAGGTGCAACCACCTATTATGGCGACGCATGATATTAAGAGCAACATAAGATGAAACCATTGACATTTCGTAATACTATATCAATACTGCAACACATGCTGTAAAGTATACAGCGAATCCAATGAAGCCAAACCTAAAATTAAATACAGCAAATCCAGAATACACAGATACTGTGTGCTGAGAGTAAAACAAAATCCTCCAGCATTCCCCACTACAAAACTACTGAACTGTTCAGGTGTAAACTCACAGTTGTGATGACTCAACAGAAGAGAAACAAAACAAGACGACAGCTGCTTTGCTCGACATTTTTAAATACTTAAGATCCTCTCTGGAGAGGCTTTTGTTCCAGTCTGTAAAAAGAAATAAATAAGGATAAATATCTAAATTGCTCAAGCATCTCCCAGAGATGCCCTGAGTGCTATATAGATTTAAAAAACAAAACAGGGTAGGGAGAGAGCCTTTGGAGAGGATGTTCTTAAGATGGCATCCGGCGAGATAAAGGGAAAATAGTTTTAAATGCTTAAAGAATGCATGGAGGAGAAAAAGAGACAAACGAAATAAAGGAAATATGACCAAGAATAACAGACGACTTACAATAAATTCATGAACAATCAAGAACTGTTCTCCTTCACCGTCAGCAGCCTCAGACGGGTACACGTGTAACTTGCTGGGGCTCCGTTAAAACCTAATGCAGCACTACAGCGAACGCCATCCCTGTTGGTGTTCCGCTAACTTGGACAGCACTGCTGCGTCTGAGCCACGCAATACATTCCTACATTTGTTTTAATCTCCGGAAATCTTTCTTAATCGGAAAACGACTTTTTAATGTTCAATGATTTGGATCCGGTTTGATGTGAAATCAGCTGTGCCAGGTACTGTTTTTGATCCAAGGCCGGTAAAATGGTTTCCGTCACTGACAGCAGCTTGTTTTTAGTGAGTCAAGGTTGTAAAGGGAAATTTCACCCAAAAATGTTTGTGTCTTTAAGCTCTCGTCCAGAACCGGTGTGTGCAGTGTGGTGCGGCTCTGTCCGTCCCAGAGCTCAGAGTTCAGCCTCACGCAGAGCCAGTCCTGACAGAGGCAATATTCCATCTGTCTCTACGCGCCGGTCTAGAACCAGCACGCTGGACCGGGCACAGTTGTTGAAGGTCAAAGTGCAGATAGAGGTCACAGACAAGTCACATGACATCACTCCTCTGCTATACTCCCGTCACGACACAAAAACTGTTCGCCTCCTTGTTCAAAAAAAAAAAAAAAAGGGACGGAATCGAAGAAGGCTGGAGGAAGTGTAGGAAGGAGGAGTAAATGGAGGAGTGCTGTTGGCAGAAAGATCTGCTCGTCATTCTTTTAGTCTGGAAGAGCGTTCTTTCTTTGTTTCTCCTCGCCTCCACCCACTCATGCGTAAAGCAGCAGCAGCAGCGAGCGCTTTTGTGTGTCGACCCTTTAGACCTGCACTCCCCGGCCGTGCATTTGGATGACCTGGGCTCTGAGAGTCTGAATGGCGGCCAGTATCAGCTTCTGATGCTCCAGGGAGGTGATGCCAAGGCTCAGCACATCTCTGTGGAGACAGATTTCATATTTCAGCAGACATGCTTTGAGTGGTCACTTAGAGCCTAAGTCATGCATTCAGTGCATCTAATTTTTTTAAACACTCCAGAGACAGAAAAACACACAGTAAGTGATGGAGTAGTTTTTTTTTTTTTTCCAACAGATGTGTCAGCCTGGGTGTGGACCCATCCAAGGATCATTGTGTGTGAGTTTGATGCGCATCCAGGCAATTGCCTAGGAGGAGCAGTGACATTTGTTAAATCACATATGTGCCGAGCTCTTATCACCTTTGACTTTAAACTCCACCTGGATGTAGACCCACCCGAGCACTGTGCGCAGAGGTGGAAAATCCTGGCTCCTGAAAGTAAAAGGCCGTTCTCATATTTGTTCCAGCCATTTGCTGACAGAGCTGATTCTCCTAAGTATAACGCTCAAAAGATGGAAGTAATGCACTCGTCTACCTGGCTAGGGCCGTTCCATGACGATACTTTATGGATGAAGAGATAAAAACGTCTACAGTTTCATTTAAAACTATCGTTTGTTTCAGGATTTAAAGTTCTTCACAAAGTTCTTCACACACTACTTGTCAGCTGCCCGCCTCACCCCAGCAGTGGCCGCAGCAGAACAGGTGTAGGTGGCTCGCTAGGTTTCATTCCGCACAGCCACCAACTCCAAACTAACGGTTTGGTCAGATAGCTGCTACTCCTGTTCGCCAGGGATGTGGGACTGTTTTCCACCATGCTGCATCAGAGAGGATAGTCCACTAACCCCGTTCTGGTTGTCTCTTCCCCGTTTTAACTGGAGGCAAGTAATGCTAACACCATCTCACTCTTGTCATTGTAAAACAGCAAATGCTAAATGACAATGCTAAATTGTCACTTATAGGAAATATGATCACATATTTCTTTGCTTTAAATTACTGCTGAATTTCTTAGTTTTGTCTGAAAAATTTGTATTTAAGCTGCAAAAGTGCACGATTGTGGCACATACATTCAAAATATATGATCAATTAAAACATGTCAGAGGAGCAAACTGGCTTTTGTAACTTAATTGATTTGTAATCATTTTAATTAGTCAGGTAGCGATAATGAATAAAGTTGAAGTCATCACTTGTGTTTCACTACATTATCTTTCGTGCCTTTGATTTTCAGATCATTGGCCAATCTGAAATATTACAAGTCTCAAATGCACATTAAAATACAAATTTATAAAAACTATGATGGAAAAAGTTGCATAATATTAATGATAGATGAATTTGTACAATTTATTTTTTTACAGTATATAATTTCAAATTAAAGAAGAGAGTCTTTTTATGTATATGTTTGCATATAAACTATAGAATTTACAGAAAATGTATATCGTGATCTATATTGTTATTGGAATATAAGATTAGTTATATTGTGATATATATATATATTTTTTTTTTGTTACTTATTTGTACCCGTAGGTAGATTTGGTTTGCAGTCTGGTGACAAGCCACCAGCTGCTGGTCGCTGCGTGCGCGAGCGCCCTAAACCTACATGTTTTTGGTGTGCGGGAGGAAACCGGAGAAATCCCGGAGTAAACCCGCGCAACACGGGGAGAACATGCAAACTCCACACAGCTCACTGTTGGTCGGGGGCTGGGATCGAACCCACGATCTCATGATCCCCGCGGTCCCCCGGCCGAGGGTAAAACTGTGCTGCCACAGTGCTAAACCACTGCGCCACCGTGCAGCCGAGAGGGCCTTTTCAAGATCCTGCCAAAGATAGGATGCCCACCAAAGTTGCAAAGCCTCATCGAATTGTTTCACACCAACATGCAGGGGATAGTGCAGCATGATGGCAACGTCTCAGAGCCATTCAACATACGCAGCGGAGTGAAACAGGGCTGTGTACTTGCGCCAACCCTCTTTGGGATTTTCTTTGCTATGCTCCTGAGGCATGCCTTCAGCACAGCAACAGAGGGAATCTACCTGCACACAAGATCTGACGGCAGGCTTTTCAACCTTGCCCGCCTGAAAGCCAGAACCAAAGTACGCGAGGCTCTAATCAGAGACATGCTGTTCGCAGACGACGCTGCAGTCGCAACCCACACACAGCAGGAGCTTCAGACCCTGATGGACCGCTTCTCCCAGGCATGCAAGGACTTCGGGCTTACCATCAGCCTGAAGAAAACTAACGTCTTGGCGCAAGGCACGGAAGCACCACCAACCATCACCATTGATGACTACAAGCTGGAGGTCGTGAATCAGTTCACGTACCTGGGGTCCACGATCAGCAACAACCTCTCCCTTGATACAGAGATCAACAAGAGGATTGGAAAATCAGCCTTCACACTCGCTCGCCTCACCACACGAGTGTGGGAGAATCCCAAACTCTCTGTCAAGATGAAGATGGCAGTGTACAACGCCTGCGTCATCAGCACACTGCTCTATGGGAGTGAGACGTGGACAACATACGCCCGGCAGGAAAAGAGACTGAACTCCTTCCACTTGCGCTGCATTCGCCACATCCTGGACATATCCTGGCAGGACAAAGTGCCCAACACAGAAGTTCTGTCCCGCGCCGGCCTTCCCTCCATGTTCACTCTACTCAGGCAGCGCAGGCTCCGCTGGCTAGGCCACGTTCACCGTATGGAGGATGGCAGAATCCCCAAAGACGTCCTCTATGGAGAACTGGCAACTGGCAGGAGAGACGTTGGCCGCCCACAGCTGCGCTTTAGAGACGTCTGCAAGAGAGACATGAAGGCCCTGGAGATCAACACAGAGCGCTGGGAGGACCTTGCAACGGACCGCTCCAAATGGAGAGGCACCCTGACCAGACAGCTCAAGGCGGGTGAAGAGAGACTGACTGATGCAGCAGATGAAAAAAGGACCCGCAGGAAGAACCGCCACAGACCCAGCAGCACGGAGACCACCCACAAGTGTGACCTGTGTGACAGGGACTGTCATTCGCGCATCGGCCTGTTCAGCCACAGGCGGTGCTGTTCCAGCAGAGTAGACGTTTAGGATTCTCTTCCATGGTCATCATAGACCGACGGAGGCCGACGACAGTATATTGTGATACTAATTTTTGGTCACATCGCACAGCCCCATACCTGGCTGCAGATCTGTGCTTATCAGTATCAAATATGGGATAGGACTTTTACTTTCTAGAGCAAGGATTTTACACCTGGGATTGTGTGTGAGTTTGCTGTGAATCTGGGCAGTTGCCTGGGAGGAGCAGCGATCCTCATTAACTGTGTAGAGAAGCGATGGAGTGGAGCTGCAGCTTCATAGCATGAACTCTCTTTTTTACCTTTGCCTGAAAAAGTAAATAAACATTTCTCTTGGGTGTAAATCATACATATTTCTAGAACACATCCCCAGAATGAGAAGTGTTGAGTAAACTTTAAAAAAAAGTAATTCAATTAGTAATTTTCCTCATTAAAACACAATCAGACTACTAATTACTTGTGTTACACAGCTTGAATCCATCTAAGAGTACACAGAGCACGCCAGTGGCTAATGTAACATTAGCAGGAAGGCAAGACAATATGGCCTAACGCAATGAACGATAAAACACCGTCATCACATTTTACATACAGCCCATAGGAACTGCAGGAACTGCAAATAAATCATAGAAGTTGAAATACTATGCATTTTTTAGTAGGTTATTGTTATCGTTTTAGAAATCCTGAGAGGTCAGGTTGGCTCTAGCAGGAAAGACAGATTGGTAGCAATTCTGACAGAAAGGAGAAAAAATACAAAATTACTAATTCAGCCCATCTGTTCTGGATATGGCCACAACCCTAAGGAAAACACATTAAGGAGAGTTCGTGTTTGTTTTTAACAAAACAGCCTTAATGTTACGACCCAACATTTTTACCATCCATTCATCAAACAACTTTTTTTTTTCCATCAGGATTATATCTGATTAGGTCAAAATGTATCGACATTGGCAACGTAAAATTGACGTGTGGATGTTTTTTTTTCCAATTTCATTGAAAACATCATGCGGCCAATGTCTGAGTCAAAACTTTGAGGAGATTGTGGTGAGATCACTGGAAGATCGTTGAGAGATTGTTGAGAGATCTGGCTAATTTTTAGCTCATGTGAAGCCAAAAGGAACTAATGTGATGACGCAGTGTTTGTTGTCCGTCAGTCCATCCACATTTCACAGGAATCGCTACTCCTAAGCATTTTCTCAAATGGTTATCAAACTCGCACACAATGATCTCAGGTGAGGCGGGTTCTAATCAAGGTCAAAGGTCAGAAGATCTGGGCACTTAAGTGCTTTTAGAAAAATCGCTGCTCCACCTAGGCAGTTGCCTTGATGGCCACCAAACCTGGACACAATGATCCTCAGGTGGGTCAGGAGATCTGGGTACCCAGGTGATTTCAGAAAAGCTGCTCCCCCTCCTAGGCAATTGTCTCGATTCTCATCAAGCTCACTCACAATAATCCTTAGGTAGGTCTGCATCCAGGTTGACGTCAAGGTCATTGGTAAAGGTCAGGAGATCTGGGTATTTATGTACGATTTCACAAAAATTGCTACTCCTCCTAGGCCACTGGCCGTGACCTTAAGCACATCCTAGATGGTTCTGCATCCAGGTTGTGCTTAAGGTCAACTGTCAGGACATCTGAGCGCCCTCGGGGTGATTCAGTCAGGTCGGAATGAGCTACTCCATCACTGATCACCTTGTTGATCTGTCAACCCCGTGTAAAGGGGATATAAGATACAGTTTTGGTCTCTTGAATAATTTTAGTGAAACTACTAACAGTTTGCTCATGGTGACACTCTGAAGTGATGACAACTTGCAGGCTAATGTCCCAAAAATAAATAATTTATAATAGTTTTATAATTACAAATCCAGGAAAATTGCTTTTCTCTGTCTTTTAATAACAACTAAAAATGTCACCAAAAAAATTTAAGTATCTATTAGCAGTGCATAACTATTACTTTTAATTCAGTGCTGTCCTCCCTTCAGTGATTCATGCTCCTATTCTTTTATAAAGCACCCCTCTTTTCAAAAATGAATATTTTAAAGTTCAGTAATTCTGAGGTGTCTGAAACTACTCACTGTACAGTCATCCGTGCCACAGACTCCAAGTAGCAGTATCCTGCGGCGGTAAAGTTGTCCTTGTATCGGCCCATGTCCACCGCGTCCAACCACTCTCCGACAGAATTAAAGGATGGGAAGGAGGGGAGAGGCCTGTCTGCTAGTGTAATGGATGAACTCAGAGTTCTAAAGTGGGGGAAACAAGGGTGACACTTGGAGATTTAACGTATACAAGGATTTATTCATTGAGCGCCGCAGTATTTCACTGGATTGTACCTCCGTGCCAGCGTGGAAGAGCCGATGCCATCAGGTGAACGAATGCTCTTGCTCAGGGCTGAGTGGATCTGGCTGAAGCTGGGCCTCTCTGTCCTCTCCTTCTGCCAACAGTCCAGCATCAGCTGATGGAGATGTGGAGGGCAGTTAACCGGAGCTGGCAGCCTGAAACCGTCCTCGATGGCCTTTATCACCTACACACAGAAACAGGAAATCAATAATACCTGGTTAGAAATTAGCATTGTAATTTTCCAGTACTTATGGCATAATTGGATAGAGTGGGTGGGTGGGCTGGATGGGAGAGGTGAATAAGGATGAAGAAAAGTTATGTCCTACTTTAAAAATTCAGTAAGATACTTATATTTGTTTCCCTTTACAGCGGACTTGCCTAGTTCCCAGAAATAGAAGCCTTTGGACAGCACAGGTCTTATTCCGAAAGAGTAGAAAGTGCTGACGCTTTCATATTTTGTTGCTAATTTGCTCCACCTACACTCTTTACAGGCTGCACCGACTGCAAAACAAACTAAATTTCACAGAAACCTGAATCTACACAGAGAATAAAATGTGTAAAGGTGCTAAAGATAAATGCTGCAAATTCTCACACCTGCTGTAGACTGTAAGGTCCTTCAGCAGGATATTCAATGTCAGTAAGTCTTACTTCACAGGATATTTGATTTGGTATCAATAGCCTTGCTTCTCAAAAGAAAGTGTGATTTTGTTTTATTTTCTATAATAAAATATGTTGCAGGTCTGTGAAGCCAGACAGGTTTGAAACTCCAGTCATCAAGGACATGAAGCAAGGAGGCGGTAAAAGCCAACACTTTCTTCAAGTGCATACTGCGGGTTAAAATGTTAAAACGTTTGTTCATAATGTGTATTCAGAGTATACCTTTTAAGTGTTAGTACATGTTTGATTTTGTTTTACTGCACCTGAAGGGCACATTTTTGATTTAATGTGTCACTTTCCAGCTCTGCTTCTAAAAATGTCATTATGTACTCACCGGAAACATCTGTGTCAGCTTTTTGTACAGCACCAGTAGTAGTGAGAGCTATCGGTAGTGATTTACTCACTAGTAGTAATAATGACTGTGATTGTGAAGGTCGTACCAGCCTTTGGGTCGTCAGGACATTTGCTCTTTAGTTTTTCCCAAACAGAAACTTTAACTTGGACATGAAAAAGCTCAGTTTTAGCTGATTACAGCTGCTGCTCCTGTTGACCTCCAGCTTTTTCTTCACTTAACATTATCTGAAATGTGCAAATCGGGTGAAAAAATTGGAACATTACAGAGACAAAAATCATGATGCTTGCCAGAGACAAAAGGAGAGGGGATTAGTGGGGAACTGGCAGTGGAACGGCTAATGGCTGTGTGAATGTTCGCCCGCAGGCAGAAAGAAGAGTAACTGAGGGATTGTGTGTTTGTAGACTACCGATAATTTAAGTGTGTGCGTGTTTAGTTCAGTAATACCATGCTTAACGTTAGCTAAAAACAAACTGATGATAATCACCAGGCTTGTTAATGACTGAGTAAACGACAGTCTGACTACACATTAAAGTTCACCACAATTTTAGAGTCAGCCATTAAATAAAGCTGGAAAATATCACAGTATTAACTATCAAAAGCCAACAATAATCAAAAGCTAAACAACTCACCATAATAACTGTGTACTTCTTCCTTGGTTTCCCTCAGACTTAACTGTCCTCTGTTCCTGGTTTCTATCTAAAGCATGTGTCTCACAGAGTGGCGAATGCTGACGAATGTAGCGATTTTTGGATTCGCCAAACTTTTCTGAACAATGTTTGCGAAACGCGAGCTAGTATCTCATGGATCGGCGAATGCTGAGGGATGTTAACGGATGTTGCACTTTTTGGATTTCGTCAGGGTTCGGAAAAGGTTGCAAAACAGTTCAACAGTTTTTAAGGTGAAGTAAAAGTAAACAGTTTTGTCATAAATGTTCATAAACAGTTGCTAGTGTTCAAAAGAACTTTAGTGATGTGTTAGAACCGTTTGCAAACTTGTTACAACCATCAAATGCTTACAACTTTTTTGCAAAAGTTTGCAACTGATAACGGAAAAATATACAAAAAAAACCTGGGACCTGAAAAAGCATTTGTGAACTGTTGTTCAACCTTTTACGAACCTCGACAAAACCACAGCGGTCGCAGCGTTTGTGAACATTCCTCAGCATTCGCCGCTCCATGAAATACCACCCTAACAGGACCATAATTATAAGGCTGTGGTCCCTCATGCCAGTACAGATGTAATTTCCCTCCTCTTAAGAGGCTAAATTACTGCATGTTTTCATTAATGACAGCGACCGGTGGTCTGTAGTTGCCTTGAGTGATGTTTTTAAGGAAAGGCTGACACGCTCCTGTAAAAATGGTTTTAAAAGTTCTAAGGCTTAGATAACCCATCCATCTTCTACTACTTGATCCTTTTTAGGTTGCAGCGGAAGGCTACAACCTATCCCAGCGTCTCTGGGCGAGAGGCAGGGTACACCTTGGACAGATTGCCAGTCCATCGCAGGGTCAACAGAGAGACAGACAACCATTCACTCTCACAGTCATACCTAAGGACAATTTAGAATTCCCAGTTGATGCCAACTAACCTAACCTCCATGTCTTTGGTCTGTGGGAGGAAACCGGAGAAAACCCACGCAAACACGGGGAGAACATGCAAACTCCACATAGAAGGGTCACCGATGGTCAGGGGTGGGCTCGATCCTGTGACCTACTTGCTGTGCTAACCACTGCACCACCGAGCTGCCCGCATAGACAACCATTTTTAAATATCCGTTTATTGTTCATTCCTCAAAATTTTATTTAACTGGTGTGGTTAACCTAGGAGCTTCTTCTTAAATGCTCCTTTAATATCTGACATACTCTCGATAAACTACTAAATATAGACCCCAAAATGTAGTCATCTCTGTGAAACCTCACCAGCTACACAAAACAGAGTTTGAAAGCCTCCCTCCAGACTTTCTCAGTGTTCTTTACTGCTCTATCAAACTAATGTTGTTCCTATTAAAAACCATTCACTCTCAACACCTCACAGGAGATTTCCTCTCAGTATGTGTAGCGACATGTGGTATATCATCCTCCTGAAGCACTCCAAGAAATACAATTCCCTGAAAGGAGGCAATAAAGTCAGCGCATAATCACAAAAATGACAACCATCAGCAGCATTAATTCCTAAAACACTCTCCTGCCTTACCCGCCGGCCCACTCCACCATCCACTAGAGCCCCTTAAGCTTCTATCTCACTAAAGAGCATTCATAAAATGCTATTCAGCATTTGACATTTTCCATTTAATCAAAGTCGGTAGGTAAAGGGCACGGCAGATCACAGGTGGACGGGCTGAGCAACAATTCCGTTATGATCTAATGTATCAATTTAAAGTGGATTAATATCCCCGCCGCTCTACAAGCTCGACCTTTGCCCCCTCAATTGGAAAGTTTGATAATATAAAGCAGGTTGAGAGGAAACTTTTTCCTGCTTTATCAAAGGGCACCAAAGACTCCAAAAGCCAGCTATTCTTGTGGCTGCTGAATAACTCATGCATATTAATTATGGCCATTCAGAAGTGGAGCACGGTAATAATCTGTTGCTGTTTAACTATGAATCTGCCTGCATAAATTCTATTTATTAGTTTGTGATGACAGCAATTTGAGAGGGCACTCAGAATAGGAAACCTTTGGACTTGCTGAAAATATTATTCAGAATGCTTAAAGTGGGTCTATTATGTTCATCTCTGGCTCTATATTTTTATATCTAAATTTAGCTAGTCAACATCATTCACAGTTTAAAAAAATCACGTTTATCTAATACAAGGGCCTGTTATGGGCTCTCAGTCTGAAACGAATCTCTGGCAGCTCTTTAGTTAAAGGGGGGTTATTGACTGAAAAATTCTGTTTTTGTAGATTGTAACCTGATGAAATTCACCTATTGGTCACGTGATTACAGAAAAAAAAAATCAAGACATTCACTTCTCTTGAAAAACACACGGCTGTTATCTCATTCTTCTGTCCAAGAAGCCGCTTCAAATCTTCCGGGTTCTTTTTTGCACGTCTAGAAATGTGAAACATCACTAGCCTTGATACGGGCCTGTTGCTTTATTATTAGCCAGCCTGTCTGTCATATAGATGAGCGGGGAGCCAAAGGTGGTAGCGTAAGAGCTAACAGTGGAAGCTCGCGTTTATATTGTTATTTTCTTTAAATTTCAGTCACCCTAATAGACATCACTGTTTCCACCCGGTTAACTAATCCACAATTGATAATATATCTCATCATTCTGACTTATTTTGTTATATTTTTGCCATGATGTTACGTCGGACTGTGAGCACCACCAAGGCAGCTAGCTGAAGCTCGTAGTTTAGCCACGAGTCTCGGCTCATTCACGAATGTTTCTGGGATTACTGGACTCCTGGGACTGGTTATATCCTCCCACTGAAACCACACTCCTGTCTACCACTGATGCATCGTTTCATTCATTGATTCTTTGAGACAAATTTATGTTAGCTGACCCCAGTTCAGTGTTCTCCTGTTGACATTCACTCTTGTTTTGAGCTTCAAATGCTGCCGGGTGTGTGCCAGTCACAGGTGTAGTTGAACGCTTGTGGGATCATGTGCTACAGTGACCAACACAACTATGCTAGCTGACCTTCAACAGCTCCTGGATAAGGAACTGGATGCCATTCCACAGCAAAATGT
This sequence comes from Pholidichthys leucotaenia, assembly GCA_020510985.1. Classification (NCBI taxonomy): domain Eukaryota; kingdom Metazoa; phylum Chordata; class Actinopteri; order Cichliformes; family Pholidichthyidae; genus Pholidichthys; species Pholidichthys leucotaenia. Next base: position 74,060,857 of record CM035839.1, on the reverse strand, counting down.
GACCGGCATGGGGGAGGAGGTGCCAAACTGTTGTGGCTGCGTATGGATCTTCAACATGTTGCTGAGCTCCCTGACAGTGTAAAAATGGCTGAAATTTTATGTTTTGTTTTCTTCCCTTAGTACTGTGGGAGAGTGCAATCATCCAGGCCACCAAGCAGCTCAGAACAAGAGTGAATACCACGAGGAGAATATTGCACAGGATTGTGGCACTACCACACATTTAGCTGTGATGCTCATTCCATGAATGCACGATCCTCACAAATTGTACCTCATAAAGTTGACTAATTAGGCTTTCCAATGATATAAAATACAATACCAATTGGTATTACTAAAGGAGAGAAATTATTGAAATAATGTTTCCAAACATTTTTGAGAATTTATATATAAAGAATTTAACTACTGAGTATGAATAATATTTACTTATTTTTTAACCGTAAAAACTATTTTTTTAAACTTCTTGCACTGTGTATAACCTGGTTTTTGCCTTTTTTTATTTTATTATTGCTCTGAGTGCTACTATCCTTCTGTTGCTGTAATACTGTAAATTGCCCCATTGTGGGACTAATAAAGGATTATCTTATCAGTTTATCAGTAGCAGTAGTATACAGGTACATCTCAAAAAATTAGAATATCATGAAGAAGTTCACTATTTTTGGTCACTCATTTCAGAACGTGAAACCCATATATTATATAGATTCATTACACAGAGAGTGATATATTTCAAGTGTTTATTTTAATTTTGATGATCATGGGGCTGCACGGTGGCGCAGTGGTTAGCACTGTGGCAGCACAGTTTACCCTCGGCCGGGGGATCGCGTGGATCGTGAGATCGTGGGTTCGATCCCTGCCCCCGGCCAACAGTGATCTGTGTGGAGTTTGCATGTTCTTCCCGTGTTGCGTGGGTTTACTCCGGGATTTCTCCGGTTTCCTCCCACATGCCAAAAACATGCAGGTTAGGGATAAGGGGCGCTTGCGCACGCAGCGACTGGCAGCTGGTGGCTTGTCACCAGACTGCAAGACAAATCTACCTACGGGTACAAAATAAGTAATTAAAAAAAAAAATGGCTTACAGCCCATGAAAACCCCAAATTCAGTTTCCCAAAAAATTAGAATATTACATAAAAAAATGTTTGTCGTGCGCTGGGTGCGGGGCAGTACCATGCCATGTACCCTGGCTCTGTGCAGCGGAAGCCGTCCTTCCTCGCTTCGCCACGGCTGTTTCCTTCGTACACGCGCTGCTGTGATCTGCCGTAGCTCCTCCTCCACTCGCTCTCAGCGCGGCAGCCAACTCGACCTGGGCCAGGCGGTCATCCGACAGGTTCTCGCCGTTGTAGCGGGGAATCTTGGCCCGCTGCTGGATGGATGGGACCATCATCTCCCGGTCGATTGCCGCTCCTAATTGCTCTGGAATCGCCAGCCCGTCCTGCCCTGAAAAGGGCGGGAAACGGGGCTGGTTTGCTCTGCTCCGTCCATCGCAGCGAAGCTCTCCAGGGGCCCGCGTCTCAGCTTTATAGTCCGTTCCCGGCTGAGCGATGAATCGCTCCGGCCGCTGTACCTCCGCCTGGATCCTCATCTTGCTCCATATCCCACTCCTGACACCAGTGTGACGTTAGCAGGGGTTCACACAAAGAAAATGGAGCAGATGGCTGTGATCAACCAGATTTATTTTACACACACCCCAACCCCAACTTTTTTTTTTTTTTTTTTTTTTTTTTTTTTTTTCTCTCGGCGCCACACGAGTCGGCTGCCTTTTGCAACAGCGGCTCGATTCCGAGTCTTTTTCCCTTCCTCTCTCTTTTGATCCGTCTTTTTTTTTTCACCCCACTTATATCACGGACACACAGATCGTCCTAAATGTCTCCTGAGCCGGTGGACGGAGCCACTGTCTATAGCAGGATACGATACAGCAGAGAACAGCTGCTAGCATTCAACCGCCACCCGGTCCCATTGGAAAAACTCGACATACCGAGAGAACTGAGGCGAAAACGCCGCGGCTGCCGGGCTGGAGTAAGGCGGAGGACAAAAAATATAAGGTACAGACCCTCCCTTCCATCTGTTGTCATGGGAAATGTACGGTCGATACTGGGAAAGTTAGATGAGCTAGCGGCTATCTCCCGTTATGATAGCACATACCGGGAGTGCTCTCTCCTTTTGTTTACTGAGACGTGGCTAACTGAACTAGCAGCAGATGCTAACATTGAGCTGGAGGGTTTTCACATGATACGAGCTGACCGAACACCAGACAGTGGCAAGGCTAGGGGCGGTGGAGTGATAATGTATGTTAACAACAACTGGTGCAGACCGGGACATATCACTGTTAAACAACGACACTGCAGCAAAGACATTGAGTTGCTAGCTGTTAGCATGAGGCCTACATATCTCCCGAGAGAACACTCACACGTGATCTGCATTGTTGTTTATGCAAATCCGACGGCGAACGCTGGGACAGCACGTGACGTCATCCATTCAGTAACCAGCAGGCTGCAGACAGAACACCCAGATGCTCTTCTCCTCATCTCAGGCGATTTCAACCATGTTTCACTGTCTCCCATTCTACCCACGTTCACCCAGTATGTCACATGCCACACTAGAGACAATAAAACACTGGATTTATTCTACGCAAACACTAAGGAGGCGTACACCTCATCACAACTCCCCCCACTTGGGAGATCGGATCACAACTTGGTTCATCTCCGGCCGGTGTACAAACCCCTAGTGCACAGACAACCTCCGGCCATGCACACTGTGGAGTTATGGTCTGAGGAGACAATGGACACTCTAAAGGACTGTTTTGAAGCCACCGCCTGGAAGCAGCTCTGCGATCCACATGGTGAGGACATCGATGGCCTCATTCACACCTTCACGGGCTACCTCAGCTTCTGTGTGGACAAATCCGTTCCCACCAAGACCATACGGCGTCACTCAAACAACAAACCCTGGATCAACCCTGAGATAAAAACACTTCTGAGAGAGAAGAAGAGGATCTTCAGGTCAGGGAACAGGGAGATGCTGAAGTCCGTACAGAGGGAGCTGAGGAGAAAGATCAGAGAAGGCAAGGACAGCTTCAGGAAGAAGATGGAGGACAAGCTGCAACAGAGCGACATCAGCGGGGTCTGGAGAAACCTCAAAACCATCTCGGGGCTCCAGAATACCTCCCCCCAGGCCACAGGGGGCAGGGAGTGGGCGAACAACCTGAATCTGTTTTTCAATAGATTTGACCAACCGCCCTCCCCCCTGACTGCACAACAACCACTGCTGCCTCTAAAGAAATCAAGTCCTGCTGCCCACTCCCCACTCCACCAACACCCCCCCACTCCCAACACACAGCCCCCCATCCTGACCCTGACCAGGACCCAGGTGAGGACGGAGCTGAGGAAGATCAAGGCGAGGAAGGCGCCGGGACCGGACGGCATCAGCGCAAAGCTCCTCAAGTCCTGTGCAGACCAGCTGTGTGGGATTGTGACGTATATCTTCAACATGAGCCTGAAACTGGGGAGGGTACCACAGCTGTGGAAAACATCTTGTGTGGTACCTGTACCAAAAACTTCCCACCCCAAAGACCTGAACAGCTACAGACCGGTGGCCTTGACGTCCCACTTGATGAAGACCCTGGAGAGACTGCTCCTTGCTCACCTCCGCCCCCTGGTGGAACCAGCGATGGATCCACTCCAGTTCGCCTACCAGCATGGCATTGGGGTGGAGGATGCGGTGATCTTCCTCCTTCACCGTTCTCTGTCCCACCTGGAGAAGCCCGGGAATATGGTGAGGATCATGTTCTTTGACTTCTCCAGTGCTTTCAACACCATCCAACCGATGATCCTGAAGGACAAGCTGCTGCGCGCAGGGGTGGACCAGCACCTGTCATCATGGATCCTGGACTACCTCACGAACCGGCCTCAGTTTGTGAGAACCCGGGACTGTGTGTCCGACACGATCATCAGTAGCACGGGGGCCCCCCAGGGAACGGTGCTGGCTCCCTTCCTGTTCACTCTTTATACTGCGGACTTCTCACACAACACAACACACTGCCATCTACAGAAGTTCTCTGATGACTCTGCGATCGTTGGCCTCATCTCCAATGGAGATGAAGCTGAGTACAGAGGGCTTATCCAGGACTTCGTGGACTGGTGCCATCGGAACTGCCTCCAGATCAACGCGAGGAAAACTAAGGAGCTGGTGGTGGACTGCCGCAGGCATGGGCAGCCCCTCACAGTACCAGTAAATATACAGGGAACAGACATCGAGATGGTGACATCCTATAAGTACCTGGGTATTCATCTGAACAATAAACTAGACTGGTCACACAATACTGATGCACTCTACAAGAAGGGACAGCGCAGGCTGTTCCTGCTGAGGAGACTCAGGTCTTTTGGTGTACAAGGGGCGCTGCTGAAGTCATTCTATGACACGGTGGTGGCATCAGCCATCACTTTTGGAGTGGTCTGCTGGGGCAGTGGCATTACTGCAGCCGATAGGAAGAGACTGAACAAACTGATTAAGAAAGCTAGCTCTGTCCTGGGGCAGCGCCTTGATCCGATGGAGGAGATAGGAGAGAGAAGGACGGTGGCTAAACTGTCATCTCTGCTGGAGTCCGAGTTCCACCCTATGCAGGACATACTGAATGCACTGAGGAGCTCATTTAGCAGCAGACTACATCATCCCAGGTGCACAACCGAGAGGTTTCGTAGGTCCTTCCTACCAACGGCTGTCAGACTGTACAACCTAAGCAGGGCTGCTCGCAGAGATAGCAAAAAGACGTAACAAACTAATAGTTTTTTGAATGCAAAAGATGCAATAGACTTACACAATGGTCCCCTCCGGCATACAACTAGGAACATACCGGTCGCTATGGAGGGTGAGAATATGTATGGGCACATAATCATACCATGTAGGATAACTAAGTAGACGGTTATGCTGTTTCATCCCATCTAGCTACAATGCTCTGCACTGTGTGTGTTTATATATTTGCATATTTATTCCATCTAGCTACAATGCTCAGCACTGGGTGTGTTTATATATTTGCATATTTATTCCATCTAGCAACAATGCTCTGCACTGTGTGTGTTTATATATTTGCATATTTATTCCATCTAGCTACAATGCTCAGCACTGGGTGTGTTTATATATTTATATATCTACATATTATTCCATCTAGCTACATTGCTCCGCACTGTGTGTGTTTATATACTTGCATATTTATTCCACCTAGCTGCAATGCTCCGTACTGTGGGTGTTTATATATTTACATATTTATTCCATCTAGCTACAATGCTCTGCACTGTGTGTTCATATATTCATATATTTATTCCATCCAGCTACAATGCTCTGCACTGTGTGTCTGTGTGTGTGTGTATATATATATATTTTATAGTAATACGTACATATGTTTATTAGCTGCTCTTGCTTGCTTGTTTTTTTTCTTGCCTTCTGATTGTTGCTCTGAGTGTTGCTATCCCTGTGCTGTTGCAATCCTGGAATTTCCCCGTTGTGGGACTAATAAAGGCTTATCTTATCTTATCTTATCTTAAAATTAATTAAAAAAAAATAGTTTTTTTAATACAAATGTGGACCGACTGAAAAGTATGTCCATGTACACACTCAATACTTGGTCGGGGCTCCTTTTGGATTAATTACTGTATCAATGTGGCGTGGCATGGAAGTGATCAGCCTGTGGCACTGCTGAGGTGTTATGAAGGCCCAGGTTGCTTTGATAGTGACCTTCGGCTTGTCTGCGTTGTTGGGTCTGGTGTCTCTCGTCTTCCTCTTGACAATACTCCATAGATTCTCTATGGGGTTTAGGTCAGGAGAGTTTGCTGGCCAATGAAACACAGTGATGCCATGGCCATTAAACCAGGTTTTGATACTTTTGGCAGTGTGTGTGTGTGTGTGTGTGTGTGTGTGTGTGTGTGTGTGTGTGTGTGTGTGTGTGTGTTGGGGGGGGGGGGGTCAAGTCCTGCTGGAAAATGAAATCAGCTTCTCCATAAAGCTTGTCAGCAGAGGGAAGCATGAAGTGCTCTAAAATTTCCTGGTAGACAACTGTGCTGACTTTGGCCTTGATAAAATACTGTGGACAAACACCAGCAGATGACCACTGTTCAGATAAAAGTAAATTTTGCATTTAATTTGGAAATTAAAGTCCCAGAGTCTGGAGAAAGATTGGAGAGGCACAGAATCTAAGTTGCTTGAGGTTTAGTGTGATGTTTCCACAGTCAGTGATGATTTGAGGAACCATGTCTTCTGCTGGTGTTGGTCCACTATGTTTTATAGTGGACCACACACACACACACACACACACACACACACACTGCCAAAAGTATCAAAACCTGGTTTAATGGCCATGGCGTGAATGTGTTTGATTGGCCAGCAAACTCTCCTGACCTAAACCCCGTCGAGAATCTATGGAGTATTGTCAAGAGGAAGATGAGAGACACCAGACCCAACAATGCAGATGAGCTGAAGGTCACTATTAAAGCAACCTGGACCTTCACAACACCTCAGCAGTGCCACAAGCTGATCACCTCCATGCCACGCCACATTGATACAGTAATTAATCCAAAAGGAGCCCCGACCAAGTATTGAGTGTGCACATGGACATACTTTTCAGTCCGTCCACATTTGTATTAAAAAACAATTTTTTAAATTAATTTTATGTAATATTCTAATTTTTTGAGAAACTGAATTTGGGGTTTTCATGGGCTGTAAGCCATAATCATCAAAATTAAAATAAACAAACACCTAAAATATTTCCCTCTCTGTAATGAATCTATATAATATATGGATTTCACTTTCTGAAATGAGTGACAAAAAAATTGAACTTTTTCATGATATTCTAATTTTTTGAGATATACCTGTATAAGCAAGTTAGCTCAGGACTTGTTGGGTTTAATTACTAGCTATCTAACTAACTACTAATAAATGATGATGTGCAAGTCCACACTTTAGAATGGGGAACATACAGTGGATATAAAAATGCGACACACCCCTGTTCAAATTGCAGCTTTTTGTGACGCAAATAAATGAGACCAAGATAAATCATTTCAAAACGTTTTCTACCATGGATGTGACCTATAACCTGTACAACCCAATTGAAAAACAAAATGAAATCTTTTAAAGGGAAAAATAAAAAACTTACAATAACCTGGTTGCATAAATATGCACACCCTGCTATAACTGGGGATGCTATAACTGGGGATGTGGCTGTGTGCAGAATTAACCAATCACATTCAAACTCATGTTAAATGGGAGTCAGCACACACCTGCCACCATTTAAAGTGCCTCTGATTAACCCCAGATAAAGTTCAACTGTTCTAGTAGGCTTTTCCTGACATTTCTGTAGACACATCTTACAGCACAAGCCATGTTCCGCAGAGAGCTTCCAAAGCATCAGAGGGATCTCACTGTTCAAAGGTATCAGTCAGGAGAAGGGTAGGAACACAGTGAAGACAGTCTTCATCAAGTGGAGAAAATATGGCACAGCAGTAACATTACCAAGAACTGGACGCCCCTCCAAAATTGATGAAAAGACGACAAGAAAACTGGTCAGGGAGGCTGCCAAGAGGTCGACAGCAACATTGAAGGAGCTGCCAGAATCTCTGGCAAGTACTGGCTGTTTAGTACATGTGACAACAATCTCCCATCTAGGGTGGCAAGACAGAAGCCTCATCTTACGAAGAAAAACATCCAAGCCCAGGTACATTGAGCAAAAACACATTTGAAATCTCCCAAATGCATGTGGGAAAATGTGTTATGGTCCAATGAAACCAAGGTTGAACTTTTTGGCCACAATTCCAAAATGTATATTTGGCGCAAACACAACACTGCTCACCACCAAAAGAATACCATGCCTACAGAGAAGCATGGTGGTAGTACCATCATGCTTTGGGGCTGTTTTTCTTCAGTTGGAACTGGGGCCTTAGTCAAGGTGGAGGATTATGAACAGTTCCAAATACCAGTCAGTGTTGGCACAAAACCTTAAGGCTTCTGCTAGAAAGCTGAAGATGAAGAGGAACTTCATCTTTCAGCAACAATGACCCAAAGCACTCATCCAAATCAACAAAAGAATGGCTTCGCCAGAAGAAGATTAAGGTTTTGGAATGGCCCAGCCAGAATCCAGACCTGAATCCGATCAAACATCTGTGGAGTGATCTGAAGAGGGCTGTGCACAGGATATGCCCTCACAATCTGACAGATTTGGAGCATTTTTGCAAAGAAGAATGGGCAAATATTGAGACATCAAGATGTGCCATGCTGATAGACTCCTACCCAAAAAGACTGAGTGCTGTAATAAAAGCCAAAGGTGCTGCAACAAAGTGTTAGTTTAAGGGTGAACATATTTCTGCAAACAGGTTGTTGTAATTTTTTTTTGTTTTTCCCCTTAAAAGATTTCAGTTTGTTTTTCAATTGGGTTGTACAGGTTATAGGTCGCATTAATGGGGAAAAAGTTTTGAAATGATTTATTTTGGTCTCATTTTTTTTACATCACAAAAACCTGGCATTTGAACAGGTTTATGTAGACTTTTATATCCACTGTATTCAGAGTTAGAAAGACTTGGAGTAAATTTGGCTGCATTCAGACCAGGATAGTCCGGGGGTCTCAGTTTGACTGGGTGGGGAATGTCAAGAATTTTCACACCTTTGTTTGGTTTGGTCTGCATTCATACTGCAGCGGAACAAACTGCCAGGACAATGCCATGCAGCAACAACAACTGCTAGTTTGGGGCGCTGTAGCCAAAACCACCACTGACCAGGAAGAAAAAATCTCGGTGAAGAAGAAAAATCCGGCTCATCGACTGGCCAGGACTGAAAATGAAAATCCGTTTCCTTCATTCAGGTTGTTTGTCCGCCACAAACGAGACATTTTTTTAAACTTTTCTCCTCGGCTTTCTCCGGTAAAAAGATTTCTCAGATTCACACGGTTGTCTTTATTGTTATTTTCTACCCAAAATGTACTACGGTAAACGTCACTTCCTTCTCTCAGACTACGTGTTGCTATGGTTACACAAACGTTGAGGGGCACTTTTGCCCTTTGGCCTGCTGGATACTCTGTTTGGATTCACACACAGAGTGCACCAGACTTTGTTTGCAAGAGAACTGAGACCCCCGTTTTCAAGCGGTCCAGACTTTGCTTGTTTGGTGCGCACCAGAGTTCCAACGCGCGTTCAGACGGTACCAAACAAACCAAACTATCCGCGGAAGCGGAGCAGAGTTCCTTTCGTCTGGACCAAACAGTGGCCATGGGAATACACCCTTAGATTACTAACACTTGAGTTTTGTCATTCTTTCTTTTTTTTTAGAACTGTTTAATCATTTTGGGTTGTGGGGACGGGGGTGGAACCTATCCCAGCTTCTTTGGGTGAGAGGCACTGAGCAAAGTAAATATCATGATTATCTATTAGCTAATAAATTGCTCATTTACTCAGAATAAGCAGTGATTAAGCATTTGTTAAGGAAGAAGTTGCACCTATTAGCCTAATCCTACTAGAATACAGTCATGCAAGTTCTAAATAAAAGCTTTATATTGATTAATGGAGACTGGCCTTTACATTTCCTTTAGGACCACAATGCTTTATATGAACTTTCTTCTAATTGGCTGTCCTTTGTAAATAGAAAACACGAAGAGCCAACATTATTACATTATGCCACAGTAGGAGTGTTATACCAATCAAAGCGCTGGGAAAAAAAACAAACAAACATTGAACCTAATGTTTATAGCAGCCTGAGGGTTGATTATTTGGCCTGCAGGACAATGCTTTGCCCAGTGTCAGTGGCTGCTTTGTTGTTGCTATTTGTATTAGGGGAAAAAAAGCAAGGAAATATGTCATGTAATTCCTTCCACACAGATCCAGTCTCTTTTAATGACACTCTCTAGAAAAGGAAAACAGACAACCTTTTCCTGAAGGACAAAGAAGTGGCAGTGACGAGCTAAACTGATTCAGCCTAACACTGACTTTTAAATGTTGCTGGGTGCCTTCTATCAACTCCACTATCACTTCCCCTCAAATAGCAAGTGCTTTACATCCCTTAAAGGAACTACTCCCCACTCCCTTCCCCAAAAAGAGATTTTCAACACTTAAGAGCAGGATGGCGCTCAGGGACAGGCAGTAGAAGGGGGTCAGTGCATCCTTAAGAGAAAACAGGATTGGTCATGGAGCTGAAGCAGACTTAAAAAGGGACTTAGGCCCTGAAGGAAGCTCTCAGAGGTACTGTGGCTTCCTGGTTTTCTCTTAATAACATCCATGCAGGGCATGGATATAGAGTTCATTGATAAAGGGAATGAGAGGCAGGCAAAAGGGGAGGGAGAATGGAAAACACAGAAATTAATATTTCTAAAAATGGAACAAAGAATACAGGAAATCAGAGGTGAATTCCTTCCTATCTCCCTTTTTCCACGTACATCCTGGTTGCCCATGTCCCAGTAGGGTCTCTCGCCGTAGGACATGACTTCCCACATGACGATGCCGAAGCTCCAGACGTCCGAGGCTGAGGAGAATCGATGGTACTGGATGGCCTCCGGAGCGGTCCACAGCACCACACTCTTTCCTCCGTGCTGAAGGAGAGAACGGCAGAGGTAAGAGGTGTCAAAGGGTGTGGAGAGTTCACCGAACTAAGGTCTTAATATTCTCTTTGAAGGGCTGTGAGCATGTTTTCAGCACATCAAAGGAGTCGTTAGGAGACTGGCTTCACCTTGAATGAAATCCAAAAATAACTGGAGAAATAAAGCCCTGGATTTTTCCTCACCACCCGTGTGAACTTGACATCACATATGTTAACTATCATTTGATCAAAGACGCATTAAGAATCAGCCTAGCACATGTGTGACACCTTCCACCGGCCAAGGTGCCCTTTCTGGGTGATTAAGCTGAATGATAAATATGGTAAAGCCAACATTTTAAAAAGCTTGTAATTAATGTTTTTCTCTTATAGCCCCTTCACACAGGGGTAGAGATCGGTGAGTGATGACAAAATGGCAACATCTCCAAACGATCAGTGATCTCTCAGCGAGCACCAAGATCTCTATTATCTCTCAATGACTCATTTCAAAACAATTTCTCTACGATCACTAAAGGGAAGTGATCACTCAATGAGTGCTCAATGATCTCATTGATCTCCCAGTGAATGAATGCCAAGTTTTTCCACCCCAAAGGTAGCGATATCTGAGAAGTTAGTGAGGGATCATTGAGCGTTCAATGAAAGATCAATAGAGTTCATTGAAAGACTAAGAGATCATTTGGAGATTGATGAGATCATTGAACAGTACTTGAGAGTTTGTTGAGAGTTTGCTTTTTTTTGCAATTGATTGAGAGATTGTTTTGGACCGACTCTAAACAATCTCTCAGCTGTGGCGACTGTGGAGATTACTGGAGTACAGACTACCACTGCAGACCACACTTGGATCCTCGGTTCCCAGCCATAAGCCTTAAGCTCTAAGTTTTACACTGATGAAGGTTTCTTTGTGTGTGTGTGGGGAGGGGATAAACTGTGTTTTATTTCAATGTGTGAAGCACTTTGCGTTGCATCTTTTTGTATGAAAAGTGCTATATAAATAAAGCTTTGATTGATTGATTGAAGGATCGCTGAGAGATCATTGACAGATCAGGCCATCTTTTTATCTTTCAATGATCTCCAGCTGTGTAAAGGGGTAGAAGAACACTAGAAACTGCTCTTATATACCTACCTCTCTGGATGTCCAACAAACTCTCAGTGATCCCACAGCAATCTCTCCTGGTCTCTCAATGATCTCTCAAGGACCTTTCAAAGATCTCTATAGATTGCCATGAAAATCTTAGAACAACCCATTATTTCCACCATACATTGGACCTTGTTTTGACTTATGGTATAGATATAGAAAATCTGGTAGTGTCTCCTCATAATCCTGTACTGTCTGACTATTGTCTATTAATTTTTGATTTCACTATCTCTGATTACTTGTTTCCTAAAGAAAAATACTACTACAGCAGATATCTTTCTGATGATGTTGTTACCAAATGTTTTGCAGATTGTCTCTTTTATACCATGGGTCAACACAACAGAAACAACAGAAATAAAAGATGGAGAGTCTGCTCCATTCGTAATTGATAGCATGGTTGATAGTGTTACAGCCTCTCTGCATCGGACTCTAGATTTGGTAGCCCCTTTAAAAAAGAAAAAGACTAACCAGAGATTTCTAACCCCTTGGTTTAACTCAGAAACTTGTGGCTTAAAACAGAAAACTCGTCAATTGGAAAGGAAATGGCGTTCAGCTAATTCAGATGAATTCTACTTAGCGTGGAGAAATCACTTCTTAATCTATAAAAAATCTCTTAGAAAAGCTAGATCAAGCTATTATTCTGCATTAATAGAAGCGAACAAGAATAATCCCAGGTTTCTCTTCAACACTATAGCCAGGCTTACAAAGAGCCAGGACTCGGTCAATCCTTGCATCCCCTCTGAGCTTTCTAGTCAGGACTTTCTGAACATTTTCAATCTTAAAATTTTATCTATTAGAGATGAAATCAGTCAGATTCTTCCTACCGTAATCTCAAGTACATTAACTACTACAACTCCTTCAATTGATATCTGCTTAGATAAGTTTACTCCAATTGACCTCTTAGAGTTGGATAAAATAATTTCCTCATCTAAGCCTTCATCTTGCCTTTTGGACCCTATTCCATCCAGGTTATTTAAAATTATTTTCCCAATTATTGGTAGCCGTATTCTTCTTATAATTAATTCTTCTTTAACTCTGGGTTATGTACCACTGGCTTTTAAAACTGCTGTAATTAAACCCTTACTCAAAAAACTGACGCTCAATCCAGGAGCTTTGGCCAATTATTGACCAATCTCTAATTTGCCTTTCATTTCAAAAATCTTGCGAAGAGTTGTTGCTGCGCAATTATTTGACCATTTGCAGGGAGTAGGTTTGTTTGAGGTGTTTCACTCCGGGTTCAGAGTTCATCACAGCACTGAAACTGCCTTAGTAAAGGTCACTAATGACCTCCTGATCACATCTGATAATGGACTTGTCTCTGTTCTTGTTCTTTTAGATCTCATTGCGGCCTTTACACTATCGATCATGCCATTCTTCTTGATAGATTAGAACACTATGTTGGACTACATGGAACTCCGTTGCAGTGGTTTAGATCTTATTTGTCCGATAGATTTCAGTTTGTTTACATCAATGATGAATTTTCTTCCAACTCTAAGCTCAGTCACAGAGTTCCACAGGGATCTGTGTTAGGCTCTACTCTTTTTAGTTTATATATGCTTCCGTTAGGCAGTATCATCAGAAAGCACTGTATACATTTTCACTGTTACGTAGACGACACACAACTATACCTGTCAATGAAGCCCAATGATTGTAATCAATTAGTCAAGTTAGATGCCTGTCTTAAGGACATCAAAGCTTGGATGACTTGTAATTTTCTACTATTAAACTCAGATAAGACTGAAGTCATTCTTGTTGGCCCAAAATATCTTAGAAATTCCTTCTCAAATTATGCCCTTAAAGTCCTCGGACGGTGACATTTTTTTATTGAACCAATAAACTGATTGTATGAAAATATTCCATTCTGGCCATTCCCGTGATTTAAAATGTGTCACCAGCCTCCATAAATGACTTTATTTGTTAATAGCCCATCTTTCACTTAGTGATGCTGCAGTACCGCCATCTCTCGATAGGGGCGGACAGCAGTGACGTCAGTTCAGGGAGAAAAAGGAAATGGCTGAACGACAGCAGAGTGATTCGGACAGCGATTATTTTATCGAGTATGACGACCGCAATATAAGTGATGATATTGAAACTGAAGAATCTGATGATGAAGTAGTTTTGGGTGGTGCTGATGGGCTTATTCAGCCGTATTTGTTCGAGCCCGAGGGTGCGGAGGAAGACGAGGACGAAACAGAGACGGGAGCAGACCACGTTGAGGACGAGCGGCTCGCAGATTTATATTGGTAAAATATGCTTTGAAATTTTTTTTTTAGGCGATATGCATGGTCACACAATTATCAAAATAAAACTGCCAATTGTTCCCTCGCTGCCTTACTTGGCGACTTATAAACATTAGAAACATTTAGAAACATTATCATTGGAAATAAAAGGATAATGTATGTGAGGGATAATATGTGTACTTTACGAGTTTGTTAGGAGATGTTGTTAATCATCATCATGTTAATCCTAGTCTCAAAAGCTACATAATTCTCTTAAGAGATTGATGGATCATGATGGATCATGGATCATGATTATTGTGATTCATTATTGTTTTCCTATAACTTCTCTTTCTGCTCAAAATTTTTTACATGTTTTTAATATTTTCTAATCAAACTTCATAGACCAATTTATATAGCACTCCCACGAGCCATTAGTTTATTATAAGCATCTGATTATACCATTTTTTTTAACAGGTGCACTTGTGAGAAATGCAACATTATGCCAACATCAACTGAATCTCGGTGCTGCCAGGAGGTATTGAAGGTGAAGGAGAAACTAGAAGAACTGAAGGGCTGTGGATACACAGATGATAACCTACCAAGGTGTATCACTGATCACCCCGGTTTCCGTTCTGTCTGTCTTGACATCTGGGTTTTACAGACAGCTTATCTGGCCTACAGACAGCAATATGGTGATCATGACGCAAGTCAACACGAGTGAGTTTTTAAACAATATTTATTCATGTGTTTTAATTTTCCAGATCAATTATGAAGAAATCATTCAATACATTCAATAATCAATGCAAATGGAATAATCAATGCCAACCCCATATTTTTCAGGCGATACAGATTCATAGCCTACAGGCAACTGGTCCGGTGGTGTTGGGGATATCTTGGGAAAGAAGTGAGGGTGATATTGCCTGCCTGTGCTGTGAGCCTCATCAGAGAAACATTCCCATCTGATCACTACAAGGGATTTTGCCTACCAAGATTTGATTTGTGATCAATGTTATTTAAATAAAGTTTTTTAAAATCATATATTGAGTTTATTAATGTGCATGTCAATTTTATAATTCTAATATTTCAGCATTCATCAAAGTCGGATCTCATATACATTAGACTAATTTTTCTACCATTTTATGGTGTAAAATTCGTGTTCAATTTTTAAAAGCACATTTCTCTAAAAATCTTAGGCTTATATTTGTTTGTCTTAGCAAAATATGTTGCTTCCCTAACAATTGAAAGCTGAACTTTCATTGCTAATTGGAAATTTATTCTACTTTTACATGTTTGATTTTGAAAATCTAGATACATGTTGCTCAACAGCATCAGCTTTGATGGGACGCTGAAATTTGGCACTCAATGTTGCGGGAACTCTGGCTTGTACAGAGTGCCACTGCTCCAGATACTGCTGTTTGTGCTCCTTGTAAGTGGTCGTGGAAATTCCAACGATACCGGCTGCATTTAGAACTCTGAGGACCTTGACATATGACGCCCCAGTGAAGAGAATGGCGGATGAAAGCTGTATGTTACCAGCTGGCATGTCCCTGATCATCGGCTGGCTGTGCCAGGATCGATCCTCAACACAATGTGGACAATGTTGTTTGATCACCAACAGAGAGCCTTTAGTGTGACTTGTTACCTCACATGGATGACTGCAATGAGGACAATTGCTGAATAATTTCCAGAGGCAACTTTTGTAAACTATGTATTTGTCCTCCTCGTGGTGGTTATGGGACTCCTTTTGGTTGAAACTGAAATGTTATAAACAAACAGTGTATATAGATTTTAATATTATATTATTTAGTATTATATATCTTTAGTATTATAAAAAATTACAAAATTCATATTTCATTTTATGTCTTGAAATGTTTCATTAATTTGAATCATACCTTTGGTCTGATACATCCATAAAACTTGGATGGTATGTAACATCATGTGGGTCATTGTTAGAGGCGTAAGACGACACAGAGTCAATATCATCCGTGTCAACGTCCTCAAACTTCCTCTTTGCTTTCCTTGGTGTCGATGTGCGAGGCCCTGTTGTTGCCAGTGATCTACGGCACGTATCGCATGTGCTCGGATGACTTGTGTCCCATTGTGTGATCTTCGGATCGGTCTGAGAGTGTGAGCCTGGAGATCAATAATTTTAACAATGTATTAGGGTTAACAAGTTATTCTGATAGTTCACATGAACAATAATGTAAATAAACTGTTGATTTCAAATCAATGATACTCACGTTTTACCGGTTTTTTCTCTGGTCGGACAATTAACTTTCTGGTTTGTGTGAAATTGTTTTTTGTGTTAGGTTGCAGTCTCTCAGGAGCTGGTGGATCGTATGTAGTGCTGTAGGTTGCAGTGATGGTTCGGCTTTGAGATCTGGATTGGGTGTTGTCAGAAGAGGATCTGGTATAGCCTGGGCTGTATTTAGTGTAGGTGGGACATGTTGGTCTAGTGGATCTGAAAGTGGATTTACATAAAAGTCCTGGTCATCAGCTTCCTCTGCTTGGTCAGAAAAATGCACAGTATTTGAAGGTTGAGTGACAGTGGATAACATCTGCAAAAACAGTAGATCAACATAATTTCATTCCAGAGGTGTCAAATTGGATTACATATATATGTAGAAATATAACTTGAGCAAACAGGCACAACCACCTCCCTATACAGCACTGAATATTTCATATTTGATTAGTATGAATACCCTAAAATTCTAATATTTGATAAGTTGTTAAGGCAATGAAATTCATTGCTTGTAAATAATTTTAGTAAATATTGGCAGTGAATATTAAAAAAAGAAAACTTACCCTGTTTACTTCTCTTTTTCTGACAGCTGATCGCATCGGTAGATCACCCTTGCTTTTCACGCCACTGTCACTGACACTTGTCTGAGAGTGGGACTTTGAAATGAACGGATATATAGTTGGAACAGCCGATTTTTTTATCAGCAATCTTTTTGCTAATTTCATTTCAAATTGCATCTTATTCACAAAATCGCTGTCAACGAAATGTCTACTGCACATGTTGGGTGATTTACTGACATCATTCCAATTTTTTCGCGTTTTCTGAACGAATTTCACCCATGCGGTTCTGATTTTCCCAGGCAGGGGAAATTCATAAACACTCACCGCGTGCTCCTCCAGTATACCGTCGCACCTGTAGACAACACAACGCCAAACCATAATTAATTCGATCACTGAAATCCTAATCGTAATAAATACTCTATTTGTAATCCACAAGTACTCCTAGAAATATCCGTAATCGCCGGTTTTAAAACGTAAACAACACGCAATGTCCGTCGAGCGTTTGCTTGTCACTTTCTGAACTGACGTCACACAGTCAGTGGCCATCTTAGCCGCTGATCGCTTGGCAGAGTCAGACAGCTCTCAAGGAAATCATACTTCAATAGCGCATTGTCACCTTATGCGACATTTGTTGACACCAAAACATGTGCGGTTCAAATTAGCTCGTCTCACACAACAATTTAAGATATGATTTAGCGATATTGAAATTTCGTCCGGCCGACGCCTTTAAGTTAGATGCTGCTACTCTCACTCTGAATAGTTCTGTGAGGAACCTTGGAGTTATTTTTGATCAAGATTTGTCCTTTAATTTACATATTAAATTTGTTTCTAAGACTGCCTTCTATCATCTGTGCAATATTGCCAAGATTAGGAGCATCTTGTCTCTGAAAGATGCTGGGAAACTGATTCACGCCTTTGTCAGCTCTCGATTAGATTATTGTAATTCGTTATTATCTGGTTGTCCTAAAATATCCTATGTCCTAAAATACAAAATCAAATCAAAAATCAAAATCAAAAATATCCTTAAAAATCTTCAGCTGATTCAAAATGCTGCTGCTAGAGTTTTAACTGGTTCTAGAAAAAGAGATCATATCTCCCTGGTTCTGTCCTCCCTTCACTGGCTTCCCATAGAATTTAGAATCAAGTTTAAAATCCTTCTTCTTACTTTCAAAGCTCTTAATAATCAGGCCCCCCTATATATAAAAGATCTGATATTACCTTACCATCTAATAGAGCATTACGCTCCCAAAATGCTGGATTACTTGTGGTGCCCAGAATCTCCAAAAGTACATTGGGAGGCAGAGCCTTCTGCTACCAAGCACCTTCTCTCTGGAACCAGTTACCACTCTGGGTCCGGGAGTCAGACTCGGTCTCTGTTTTTAAGAACAGGGTAAAATCCTTCCTTTTTAATATAGCTTACATTTAAGGAGGGATTTTGTGTCTCTTAACCCCACTTTTGTTCTGTTGTTATTTGATCCATACTGCTGGTTGACCTCCAATAATGTACTTGGCATCTCACTGTTATGTTCTTTATGTCTGTCCTCTCCATCTTCTCTATCCCCTCACCCCCAGTCAGTTGGAGCAGATGACTGCCCCTCCCTGAGCCTGGTTCTGCTAGAGGTTTCTTCCTGCTAAATGGGAGTTTTTCCTCTCCGCTGTCGCTAAGTGCTTGCTCACAGGGGATCGTCTGATTGCTGGGTTTTTCTGAGATTGTGGGGTTTTTTCAGCATCGTGGCACCACGAGACGGCTTCTGTTGTGATGTGGCGCTGTATAAATAAAGCTGATTTGAATTGAATTGAACAATCTCCCAAACATTTACACAGAAAGCTTTATTGAGCCTTTAGGAGATCGTTGAGTGCTCAGGTCACCCGTCTCTGTAAAAGGGCCCTTACCAGTGTGGTATAGATGGCCTCTATCTTGTCCTCCTGAAGTGGTCTAAATCCAGATACCTTGCAGCCCAGATTGGAGTTAACCAGCACCTGAAATTAGGGAAAGCAAACTCATTAGCATTGCTTAAATGTGGAGCAAAACCACTCTGCAGGAGAGCCCAGTACCCCGGTGAGCAAAGCTTTTATCACGCTAGGAACGATTGATTGTTTACAAGAACAAATGATCTTTATTTTCTAAAGCAGGACCAATGAACTGGCAGCTAGACAGACTAAAAAAAAGGAGTGAAAAGTGGATGTGGCAGAATGATTTTGACAGCACTGTCTCATTTTCAGCTTCATGTATCCAATAAATAACAACCAACAGGTGAGTGCTCTAAAGAAAAATGTTCACAGACGGGAACAAATTGTATTCTGCAAGCACCCGCAAAAAAAAAAAAACAAAACAAACAAACCAACAACGCTATAATAAGTTGAGACATACTGTTCATCACGCCATCCTTTGTCCTCCACCGCCTCCTCCCACCTGCTCCCGTACCTTGTGTGCGGCCAGCCGTTTGTGGACGAAGCCCATCTCTGTGAGGTACTTCATCCCAGACGCCACTCCGGTCAGCATATCCATCAGCTGCATCACACTCAGCTGGCCTTCATGTTTCTGAGGTTATGGGGGGGAGGGGGGATGAAAGGAGGGAGAGAAGATTGGTGGAAGAAAAGAACGGGAGAAAAAAAAAAAGGCCAACACATCTGTTCCTGCAGTGCAATGTTCTGCTCACTGAGCTGAGTCGGTTTATTTGGTGAATAAAAACAAGCAGGCCATTAGTTCATATCATTATAAACCACGTTGCAGTGGTCCACGGAGTAGGGGGGCACGGCTACAGTTTACACAAGCTTACAGCCTCTTTGAGCAGAAACACTCCATTTGTGCTGTTAATTATGGTGTGTTTTCCTTATTACACTAATAAGCTCAAGCAGTGCTGCCTTAGGACTGTATTACAATAACAGTATATGTAGCATTATTTTAGAAAATGCAGTAGCTCAACAGATAATTATGCATCTTAATGTAATTAGATAATAAGCAATTGTACAGTGGGGCAAAAAAGTATTTAGTCAGCCACCAATTGTGCAAGTTCTCCCACTTAAAAGATGAGAGAGGTCTCCAATTTTCATCATAGGTATACCTCAACTATGAGAGACAAAATGAGAAAAAAAATTCCAGAAAATCACATTGAAGGATTTTTAATGAATTAATTGGTAAATTCCTCGGTAAAATAAGTATTTGGTCACCTACAAACAAGCAAGATTTCTGGCTCTCACAGACCTGTAACTTTTTCTTTAAGAGGCTCCTCTGTCCTCCACTCGTTACCTGTATTAATGGCACCGGTTTGAACTCGTTATCAGTATAAAAGACACCTATCCACAACCTCAAACAGTCAGACTCCAAACTCCACTATGGCCAAGACCAAAGAGCTGTCAAAGGACACCAGAAACAAAATTGTAGACCTGCACCAGGCTGGGAAGACTGAATCTGCAATAGGTAAGCAGCTTGGTGTGAAGAAATCAACTGTGGGAGCAATTATTAGAAAATGGAAGACATACAAGACCACTGATAATCTCCCTCGATCTGGGGCTCCACGCAGCATCTCACCCCGTGGGGTCAAAATTATCACGAGAACGGTGAGCAAAAATCCCAGAACCACATGGGGGGACCTAGTGAATGACCTGCAGACAGCTGGGACCAAAGTAACAAAGGCTACATCAGAAACACACTACGCCGCCAGGGACTCAAATCCTGCAGTGCCAGACGTGTCCCCCTGCTTAAGCCAGTACATGTCCAGGCCCGTCTGAAGTTTGCTAGAGAGCATTTGAATGATCCAGAAGAGGACTGGGAGAATGTCATATGGTCAGATGAAACCAAAATAGAACTTTTTGGTAAAAACTCAACTTGTCGTGCTTGGAGGAGAAAGAACACCATACCTACTGTGAAGCATGGGGGTGGAAACATCATACTTTGGGGCTGTTTTTCTGCAAAGGGACCAGGACGACTGATCCGTGTAAAGGAAAGAATGAATGGGGCCATGTATCGTGAGATTTTGAGTGAAAACCTCCTTCCACCAGCAAGGGCACTGAAGATGAAACGTGGCTGGGTCTTTCAGCATGACAATGATCCCAAACACACCGCCCAGGCAACGAAGGAGTGGCTTTGTAAGAAGCATTTCAAGGTCCTGGAGTGGCCTAGCCAGTCTCCAGATCTCAACCCCATAGAAAATCTTTGGAGGGAGTTGAAAGTCTGTGTTGCCCAGTGACAGCCCCAAAACATCACTGCTCTAGAGGAGATCTGCATGGAGGAATGGGCCAAAATACCAGCAACAGTGTGTGAAAACCTTGTGAAAACTTACAGAAAACGTTTGACCTCTGTCATTGCCAACAAAGGGTATATAACAAAGTATTGAGATGAACTTTTGTTATTGACCAAATACTTATTTTACCGAGGAATTTACCAATTAATTCATTAAAAATTCTGGATTTTTTTTTCTTATTTTATCTCTCATAGTTGACGTATACCTATGATGAAAATTGGAGACCTCTCTCATCTTTTAAGTGGGAGAACTTGCACAATTGGTGGCTGACTAAATACTTTTTTACCCCACTGTATATACATTTAGGATACATTCATACCAAAATAAAAGCTTAACTCACCCTCAGGAAGGAATCCAAGGATCCATTTGACATGCTCTCCACTATGATCATCATGGTGTTGCCTGAAGAAAGGCACAAAGAGCATCGCATGAAAGGTCCATCCAGATACGAAATCACACGCTTTAATGTTTCACTGGACTTTAGATTTTAGCTTTGATTACAGCATGCATTAGCCATGGCATCCTTTATGAACACACACACACACACCCACCTTTCAGCTGCTCCCTATCTGGGATCGTCACAGCCGATCGTACTGATTTGGGAAGAACTTTACGCCAGATGCCCTTCCTGACGCAACCCTCCCCATTTACACAGGCTTGGGACCGGCATAAGGAGTACGCTGGTTTTGTACTTTCCCCTTTGGCTGGGTAACCAGTGTTGCTTTCCCCATTCTATTTATGCTGAGCACCAAGCTAGAAGGTGGAAAGTACCATTTTTAGGCCAGCAGATGGCCTAAAAATATGGCATCCGATATCCAGTTTGTTCCTATTCAGAGTAGCATTAATTTTTGTGTGAGATCTTGTTCTGTGATGGGAGAGATGATGATGGTGATGATTCACCACTATTAGGTTTTAATGATGTGTTTGACAGGTCTTTTACCCAGTTTAAGTAGCTTCCCCGGTCTCAGTTGTTTTCTTTGCCTTTTCCATGCCTTCTAACACGGTTGTTTAAAGGACTCATGTTGTGCATTTTCCAGGAATGAGAGCCAATCACTTCTAAGCAAACGCAGTTGGGCTGCGTTTGTTTTGTTAACTTAGAGAAGTGAAGACGGTGCTCGTTTTTCTGTGATGTCACAAAACCCAGAAAATTATTTAAGCACTTAAAATTAATTCTTTATTGGACAGGCGGTGAAGTGCAGTGTTTTTCAACCGGGGTCTCTTGCCGCTGTTGTGCATTGGTGCCTGCACTGGCTCCTTCAAGTCAGTGGGGGGCAGCACAAACACAATCCCTCCTCTTCTTCTTCTTCCTCTCGACGGAAAACTTACTCTGCCAGAGCAACCTTCATGACCCCTGCAGACACCCAGCCAGAAATAAACAAACAAAACACTGCCACACCGGAGTCCACAACACCATCCGGACAGGCAAACATCACCACCTCCCCCAGAAACCGCATCCCAATGTCTGCTGCCTTCAGCACCAAACAAGCGGTAGATGTGTCAACTGTCACAGAGGACCGCTGCTGTCGTGGCAAGAAAAGCACGTCTGCTATGAAGAGACGCCCCCTCTGCGAGAGTGTGCGTCTGACAAGAGACGTCTCCGGTGAGTGGCCGTGTCAATTTCAAACTGATTCAGTCTCCTGGCAGCGGCAGAACATCAATGTCGAATGGTGATTGCAACAAGCATCAAGCGAACTCTGTTGCTCGGAGAAAATGCGTGTTTGCATCTTTCCATTGACTTTGTACAGTGCATCCAGAATGTATTCACAACGCTTCCCTTTTTTCACATTTTCTTATGTTACAACCTTACTCCAAAATGGATTAAATTCACAGCCTTTGCCCAATGCTTTGTTGATACACCTTTGGCAGCTATTACAGCCTAAAGTCTTTTTGAATATGATGCCACAAGCTTGGCACACCTATCTTTGGGCAGTTTCACCCATTCCTCTTTGCAGCACCTCTCAAGCGCCACCAGGTTGGATGGGAAACATTGGTGCACAGCCATTTTCAGATCTCTCCAGAGATGTTCAATTGGATTCAAGTCTGGGCTCTGGCTGGGCCACTCAAGAACATTCACAGAGTTGTCCTGAAGTTACTCCTTCGATATCTTGGCTGTGTGCTTAGGATCGTTGTCCTGCTGAAAGATGAACCGTCGCCCCAGTCTGAGGTTGAGTGCTCTGGAGCAGGTTTTCATCCAGGATGTCTCTGTACATTGCTGCATTCATCTTTCCCTCTATCCTGACTAGTTTCCTAGTTCCTGCTGCTGAAAAACATCACCACAGCATGATGCTGCCACCACCATGCTTCACTGTAGGGACGGTATTGGCTTGGTGTTGAGCGGTGCCTGGTTTCCTCCAAACATGACGCCTGGCATTCACGCCAAAGAGTTCAATCTTTGTCTCATCAGACCAGAGAATTTTGTTTCTCATGGTCTGAGAGTCCTTCAGGTGCCTTTTGACAAACTCCAGGTAGGCTGCCATGTGCCTTTTACTAAGGAGTGGCCTCCGTCTGGCCACTCTACCATACAGGCCTGATTGGTGGATTGCTGCAGAGATGGTTGTCCTTCTGGAAGGTTCTCCTCTCTCCACAGAGGAACGCTGGAGCTCTGACAGAGTGGCCATCGGGTTCTTGGCCACCTTCCTAACTAAGGCCCTTCTCCCCCAGTCACTCAGTTTAGACAGCCGGACAGTTCTATGAAGAGTCCTGGTGGTTCTGAACTTCTTCCATTTACGGATGATGGAGGCCACTGTGCTCAGTGGGACCTTCAAAGCAGCAGAAATTTTTCTGTACCCTTCCCCTGATTTGTGCTGCGAGACAATCCTTTCTTGGAGGTCTACAGACATTTCCTTTGACTTCATGCTTGGTTTGTGCTCTGACATGCACTGTCAACTGTGGGATCTTATATAGACAGGTGTGTGCCTTTCCAAATCATGTCCAATCAACTGAATTTACCACAGGTGGAGTCCAACTAAGCTGCAGAAACATCTCAAGGATGATCAGTGGAAACAGGATGCACCTGAGCTCAGTTTTGAGCTTCATGGCAAAGGCTGTGAATACTTAAGTACATGTGATTTCTTAGTTTTTTTTATTTTTAATAAATTTGCAAAAATCTAAAAAAAAAATTTCTTTCACATTGTCGTTATGGGGTATTGTGTGTAGAATTTTGAGGAAAAAATTAATCCACTTTGGAATAAGGCTGTAACATAACATAAAATGTGGTAAAAGTGAAGCGCTGTGAATACTTTATGGATGCACTGTATGTCTTCACACTGAGTATAAACAAGTTACAAAACTAAACTGTCATTAAATATGGAGTAATAGGCTTCAGTGTGTCATTTTAATGTGTCATTTTATAACATTTTAGATTGGTGCAGTGGTGTGGGATGTTTTCAATGTAACAACAGTTCCGTGGCTCAAAAACAGGCTGAAAAACTGATGTAGTATATATATGGACAAGAAGGAAAACGATAGTGCAGTAATATAGATGTAGAGAAGGTGGGGCAGAATAAAGTCTGGCTCACTTTTAGCACGGCAAAGCCATTCTTCATTCAGTGAACTGTAGCGAAGCCAGGAGAACCCGTGCACTGCCCCGGCTGTCTCAGCAAGTTTAACGACCCCGAAACACTCCCGTGCACCCTTTTGTATGCATAACAATACACACAGCATTACAGAGCACCAGCATGCATGTCCGTATACACTATACGTGTCTGCAGCAAATGCATGCGTGCTCGTACACATACATAGTGTGCCAAAGCACAGATGGCAGCGATCCAGCAGTGAAAAGAGTGAACGGAGGAGGAGGAAAAATAGGACTGCAGCCGTGTGAGGATCATGTGAGATAAACCCTGACAGATATGTAAACAACTTTTTAATAAAAAAAAGAAATGCATATCCTGAGATATTGGACGTAATCATTTATGTGGGCTTGTAGCACATACGATTAATGGTCTCTGTATGTCCACAAGCCAAAGGTTGCCAGTATTTCTGGACTATTAGGAAGCTAGAAGGAGAGGCTGCCAGGAACAGATTGTGGTAACTGCAAGTCTCAGAAAAGCTGCAATAACTGGCCAGCCATCATATAATTAATATAAATCTGGAGTTTTACTGGCATCCATGACACATGTCCTAATTAAAGGAGCTCCACCGCTTCTGTAACACCATTAACCTGCTGGAAGCAAATTGTATTTTAAAGGAGAACAGACGTTTTGTTCTGGCTGAAATGTAAAGAATAATGTAATAATGCAGTAAAAGCACCATGTGAGAGAAAGTGGACAGTCAGTGGGAGGAAAGCACAAACCTGCAAATCATATTTTTATTTTTAGAGCGGGAAATGCTCCGCTGTTTCAGTATGTTTGGAAAAAATGCCTCCTTTATGCCTATATTATTGTAATTGGATGTGGACAATAACTGGAAACGATTAAGAAAAATAATATGATGGAAATAAGATAATAAACACCCAAACTAATCACAGCAAAATAACGTAGTGGATTGTTGGGCTTTAGAAACAAACATTTCTCTACTGAACACCTACCAGTACTACTGTTTATACAGTATTTGGACAATTAAAGCTAATAACCATTACATTCCTCCCACTCACTCGCAATAGAAAAACAAACTTTTTAATAGTTTCCAATTTAGTCATTATTTCTGTAAATTAAAACAAGAGTAAATATAGATAATAGTAATTAACATATTACTTGCTGCATCATTTTTCCTCCCACTCTCCATTTTGATAATGGTTTCATAGATCCACATTTGCACATTGATGCTGTGCATCTGAACATTTTAATGCAAGTATCTCCATTAAACAAATTTAATGTAACAGCTTTATATTACTGTTACATACAGTGCTGTGCAAAGGTTGCGTATCTGTCACATTTGAATGTTTCAGATCAAACAAATTTTAATATTAGACAAAGACAAGGCGAGTAAATACAAAATGCAGATATTAAATGATGATTTAATTTATTAAGAGCAAAAAGCTATCCAAACCTAGTTAGGAGATGACGTCTGTTACAGGAAAAAGTCTTTATTTTTAGCCATTCTTGGCCTTCTTTTGAGTTAATATATAGTTTACACTGTGTTATTGTAATACCCTGCAAGCAAAAAATGTGTTTGAGTTAATGGGCAGGTGATCCAGGTGCGCTGGACCGGATGGAAGGCTGGCTAACCAGGCAGGGATCCGGTCGGGGGGTAAGTGATGTAAACCAGGTGATTTGTATCTTAACAGCAAGTGGGTGCGAGTGCGTGTACCGCTTGTGTGAGAGGATTTGTGATTTCCTGCCAAGTATGGAGGCAGGTGTGAGTGTCGGCGATAGTATGGGAGAG
This sequence comes from Pholidichthys leucotaenia, assembly GCA_020510985.1. Taxonomy (NCBI): domain Eukaryota; kingdom Metazoa; phylum Chordata; class Actinopteri; order Cichliformes; family Pholidichthyidae; genus Pholidichthys; species Pholidichthys leucotaenia. The sequence goes on along the minus strand of CM035839.1, from coordinate 74,034,581 downwards.
CCTTCGTGTGCGCGTGGGTTGTCCGTGAACGCGTGCATGTGGGATGGTGGGGGATACTGGAGTGTATTCTCAGCTCCCTGCTGGGTCTCTAGCACCAATTACTGTACCCTGCACATCTGCTGCCATCCTACTGAGCACAGAGTGTGCCAGGGCACCGTGCCCACACACACACACACACACACACACACGCATGCACACAAACACCATCAAAAGCATCACAGCGGCACTAACAAAAACTTCACAAACTCCTTAAAGCTTCTCCCTTCACCTGCCATTCCCATTAACCTCTACCTCATCTTCTCTGTCTCTCATGTCTCTTCCCTCCATCTCTTCCCTTCAAGTTTTTTTTTTTCTCCCTCCCATCTGCCTTCTATCCTGTTTTCACTCTTGGACCTCAATTGCTATTTGTCAGTGGAAAATAGGCCTTGATGTAAGCTCGGCGCCACCTAGCATACGACATACATTCACTTCACTCTCGACTCTTCAAACTTTCCGTCTTTTTCAGTCCGCCCGTCTTGCCCCCTTCGCTGTGAGCGCTGACCTCCTCCATGTGTGAGATATTGAAGTGGTCGGGGCTTCCTGTAGGCTTCTTCCCCGTCCATTACCCTTGAACAGGATGACCCCTTCACATTTTTTGCCTTCACCAAGGATGTTATGTTTTTTTTTTTTTTTCTATTGACGTTTGTCCTTCTTCGTGTCCGTTAGCAGGATGATGCAAAAACTATAATTAAACTTGGTGGAAGGGTGACGATTGGGCCACAGAAGAACCCGTTACAGTTTGGAGAGGATCAGAACTGTTTAACATTGTGAGATTGGACTTTTTTCCAATATTTTTTCATTAATTTCTTGACAACTTTGCATGGAATCTGATGGAAAGTATTCAGATGTTTATTGGGGGTGTTTCCATCCAAAAATATTGACATGATTTAAGGATATGGACACAAGAAATCCTGGATGGAACAACATGACCACCATTTAAACTCTTAAATAAAATGTGTGCATTTAGAAGGGGGTGGATTAACTCCAAAATCACTTTAGACTGAAGCAAAAAAAAGTGTCTGGAAACGGCTAATGCACATAAAATGATGCCACAGCTGTGCACAGCTTACTATGGTTACTATCCCAACACACAAACATGGTGGCTTGATCCCACTGCGGTACACAACTTTTCAAAAGTGCCTCTACAACAGGTTTGTTTTAGTTTTAATTTAGGCACCAAATTTTCTATATTCCTGCTGATTTACGTACACTGTTTTTGCTGTCCAGGCTGCAGCAAAGACCTCGGATATTTTGCTTAGCACGGTTGATGCAAACGCTTTTTTAAGGTGAATTATCAGAAATTCTCATTAGAAATGCAAGAATCTCACAGAGAGGGAAATTCTGACGAACATCGTGGCTTTTGTTATTGGGCCACTTTCCTGATGAATGTTTGTGAAAATCAGGGTTGGCCTCTGTCATTAGGGACATTTAGTGATAATTTGCAATATTTGTGTGAGTGTTTGTGAAAGGCAGTTGGCGAACTTTAGCGACTGTTGGCAAATGTTAACTATTTGTCACTCTTTTGGGAATGTTAGGGACCTTCTTCCAACTCCAGGTAAAATACCAGATGAATGTCAGCCAAATCTTGGACCCAACCCAATAAAGAGGAAACCCTCCCCTGCATTCACATTTCAGGGGTTCGTAAAGGTTCTTAAACTGTTGCTAGTGTTCACTACTTGGTAAACCAAAAAGAACTTTAGCAACACGTGTGACAACTGTTTTGCAAATGTTTGCAATCGTTTGTGGAAAAATAAAAGTCAGAAAAACTGTTTGCAACCTTAAAAGCTGTTTTGTAATATTTTATGAACCCTGATGAAACCCGAAAATGGCAGTGTTCATAAGACCGTGAGATACTAGCTTAAGCTGGACGGAAACAGTATCGAACTGTACAGAGTATACTGGTGATCCTAAGAAGATGGAGAACTTTCATGTGTTCTCTGACTGCTTTCTAGTTTAAAATCAAAATAGTCAAAGCTCAACATGCCACTTTACAGGGGTCATTGACTGAAAAATAGTGTTTGTAGGTTTTAACTGTCTGAAATGAGTCTATTGGTCACCGAATTACCAAAAAATTTTCAAAACAGTCAATTCTTTATAAAAAAAAAAAAAAAAACCCACACAGCCTTTATCTCGTTTTTCTCTCCCAGAAATAGCAGAAACATTTTTGACTCTTCTGTCTAAATCGTTAACGTCACGATTAGAAAAAGCCAGCTCACCGCCTTCCTTGAGACCCGCCCGCTGCTCTATTATTGGCCTGCCTAGCTGTCTGTCATGTAGATGGAAGGGGTGTTAAAGGTAGCCTATTAGCCCCCAAGCTAATACTGGTACCACGAAGCTTGAACCAAGCACGGCTTATATTGTTTTTGTCTTCAGATCTTAGTCACCCTAATAACCGTTCCTGTTATCACCTGGTTCACCAGTCCACAGTTCACAATATATCTCACATCGCTATAGCCCATCTCCCAGTGGTTTTGCTGTGATTCCGCAGCTGGCGCCGGCATGCCAGTTGTGACAACCACCTACACCATGGCCCGAGGCTGCAACCCCACCATCCTCCGGGGCTCCGCACGACTCCACTCCACTCCCCCAGGCGATGTAGGCGAGCAGCTTCGTGATGGCACATCCCTTAGTTGGCCATGGGAGAGGAGCAGAGTCCCATGGACTGAGACACTGCACTTTGAGACCCCTGTGGCTCGACAGCTCGGCCAGCAGCCCCGGGTCGCGGTGACTGGTGGGTCGCCCGGTGTGCGGTGCTGGCGATTTGTTGTGGCATCCCGGCAAGGTTGTTGGGAGATTGGCCAGATACACAACCAACCCTGGATCAGTGAACCAGTGCTGCTCATCCAAGCTAGAAGGAGGCTAGAAGCTACTCAGCTAATGGCTAAGTGATATAAGAGGGAGGGCAGAGTTGAACAGCTGAAGGATGTTTCTTAAAGTGACAGGCTTTAAATCAGAGCGTTTCAAGAAAGCCAGGAAAAATAAAAACAAACTTGCTTCAGTAATTAAAGAATTAAAGAAAATGTGAACAAAATATGTCACAAACACTTCATTAAGACATGAGTGAGCTGTTAAAAAGTGCAGTCAATGACCCCTTTAACAAAACAATTTGTCTGATGATCAGCCTCACATCCTTGAGAAGTTAGTTAATCCCTTCCACAGCATGTGGGGCACCATGTGGTGTATAGGGCAGCGCCTATCTCTGTTTCACTGACCCTAGGCCACACAGGTACTGCGAGTGGTGAAAGCTACAGTGGGGGTGTCAGTCCTCTGGTAGATCTGTGCATTAACCGGAGTGGTGGTCTAGTTGGTAGAGCATCCACCCCACAACCAGGAGGTCGTGGGTTCAAATCCCGGCCGGGTCATACCAAAGACCATATAAAAATGGTACTTTCTAGCTTGGTGCTCAGTATAATAGAACGGGAAAGGAAAGTTAACATCCTTGAGAAATTGAGCTAATAAACTCCCTTTTATGAATTAGAAGAGGTCAATCCACTCCATTTCTTTCTAAATCTGTGGATACAGAGGATTTTATTCAGATTCCAGTGCTTCTTTACATCATCACCGCTGTTTTCTGATTCTTTACCCAGTGGTATTGCTTCACTCCCAAAGTGCCTTTCAACTCCTGCTCCCTGCTTAACATGCCTCCCTCCCATCCTTACCGGTGGTGATGACTCCCTCCAGTCGGATTATGTTAGAGTGGTCAAACTGCCCCAGGATGCCAGCTTCACAAAGAAAGGAGCGACGCTGCTTGTCAGAGCAACCAGCCCTTAAAGTATTTATGGCCACAGGCAGCTCCCTCTTGCTGGGCAGCTTCAGGCAGCCACGACACACTTCCCCAAAGTCACCTGTGGGGAAGGCAGACAAACGGAGGTCAATCATTGGAGGCAGAGAAGGAAAAAAGCAAGGAAGGGTTTTGGAGGTCAAACCATGCAAAGATCAAAAGAAAACGAGAAGCAATGAACCTGTTGGACAGAGGAGGAAAGAAAGGAGGAAATTTGAGCAGAACCAAATGGAGAAATACTAATATATTGGAAAGAGTGATGACGCAAATGGACAGACATCGAGTCAGATACATGAAATACAAAGGGATCAAAGAAAGATCAAAGATGGAGGGGTAAGGTGCAGGTGAAGCTATGAAGGATGAACTGGAGTTCAGACAAACAGACACAACAGCAGCGCAACATAAAAAAATACTCCAATATGGATTGAGGCACCATGAAAGGAATGTTACTTGTGGGTGCCGCTTGATATATAGCTTCACTTACTTGTGTAAAATTTATGTCAAAGATACTATTTTACCAAAAGAAACAGTGAGTTGGTATTTTATTTACCCTGAGGTGACTAAAATGTCATTTTTTAAAATTTTTGTAGAGATCCTTCAGCATGAACCAGGCTGGTTCATGTTGGTTTCTGGTTTCATGGTTTCTCTATATGATCCACAAGACTAGTATTAAAAACAATAAATGCAAAAAGCAAAGATAATAACCTGTCTAAATATGGGAAAGATGATCTATGTTGTCCTTAAACTAGATTAAAAGTGCTGATGTAGTCCGGTTATGGCTGCCACGTAAGACGGACGTGTTTCACTCTGCTCTGCTCCTGGAGAAAAAAATCGGCAAATAACTCTCTCATTTGGGACAGAACGTATCCCAGCGTTTGGGCGAGGATATGTCGGCGAAGCCTAAGGCTGGAAAACCAGGTAAAGGAAAAAGCAAGCCGCCGAAACAGTCCAAATTAACGGACTTTCAGGTCTGTGACACAGCAAACAAAACTCCATATATGGCGGAGGAGGCTGGCAACGGTGCGATATCTGCGGGGAATGGCGCAGATGCGCTGATGGCTGCCATGAGTTCAATGAGAGCGGACTTTTCCTCTAGATTTGATGGGATTATGACAGCGTTGGAAGGAATAAGAAAGGAATTGGGTGACTGTGTAGAACGAACGGCGCAGATGGAGCTCCGTCTCGCTAGTGCTGAAGATGACGTCACCCGTCTTCAATTAAAGGTGCGCACTTTGGAAAAAAAAAATAAATGTCTAGAAGATAATATTTTGGATTTGGAATCTCGGTCGAGACAGAATAACTTGAGGCTGGTGGGTCTTCCAGAGGAATCAGAAGGTCGGGACGTATATTCCTTTCTGGAAAAGTGGATTCCGGAGGTGCTGGGCAGCGAGGAGTTGCAATCAGCAGTGGTTCTGGAAAAAGCACATCGTATTGGCCCACGGAGAGATAAGGGACCGCCGAGGACCTTAATTATGAAGTTTCTTAGCAACAGAGACAGGATGAAGATCTTCAACGCTGCACGAGCTAAAGGAGAGATTAAACACCAGGATCAGCAGGTGCGGTTCTACCCAGATTTGGCCACAGGAATCCAACAATTGAGGAAGCAGTTTGATCCCATACGTAAGGAGCTGCGCAACCTTGGGATTCGTCATGGTGTAATCTATCCTGCGAGACTGCTGACCACGTATGAGGGCAGAACCCACATCTTCAAGACCCCAGAGGAGGCGCAGGAGTTCATCAAGAAGATCAAAGAAGAAGAAGAGACTGGTGGGAGCTAAGCATGAACAAAATATAAGGTAGAATAATTAAGCATTTGCACAGGCATCTGACTGACTTGAAGTAAACAGCAAGTTTACAAAATATAGATTGTATTATATATTAAAAAAAAACAAAAACAAAACAAACAAAAAAAAACTATGATGTACAAAGTTGTTAAAAATTTTGGAGTTAAGTTGGAAAACTACAGAGGAGAGTTAATGTTACGTCATTAAAAGCAGTAGAGTTAGGGTGATTGGGAGAATGAAGAAGGAGTGGCTTAGGCTGTTCCCCGTGGGTGTGGAACGGTCGATGGCTATATCGGGAGACGGAATTTTTCTTTTGATTTTGGGGGGTTCGCCACAAGTGTGGGAAGGGGGAATTTGTTTGTGTGTAGTTTGTAGGATGAATGTTCAACCACTCATGTTTTTGCTTCTCTGTATGAGCATGTTTACACTGCAAGGTAATCCCAAACTCTCTATTGATCATAAACCAAAGTGTTAATCTTAATTTAACTTCATGGAATTGCAGAGGTCTACAAAATTTAAAAAAACTTAAACAAGTTATGAATAAAATAAAAGACATGGGTTCAAAAATTGTGTTTTTACAAGAAACTCATCTAATAGAGGAGGATATAAAAAGAATTAGGAGTAGATGGCAAGGAAGTGTATTCACCTCATCATTTTCATCCCGGGCCAGGGGAGTTATGACTCTCATACATAAATCAGTCCCTTTTCAAGTGAAAAATGTAATTGGAGACAAACTTGGAAGATATGTAATCATTCAAGGTTCTTTGCTATTAGAAAATATAAATCTTGTGACCTTATATGGTCCCAATATAGATGATCAAAAGTTCTTTGCTAATTTATTTCTTATTTTATCATCACTTGCAGGGCAACATATAATAGCAGGGGATTTTAATTGTACATTGAATCCAGGTATAGATAGATCAACAGGACTGGATTGTACGCACAATGGATGTAGGATGACTATTAATCATTTTATGAAAGAATTGAGATTGTTAGATATATGGAGAGAAATGAAACCACAAGTTAAAGCCTATTCTTGTTATTCCAGTACCTACAAGACATTCTCACGTATTGATTATTTTTTGATTTCCACAGAATTAAGATCCAAGATTCAAAACTGCTTTTATGATAACATCGTGATCTCTGATCATGCACCCTGTTGTCTAATATATGTAGATAAAAAATTGACAAAGGAATCAGGTAGATGGCAATTTCAGCATAAATGGCTTCAGGATGAGGAATTTGTCAAGTATATAGAAAAACAGATAGACGAGTACTTTGACATCAATACTACACAAACATCAGCATGTGTAAAGTGGGAAGCTTTCAAAGCTTTTATTAGGGGACATATTATTAGTTATACAGGATCAAAATCTAAGAAGACTCGAGAGGAGAGAGCTAAATTGGAACATAAAATAAAAAGTCTTCAGGAAAAAGTGTATGCAGGAAGTGATCCAAGGTTGGAGAATGAATTACTGATTTTGAGAGCTGAATACGACAAAAAATCAGCGAATAGAGCTGCCTCGAGTCTTCTAAGATTGAAACAATCTTTTTATGAACAAGGTGAAAAATCAGGAAAATTATTGGCATGGCAGATTAAACAATTAGAAATTAAAACACCAATTACTAGTATTATAAGTAACGGACAGGTAGTTATAGATCCTTTAGAAATTAACAGAGCCTTTAGAGATTACTATGAAAAATTATATGATACTAAAAATGAATTTGATTTAACAAAACTAAATGGGTTTTTGAACGAACTATCTATACCGTGTATTCCAAATGAAAACAGGGAGATATTGGAGTCTAAAATTAGTCAAGAAGAAGTTGGGCTAGCCATTGATAATATGAAATCAGGAAAAAGTGCAGGACCAGATGGTCTTCCAGTTGACCTTTATAAGAAATTTAAGAATAAATTAATAAAACCTTTTTTAGAAATGGTTTTAGAAGCATTTCAAAATAATAATTTACCATCATACATAAATAATGCCTTAATTATACTGCTGCCAAAACCAGGTAAGCCCTCTAATAAATGTGAAAATATGAGACCAATAAGCCTATTAAACGCCGACCTTAAGATAATCTGTAAAATTTTAGCAAGACGAATACAAGAAATTTTACCAAATATTATTAATCGAGATCAGAATGGCTTTATAAAGGGAAGACAAGGCTTCCATAATGTAAGAAGACTATTTAATATTATTTATTTTAATAAAGAAGCACCGGATACAGCTCTCCTATCACTGGACGCCGAAAAGGCCTTTGATAGAGTTGAATGGCCCTTTCTTTTTGAAGTCCTACAAAGGTTTGGACTTGGAAATAATTTCATAAAATGGGTTCAAATAATATACAATAATGCTACAGCAGAAATCCTAACAAATAACAATATTTCAAAACCAATAAAAATCAATAGAGGATGTCGACAAGGCTGTCCACTTTCACCTTTACTGTTTACTATGGCAATTGAACCTTTAGCGATAGCGATACGTTTACATTCACAAATATATGGAATTAAAGTTGGACCAACAGAACATAAAATCTCCCTGTACGCCGATGACATAATTTTGTTTATGTCGAATCTAAAAAAATCAATTCCAACCTTGTTGAATTTAATAAAGAATTTTGGGGAAATATCAGGATATAAAATAAATAAAACTAAATCTTCAATATTAATGCTAAATGAGACCCAGAGAAATTACCCAGCCCCTGAGGTAAATCAATTCAATGTTGTAAATCAGTTTAAATATTTAGGAATCCAAATTGTGCCTAAGCTAGAATCAGTCGCCAGTGTCAACTATGAAGCCTTAATGACAGATATTAATGAGTTACTTCAGAGATGGATGTCACTACCAATGTCGATGATCGGGAGAATCAATATACTTAAAAGTAATATTTTACCTAAAATACTTTATTTATTTCAATACATTCCCTTATCACCACCTTTAGATTTATTCTCAAGAATAAAAAAAAAGTTAGTGGAATTTATATGGAACAACAGGAGGGCTAGATTACGTCTGTCTTTATTATATTTACCATTTGATCGTGGAGGTCTGAAATGTCCAAATTTTATGTTGTATTATTGGTCGGCACAACTGAGGTCTATGACATATTATTTTTCATCAAATGATCTCCCTCACTGGACTGAAATGGAATCATACAATTTACCTTTACCTCTTCCCATATTCATATACTCAGATTCGGCAAAAAAATTACAAAAACAAGTTAAAAATCCATTTGTAAAGCATATGATCAAAATATGGTGTGAAGCTAAAAACTATTTAAAAGAACCACAGTTACTGTCACAATTTAGTCCAATATGGGGTAATCAATATTTTAAACTAGGGAGAGCGGACGCTGTATTTAAAGTATGGAATTTAAAAGGGATACAAAAGATTCAGGATTTATATTTGCCATCTGCAGATAACATAATGTCTTTTGAAGAGCTGAGGATCAAATTTAATCTCAATAGAACACATTTTTTTTTAAATATCTTCAACTTAGAAACTTTATTCGATCAAATCAAAATAAAGCTCTCACTCGACCTATTTATTCATCCTTGGAAAAAATGATGATGAAAGATAGTAAAAGAAAGGGTATTATTTCAGAGTTTTATAACTCATTGACACTATCTTCAAGTGAAAATTCACTGAAAAGATTAAACTACTGGAAAGAAGATCTGCAAACTGAAATTTCAGAGGAACAATGGGAATTGGCTTGTACAGAAGCTCAAACCAAATCAATAAATGTACGCCTTAAATTGATACATTTCAAATGGTTAATGCGGATGTATGTTACACCGGAGGAGTTAAATAAATATAACAAAAATATACCAGATACATGCACAAAATGCATGGAAAGTAAAGGAACTCTATTTCATTGTGTATGGGAATGTAGAATAATAAGAATGTTTTGGGAAGAGGTGAGGGTAACAATTGAAAAAATAATCTCAAAACAAATCACATTGAATCCTAAATTGTTTTTGTTGGGTCTGTACCCAGAAAAGCATAATTTTAATAAAAGTGAAAGAACATTCATGGACCTCAGTTTGCTTAATGCCAAAAAATGTATTGCACTATTATGGAAAAAGACTCATAGACCAGATGTGACTCAGTGGTTAAGACAGATGTTAACAAACCTTCCATTAGAAAGAATAACGTATATACTGAAATCAAAGGAAATTGTGTTTGAGAATATATGGAGACCTTTTATTGATTATGTAAAAAATTTAAACATAACTTTTGAAGAAGAAGGTGAATGATGTGTGTGGACCTTGTAAATTCCAAACTGGTGAACATAATATGTATACTTATGTATTGGATTGTCTAGACTAAACAGAGGAGCATTGTTGAAGATTTGATTTTGCTGGTGGTTGTTGGTGTTTTTAGTGCATCCTTTTTTTTTTTTTTTTTTTTGTAGTACTTTAGTGTTAGTGTTTGACTGTTTGTATCATGTTTGTTAAAAAAAAAAAAAGGTTCAATAAAGATATTGTGGAAAAAAAAAAAGTGCTGATGTACATTGTCTTTTTCAGTGGTTAAAACATTTGTGTTGTGAAAGGTAGGTCTGTAACTGAAAAGAAACCGCAACAGATGTTCGAGGTGTAGAACCAATGTGATCTTGCTCATGTCTGGATTTGTTTTTTGATTGTTTTTTCTCCTCTCCCTGTTGTGTGCCTGTATGTGAGAGCTTTTCATCTACTGCCCCTGTAAGACGTGCCTGCGGAGTTACAGGCGAAGGCACTTAACTCTGGAAGCAGAGTAGTCAACGCTGATAAACACTATGTGTTGGTAACACAATCATCAGCAGCTAACAAGCTAATTAGCTGCCACACACATGACCTAACCCACAAACCCTCAAGAGGTATGTGTTGTAAACACTGGACAATGTGTGTGAAATGACAATAGACCTGTTCTTTATTATATTATGCTTGTTTACTACGGCACTGCAGTGATATGATGCCACAGTCTTGTGTAATATTGCTTAATTATGAGCCTTGTCACTAAGAAGAAGGGAGAGAAATAAGAGGAATAAAAACAAAGACTGACACGAAAGGGTCAATTAACCATGATGCTGATTTACGATTAAATTCCCCAACCCTGTACCTTTTTAAATTTGGCTTTTAACAAACCTGTTTAACTATTATTGAAGTAGTCATTTATGTTCCATTGTTTTACGTTCTTCTTAGCTCCATTTGCTTTTAGATTTTCTTATTTTGATGTATTCTTAGCTCAGTTTATAAGTATGGGTTTTTAGTTCCCTTTGTTTTACTAGGGCATACCCGTGCATGCCTGTAGAAACCAAGTATAAGCAAGTATTTCTGCATGGCCATAGAAAGTTACTGTTACCATGGCAACAGTAACCATGGTGATGCCTGCCTTTGATGTTTGACATGGTTACCATGGCAACAGTAATCATGGTGAAACCTGCCTTTGATCTTTGAAGGCACCACTCTCAGTGATGTCTGCCTTTGATCTTTGATGACGTGTCTGCCTGGCAACAGTAACCATGGCAACGTCTGTGTGTCTATGATGTCATAGCTATGAATGCCCATAGCTCCCCTAAGGACGTTCATTAAAGATTTCCCCTCCTAAACTTCCGCATATCCGGAGAGGCGGAAATTCGGGGATGGACACCCTCATAACCTCAGCACAGCACATATAAAATCTGAGGCCAGTCTGACGAACGGTTCAAGAGATATACGTGGAACAGACAGACTTACAGACAGAGATTTCTTGCATTTATAGACTATTGCATTGCCCGTAGAACCAAGTATTCCTGTCTGAAACAGGTATCCCAATCAGGCTTTCCAGGCCCAAATGTAGGCTGTGTTTGAAAGTGGAATACAAAGAGGTGTAGCCTATATGTAGGCATGTTAGACTTTGACAAACATAAAAGGGAGTAAATGGCACTAAGATTTATTTGACTGCACATTTAAAATCTTAGGTCAGTGTGACAAACGGTTTGAGAGATATCTGAGGAACACACACACACAGAGACACACACACAAACAGACAGAGATCCCTTGAATTTATAGATAGATGTGTTCTTAGTTTTATCTTGTATTTTATGTGTTTGAGCTCCAATGTTTCCTCAGTGGAGACCCTCATGCCGGATGCTACTTGGCCCATCTGCAGGGGTGTTGGTCTCGTGGGTTGCTCTAGCTTGGGTGGGTGGGGGCTTTATGCCACTGCCTATAGCTGTGGTGTGGGCCTCGGCATGTCCTGGTTGGGGTGGCCTCTGTGGCACGCCCTATGGTTATGGGCTGTGTGATCTCAGAGTGTGGGGGGCTCCACAGGATGGTTGCTCCTTCTCATGGTGCCTCGGTGCCGAGCAGTGTCTCTTTTATTTTATATGTGTGTAAGAGAAGTAGGGGGTAGTGTGTGTGTGTGTGTGTGTGTGTGTGTGTGTGTGTTTTGTGGGTATGTTTATGGGAGGGTTGGAAGTGGTGGGGATGTCTCGTGTAAATATATGTAACTAAATGTGTCTACTGTTTTTATCTATGTAAAGCACTTTGCGCAGCATCTAATGTTTGAAAAGTGCTATACAAATAAAGTTTGATTGATTGATTGATTGACTGACAGTGAAAGGCTTGAACCAGGTTAGTTGCGTGCTCTTCTACCAAAGTTCCTAGCATTTATGACTTTTTTAAAACTTGCATAACAAAATTGTTAGATCTTGATTCGTTCCCATGTACAAGCATGTACCTGTGTGCACAATTCTCTCTATTTTGATGCTTGAGTTGTCCAGCTCTTTGGCAAAAGCGTGTACGGCCTGAAGTAGGTCCTCACAGGTCTCTGGGTCGATGTAAGTCCTCCGTGTGGGGATCTTAACTGGTAACGTAAAAAGACACAGAAATACAGGCAATACCATGAAGCATAATTTCAAGCTGGCAAAGTCAGCAGTACCCAGCAGCAGCATGACCCAAAGACACGAGGAATATAACACAGAATCACCCCCAGCTTGACTTAAAGAGTTTATTAACTAGAAAACGCAGCCAGCCAAATATTTTGTTAGCATAAAGAGACGTCTGTGCCCCCGGCTGTACCCGCTCTCTCCACACAAACCAGAAGGTTTCTGAAGTCTGCTTTGCTCTGTGCTCTTTTGAGGCTACCATCAGTGAAGAAACTGGTATCTCTGCCTCCTTCAGCAAATCATTTTTCTCTGTATGATATTTCAACACCACACCATAATGTCATGTCTGGGACGAAGGCCTCGCTCTTTGATCCACGGACTAAAATCAATACCAGAGTTTTATCATGGATGATTGTTAAAGCCGAAAAGACTTCTGCTATCAAACAGTTGGCTTGTTCCAAATTTCTCAGTTTGAAGTGTTTAGCCAGTTGACTGAGGTTATAGTAAGTGGAGGATTTATTTAAATTAACGAAGAAACAAAATACACATGCTTTCAATTCTGTACGCACAACTTGTCTTATTTCATTTGTTTTGACCTTGCAAACTCCAGAGTGGGGGGAAAAAAGGATCAAAGGCTTCGAGGGCTCAAGACTGACTTTGGGATTCCTTCACAATGTTTTTATTTAGATCACAAGGCTCTTCCACGAGGGTTTTTGTCTTTTCTCCCCTCTTCAAAGTGTTATCTCTCAAGCACACACACACACGACCACAAAATAACCGACACAGAGAAACAAAATGCAATCTTCAGTCAGAAACTGGGACAACCATAATAGACCTTAAACTGCTGAGGCAGAGGAAACCCCAGGTCTCAAGGTACTTGTAGTTGCCTGTTGGTTTGGTGCTTTTAGAGTTTAAACCATAATATGGCATTTCATAAATGTATTGTGGGCTACGCATTATATTTCAACAGTTTTCTTTTGCTCTTCTGGATTCATTTCCCCTACATCACAAATCTTCAGTTATCCACCACCGTTACTGGCTGTTACAGTGCTGCTATAGCGTTAGCCTGCCAAGCACAGTTTGTATTGTTATTTTCTTTAGATGCCAGTCAGCCTAATACACATCCCTGTTCCCACCTGGTTCACTAATCCACAGCTGATAATATAGCTCAAGTCATTTTGACTTACTTTGTTAAATTTTCACCATGGTGGTACGTACATTGAACCATTAGCATTAGCCTGGCTAGGCGGTCAGAGTCAGCCTGCCTAACTGCATTAGAGCTCACCTCAGCAGCAGGTTATCTGGCATTAGCTTAAATGTTGATCCAACCAGTTTTAATCACTATTTTCTATAAATTCTATCCACCTCCACTGGAAGCCTTGTTCATCTAGCAACGCTTGACCATAAATGTTTCTCTTCTGGTAAGACAAATTTATATTAGTTAACTCAGGCTCACTTCCCCAGCTAGGAGCTAGCCAGCTAACATTAGCAGTGGTGACAAAAGAGGGGGGATGGAGTTAACTGTGGCTGATGAGCATTTAAAGAGACATACACCGAAATGAGCTGTTCTGAGGATGGCTGCAAAGGATGATTCACAATGATGCTGCAGTAATAATAATTAAAGGAAATTTGACCAAAGTGCATCACAGACATTTCATTTATCAACATGTGGAAAAAGTGCAGTGAATGAGACCTTTAAACATTTTAAATTTAAAACTGATTATTACTTTTTTCTGGCATAGCCAAACTACAAAAAAATGTCACCATAAACAGTTACACTGTCCCATTCATTTTTAATAACCTCTAAAAAAATAATCACTAGTTTACACTAAAGAGACAAAACAATTGGAATTTTTAAGCTGACATTTAGAAATGAAAGCATATTAAACCTGGTGACTGGACTGTACACAAGAAAAAAAAGATTTAACTGGCTTCTTTTTCTCCTGCTGTATTTTCTGAATTAAAGACAAGAAAATAAACCTGCCAGCGGACAGCTGATAACAACTAACCAATACGTTACAGCTCTCTGTTAGTGACCTTTGACCCCTTTACTACTCGTTAAAGCTAATCTTCCAGGAAAAGTGCTGGTAGTTTCCCCCCAAAGCAGAACCAATATTCTGGAGTGTGATTACAATTACAGATGGAGCGGAGGGGTCCTACGCTGCCTGCCTCATAACCACCACTTATCGATCTGACGTGTGCACGCTCGCTCTTCTGTGTGTAGAAACACACTTATGAGGACACACACTGGCTAATAAAGCCAGAAGTGTGATCATGAAGCAAATTAAACTTTGGTTTTCAAGGTCTTGAGTGAGGGTGTTATCTAAAGCTCTTCAGTTCGGTTTAAAACTTGTTCTACAGCACACGTGCACAGGTGACGCGTGAATCTGAGAGCCTGCAGCTAATCGCTTCAGTGCACGTCTGCTACACTGAACGCGAGCAGCCGCATCTGCTAGAGGGAGCCAACGTAACGCAGAGGAAGTTCACAGCAAAGATTTGGCAGTGTGGAGGCATTTCAGACTTGCTACTCCAACTGTTTGCTGCAGTTTTTGACGTAACTGCGCCCAGGTCAGCTGACGTGACAGTGTCAGTGTGACTCGCTCCTCTCTTGCTCTCGTTATCTTTCGTTTAACACGTGTCTGAACATACAGTAGCGTAATGCACTGTTGTCACACCACCGTCACCTGTGTCACCGTCACCTCCAGGTCACACAGCGGCGTGTGAGCAAGTGCAGTGAAAGTAGTGAATGGGAAGTGAGAATTTGGTTTGCCTATGTACTGATAGAACAATGACTTTTCCTCGCAGTCAGAAGAGGCTGCACATAAAGCAACAATATGTGAGATTTTCACCTGAAAGTAATGCTTCAAAAAAATTATTTTGGATGAACTAAATGTTATTTCCAGCCTGACTGCGCCCACAGCAGCTGCAGCAGCTCTGCAGGAACCCTGAAAGGACTATAACTATGGCGACTATGATCTGAATCCCAACAACCAATTACAGGGCACGACTTTTGCCTGCGACAGTTAAGTACCCTGTGATTGGCTGTTGGGACTGCGGCCATAGTCACCATTGTTGTAGTCCCTTCAGTGTTCCTAGCTGGAACAATAAAGTTTTACTTAGTGCTGCTTTAATACAGCTCATTAATTTGACACACACAATGTTATCCTAGCAGATTAGGTTTAAACGGTAGCAGACATTTATGAACATACAGTGGGTGAAGTAAGTGTTGAACACGTCCCCAAATATTTCTATAGGTGCTACTGACATGAAATTTTCACATGTTAGTAACAATCCAACTAATCCATACATATAAAGAAATAAAAAAATAGAGTTTTGTTAAGTTGAGTTTTGTGTAATAATGTGAAATGACACAGGAAAAAGGTGTTGAACACATGAAGAAAGGGAGATGCAAACAGGTACAGAAAGCCAAAACACCACCTGAAATTTGTCAGCAATTAGAAAGCAACCCCGCCCCTTGTCAGTGCAAATCACTATCAACTGACTCAGTCCAAATTGGCAGCTTTTAAAAAGGTGTCTCATTACCAAGGTGTCACACAAGAAACATCTTATGATGGATAGAAGCAAAGAGATGTTGCAACCTTATTTTTGCCAAATGTACTAATGGCATTGGTTACAGTAGGATGTCTGAACTTCTGAATGTTTCAGTGAGTGCTGCTGGGCCATAATCCACGAGTGGAGAGAACATCATATGAAGGAAAAGTGGTTCAACTGGACTCATTTTGTACAATATGACAAATCTGTAATCACTGCTTTGGTTAGCCAGTCCCTCCAGGATTTCGCAAGTTTTTTTTTTTTTTTTTTATTGTTACAGTAAGTTGCAGGGCTCTCCTTGGGGATTGCCTGAATTGCACGTTAGCCTGTGTCCTGACCGGAAATTCACAGCTTTAAAACTCATTGACAAGATGTAATAGTGACATTTACCTCTAAAGACAAACTGTTACAACACTAGCTGTAGTATTAGATTTGCTCATTTTGTGTGGTTTTTACGGCGTCTCTCCTCACACGCACTCCTGAGACGGGGGTGCTTTCAGGCAGGTGGACATTTTTCAACACAAACCCGGCACTTCATACACGCGGTCATTACAGAGACTCAAGGAGACGTTCACTGGCGGACCGGGGGAGACAAAGGAAGGAACGATGTGGGAAAACTCGCAGGCAAGTGTTTTTTTTTAAAATCACACACTGTTTTTTTGCTGATGTGCTCAGTACATACTCACTGTAAACACGGAAGTGAGCACGGTACAGTGCCGCATTTGACTGATCAGACTGATGACGTACACGTTTGTGCACTACTCTGGGACAAATCTGAGAAATTGGCAAAAGTTGATGACAATTGGCCAAAATTGTGGTAAAGTTGCGGTGATTGGACAAAATTCAAATTATGCAGAACCTGCTGAATTTGCGTGAATTGGTAGAATTGCAGCATCATGAAATCTGGAGGGACTGGTTAACTACTGAGAATTTAACTCTTTCTGCATTGTTGCATTCAGTGTTAGCATCACTCAGTAGTTTCTAGTCTGAACTTTACAGTCACTGCAATAGCAGCCAAGGACGAAGGGACACTTTTTAAAAAATTTTTCTCAGCATGTTTTGGAAATAACTATAAATCCTGTTCAACGCAAATATTATATCGCTGTTTCATTAGCATGATTGGTAATTGCTATTGCTAACTGCTGCTGCTGTTTCATTAGCAGTGTGTGTGTGCACCAAATTTTTGGTTCATTTTTCAGGTGTTAACATTTTTTGGGGGGTTTGGGGGTTGATCATTTCCATGTAAAATAAGGCGGCAATCACAAGGTGAGCATGACTCCGTAAACTTCTTTAGCTATAAGCCAAGCATGCTTGGCTGGCTGTAGATGAGCTTTGAACCTTTTCTCCACCCACCACCGCCACTCCCTCACTCCCCCCGCTGCGCCGCTCTAGGTCACACACTCGCGACATAAAACCAGTCTTCTGAGTCGTGTCACTTGTGATGAGTCTTCCCTCTCTGCCGCTTCACCTCTTCGCACTCCGTCCCTCCTGTGCCGCCCTTCACTCACTCATCTATCCTCCCCTCCTCCCGGACTCGTTTATTCACTCTTTTCCCTGTCCTTCTGCATTCATATAAGGCTGCAGAACGTGTTTTAAGAGTCTGGCAGGCGAGCAGATGGGAAGAGGCACACATGACATGACACCCACTACTTTTGCACAGAGGGCTGCGGCACCGGTAGCATGTTGAGAGTTCACAATGGATGGAACAAAAACACATCTCGGTATCCATTTCCGCTGGCGTGCGGCTTGGAAAGCAGGACAAAAGCGTGTGTATTTCTGCGTTCCGTGTACTTGTCAGCTGTTGGCTGGTCTTTGTTTGGGCAGATTTAATTCCCGTCCGCACGGCTTCGGCTCATTATTCATCAGGCATAGTGCTCCAAACCTCTCCAGAGGGTTCAGTATGCTGGGAGATTAAGCAACGCAAATGAGCACGCATGCTCACAAACACTTAAAAACAAACACACACAAAAAAAAGGCACGCACCCACCGGAATGGCAAAGCACCGACGGGCACAGAGGACGAGACGTGTCAAACTAGACCATCCTGTCACCGTCAAACAAAACACTGTTAAGAAGTCTTGTGACCCAAGGTTACAAAAAGAGCCATTTACAACCTTGTGGAACATGATAACGGTGAGATTTAACACTGCACAACATCTCCCTGTTGTTCTGGAGCTTTTACCCACTTTTTGTGCCTCTTTATCTTTCCCCTCCTCCTCCTGATTTCAATCTCTCCTCGTCAAACTCGGCTGCACACACACCACCCTAATGGAGTGTGTCAGCGTGCTCAGAGCTGGCTAAGCATGCACTCAGAATTAAGAATTAACATCGTGGCACTACTTAAGGCCCCAAAAATTATCTCTAATGCACAAGTGTGTTCACATGCATTTCAGCAGTGGTGACTTTAAGTTCCCCAAACTCTTAGCACATGGAAACGCTTATACCCCCTTTACACAGGGGTGGAGATCGTTGAGAGATTGCCGGGTGATGGCAAAATGGCCAGATCTCCTAACAATCTTTCACTCAGAGCTTTGATTAATTCCAAAACAATCTCTCAGTGATCACCAAAGGGAAGCGATCTCTCAACAATCTCTCAACGAGCACTCAATGATCTCATTGATCTTCCAATGATCTGTCAGCAGTCTTTCAATGAACTCTATTGGTCTTTAATTGAACACGCAGTGATTCCTCACTGATCTCTCAATCATTCCTACCATTCCTGTGGAAAAATTTGGCTTTCGTTGAAAGACTGCTGAGAACTAATTGGGAGATCAATGAGATTGTTGAGCTCTCCTTGACTGCTAAACAATCTCATTAATCTCCAATGATCTCTCAGCGCCATCTTTCAATGAACACCAAATTTTTCCACTCCAAAGGTAGAATTGGCTGAGAGATCAGTGAGGGATCACTGAGCCTGTGATAAAAGACCAATAGAGTTCATTGAAAGATTGCTGAAAGATCACTGGGAGATCAATGAGATCGTTGAGTACTCCTTGGGAGTTCATTGAGTTTGTTGAGAGATAACTTTCAAAACAATCTCAGCTGTGGTGGCTGTGGAGATCACTAAAAAGATCACTGAGAGACCTTGACAATTGCTGAGAGATCAATGAAAGATCGCTGAGAGATCTGAATGTTTTTTCATCTTTCATTGATCTCTGAATGATCTTAACCCATGTGTCAAGGAGGAAGAAGAGCACTAGAAACCTCTCAAATATATATATATATACACAGTATATATATATATATATATACACCTCTTGGGTCATCCAACAAACTCTCAATGAGACCTCAGCAATCTTTCCTGGTCTCTCAATGATCTCTCAAGGATCTTTCTAAGATCTCTACAGGTCGCCATGAAAATCGTACAACAATCTCCCAAACATTTACACAGAAACAGGTTTTTTTTAGGCTTTAGGAGATTGTTGAGAGATCAGGTACATTTTTGGTCTCTCCATGGTCACCCAATGACCTCCGTGCTGTGTAAAGGGGCCCTTGTAAATTGTGATGCTTTAGAATTGAGAAATCAATTTTGTAACTTACACTGGAAATAAAGTTCTTCATCTCCCTCCTGAGATGCTTTACTGTAGCCACATTGTCTGCAAAAAGAAAAGAAGCACAGACAGCCATCAGACAGAGCTTTATATACGCACCACTTCTGCAGACACCAGAAAATGCAGTCATCAGACACCATTTTGTTAAGCCACTATAGATTTTACTGAATATGCACCGACTGTTGTCTGACAGAAACTGACGACAAGAGTGAAACAAAGGAGACCGAGACCCCTTGATGTGATGGTACTGATGGGCAACAGAAAGGTCCGAGGCGCTGCAAAACTCCCGCCCAATGATTGAGTCAATTTTGGAGGCAGAACAGCAGCTTTGGGACTGACAGGCCGCCACTGTTTTCTGGGAGTGAATGAATTTTTAAGGAGGATGCAAAGCCGTTTACACTCAGGACTGAGACACAGTGTCATCTCTTATCCTTTATCACCACAGGAGGTCCAGAGAGGAGAGGGCTGATGGAAAACAGTTTTACACACCGTCTACAGAAACCACTTCTGTCAGCAGTACGTGTTCAGACTGGAAATGCAAAAGGGTTTAAAATGAATAAGGAGATAACCAATGGTAACGCAGCAGGAGTTCAGCAAATTATGACTGGTCAACAGTATCTGGACTACAAAACAAAACCAGAAAGATTGTAGAAACCCAAAAAGCTTCATCTCATCTATACATTTAAAAGCAAAAATTGGAAAAATTATTGTTGGGAATCTCATGAAAACTTTATTAGATGTAACTTAACCAGAAGATCTCTTTAAATTAGGGCTGTGTATCGATCAAAACATTTTAACTAATTAACTGCACATTTTTTCTATAATTAATTACGATTGCTAGGCTTGCCCAAAAGAATATTTTAGCAACTATTAACTGCATTTTCATTCAGTGAATTACTTATGACTCTTATTCAACAAAATACAGCTACAGCAAAATAAAACACTTGATAATCATGACTGTATATTCAACTGAAAAAAAATTATAATTTACGTTAGCAATTTGTAAAAATGCTTGTTTCAGTTCATTATAAAGAAGAAGCAAATTTCTCTGACAGAAACTCTCCCTTTTTTCATACTTTTGAGTGAGCCGCCCCAATCAATGATGCTGTGTGTGTGTGTGTGTATGCTTTAAGTGTGTGCAGGATGAGGACGCCCTGAGTAATGGAGTATCACTTTAGTGTGTAAATTGAATGCTGAAAAAAAACCAAGCTTACTCTTGTTTTAAGCTGAGCCAGCTGCTGAGACAAACCGATTGTCACTGCCGACACCTGACAGCATCAGCTTTTTAAAATGCAATAATTGAGAAATTATCCCAGCTGTACATTAAATCTTTATTTTGGGCAATGGTTTTGCAAATTTACTGTTTTTAAACCCATCTAGATTGGAACGCCAAGGAAAAAATCATGACACTGTTCCCAAGATAGTTCCAGACAGGTGAGACCTCCGTTGTAGTTTAACAGACTTTGAAAGTCTGCAGCTATATTAAAAGTCTGTAGATAAAAGCATGCACTTTTTCCTTTAAGTGAAATATTGTATCTGCTCAGGGAGCCGTGTGTTAACGTGAGTGTCGGAGCACATCAGCTCTTTACACCCAGCTGCTGCATAGCTGAGAGGCAGTCAACAGACCTGCACTGCATGTGTGTG
Organism: Pholidichthys leucotaenia; assembly: GCA_020510985.1. NCBI lineage: Eukaryota > Metazoa > Chordata > Actinopteri > Cichliformes > Pholidichthyidae > Pholidichthys > Pholidichthys leucotaenia. The sequence goes on along the minus strand of CM035839.1, from coordinate 74,013,382 downwards.
CAAATCCACCCCTGCCTGCTTCTTCTCCACACAGGGACACGTTGGTGCATGCAGTTACAGGTTTCCATCATTTTGCATGCGGATGCCTCTGTGAGTTTTTATGACGCGCCTTTTTTGGATGGGGCCGACACATCCCTCAGCCTGTGCAGCAGTGGGGTCTGAGACAAGGTCGGGACCCTGTCTGTCAAAACACAACGGAGGACACATGCAGCACAACTCCTCTGGGCGGGAGATATCAGGCAGGAGAGGGGAGACAAGAATTAATAGATAAGGGAGCCCCGTGCATGGGGAGCTGGGGAAAGGGGGGGGGGGGGTAGACGAGGATGGAGGGCACGACATATCAAGAGAAACAAAGTGTGGAACAGCAAAGGGAGGAGTAGAGGTAAGGGAGCAAACTGAAAACATGGCAAGGGCAGAGCACAGGATAATTCACTGAGCAGAAGGAAGAAAGTGCTGCTGATGCGCAGAGGCTGAGGAAGTGACACGAAAATAAGAGGGTGCGAGTGAGAGGATAATTGGGAAGAAGGCTATGCAAGGAAGCTGAAACTCGAAGTAGATGGTTGGGGGCAGAGGAAGAAGATGAGAGAGAGGAAGCATGCCACTGCAGCTACAGGACACCAGTGGGATATATTGGATTACTGCCTAATAACACAGCCAGAATCAAAGACAAGTCAAGTGGCATGGAGGAAGAGAAGGAACAAGAAGTCAGTTCTGCTGGAGAGAAGGAATGAAGAGCAGAAGATGAAGAAGCCTCTGCACGATGGAAGGGTTGCAGTAATCGATTCCACTTCCATGATTCCATTTGAAATGTTGCAGATGTGACAAAACTGAAAAAGCAAATTTAAAGTAATCTTTGGAAGGTCAGTAACTGCCTTCCTCTCACTTTTTAAAGGTCCCATTCACTGCACAGTTCCCACAAGTCTTAATGAAATGTCTGTGGCTTGCTTTGGTTAATTGCCTTTAATTATTTAATTATTGCAGCATAAATGTGAATCATCTTTTGCAGCCTCGGCTCATTCCAGTAGTCTGCCGGTGACGCAAAATTACACCCCTCATTCAAATAACTGCCCCTCCCTGAGCCTGGTTCTGCTGAAGGTTTCTTCCTGCTAAAAGGGAGGTTTTCCTCTCCACCGTCGCCAAGTGCTTGCTCACAGGGGATCGCCTGATTGCTGGGATTTCTGCAGTTGTGGCATTCTCCCCTACAGTTTGAAAGTGCTATGAGATGCCTGTTGTGAAATGGCGCTATATAAATAAAGTTGAGCTGAATTGAACTCCTCGACCGTTTATGCTAGCGACGTCATTCCAATGATATACAGTATATTATGGTAATCCTGGACATGGCATCGTATGTGATGTCGTAATTTACATATCAGGAAGACGGGAGAGATAACAGACCAGTATGGAGCGGTGTGGAATAAGTGAGCTTTTGAGTATTTTTGTGGTGTTTTAGCGGTGTTTATAGTGTAAATAATAGTTTAGTTTTGTAAATAGTAGTTTTAGTATAGCTTGTGAGAGTTTTGGACTGTTTATTATTTTTGTTACATGTTTTGCTGTGTTTTCGGAGTAGTTCGTCGTTTTTCCATATTCATTTTTTCCACTTTAGTTCTTGTTTTTATAGATTTTATAGAATTTTTTTGGTAATAATCTGTAAATAGCTTAGCAAAAAATGTTGAGGAGATCAACTAGAAAGAGGAAAGGCCCATGGAAGAGGACGGAATCTCCGGTGAAGTACCCCAATATCAACCACAGTAATATAGTTTCTATCACTGGATATTTATTCCCAGCTTTGTTACAATATTTTTGTCAATATCTATTTATTCATGTTATTTCTATTTATTTATTTTTTCAATATCTAGTGTATTTTTCTTATTAGCCTTGTTTCTAACTGCGTTATCATTGCTTTATTTATTACTTTTCCAGTGTTATATTTATTACTTTACCTATTCCTATACTGCTGAACTTTTTTTTTTGTAGAAACACAAGTTTCTTTTGGATAGATCTTATCTAATAGCTTTAGAAATTTTTCAGATGAAAAATCTACTAGCACCACCAGTGGGACATGGACAGCTGGAGAGGAACTGACTCCTCGACTACCACAGAGCTAAGAAAACACCTAGACATGGACACATAAAACAGCCTGTAAATTGGACAGTGTAAGTTCTGAGCAAACACAGATATTTGAGAAGATGTATGAGGGGTTCAGTTTCATTTTTGCTAGCTCAGAAATTTTCTTCATGGACATTTGAAATATTTAGAAAGAGAAAACTGATGAAAATTCAAATCTGCTTTTTGATTTTTGTTATTACACACTGTTTTAAGCATTTAAGACATATAATACTGACACATACAGTCATGTGAAAAAATTAGGACACCCTGTATAAGCCTGTGTTTTTTTTTTAACATATTTGGACATATGGATATTTAATATCAACGTTAAAAATACTGGGAGATTCACGTAATACAACTAAACAATTAAAAATGAATTAAAGACTTTTTCAGATTTTCTGTAAAATGTAATTCTAAACAAATAGTGAAAAACAAATTAGGACACCCCTCATCTATTTTAGGACACTCCCACATTAATTCCCACTTAAAATGGCTAAAATAAATGTTAAAAAATGCAAATAAAAACAAAAACAAGATTAGACAAAGATATGTGAACATTTCTTAATAAAGAACTGAATATTTAAAGGGGTGTCCAAATTTTTTCACATGACTGTACTTGCCAGATTTTGAAATGTACAGTTCTCCTGAAAAACAGGGCAAAATATTTTACATAAGGAAAATTTTATGACATTTATTGACAAAAAATATCAAAAGCACCAGGCCAACTATTATAATTATAGCACTAATGAGCCCCAGTTATTAACTCCACCTTCCCACTTACAGACGTGGACAAAATTGTTGGTACCCCTCTGTTAATGAAAGAAAAACCCACAATGGTCACAGAAATAACTTGAATCTGACAAAAGTGGTAATAAGTGGCTGCCTTTTGCAACAGCGGCTCGATTCCGAGTCTTTTTCCCTTCCTCTCTCTTTTGATTCATCTTTTTTTTTCACCCCACTTATATCATGGACACACAGATCGTCCCAAATGTCTCCTGAGCCGGTGGATGGAGCCACTGTTTATAGCAGGATACAATACAGCAGGAAAGAGCTGCTAGCATTCAACCGCCACCCGGTCCCATTGGAAAAACTCGACATACCGAGAGAACTGAGGCGAAAACGCCGCGGCTGCCGGGCTGGAGTAAGGCGGAGGACAAAAAATATAAGGTACAGACCCTCCCTTCCATCCGTTGTCATGGGAAATGTACGGTCGATACTGGGAAAGTTAGATGAGCTAGCGGCTATCTCCCGTTATGATAGCACATACCGGGAGTGCTCTCTCCTTTTGTTTACTGAGACGTGGCTAACTGAACTAGCAGCAGATGCTAGCATTGAGCTGGAGGGTTTTCACATGATACGAGCTGACCGAACACCAGACAGTGGCAAAGCAAGGGGTGGTGGAGTGATAATGTATGTTAACAACAACTGGTGCAGACCGGGACATATCACTGTTAAACAACGACACTGCAGCAAAGACATTGAGTTGCTAGCTGTTAGCATGAGGCCTACATATCTCCCGAGAGAACACTCACACGTGATCTGCATTGTTGTTTATGCAAATCCAACGGCGAACGCTGGGACAGCGCGTGACGTCATCCATTCAGTAACCAGCAGGCTGCAGACAGAACACCCAGATGCTCTTCTCCTCATCTCAGGCGATTTCAACCATGTTTCACTGTCTCCCATTCTACCCACGTTCACCCAGTATGTCACATGCCACACTAGAGACAATAAAACACTGGATTTATTCTACGCAAACACTAAGGAGGCGTACACCTCATCACAACTCCCCCCACTTGGGAGATCGGATCACAACTTGGTTCATCTCCGGCCGGTGTACAAACCCCTAGTGCACAGACAACCTCCGGCCATGCACACTGTGGAGTTATGGTCTGAGGAGACAATGGACACTCTAAAGGACTGTTTTGAAGCCACTGCCTGGAAGCAGCTCTGCGATCCACATGGTGAGGACATCGATGGCCTCATTCACACCTTCACGGGCTACCTCAGCTTCTGTGTGGACAAATCCGTTCCCACCAAGACCATACAGCGTCACTCAAACAACAAACCCTGGATCAACCCTGAGATAAAAACACTTCTGAGAGAGAAGAAGAGGATCTTCAGGTCGGGGAACAGGGAGATGCTGAAGTCCGTACAGAGGGAGCTGAGGAGAAAGATCAGAGAAGGCAAGGACAGCTTCAGGAAGAAGATGGAGGACAAGCTGCAACAGAGCGACATCAGCGGGGTCTGGACAAACCTCAAAACCATCTCGGGGCTCCAGAATACCTCCCCCCAGGCCACGGGGGGCAGGGAGTGGGCGAACAACCTGAATCTGTTTTTCAATAGATTTGACCAGCCGCCCTCCCCCCTGTCTGCACAACAACCACTGCTGCCTCTAAAGAAATCAAGTCCTGCTGCCCAGTCCCCACTCCACCAACACCCCCCCACTCCCAACACACAGCCCCCCATCCTGACCCTGACCGAGACCCAGGTGAGGACGGAGCTGAGGAAGATCAAAGCGAGGAAGGCGCCGGGACCGGACGGCATCAGCGCAATGCTCCTCAAGTCCTGTGCAGACCAGCTGTGTGGGATTGTGACGTATATCTTCAACATGAGCCTGAAACTGGGGAGGGCACCACAGCTGTGGAAAACATCTTGTGTGGTACCTGTACCAAAAACTTCCCACCCCAAAGACCTGAACAGCTACAGACCGGTGGCCTTGACGTCCCACTTGATGAAGACCCTGGAGAGACTGCTCCTTGCTCACCTCCGCCCCCTGGTGGAACCAGCGATGGATCCACTCCAGTTCGCCTACCAGCATGGCATTGGGGTGGAGGATGCGGTGATCTTCCTCCTTCACCGTTCTCTGTCCCACCTGGAGAAGCCCGGGAATATGGTGAGGATCATGTTCTTTGACTTCTCCAGTGCTTTCAACACCATCCAACCGATGATCCTGAAGGACAAGCTGCTGCGAGCAGGGGTGGACCAGCACCTGTCATCATGGATCCTGGACTACCTCACGAACCGGCCTCAGTTTGTGAGAACCCGGGACTGTGTGGCCGACACGATCATCAGTAGCACGGGGGCCCCCCAGGGAACGGTGCTGGCTCCCTTCCTGTTCACTCTTTATACTGCAGACTTCTCACACAACACAACACACTGCCATCTACAGAAGTTCTCTGATGACTCTGCGATCGTTGGCCTCATCTCCAATGGAGATGAAGCTGAGTACAGAGGGCTTATCCAGGACTTCGTGGACTGGTGCCATCGGAACTGCCTCCAGATCAACGCGAGGAAAGCTAAGGAGCTGGTGGTGGACTGCCGCAGGCATGGGCAGCCCCTCACAGCACCAGTAAATATACAGGGAACAGACATCGAGATGGTGACATCCTATAAGTACCTGGGTGTTCATCTGAACAATAAACTAGACTGGTCACACAATACTGACGCACTCTACAAGAAGGGACAGCGCAGGCTGTTCCTGCTGAGGAGACTCAGGTCTTTTGGTGTACAAGGGGCGCTGCTGAAGTCATTCTATGACACGGTGGTGGCATCAGCCATCACTTTTGGAGTGGTCTGCTGGGGCAGTGGCATTACTGCAGCCGATAGGAAGAGACTGAACAAACTGATTAAGAAAGCTAGCTCTGTCCTGGGGCAGCGCCTTGATCCGATGGAGGAGATAGGAGAGAGAAGGACGGTGGCTAAACTGTCATCTCTGCTGGAGTCCGAGTTCCACCCTATGCAGGACATACTGGATGCACTGAGGAGCTCATTTAGCAGCAGACTACATCATCCCAGGTGCACAACTGAGAGGTTTCGTAGGTCCTTCCTACCAACGGCTGTCAGACTGTACAACCTAAGCAGGGCTGCTCGCAGAGATAGCAAAAAGATGTAACAAACTAATAGTTTTTTTGAATGCAAAAGATGCAATAGACTTACACAATGGTCCCCTCCGGCATACAACTAGGAACATACCGGTCGCTATGGAGGGTGAGAATATGTATGGGCACATAATCATACCATGTAGGATAACTAAGTAGACGGTTATGCTGTTTCATCCCATCTAGCTACAATGCTCCGCACTGTGTTTTTATATATCTACATATTATTCCATCTAGCTACATTGCTCCGCACTGTGTGTGTTTATATACTTGCATATTTATTCCACCTAGCTGCAATGCTCCGTACTGTGGGTGTTTATATATTTACATATTTATTCCATCTAGCTACAATGCTCTGCACTGTGTGTTCATATACTCATATATTTATTCCATCCAGCTACAATGCTCTGCACTGTGTGTCTGTGTGTGTGTGTATATATTTATTTTATAGTAATATGTACATATGTATATTAGCTGCTCTTGCTTGCTTGTTTTTTTCTTGCCTTCTGATTGTTGCTCTGAGTGTTGCTATCCCTGTGCTGTTGCAATCCTGGAATTTCCCCGTTGTGGGACTAATAAAGGCTTATCTTATCTTATCTTAAATAAAAATTATATGAAAATTAACCAATGAAAATCAGACAGTGCTTTTGAATTGTGGTTCAACAGAATTATTTTAAAAAAACAAACTCATGGAAACAGGTCTGGACAAAAATGATGGTACCCTTAACTTAATATTGTGTTGCACAACCTTTTGAGGCAATCACTGCAATCAAACCATTTCTGTAACTGTCAATGAGACTTCTGCACCTCTCAGCAGGTATTTTGGCCCACTCCTCATGAGCAAACTGCTCCAGTTGTCTCAGGTTTGAAGGGTGCCTTCTCCAGACGGCATGTTTCAGCTCCTTCCACAGATGTTCAATAGGATTTAAATCCGGGCTCATAGAAGGCCACTTTAGAATAGTCCAATGTTTTGCTCTTAGCCATTCTTGGGTGTTTTTAGCTGTGTGTTTTGGGTCATTATCCTGTTGCAAGACCCATGACCTGTGACTGAGACCAAGCTGTCAGACACTGGGCAGCACATTTCTGTCTAGAATACCTTGATAGTCTTGAGATTTCATTGTACCCTGCACAGATTCAAGACACCCTGTGCCAAATGCAGCAAAGCAGCCACAGAACATAACAGAACCTCCTCCATGTTTCACAGTAGGGACAGTGTTCTTTTCTTGGTATGCTTCATTTTTGTGTCTGTGAACATAGAGCTGATGTGCCTTGCCAAAAAGTTCCAGTTTTGTCTCATCTGTTCATAGGACATTCTCCCAGAAGCTTTGTGGCTTGTCAACATGCAGTTTGGCAAATTCCAGTCTGGCTTTTTTATGATTTGTTTTCAACAGTGGTGTCCTCCTTGGTCATCTCCCATGAAGTCCACTTTGGCTCAAACAACGACGGATGGTGCGATCTGACACTGATGTACCTTGACCTTGGAGTTCACCATGAATGTGTTTAGAGGTTGTTCTGGGCTCTTTTGTTACCATTCGTATTATCCGTCTCCTCCTGCGGCCACGTCCAGGGAGGTTGACTATAGTCCCGTGGATCTTAAATTTCTGAATAATATGTGCAACTGTAGTCACAGGAACATCAAGCTGCTTGGAGATGGTCTTATAGCCTTTACCTTTAACATGCTTGTCTATAATTTTCTTTCTAATCTCCTGAGACAACTCTCTCCTTTGCTTCCTCTGGTCCATGTTTAGTGTGGTACACACCATGTCACCAAACAGCACAGTGACTACTTGTCCCCCTTTAAATAGGCCAAATGACTGATTACAACTTTGTAGACACCTGTGATGTTAATTAGAGGACACATCTTGGTTGAACATGTCCCTATGGTCACATCTTTTCTAGGGGTACCATCATTTTTGTCCAGGCCTGTTTCATGAGTTTGTTTTTCAAATAATTCTGTTGAACCACAATTCAAAAGCATTGTCTGATTTTCATTGGTTAATTTTCATATAATTTTTATTTATTACCACTTTTGTCAGATTCAAGTTATTTCTGTGACCACTGTGGGTTTTTCTTTCATTAACAGAGGGGTACCAACAATTTTGTCCACGTCTGTATGTCACTTAGGCTGTTGCTAATGCCACTATCTAGTGTTAGCAGACTAGCTCTGGCAGTGAACACAGCCTGAGCTAACTAACGTAAAATCATCTGGAAGAATGAATGAAATAAAGCATGACTGGGAGACAGGGGTGTGTGTGGTTTCAGTGGCTGATAGGATATGATTGATCCTTGGCGTACAATAAGCACAGGAACAACCCTGAATTTGAAACTGCTAACAGCCACAAGTCACCTTTGGTTTTCGTCAGAGTAAAATAGGCTAAAATAATGTGAAAGAATGATGTACAGTATCTCACAAAAGTGAGTACACCCCTCACATTTTTGTAAATATTTTATTTTATCTTTTCATGGAACAATACTGAAGATATGACACTTTGGTACAATGTAAAGTCATCAGTGTACAGCTTGTATAACAGTGTAAATTTGCTGTTCCCTCAAAAAACACACAGCCATTAATGTCTAAACTGCTGGCAACAAAAGTGAGTACATGCCTAAGTAAAAATGTCCAAATTGGGCCAAAGTGTCAATATTTTGTGTGGCCACCATTATTTTCCAGCACTACCTTAACCCTCTCGGGCATGGAGTTCACTAGAGCTTCACAGGTTGCCACTGGAACCCTCTTCCACTCCTCCATGACGACATCATGGTGTTAGAAACCTTGTGCTCCACCTTCCGTTTGAGGATGCCCCACAGATGCTCAATAGGGTTTAGGTCTGGAGACATGCTTGGCCAGTCCATCACCTTTACCCTTAGTTTCTTTAGCAAGGCAGTGGTCGTCTTGGAGGTGTGTTTGGGGTTGTTATCATGTTGGAATACTGCCCTGCAGCCCAGTTTCCGAAGGGAGGGGATCATGCTCTGCTTCAGTGTACTGCTTCACAGTACATGTTGGCATTCATGTTTCCCTCAATGAACTGTAGCTCCCCAGTGCCGGCAGCACTCATGCAGCCCCAAACTATGACACTCCCACTACCATGCTTGACTGTAGGCAAGACACACTTGTCTTTGTACTCCTCACCTGCTTGCCGCCACACACGCTTGACACCATCTGAACGAAATAAGGTTATCTTGGTCTCATCAGACCACAGAACACGGTTCCAGTAATCCATGTCCTTAGTCTGCTTGTCTTCAGCAAACTGTTTGCGGGCTTTTTTGTGCATCATCTTTAAAAGGGGATTTCTTCTGGGATGAGAGCCATTCAGACCAATTTGATGCAGTGTGCAGCATATGGTCTGAGCACTGACAGGCTGACACCACACCCCCATCTCTTCAACCTCATACAGCACTCATACATCCATTTTCAAAAGACAACCTCTGGATATGACGCTGAGTATGTGCACTCAACTTCTTTGGTTGAGTACACCAAAAAATGCCTGTAGAGGAAACGAACCCTGAACCCTTCGAGGCTGCTGAACTGGAGAAAGTCCTACAGGGCCTGAAATGTGGAAAGGCAGCAGGATACGATAACATCTTCCCAGAATTCATGAAAAATCTTGGCCCCCGAGCCCTAACCTGGTTGACACAATTCTACACAAGGATCACACAAACGAACTCGATCCCAAAGAAATGGCGGACAGCAAAGGTCATTGCCATCCCAAAACCTGGCAAAGACCACAAACTACCAGCAAGCTACCGCCCAATCTCCCTACTCAGCATTCCTTACAAAATCATGGAGCGCCTAATACTGCAACGTATTTCCCCAGAAATAGAGGATATTCTAAGTGTGGATCAAGCAGGTTTCCGCAAGGACCGCAGTACAGGAGAACAAGTACTGGCCCTAACCACCTTCATTGAAAATGGCTTCGAGAGCAGACTGAAGACAGGGGCTGTGTTTCTCGATCTTACAGCCGCCTATGATACGGTCTGGCACAAAGGCCTCCTCCTGAAACTTATAAAGGCGATCCCTGCTTGGGCAACAGCAATTATAAAAACCCTGCTGACCAACCGAAGGTTCAGAGTCCACCTCAGTCAGAACACAAGTGCATGGAGAATGCAGAAAAACGGACTCCCACAAGGCTCAGTTCTAGCTCCAACTCTGTTCAACCTCTACATAAACGACCTGCCTACTACAAAATCCCGCAAATTCATCTATGCAGACGACATCTGTTTGGCATTCCAAGCACCAGACTTTGAACCACTGGAACGGGTGCTCACGGAAGATCTTGCTAAACTGGACCAGTTCTGCAAAATCTGGCGCCTAAAACCAAGCCCAGCAAAAACCGTCTCCAGTGTATTTCATCTCCACAATGCAAAAGCTGCCAGAGAACTAAACATCCATCTGAGCGGACTCAAGCTTAAGCATGCCCCAAATCCAACTTATCTTGGAGTGACCCTTGATAGGACCTTATCCTTCAAGGAACATCTAAAGGGGACGGCTGCTAAGGTGAAAGTACGAAACAACCTGCTCTGCAAGCTCGCTGGTGCAAAATGGGGGGCGGCAGTCTCCACCCTGCGCACCTCAGCACTGGCCCTTTCATACTCTGTAGCAGAATATTGTGCCCCTGTCTGGTCCAGGTCATCTTACACACACCATGTAGACACCCAGCTCAACTCAACCATGAGAACTATAACTGGAACAATCCGCTCAACACCACTCCCCTGGCTCTCTGTACTGTCAAACATAGCCCCTCCACACATCCGGCGAGCAGCATTAACTCAAAGGATGCTCCAAAAAGTTAAAGATTTTCCTCACTTACCAATCCATGCAGATATCTACACCCCACCCACTGCCCGACTTTCATCCAGACGGCCGATTTGGAAAAACCCTTCCCCAGCTGACTTTACCATCCAGACAGCTTGGCAAGAGGAATGGGAGACCAAGGAGGTCCCAAACAAACAGCTGGTGATAAACCCCAACCAACAGGTCCCGGGCACCAACCTCCCAAGGAGACAGTGGTCTACACTCAATCGCTTCAGGACTGGACATGGCCCCTGCTTGGCCAGCCTTCACAGATGGGGCAGTAGCCCTAGCCCGCTGTGCGCATGTGGAGAGGAGCAAACTATGGAACACATCATAGAGGCTTGCCCGCTCCAAAGACCGGAAGGAGGATTACACACCCTCCATACAGCAAACCAGGAGGCAACTGCTTGGCTTAAGGACTTTGCATTCGCTAAATAAATAAATAAACTTCTTTGGTTGACCGTGGCGAGGTCTGTTCTGAGGCTGTTGTTAGGGGAGAGCACCACTGCTGGAGTGTCACCTGATGGAGGACGTGGCTTGTTCTGTTCAGCTACAGCTTGCAACTCCTGCAGTGATGCGGCAGCTCGAGGGGGCTTGCGCTGTGTGAGGCGCTTCTGTTGCTGTTCTTCTGTCCTGCTGCCAGAGAAAAGTGCTGTTACTGGAGCACCGTCTGGTGGGTCGTCTGGTGGCAGGTGTGGAGGAAGGCTGGTCTTGTTGCTTACCAGGTAGGCCCCACCTTCTTCTGGTTCCCTCGTGACTGTGGACCGGATCTCCTGAGATGAGACGGGAGCTCAAGAGCGCCCGTGCTGCGTGAGGACCAGCTCCGGGTCCTGTACGGATGCACTCTGGAGCTCTTGTGGTGGCTCCAGGTCCTGCACAGATGCGGTCTGGGGCTCCTGCGGCAGCTCTGGTTCTACAGGGTTCTGCACAGTATGCAGTGCAAAGCAGGGGGTGGCTGCCTCTGCGTCTGAGTGCAGTGGACCTGGACTGTCGTTGGTCAGACCGGGGCCTGTGATGGAGAAGCCCAGTTCATGGAACAGGTCCCACCCCAAGATATTGTCACCTGGAACAGGAACGCTAGGAGAGTTCTGTCACCGTAGCGCAATGAGAAGGTGATGCCTCTGTTGGTCTTGGAGCATCTGTCGTCTGGCAGTTCCACTGCAACAGGTTGCCGGGGAGTAAGCCTTCCAATCGTGGCTTTGTTTATTAGGGACCTTGAGGCAGCGGTGGCTAGCATCATCAACATACTGACACCATCCAGCTTCACTATACACTGCTGTGCTGACCAGTTCTCAGGGCCCACAAAGTTGATTGCATCCATGCTGGACGCAGGGTCGAAGGGCTAAGCAGCTGGGGCAACAGCCTGTACCAGCAGAGCTGAGTGTGGGGAGCGCGGGTCGGGGCCCACAAGCTGCAATGCTAACTCAGCCACTAACACTAACTCTAGCTGGGATGCTAATTTCACCACATCTGCCAATGGCAGGTCATCCGGTGCCTTCCGCAGCACCGCCCGTATCTCCGAATTCAAGATGTGCATCTCCAACTGTCCTTGCAGAAACCCATCTTTCAAGCGTCCAGACTGTCATGTTCCAGCCAAACAGCGGAGGGTGGCTATGAACTGTGGGACCGACTCATCCGGTTGTTGTCGGCGCTGTTAAAACACTCTTCTTTGGGCCATTATGCTCCGTGGAGCAGTGAAACATCTGGTCAGCAAAGCCAGACACTCGTCGTAGGTGTCTGCAGGTCCAAGCAACTGAAAGACACGCTGTCACTCGAAGCCAAGGCTATGGCCCTTTGCTTAGCCTTGCTAATGCTAGCTAGGTCGGGGGCGGATATGTAAGGCTTAAATAATTCATACGAGCGGGACCAAAGGATAGGTGGCTTTCCAGACAGAGTGAGGAGCAGCAGTGGCAGTGGTGGCAGCTCAGTCGCCATTATGCTCAGTGTTGCGTGGGTCATCTTCGTGGCTATTGTTATGTCTGGAAATAAGGCGAACACCGACTGTGTGTTGAGGTTAGCTTTGTTGTGTTAGCATAGGAAGAACAGTACACAACAGGTTGTGGTTGTTAGCAGGTATGGCACCAAAAACAGAGGGCTGGCTCTGGTCTGCCGCTTAATATACCCCTGACATGCTGGCGTCACATGTGCGTGCGTGCATCCACAGCACAGTGCGTCTTGTAGTTTCCCATACACTACAGTATGGTCAAGTGTTGTTAGATAAAGGATTCCAGTGGGGCTCAATAGAATTTCTATAAAATAGCGATCAGTTAAGCTAGCAATAGACAAATTGGCTCTGACCGCCCTAATCAAGCTTATACTAACGGTTCATCTACCATCATGGGAAAATATGCCAGAATGATGCGACATATATTATCAACGGTGGATTAGTTACCTTTTAGTTGATGGGAATTGAAAGAAAATAATTTAAACTGTGCTTGGTAAGCTAACTTAAGTAGCACCGTTAGTGCTGACGATAACGCCTTGGGCTTACACTCTGGAAGGGGACAGAATTGTCATGTCCAGTTGCATGGTGATGGGTTGGAAATGAAGACCAGAGCATTTGTCAGTGACATGGCAGTGAGGTAGGCTTCCGACCATTCTGCCAAAATGTTAAAATATACTGTATTATATTACTGTATTATAAGTGAAGAGAGAGTTTAATATTTTTCTTGTAGTTAGATGAACCAAGAAAGCATTTCTGAAGGTTGAAACCCACAAAACACAGCATGTTTGAGCGCATGGGACCTTTAAGTATAAATCAAAGTAGAACACAGTTCAGAAGGTGTAAAGAGAAATGGGCCAAACATCTTCATGAAAACAAGAGTAATAAAAAAAAAATGGTTTGGGCTTTTTGTTATTCTCTTGAAATGCGGAAACAGGGGAGGAAACTGGACAACTGGGAGGGAATAAAAATAAAAGTGGGACGAGGTGGGGTAGGGATAAAGTAAACTACAGACATGCCAGTGTACCTGGGCATCAGCTGTGTGAAGGGAGGAAGAGGAGAGAGAAGAGGAGGAGGAGGAGGAAGAGTGGAGAAGGAGGTCGAGAGCAGCATCACGCTAGCAGGAGTTACATTGGAAGAGCCTGAGCAGACGCTGCTGGGGAGAAAACAGGGGAGGCGGGGGGGCCAGTGTCAGTTCCAAATTAAATTATGGTCAGTCAGCATAACTTCTGGATCTGTAGAAAGAGCTGCCTCAAATCTGATTATGCTAATTGTCGCAATAAGGTGGATGTCACCAATTAAAGCTACATAAAATAAACACAGGTCATAATTAGTGTGAAAACACAGTGAATCAAACCCCATTAATTTAGCATGGCTGGAATTGTGAACCAATATTCTAATGTATTAAATTTTACACTTCAGAAGAACCAGATGGCAGAAAGAAAAATGTGTGGATGCAGAAATTTCTTGCCAAAAATTCTCACCGGCTTTTCACATGTTAAATCTGGCATCTTTTCGACACAAATTGTTGAAAATAATTGTGTGTGGCTGAAATGATAAACATAATTTAAATTCTACTTTTAAAGGTTTTGTGCTGGGCTGAATTAAATGCAGAATAAGTGTTCTCATATACTTTCATAAGTTGGATAACACACTTTATTAAGAACACCTTTTTGTTTTTTAAATGTAATGCAGTCCAGTAAATCTAAACCACTCACTACAATTAAAAGCATAAAGGATAATTACCACCCTTTCACAGCATCAGCATAAAATAAAATGGACACTTCACTAAAGTTTATCATCTTGACTGCATTAGGGGATACGGCTCATTCAAAGAGGCCAATAGGTGGAACTTGTTATAATTATAAATTATAATGAAATCAGCTAGATAAGGATCTGTCTGAACCTTGCATTCTAAAAGTTATCATTAAATAGAAAAAGCATGCAAACAGAGTCCCTTGAAAAACTAAGGAAAAAGGGCTATGTAGACAGCATATGTTGTATAAATAAATACTTATTTACAACAATAAATTTCTATTCCACTTACGCTTTTTTTTTTTTCAAGGAATTCAGCTTGCATGCTAAGGTTAACTAATGAGATTTTACAGTGTGGCTTTTATCATTGCACTTGTTATTAATGTCCATCCATCTTCTACCACTTTTGCGGAGGTCGGGGTCGCGGAGGCAGCAGTTCAAGCAGAGAAGCCCAGACTTCCCTCTCCCCCGCCACCTGCTCCAGCTCTTCAGAGAGGATACCAAGGCGTTCCCAGACCAGCTGGGAGACATAGTCTCTCCAGCGAGTCCTGGGTCTGTCCCGGGGTCTCCTCCCAGAGGGATGTGCCTGAAACACCTCAAGTGGGAGGCGTCCAGGAGGCATCCTGATCAGATGCCCATACCACCTCAACTTGCTCCTTTCAATGTGGAGGAGCAGCGGTTCTACTCTGAACCTCTCCCGGATGACTGAGCTCCTCACCCTCTCTCTGAGGGTGAGTCCAGCAATCCTACAAAGAAAGCTCATTTCAGCTGCTTGTATCCGCAATCTCGTTCTTTCGGTCATTACCCAAAGCTCATGACCATAGGTGAGGGTAGGAACGTAGATTGACTGGTAAATCGACAGCTTTGCCTTAGAGCTTAGCTCCCTCTTCACCACAACAGACCAGTACAACGCCCGCATCACTGCAGATGTTGCTCCGATCCGTCTGTCAATCTCTCGCTCCATTCTCCCCTCACTCATGAATAAGACCCCAAGATACTTAAACTCCTCCACTTGGGGCAGGAGCCTGTCCCTAATACGGAGAGGACAATCCACCTTCTTCCGGCTGAGGACCATGGACTAAGACTTGGAGGTACTGATTCTCATCTCAGCCACTTCACACTCAGCGGTAAACCGTCCCAGTAAGACCTGTAGGTCATTGCTGGATGAAGCCAGTAGGACAACATCATCTGCAAACAACCGAGATGAGATCCTGTGGTCACCAAGCATGACATCCTCCATTCCCTGGCTGTGCCTAGAAATCTTGTCCATAAAAATTATAAACAGGATTGGTGACAAAGGGCAGCCCTGGCGGAGTCCAACTCTCACTGGGAACGAGTCTGACCGAGTGTTGGCAATACGACCCAAACTCTCACAACGGTCGTACAGAGACCGAATAGCTCGTGACAACAAGCCCGATACCCCATACTCCTGAAGCACCCCCCACAAAAAACCACGAGGGACGCAGTCGAATGCCTTCTCCAAGTCCACAAAACAAATGTAAACTAGTTGGGCAAACTCCCATGAACCCTCGAGGATTCTCGAGGGGGTAAAGAGATGGTCTGATGTGCCACGGCCAGGATGAAAACCACATTGCTCCTCCTGAATCCGATGTTCGAACAACGGCCGGACTCTCCTCTCCAGTACCTTGGCATAGACCTTCCCAGGGAGGCTGAGGACTGTGATCCCTCTGAAGTTGGAGCACACCCTCCGGTCCCCTTTTTTTGAAGAGTACCACCACCACCCCGGTTTGCCATGCCAAAGGCACTGCCCCCAACCTCCGCACAATGTTGCAGAGGCGTGTCAACCATGACAGCCCTACAACATCCAGGGCCTTGAGGTACTCAGGGCAAATCTCGTCTACACCCCGGGGCCCGGCCTCCAAAGAAATTTTTAACCACCTTGGCAACCTCGTCCACAAGCCCTGCTCCCTCTGTGGAAGGCGTGTCAGTGGGATTCAATTCAATTCAATTTATTTATATAGCACCAAATCACAGCACAGGTCGTTTCAAGGCACTTTACAGAAAAGAGTGGGTTTAGACCACACTCTTAGTTTGTAGAACCCAGCAGAGACCCCTAAGGGCAAGCACTGCGGTGACACAGGCGAGGTAAAACTTCCCTTTAATGGGCAGAGACCTCGGGCTGAACCATAGCTCATAGAGGACAGCCATCCACCTCGACCAGCTGGGATTGAGGAGATCCTTGAAGTATTCCTTCCACCGCCCGATGACATCCCCAGTCGAAGTCAGCAGTGCCCCATCCACACCATACACAGTGTGGACAGGGAGCCGCTTCCCCCTCCTGAGCCGCCGGACAGTTTGCCAGAATCTCTTCGAGGCTGGCCTAAAGTCTTGTTCCATGGCCTCACCAAACTCCTCCCATACCCAAGTTTTTGCTTCAGCAACCACCCGTGCTGCACTCCGCTTGGCCTGCCGGTACACCTCAGCTGCTTCGGGAGTCCCACAAGCCAACCAAGCTTGATAGGAGTCCTTCTTCAGCTTAATGGTCCCCCTCACCACTGGTGTCCACCACTTGTTTCGGGGGTTGCCACGACAAGATGTCCCGATGACCTTGCGGCCACAGCTCTGGGCAGCTGCTTCAACAACGGAGGTGAAGAACATGGCCCATTCAGACTCCATATCTCCAGACTCCCTCAGAATGTGGTTGAAGTTCTTCCGGAGGTGGGAGTTGAAGACCTCCCTGACAGGGGCCTCAGCCAGATGTTCCCAGCACACCCTCACTATATATTTGGGTCTACCAGGTCTGAATGGCATCCTCCCCTGTCATCGGATCCAACTCACCACCAGGTGGTGATCAGTTGACAGCTCTGCACCTCTCTTTACCCGAGTGTCCAAGACATACGGTCACAGGTCTGTTTGACACAATAATAAAATCGATCATCGACCTGCGACCTAGGGTGTCCTGGTGCCAGGTGCACATATGGACACCCTTATGCTTGAACATGGAGATTGTTATGGACAAACTGTGGTTAGCACAGAAGTCCAATAACTGAACAATGTTATTAACGTGTGAAAAAAAATACACAAATGTCACAAATGTCCTCTTCTTCTGGTTGCTTCCTTTAGGGGGTCACCACAGTGGCTTAGCTGCCTCCATCTCACCCTATCCCTTCATCTTCCTCTGTAACACCAACCCTCTCCATGTCCTCCTTCACTACATCCATGAATCTTCTCTGTGGTCTTCCTCTTTTCCTCCTGCCTGGCAGCTTGATCTTCAACATCCTTTGTCCAGCATGTCCACTATCCTTCCTCTGCACATGTCCAAACCATCTCAGCCTTGCCTCTCTTATCTCGTCTCCAAACCACTCAACCTGAGCTGTCCCTCTGATATACTCATTTCTAATCTTGTCCCTCCTAGTCACTCCCAGTGAGAATCTTAGCATCTTCAACTCTGCCACCTCCAGCTCCGCCTCCTGTCTATTCGTCAGTGCCACCGTCTCCAAAACCATACATCATAGCAGGTCTCAATACAGTCTTGTAAATCACCCCTGACACTCGTCTTCACCCCTCCACCCTGAGTGCACCCTCTTCTTCACCTCTCTTGTTCATTTCCCATTGCTTTGGATGGTTAACCCCAGGTATTTAAAGTCATCTATCTTCACTACCTCTACTCCTTGCATCTTCACCATTACACCTGCCTGCCTCTCATTCATACACATGTATTCTGCCTCTCTTCTACCGGGTCTTATTCCTCTTCTCTACAGAGCATACCACCACTTCTCTAGGTTCTCTTCCACCTGATCCCTACAGATCACAATGCTGTCTGCAAACATCATGGTCCATGGAGACTCCTGCCTGACCTCGTCTGTCAGCCTGTCCATCACCATGGCAAACAAGAAGGGGCTCAGAGCTGATCCCTGATGTAACCCCACCCCCACCTTGAACCATCTGTCACTCCTACAGCACACCTCACCACCATCTTGGTGTCCTCATACATGTCCTGCACCACCCTCACATACTTCTCTGCCACTCCTGACTTTCTCATACAGTACCATACTTCCTCTCTTGGCACCCTATATGCTTTCTCTAGAGCCACAAAGACACTGTGCAACTCCTTCTGACCTTCTCTATACTTCTCCATCAGCACTCTTAAAGCAAACATTGCATCTGTAGTAAATGGAAAATGGTAAATGGCACTCACTTACATAGCGCTTTTATTCTCATCTCTTGATGACCAAAGCGCTTTACAGATCCTGCTATCCAACCATTCACACACACATTCACACACTGATGGTGGCATCAGTGTAGTACTCTTTCTTGGCATAAAATCGTACTGCTGCTCACTGACTGTCACTTCTCCTCTCCTGTCCTGGCTTCAACAACTCTTTCCCATATCTTCATAGTGTGGCTGATCAACTTTATGCCTCTGTAGTTACTTCAGCTGAGCGTCACCCTTGTTCTTGAAAGTTGGTACCAAAACACTTCTTCTCCACTCCTCAGGCATCCTCTCACTCGGCAAGATTGTGTTAAATGATCTTTTAAAAATACACAAATGCAGACTAATAGAACCCTTTATCCATCAGTGTTTACAAACAATATACTGTTTTGTTACTGGGTGTGTGTTGTGTATGTCCAATACTTGTGATGCTCTGCAATTTTGTGATTTGATACATCTAATGTGTTTTTTCTTTCTTGACTTTTGTTGAGATTGCTCTAGATTGTTGTTTTAATGTTTTAATTGTGTAATTACTGTTTTAATTGCAACCATAGAAATATTTATTGTGCAGCACTCAGTCAAAGACAAATTTCTCCATTCATAAAGTATAACAAATTACAAGTTTTGAAGCACTTATTCTCCACCATTATTGCTGGAAATTTGTTTTGTTTTTTGTGCCCTGTCATGGTCCTACCTCCTCCCACAGTGCAAAGACGTTTTTAGTTAATTCCTTTCTGAACTGACCTCACAGGTGTGGACGGGATGGTGTCTGAATGCTTCTCTGCATTCTGTGACTTACAGACGTGGAGAAAATTGTTGGTACCCCTCTGTTTATGAAAGAAAAACCCACAACGGTCACAGAAATAACTTGAATCTGACAAAAGTGGTCATAAATAAAAATTATATGAAAATTAACCAATGAAAATCAGACAATGCTTTTGAATTGTGGTTCAACAGAATTATTTTAAAAAACAAACTCATGAAACAGGCCTGGACAAAAATGATGGTACCCCTAGAAAAGATTGAAAATAATGTGACCATAGGGACATGTTCAACCAAGATGTGTCCTCTAATTAACATCACAGGTGTCTACAAACTTGTAATCAGTCAGTCGGCCTATTTAAAGGGGGACAAGTAGTCACTGTGCTGTTTGGTGACATGGTGTGTACCACACTAAACATGGACCAGAGGAAGCAAAGGAGAGAGTTGTCTCAGGAGATTAGAAAGAAAATTATAGACAAGCATGTTAAAGGTAAAGGCTATAAGACCATCTCCAAGCAGCTTGATGTTCCTGTGACTACAGTGGCACATATTATTCAGAAATTTAAGATCCACAGGACTGTAGCTAACCTCCCTGGATGTGGCCACAGGAGGAGACGGATAATACAAATGGTAACAAAAGAGCCCAGAACAACCTCTAAACACATTCATGGTGAACTCCAAGGTCAAGGTACATCAGTGTCAGATCGCACCATCCGTCGTCGTTTGAGCCAAAGTGGACTTCATGGGAGACGATCAAGGAGGACACCACTGTTGAAAACAAATCATAAAAAAGCCAGACTGAAATTTGCCAAACTGCATGTTGACAAGCCACAAAGCTTCTAGGAGAATGTCCTATGGACAGACGAGACAAAACTGGAACTTTTTGGCAAGGCACATAAGCTCTGTGTTCACAGATGCAAAAATGAAGCATGCCAAAAAAAGAACACTGTCCCTACTGTGAAACATGGAGGAGGTTCCGTTATGTTCTGTGGCTGCTTTGCTGCATCTGGCACAGGGTGTCTTGAATCTGTGCAGGGTACAATGAAATCTCAAGACTATCAAGGTATTCTAGAGAGAAATGTACTGCCCAGTGTCAGACAGCTTGGTCTCAGTCGCAGGTCATGGGTCTTGCAACAGGATAATGACCCAAAACACACAGCTAAAAACACCCAAGAATGGCAAAGAGCAAAACATTGGACTATTCTAAAGTGGCCTTCTATGAGCCCGGATTTAAATCCTATTGAACATCTGTGGAAGGAGCTGAAACATGCCGTCTGGAGAAGGCACCCTTCAAACCTGAGACAACTGGAGCAGTTTGCTCATGAGGAGTGGGCCAAAATACCTGCTGAGAGGTGCAGAAGTCTCACTGACAGTTACAGAAATGGTTTGATTGCAGTGATTGCCTCAAAAGGTTGTGCAACAAAATATTAAGTTAAGGGTACCATCATTTTTGTCCAGGCCTGTTTCATTAGTTTGTTTTTTTAAATAATTCTGTTCAACCCCAATTCAAAAGCATTATCTGATTTTCAATGGTTAATTTTCATAGAATTGTTAGTTATTACCACTTTTGTCAGATTCAAGTTACTGTATTTCTGTGACTATTGTGGGTTTTTCTTTCATTAACAGAGGGGTACCAACAATTTTGTCCACGTCTGTATGTCACCTTGTGAGAGTCTGCAAGCTACTTTTGTAAAGAATAAACAAAAATTGAAATAATGCATGTATTTTTTACATATAAAATGGACACAAACAGAAGAGGGTTGAGTAGCCAGAAATTGTTCTCAGGTAAAAGTGATGTTAACTTATAATAGTTACTCCAGTATATTAGTAGTCATAAGAAAATAAGAGTATTGCTTGACTTTCTCCAGTTAGTGAGGACTTTCGCTTGAATTTGAGACTCTTTTCTTAAACATTTTCAATTTGTTTTTATAAATTTTCAAAGTTTATTTTGCAAATTGCTCTTTTTTTTACATTTGAAACTTATTTTGCCAAGTTTTTTTTTTTTTTTTACGTTTTATCATATAGTTGTGGCTTTTCCTTGCAAATTGTTTACTTTTTCTTGTACATTTCTTTCATTTCTTGTACTTTATCTTGTAGTTTGTGAGAACCCAGGACTGTGTGTCTGACACCATCATCTGCAGTACGGGGCCCTCCAAGGAACAGTTCTAGCTCCCTTCCTGTCCACCCTCTACACTGCTGAATTTGCACACAACACACCACACTGCCATCTACAGAAGTTCTCTGACGACTCTGCGATCATCGGCCTCATCTCTGATAGGGATGATGCAGAGTACAGAGGACTTATCCAGGACTTCGTGGACTGGTGCCTACGGACCTGCCTCCAGATCAATGTGAGGAAAACTAAGAAACTGGTGGTGGACTGCCACAGGTGAGGACAACCCCCCCACAGCACCAGTAAACATCCAGGGAACAGACATTGAGATGGTAACACCTAACATCAAGTTAACATCTGTATTACTTATTCATATTCTACCTTTTATTGCATGCATAGTTTTTTTATTTTTATCTTTAGTGCTACTCCATGTTTAATGTTGCAGCATTGCACCGAGACAAATTCCTAGTTTGTGTACTACATGAACAATGGCAATAAATCTCATTCTGAGTCTGATCTTATAAGTCCCTTGTGGGGGACTTAGGTGTTACATTCTCCACCCAGAGATGATGGCCCAGGAGAAAAGAAGCCGACGGGGGGTCCAGTCAGGACAGCGGAGATGGAGACGCTAGCTGACTGTTATGTTAATGCGCCGTGCAGGCTTTGTCTATAACCAGCGAACTGTTATGTTAATGCACCCTGCATGCTTTGTCTATTATGTGTATTGAGGTGTGAGCCCCCAGGCCGCTAGGCAAGGCATTAAAGGTATAAAAGAGAGATGCCCTGCAGCCTGGGAGCTATTCTTGTCAACTCAACTGACAGAGAGAAAATAAAGTCTGTGCTGATCCAGCTCATTCTTCTCTACACTGGTGACCCTTTGACGTACAATGGAATATGAGGCAAACACCCCGGAGACAGCCCGGACTAGAAGCACCAGCACCACGTGTGCTATTTCAGTTAAGCTCCCGGACTTTTGGCTACACGACCCGACGGCTTGGTTCCTCCACACAGAGGCCCAGTTCACGCTCCGTGGGGTGATGGCAGATGACACCAAATATTACTACGTGATTGCCGTGCTGGATGTACGCACAGCACAGCAGGTGGCAAGCCTGCTCCAACAGCCCCCAGCCCATGGTAAATACGACACACTCAAGACCATGCTGACCCAGCACTACACGCTCTCAGACTGCGAGACAGCGGAAAGACTCCTGACACACTCTGAGTTGGGAGACAGGTCGGTGATCGAGTTAATGGAGAATATGTTGGCGTTGATGGGCAGAGATGGTGAGCCGTTCCTGTTTGCCCATCTCTTCCTCAGAAGCCTCCTGAAAGCGGCCAGAGCGATCCTCGCCAACTCACCCCTACTGGCTACGCAAAACTACCGCACGCTGGCGCAGGAAGCAGACCGGATCATCCTGGCCCAGACCAGAACCTTCGCAGTGAACGCAGCAGCGCCGGAGCCCAGTGAGATGACCAGCGAGAGTGAGGAGCCATTGATGGTCACCAGCGCGGATGCCAAGAAGCACCGGAAGGGCATGTTCTGCTTTTACCGTTTCGGAGAAGACGCACGGTGAAGCGTGCTACCGTGCCAATTCAAGCGGTCAGGAAACGCCAGGACCGGCAGTCGGTAGCAGCTGCGACCGCCGGTGACACAGACAAGCTGCTCTACGTGACGGACTCACGTTTGGGGAGGCAGTTCCTCGTGGACTCCGGCTCCCAAAAGAGCCTCATCCTGCTGTCCATCGCAGACCGACTGGCTGGAAGTAGCAGTCCTGAGCTGGTGGCCGCCAGTGGCTCAGACATTAAGACATTTGGTGAGAGGACACTGACCATATGTTTGCACAGCCATAACTTCCAATAGTCTTTCATCATAGTGGCATGTAACGCCCCCATTTTGGGTGTAGATTTTCTGTGTGCGCACGGTCTATTAGTCGATGTTGCTAATAGACACCTGATTAATGCTCTTTCCTTTGATTCTATGCCCTGTACAGCTCGAGGAGCCGGGTCCGCAACACTTGCCAGTGTTCCAGCTCCAGGGGGTAAGTGCCAACAACTACTCACCCAGTTCCCAGCATTCATGGTTCCAAAGTTTTCAGCGGCCGTCACTAAGCATGGGGTCGAGCACTTCATTACCACCACAGGACTGCCTGTTTTTGCACGACCTCGGCACCTGGACGCACCTAAACTGGCCAGTGCGCACGAGGAGTTCGCCAATTTGGAGAGGTTAGGCATCATCAGGTGCTCAAACAGCCCAAGGGCATCCCCGCTGCACATGGTGCCTAAAGCTGAGGGGTCATGGCAACCATGCATCAATTTCCGCTGATTAAACAACGCTACAGCACACGATCGCTACCCCATCCCCCATATTCAAGATTTTTCCATCCACCTGACCGGGCCACACATTCTTTCCAAGGTGGACCTGGTCCGCGGGTACCACCAGGTCCCGGTGCTCACAGAAGACATACCCAAAACAGCAGTGATAACCCCGTTCGGTCTTTCTGAGTTTCTGTGCATGCCATTCGGGTTAAAAGGCACGGTGCAGACCTTCCAATGCATGATGGACTGCCTTTTGTCTTCGTCTACCTGGACGACATCCTGGTGGCCAGCACATCTGAGGACGAACATGTTGCCCACCTCAGGACGGTTTTCCAGAGGTTGGAAGAGCACGGGTTAATAATCAACCCAGCGAAGTGCCAGTTCGGGGCTACAGTGACCGTCTTTTTGGGCCACCAATTGGCCATCTCACTGGATTTGGCCATCTCACTGGAGGGCGTGATCCCGTTACCGGACAAGGTGCGTGCGTTGGCAGATTTTCTGCGTCCTCAGACGGTAAGGGCGCTTCAAGAGTTTTTAGGAATGGTTAACTTTTACAATCGTTTCCTCCCCCACGCAGCCCAGCTCATGCAGCCGTTGTATGCCGCTGTTAAAAAATGGAAACCGGTGGACAGCATCGACTGGACCCCTGAGCGGGAGCAGGCGTTGTTGGATGCCAAAACAGCACTGCCGAAGGCCGCATTACTGGTGCACCCAGACCAGTCAGCTCAGATAGCGCTCACTACCGACGCATCAGACGTGGCCATAGGGGCCGTTGTGGAGCAGTCTGTTGCATGCTCTTGGCAGCCACTCGCCTTTTTCAGCAGGTCTTTGTGCGACAATGAGTGTAAATACAGCGCGTTCAGCAGAGAGTTGCTGGCTCCCCACCTGGCCCTACGCCATTTCCAGTTCTGGCTGGAAGGGCGCAGCTTCACTGCGTTTGTGGACCACAAGTCGCTAATGTACGCTATGGCCAAGGTTTCGTAACCATGGTCAGCCCGGCAGCAAAGACAGCTGGCCGCAATCTCGGAATTTACGACTGACATTCAGCATGTGGCCGGTAAACTCAATGTGGTGGCAGACTGCCTCTTGCGCGCATTGGTGGCCCCGGTCTACATAGGAATAGATTACACTGCCATGGCCACCGAGCAAGCCAATGATGCGGACGTTTGTGCGCTCCAGTCTGGACCAACAAGGTTAAGGCTGGAGAGCAGAGTACTGCAAGACGGGCCCCCCCCCCCCACTCTGTGACGTTTCCACAGGCCGCCCGCACTCGGTGGTTCTGCGCGCTTCGCGCCGTAGGGTTTTCGAGTCGGTTCACTTCCTGGCGCACCCAGGAGTGCGCACATCAGTCAAAATGGTGGGAGTGAAGTTCGTCTGGCCGTGTCTGCATAAACAGGTGAAAGAGTGGGCTGTGGCCTGCATCACGTGCCAATGGGCCAAGGTGCACACAGGCACACAAAGGCCCCCCTTGAACCGTTCCACGTCCCGGCTAAGAGATTCAACCACGTTCACATGGACCTGGTGGGGCCCCTTCCCACCATCACAGGGGTTTATGCACCTCCTGACAGTAGTAGACCGTAACACGCGCTGACCCAAAGTGGTGCCGCTAGCTTCCACCACGTCTGCGGAAGTCGCACGTGCTTTTTTGGCAACTTGGGTGGCACGCTTTGGCGCCCCGTCACACGTCATGTCCGACAGGGGCCCTCAGTTAGTTTCTGACCTCTGGTCCACGATGGCCCAGAGCCTGGGGGTCAACATTCACCGCACTACCGCGTACAACCCCCAGGCCAACGGGTTATGCGAGCGTTTCCACAGGTCACTTAAAGCAGTGCTCGGGGCTTCGCGTATGGACACAAATTGGGTAGACCGGCTGCCGTGGGTTCTGTTAGGGTTGCGTTCCGCACCGAAGGAGGATTTGGCAGCCTCCCCGGCAGAACTAGTTTTTTTCTCAACCTCTGTGGCTCCCCGGTGAATGTTTGCCCGACAACCCCACGCGTGAGGCCGAGCCATCCCCGCATTCACTACGTGGCGCAGAGGCAGGAACGGTACCAGGCCCGCCCCACCACTGTTTTCCCCACGTGTTTGTCCGAAAAACCTTGAGGAATGCGTTGTTCGTGTTCGTCAGGCATGATGCCCACCGGACCCCGCTGTGCCCGCCATACGACTGGCCGTTCAGAGTGCTGGAACCTGGGGCAAAACATTTCATGTTAGACTTGGGGGGACGCAGAGAAACCGTCTAGACTGATAGGCTTAAGCCTGCATTTGTATTGGCAGACGAATAGGTGGTGTTGGCCTGAGCTCCCTGGCGTGGACGCCCCCCATTGGGAGCTCCGCAGGTAAATGACTCGTCAGCAAGGCCAGAAATGCTTGATGAGGATGTGTCCCCCCCGCCCCCCCACTGTCCCCCCACAGGCGGACGTGCCTCCCGGAGCACCCCATTGGCAGAGCAGCACCTCGGAGCCGGCAACCCCCCCGTTACAGCTGCTATGGACGTCAGCTGAAGCCCACAAGACAAGGGGGTTAGGGCCCATTCTGGGCGTTTGGGGGGGGGGGGTACTTAGGTGTTACATTCTCTACCCAGAGATGATGGCCCGACGGGGGGTCCAGACAGGACAGTGGAGATGGAGACGCCGGCTGACTGTTATGATAATACACCATGCAGGCTTTGTCTATTATGTGCATTGAGGTGTGAGCCCCGAGGCCGCTAGGCAAGGCATTTAAAAGAGAGATGCCCTGCGGCCTGGGAGCTATTCTTGTCAATTGATAGAGAGAAAATAAAGTCTGTGCTGATCCAGCTTGTCGTCTTGCCTGCTCATTCCTCTCTACAACCTGGGTGTTCACCTGAACAATAAACTGGACTGGTCACACAACACCAACACACTCTACAAGAAGGGGCAGCGCAGGCTCTTCCTCCTGAGGAGACTCAGGTCTTTTGGAGTGCAAGGAGCAGTCCTGAAGACCTTCTACGATTCGGTGGTGGCATCAGCTATCACATTTGGAGTGGTTTGCTGGGGCAGTGGTATCACGACAGCCAACAGGAAGAGACTGAACAGACTGATCAAAAAAGCTGGCTCTATTCTGGGGCGACACCTCAACCTAGTGGAGGAGACAGGAGAGAGGAGAATGGTGGCTAAGCTGTCATCTCTGCAAGCCCCACCCCATGCAGGACATGCTGAATGCATTAAGGAGCTCATTTAGCGGTAGGCTGTACCATCCTAGGTGCACGACGGCAAGGTTCCGCAGGTCCTCCCTACCTACAGCTGTCAGACTTTATAACCTAACCAGGGCTGCTCGTAGAGGTCGTATTGATGTACTAAACGTAACAACTTTGCACAACAGAAATCATCCCCTCCAATACACAACTAGGACTACAACAATTATGATTGAGGGTGGCAACAACACTGTGATTTATATGTGAAATATAATGTCTGGGTACATATCCATATTTTGCAGGGTAACTTAACAAATCGTAAAGCTGTTTATTCTATCTAGCTGCAGTGCTCCTGCACTGTGCATATACTGTATCTGTGTACATACTGTATGTATATTCATCTACTGCTTTGGGTAACCAGTTCTTATTATCTTATTAACTATTGCTCTGAGTGCTGCTATCCCTTTGCTGCTGTAATCCTGGAATTTCCCCACTGTGGGACTAATAAAGGCTTATCTTATCTTCATCTGATATCTTATTCTCATAAATTTAGGAGGTTTTTCCTCTTATATTTGAGATATTATTATTGTAAATTCACAACTTTTTTCTTATACACCGCATTCCAAATTATTATGCAAATAGGATTTTAGTGTCATAAACATTAAATTTTTTGTTTTTCAATTAAACTCATGGATGGTATTGTGTCTCAGGGCTCTTTGGATCATTGATATCAATCTCAGACACCTGTCATAATTAGTTTGCCAGATGAGCCCAATTAAAGGAAAACTACTTAAGAAGGATGTTCCACATTATTAAGCATATCACAGGTTTCAAGCAATACAGTATGGGAAAGACAAAGGATCTCTCTACTGCCAAAAAGCGTCTAATAGTGCAATGAAAACATTAGATATTTCACGAAAACTTAAACGTGATCATCATTGTAAACACTCGTCTGGGAACGGACCACCGCTGCCACCAAATGTAACGTATGGCGCAGTCTGGCCTACCTGACCAGAAATGGAGGCTTCCAGACAATTTGCAATCAGCAATTTTCATTTATTCCAAAAGTCTTCACAGGCAATAACTTCAACAAAACATCCGACACCTTCACACCGACACGACTCTCAAGAACTTACTTTGTCACGAAACCAAATACCAACACCTGTTATATGCTGTGTGATAATTAGGGTCAATTAGAACATACCATAACTCCAGGTAAGACAATAAACATTTTCATCTTTCCACACATACCCAATAACATCTAAAAAGTCATAAATAATTAAATAAATAATAATAAATTTATAAATTTATAAATAATAAATTAACACTCTCGGCGCCACACCAGTCGGCTGCCTTTTGCAACAGCGGCTCGATTCCGAGTTTTTTTTCCCTTCCTCTCTCTTTTGATCACTTTTTTTTTCACCCCACTTATATCACGGACACACAGATCGTCCCAAATGTCTCCTGAGCCGGTGGACGGAGCCACTGTTTATAGCAGGATACGATACAACAGGGAAGAGCTGCTAGCATTTAACCGCCACCCGGTCCCACTGGAAAAACTCGACATACCGAGAGAACTGAGGCGAAAACGCCGCGGCTGCCGGGCTGGAGTAAGGCGGAGGACAAAAAATATAAGGTACAGACCCTCCCTTCCATCTGTTGTCATGGGAAATGTACGGTCGATACTGGGAAAGTTAGATGAGCTAGCGGCTATCTCCCGTTATGATAGCACTTACCGGGAGTGCTCTCTCCTTTTGTTTACTGAGACGTGGCTAACTGAACTAGCAGCAGATGCTAACATTGAGCTGGAGGGTTTTCACATGATACGAGCTGACCGAACACCAGAGAGTGGCAAAACTAGGGGCGGTGGAGTGATAATGTATGTTAACAACAACTGGTGTAGACCGGGACGTATCACTGTTAAACAACGACACTGCAGCAAAGACATTGAGTTGCTAGCTGTTAGCATGAGGCCTACATATCTCCCGAGAGAACACTCACACGTGATCTGCATTGTTGTTTATGCAAATCCGACGGCGAACGCTGGGACAGCGCGTGACGTCATCCATTCAGTAACCAGCAGGCTGCAGACAGAACACCCAGATGCTCTTCTCCTCATCTCAGGCGATTTCAACCACGTTTCACTGTCTCCCATTCTACCCACGTTCACCCAGTATGTCACATGCCACACTAGAGACAATAAAACACTGGATTTGTTCTACGCAAACACTAAGGAGGCGTACACCTCATCACAACTCCCCCCACTTGGGAGATCGGATCACAACTTGGTTCATCTCCGACCGGTGTACAAACCCCTAGTGCACAGACAACCTCCGGCCATGCACACTGTGGAGTTATGGTCTGAGGAGACAATGGACACTCTAAAGGACTGTTTTGAAGCCACTGCCTGGAAGCAGCTCTGCGATCCACATGGTGAGGACATCGATGGCCTCATTCACACCTTCACGGGCTACCTCAGCTTCTGTGTGGACAAATCCGTTCCCACCAAGACCATACGGCGTCACTCAAACAACAAACCCTGGATCAACCCTGAGATAAAAACACTTCTGAGAGAGAAGAAGAGGATCTTCAGGTCGGGGAACAGGGAGATGCTGAAGTCCGTACAGAGGGAGCTGAGGAGAAAGATCAGAGAAGGCAAGGACAGCTTCAGGAAGAAGATGGAGGACAAGCTGCAACAGAGCGACATCAGCGGGGTCTGGAGAAACCTCAAAACCATCTCGGGGCTCCAGAATATCTCCCCCCAGGCCACGGGGGGCAGGGAGTGGGCGAACAACCTGAATCTGTTTTTCAATAGATTTGACCAACCGCCCTCCCCCCTGTCTGCACAACAACCACTGCTGCCTCTAAGAAATCAAGTCCTGCTACCCACTCCCCACTCCACCGACACCCCCCCCCACTCCCAACACACAGCCCCCCATCCTGACCCTGACCAAGACCCAGGTGAGGACGGAGCTGAGGAAGATCAAGGCGAGGAAGGCGTCGGGACCGGACGGCATCAGCGCAAAGCTCCTCAAGTCCTGTGCAGACCAGCTGTGTGGGATTGTGACGTATATCTTCAACATGAGCCTGAAACTGGGGAGGGTACCACAGCTGTGGAAAACATCTTGTGTGGTACCTGTACCAAAAACTTCCCACCCCAAAGACCTGAACAGCTTCAGACCGGTGGCCTTGACGTCCCACTTGATGAAGACCCTGGAGAGACTGCTCCTTGCTCATCTCCGCCCCCTGGTGGAACCAGCGATGGATCCACTCCAGTTCGCCTACCAGCATGGCATTGGGGTGGAGGATGCGGTGATCTTCCTCCTTCACCGTTCTCTGTCCCACCTGGAGAAGCCCGGGAATATGGTGAGGATCATGTTCTTTGACTTCTCCAGTGCTTTCAACACCATCCAACCGATGATCCTGAAGGACAAGCTGCTGCGCGCAGGGGTGGACCAGCACCTGTCATCATGGATCCTGGACTACCTCACGAACCGGCCTCAGTTTGTGAGAACCCGGGACTGTGTTTCCGACACGATCATCAGTAGCACGGGGGCCCCCCAGGGAACGGTGCTGGCTCCCTTCCTGTTCACTCTTTATACTGCGGACTTCTCACACAACACAACACATTGCCATCTACAGAAGTTCTCTGATGACTCTGCGATCGTTGGTCTCATCTCCAGCGGAGATGAAGCTGAGTACAGAGGGCTTATCCAGGACTTTGTGGACTGGTGCCATCGGAACTGCCTCCAGATCAACACGAGGAAAACTAAGGAGCTGGTGGTGGACTGCCGCAGGCATGGGCAGCCCCTCACAGCACCAGTAAATATACAGGGAACAGACATCGAGATGGTGACATCCTACAAGTACCTGGGTATTCATCTGAACAATAAACTAGACTGGTCACACAATACTGACGCACTCTACAAGAAGGGACAGCGCAGGCTGTTCCTGCTGAGGAGACTCAGGTCTTTTGGTGTACAAGGGGCGCTGCTGAAGTCATTCTATGACACGGTGGTGGCATCAGCCATCACTTTTGGAGTGGTCTGCTGGGGTAGTGGCATCACTGCAGCCGATAGGAAGAGACTGAACAAACTGATTAAGAAAGCTAGCTCTGTCCTGGGGCAACGCCTTGATCCGATGGAGGAGATAGGAGAGAGAAGGACGGTGGCTAAACTGTCATCTCTGCTGGAGTCCGAGTTCCACCCTATGCAGGACATACTGGATGCACTGAGGAGCTCATTTAGCAGCAGACTACATCATCCCAGGTGCACAACCGAGAGGTTTCGTAGGTCCTTCCTACCAACGGCTGTCAGACTGTACAACCTAAGCAGGGCTGCTCGCAGAGATAGCAAAAAGACGTAACAAACTAATAGTTTTTTTTGAATGCAAAAGATGCAATAGACTTACACAATGGTCCTCTCCGGCATACAACTAGGAACATACCGGTCGCTATGGAGAGTGAGAATATGTATGGGCACATAATCATACCATGTAGGATAACTAAATAGACGGTTATGCTGTTTCATCCCACCTAGCAACAATGCTCTGCACTGTGTGTGTTTATATATTTACATATTTATTCCATCTAGCTACAATGCTCAGCACTGGGTGTGTTTATATTTATATATCTATATATTTATTCCATCTAGCTACAATGCTCAGCACTGGGTGTGTTTATATTTATATATCTATATATTTATTCCATCTAGCTACATTGCTCCGCACTGTGTGTGTTTATATATTTACATATTTATTCCATCTAGCTACAATGCTCTGCACTGTGTGTTCATATATTCATATATTTATTCCATCCAGCTACAATGCTCTGCACTGTGTGTCTGTGTGTGTGTGTGGGTGTATATATATATTTTATAGTAATATGTACATATGTATATTAGCTGCTCTTGCTTGCTTGTTTTTTTTTTTCTTGCCTTCTGATTGTTGCTCTGAGTGTTGCTATCCCTGTGCTGTTGCAATCCTGGAATTTCCCCGTTGTGGGACTAATAAAGGCTTATCTTATCTTATCTTATCTTATAATTCTCCCACCTATTTACAGAATAAATAATACACCATAAATAATACAATAAACAATTTAAACCCCTATTTACATATTAAATTACCCCTAAACTTACCATCACATTCTTCCTTCCTGCTGGTATCCTTTAAAAAGGCATTCAACCCCTCAAGAGTCTTTTGCCCGGACACCATCAGGAAGCATGTTGGCAAAGGTATGTGGATTTAATAATCACCAATTGCCTCACCCAATCAACACAATTAACATAAGAATTATCTCACAAAGGCATTCAAATTAGTCAAAAACAGATCCTAAAATTATATGTGCATTTAACAATCATATTAACATTCACAAATACTACACATATAATCACAATTACAGGAAAACATGGCAGTGGCGACACTCCGTCGTCACAATCGTACTGTGAAGAATTTTGAGGCTGATTCAGAGCACAGATGGGTTCATGTAGATAAATGGTAAATGGCATTCACTTATATAGTGCTTTTATTCTCATCCCTAGATGACCAAAGCGCTTTACAGATCCTGCTATCCACCCATTCACGTGCACATTCACACACTGATGGTGGCATAGCTGTCCAACATGGCGCTGTCCAGACCCACCAGGAGCAATTGGGGGTAAAGTGTCTTGCCCAGGGACACAACGGCAGGATATCTGGGGAGAGCGGGATTCGAACTGCCAACCATCCGGTTATTGGACGACCTGCTCTACCTCCTGAGCCACTGCCGTCCTCTAGGCATAAAGGCATAATGACGAAGGTTTCTGCAAGAAAATTCATCGAATTAAGAGAGCAGCTACTAAAATATCATTACAAAGCAGCAAACGGGTATTTGAAGCTGCTGGTGCTTCTAAAGTCCCACAAACCTCAAGGTGTAGGATCCTCCAGAGGCTTGCAGGGCCAACCCTAACCAGTGCTCACAAGCAAAAACAGTTGCAGTGGGCCGAGAAATACATGAAGACTAATTTTCAAACAGTCTTGTTTACTGATGAGTGCTGTGCAACCCTGGATGGTCCAGATGGATGGAGTAGTGCAGGGGTGTCCAATCACGTGCCATGGAGGGCCCAGACCCTGTAGGCTTTACCTCCAACCAGTGTCTTCAACAGCAGATTTCACTGAATTTCTTCCCACTGATTGCTGATAAGTGAAAACACCTGCTGAAGAGACTGGGTAGAAGAGAAAACCTGCAGGGTCTTGGCCCTCCATGGCACATGATTGGATACCCCTGGAGTAGTGGATAGTTGGTGGATGGCCACCATGTCCCAACAAGGCTGCAACATCAGCAAGGAGGTGGTGGAGTCATGTTTTGGGCTGGAATCATGGTGAGAGAGCTAGTAGGCCCCTTTAGCGTCCCTGAAGGTGTGAAAATGACCTTGGCAAAGAATATAGAGTTTCTGACTGACCACTTTCTTCCATGGTACAAAAAGAAGAACAGTGCCTTCCATAGCAAAATTAGCTTCATGCATGACAATGCACCATCTCATACTGCAAAAAATACCTTTGTGTCATTGGTTGCTATGGGCATAAAAGGAGAGAAACTCATGGTGTAGCCCCCATCCTCCCCTGATCTCAGCCCTATTGAAAACCTTTGGAGCTTCCTCAAGCAAAACATCTATGAGGGTGGGAGGCAGTTCACATCAAAACAGCAGCTGTGGGAGGCTATTCTGACATCTTGCAAAGAAATTCAAGCAGAAACTCTCCAAAAACTCACACGTTTAATGAATGCAAGAATTGGAAGGTAATATCAAAGAAGGGGTTCTATGTTAACATGTACAGTAACTTGGCCTGTTAAGATGTTTTTGATTGAAATAGTTTTTGATTTCAGTAAATATGACCTCCTAATGCTGCAAATTCAACAAGTGACCATTTTCAGTTCTTTTCAACCAATAAAATGTTTTGAAACTCTGTTGTGCATAATAACTTGGAACAGTGTATTTTGAGTTTTTTTATTTTTGCAAAAAAAAAATAGTTTTCATTGGGAGGTTTGTTCAATAAAATTTGAATTATGCTCCAACGGTTGATGAGTTGAAAATTATGCTGACTGTCATTTGCATTGACTATTTAGGAAAATCAGCGACGAATAACATTTGCATAATAATTTATAACGTGGTGTAATCTTGCAACCATTTTTTGTGACAAAAACATGACTTTTCAGTATAAATTTGCAACTCTGTTAGCAGTTTTTTTTAACACTACTCGCATATAAACTAATATAATCCAAAAAAATGTAAATACTGTACATATGGATGATTTCTTGTAAGAAAACTTAGAGTATAAATTTCCTCAAGTTTTCAAATTGGTGAAATCAAAAGTAACTCAAAGAGTATGACTCAGTGTATTTGTGAACTAGTGTGAAAGTAGTTTTTCTTC
This sequence comes from Pholidichthys leucotaenia, assembly GCA_020510985.1. Taxonomy (NCBI): domain Eukaryota; kingdom Metazoa; phylum Chordata; class Actinopteri; order Cichliformes; family Pholidichthyidae; genus Pholidichthys; species Pholidichthys leucotaenia. Next base: position 73,978,986 of record CM035839.1, on the reverse strand, counting down.
CTAAGCACCTAAGGGTAAAAGTATATCCTAATAATAATAATAATACATTTAGTTGTAGAACACTTTTCACAGACAGGGTCACAAAGTGCTTTCCATAAAATCAAACAGTAAATAAACAGAATACAATAAAAAAACAGTAAACAATAAAAGACACAACAATGTTCAACTGGCAGAGGATTAATAAAATGCCAAAGAAAAAAGATGGGTTTTTAACTGCTTCTTAAAATGAGCAAGTGAGGGTGCAGATTTTAAAATAGGTCCATAAATTTGATGCCACAGCTGTAAAGGCTCTGTCATCTTTGATCTTGAGTCTAGTTTTTGGTACTAAGAGAAGGTTCTGACTCGGAAGACCTAAGAGACCTGCTAGGAGAGTATGGATGCAGTAGGTCACAGATACAGTGGATATAAAAAGTCCACACACCCCTGTTTAAATGCCAGGTTTTTGTGATGTAAAAAAATGAGACCAAGATAAATCATTTCAAAACTTTTCCACAATTAATGTGACCTATAACTTGTACAACCCAACCTGGCTGCATAAATATGCACACTCTTAAACTAATATTTTGTTGCAGCAAGTTTAGCATTACAGCACTCAGTCTTTTTTGGTAGGAGTCTATCAGCGTGGCACATCTTGATGTGGCCATATTTGCCCACTCTTCTTTGCAAAAATGCTCCAAATCTGTCAGATTGCGAGGGTGTCTCATGTGCACAGCCCTCTTCAAAAACCCCCACAGATGTTCAATCAGATTTGGCTGGGCCATTCCAAAACCTTAATCTTCTTCTGGTGAAGTCATTCTTTTGTTGATTTGGATGTGTGCTTTGGGTCATCGTCGTGCTGAAAGATTAAGTTCCTCTTCATCTTTCTAGCAGAAGCCTGAAGGTTTTGTGCCAACACTGACTGGTATTTGGAACTGTTCATAATTCCCTCCACCTTGACTAAGGCCCCAGTTCCAGCAGAGGAAAAACAGCCCCAAAGCATAATGCTGCCTGCCACCACCATGCTTCACTGTAGGTATGGTGTTCTTTTGGTGATGAGCAGTATTGTGTTTGTGCCAAATATACCTTTTGGAATTATGGCCAAAAAATTCAACCTTGGTTTCATCGGACCATAACACATTTTCCCACATACGTTTGGGAGATTTCAAATGTGTTTTTGCAAAATGTAGCTGAGCTTGGATGTTCTTCTTCGTAGGATAAGGCTTCCGTTTTGACACCCTACCCCATAGCCCAGACATATGAAGAAGACAGGAGATTGTTGTCACATGTACTAAACAGTCAGTACTTGCCAGAAATTTCTGCAGCTCCTTCAGTGTTGCTGTTGACCTCTTGGCAGCCTCTCTGACCAGTTTTCTTCTTGTCTTTTCATCAATTTTGGAGGAACGTCCAGTTCTTGGTAATGTCACTGTTGTGCCATATTTTCTTCACTTGATGATGACTGTCTTCACTGTGTTCCGTGGTATATTTAATACCTTGGAAATTCTTTTGTACCCTTCTCCTGACTGATACCTTTGAACAGTGAGATCCCTCTGATGCTTTGAAAGCTCTCTGAGGACCTTGGCTTGTGCTGTAAGATGTGACTACAAAAATGTCAGGAAAAGCCTACTAGAACAGCTGAACTTTATTTGGGGTTAATCAGAGGCACTTTAAATGTGCAGGTGTGTGCTGACTCCCATTTAACATGAGTTTGAATGTGACTGGTTAATTCTGAACACAGCCACATCCACAGTTATAACAGGGTGTGCATATTTATGCAACCAGGTTATTGTAAGTTTTTTACTTTGTATTTTTCTCCTTAAAATATTTCAGTTTGTTTTTCAATTGGGTTGTACAGGTTATAGGTCACATTAATGGTGGAAAAAGATTTGAAATTATTTATCTTGGTCTCAATTTTTTACATCATAAAAACCTGGCATTTGAACAGGGGAGTGTAGACTTTATATCCACTGTATAAGAAGGAGCCTCACCATGAATGGCTTTATGGGGAAAAAACAAGAATTTTAAATTGATGTCTAAAATGAATGGGAAGCCCATGCAGGGATGATAAAATGGGCGTTATATGACAGAACCTACTAGATTGAGTTAGGAGATGAACAGCAGCATTCTGGACTAACTGTAAGCGATTTATAGAAGGCCTATTCAAACATGTGAAAAAAGCATTACAGTAGTCCAGATGTGAAGAGACAACGGCATGTATAATAGTTTCCAGATGATTCTGTGAGACCAACAATCTAATTTTAGAGATATTTTGGAGCTGGTAAAAACATGACTTAGTTAACGACTTTACATGCTTATCAAAAGACATGGACTGATCAAAAATAATGCCTAGATTTTTAAGACCAGCCCGTATATGTGAGCTCAATGACCCGATACCATCCAACACCTTTGGAGCTATACAGTCGGGTGCTACAATGAGGACCTCAGTTTTACCAGTGTTAAGTTGCAGAAAATTGTTACTCAACCACTTCTTGATCTCAGACAGACAATCATAAGTAAGTTTAAAATTAAGAGTGTGGTCTGGTTTAAAAGAAAAGTACAGTTGGATATCATCTGCATAAAAATGATAGACCCTTTTAAATTTGTTTAAAATAAAGCCCAAGGGAAGCATATAAATCGCAAACAAAAGAGGACCCAGTATAGAGCCCTGAGGCACCCAACAAGTTAAAGCAGGAGATTCCGACATAAAAGAACCAACAGTTACTGAAAAACTTCTGTTAGAGAGATAAGAGGAAAACAATTCTAAGGCTTTCCCAGATAACCCTACCCACTCTCTAAGGCCTGGTGCACACGACAGTGACCATGTTTACATGGTCACAAGTAATCTGATTACTGGAGTAAACTGATAAAGGTAATGAACAGCTTATGGTGTTTACATGCAATAAGTAAATGGTTTACTGGGCAAATAAACTAGGTGTGTTAATCTGTTTTCTCATAAACTGTGAATGGGGCTTTGACCTTGTTTACATGGTCACGAGTAAACCGATTACTGGAGTAAACCAATAAAGGTCATCGGATTACTCTACATGGCGGTTTGAATAATCAGGTAACTCCAGAAAGCTGATTGTAATCACATTATTCATGACCATGTAAACAGGGTCTTTAACTGATAAAAATAATCGGATTACTCTGTTTACATGACAGTTTGAATAATCAGGTAACTCCAGAAAGCTGATTGTAATCGGTTAACTTGTGATCATGTAAACAGGGTCATTGTTTTCATTTAGACCCGGAGAGAAACATTTGCGTGCACATGAAACCTCATAAAAGCAACCGCGGGTGCACACGGATCCACCGACAGTGTAAAAACTGCTGTTGAAACCAACGGATGACAAGTAGAAGCATTACTAGAGATTGTAGTTGTACTTCGATTATTACTATAATTTTTTTTTTTTTTGTTACTTATTTGTACCCGTAGGTAGATTTGGTTTGCAGTCTGGTGACAAGCCACCGGCTGCTGGTCGCTGCGTGTGCGAGCGCCCTAAACCTACATGTTTTTTGGTGTGCGGGAGGAAACCGGAGAAATCCCGGAGTAAACCCACGCAACACGGGGAGAACATGCAAACTCCACACAGCTCACTGTTGGTCGGGGGCTGGGATCGAACCCACGATCTCATGATCCCCGTGATCCCCCGGCCGAGGGTAAACTGTGCTGCCACAGTGCTAAACCACTGCGCCACCGTGCAGCCAATAATATAAATGCCAGATTCCATCCATCCATCTTCTTCTGCTTAACCCTTTTCGGGTCGCGGGGGGGCTGGAGCCTATCCCAGCATCTTTGGGCGAGAGGCAGGGTACACCCTGGACAGATCGCCAGTCCATCGCAGGGCCAACACAGAGACAGACAACCATTCACTCTCACAGTCATACCTAAGGACAATTTAGAATCCCCAGTTGATGCCAATTAACCTAACTTGCATGTTTTTGGCATGTGGGAGGAAACTGGAGAAATCCCGGAGTAAACCCACGCAGACACGGGGAGAACATGCAAACTCCACACAGATCACTATTGGCCAGGGGCTGGGATCGAACCCAGGATCCCCTGGCCAAGGGTGAGCTGCTTCCATCTGCAATAAATATTTATATTCATTTTCTTTAAGCTCAAAGAATGAGGGAGTAATAAATAAATAGCGCATTGACGTTTGTTGTGATTAGGCACTATACAAATAAAGTTGAATTAAATAAATCACCCATATAATTGCAGGCAATAAAAAATCTGACTTACCGATAGCCGGTTTGAATATTTGATAAGGAGTCTTCAGTCATAACTTTTTCAAAAGCATTACATGTAAGAAAAAATAGTGACATGAGATGTCGGCTGCAGCCAGCACCAAACTGGATTTGAAACATCGGCAGCTCCATGGTGATTTGTTCATCATTCAACAAAGGTAGGCATTCTCCTTGGTTAGAATTATGAGAATTATTTTTCTATAGAAGTCTGCATCTATTGTGTAAAAAGCAGTTTTACAGATACCATTAAGAGCCCATTTTTAACATGATCCTAACTATAACTATCTCACCTGCTCGTATTTTAAATAGTGAACTCTAGCATTAAAAAAGTAATAGACATCATGTAAATTAAACCAATTCATAACTGGTCTTTCTGCTCGATACCTGAATTCTTAGTGCAATTATAAAAATGTTATGAATTAGAGGCATGAGAAAACCAGCTCATGGGTCAATCAAAACATGGAAATATTAGACCAACGGAGATTTAAAATATAAATCACAAAATGCATGGAAAATTAGGGGATTTAAGAAAGCCACAGCTCATGAATTAAAATGGTGATCAATTTGTTTACCGAGCTGATCCATGCCACCACATATAAGCAACAATAGCAGCACATTTTAATGTTTTATTCCAAACCCTGCTCTCACACACAGATGAACACATCTAGGATTGATGGGCCTTGTGTTCATTTGAAACACTGATTTGTTCTGCACATGCAGGTAAATATACTGCTGAGCGTGAGACCTTTTCTCTTGGCTTATACTCATCTTTTCCCAAATTCGTCTCCCCCCTCCCCATCCCTTCGAATTCCATTTTTTTGTCCCTGTGTCACCAAATGTCACCTGCCCCATGAAATGACCCTTAGCTTTAATTTCCTGCTTCTTCCTTTCCTGTTGAACTCCTCTCCATCTCCTGCTCTTGATGACTTGTAAGTCACTCGCCAGACATAGGCAGAGACACACAAACACACCCATTCAATAACAAAACGCACACTGGTGAGGCTGTTGAAGGGTAAACAATCCTTGCACTGGCCAGTCAAGCCGGGGCTTCCTGCAGAATGTTTGGCCAATGCCCCGGAACTCTGACTCTATCAAACTCTGTCAGGCACCAGTGGATTCTGTACATGTGTGAGTGTGTGTAAGCAATAGGACGGCTTTGAGAATAAAATATGAAAGGACAATTTTTACCTTTTTTCATAAAGTAAAATGATTTTGACCTTAATGAACGTTATGGGTCCTATTACAGCAGTCTAGTCAACAGTCTATTATCTCAGGTGCAGGGTGGGTGTGGCCAAGTGTATATTACTATTATTACTGAGAAAGAGCAAGCTGTTCATCTCGTCCTGAGGTCCATTAATCTCCTCTGCTGAATGCAAAATTGTTGTGTTTTAATTCCAAACAACTGTCGGGATACTTTCATTTTGAATTCTGTTAAAAGAATGACAGTGAATGAAGTTAAGAAAAGTTTAAAAACTGTCACAAATTAGGTAATGATAAATACTGGTTTTGCACGCACCTGGCGGCTCTTCTCCAGGGCTGTGGTGACAGCTCTTCTAATAGGTAAGTCTGATAGTTAAATTTACGATTAAACCACATTTTGTTCACTTAAGGAGAGGGTAAATAAATAAATGAATGCTTAATGCGTGTACTTGTCTGCAAGTTTACAGTTCATTCATTCATCTTCTTAATGGGGTGTTTATGGATTATAGTGGGCTACAGCTTGTCTCAGCATCTTTGGGGGACAGGCAGGGTGTAGCATCAACCCCTTTGGTTCCAACCTATAAAATAATTCTTTGCTGAAAAAAAATTGTTTCAGCTCTAAAGTCTGGTCATGAACTGCTTCTCTCACCCAAGGACCAGAGCTGTAACACTATCCATCGGCCATAAAGTGGAAGTTAATCCCTTCTCCAGGACTTAGAGTCATCCCCCCTTTCATCTCTCCACCAAAGGAACGCCCCAAGTGACAGATGTATGGTTGATATAATCCAGATTTGGCAGTCAAGATTCCTCATTAACCAATCAGACAGTTTTACATTGCCATCTTTTGGATGACGTAGGAATATTTAATAATTTTTTTCCTCTCTCTGAAATGGAATCTCTGCAGTTGTGAACAATAAATTAACTTATATTCTTTCAAGACAGAATCCGCTACTGAAGACATGGTTGAACTCTGAAATCAACAACTGTGGTTTCAAATGCTTTTACTGATATGAGTTGATACGTGTTGCTTTATTTTCAGGAAGAAATTAATTTTTGCATGCTTACTATCACAAATTAATTACAGTTACAATGTAGAGACATTCAATGCTCCCTAATTATTAGGTAAAACATCTTAGTCACTAAAGTTTAAGGAAATTACACTTTACTCAGAATCATATATGTGTGTTTAGGAGAACCTCACTTCTCATATCAAATGTCTTTCCCCCTCCTCTTTCTGCTGGGAGACCCACAAAGCCCTGGACTTTGAAATGACCAATGGGCCTCCAAGCTCCCTTGCATTTTCCTTTTTTAAGTTAAGTTTATGACTTCTGCTGGAAAAAGAAGCAATGTAATTTGTTCAGCTCAGATTTCATGAAAGTCAGTGAAATTCTGCCACACCCGAAAGAAATCTCACCCTTTGTCTCAGTTTTGGGGTTGAAGCCAAGCTGTAAGGAGCATTTTCTGCGCTGCCATTTGTTCTCTTTTTTCCAAGTTGGCCCAGAGCCTCCAATTCTCTGTGAAAATTATTTTTCTTTTCTTTGAAGTTCACTTTTCCTTACTTTAATCTTTTTTTTTCTTTAAATTACCATGTAAGAAGATTTTGTTTGATTTTTACTAAACTTAAACCAACTTAATTAAACCACAAACATCGGAAGAAGTGGATCCATGGTGTGTTTTTGTCCCAATTTGACTTTCTGATTGGACTTTGTACAATAAATCAATTCCTTCTTCAGTTCATAAGAGAAGACTGCAGCCAGCCTGCTGAAGAACCAGCTCCTTTGTGATCTAGGGAGTAGGCCATAACCGTGGTAAAGGGCCTGCCTGCCAGTCTTCCAACAGAACCCACGTCGGTCCAGTTGAAACAGAATCCAATGGATTCCCTGCTACCCACTGGGACACAATAATTCTGCTTGGCTGACAGTCTGTTGTTTAATTTAAACTTAATTCTTCAAAAATATTCCTGGTGTAAGTTCTTTAAACTTACTTTCATGCAACTCCTATCAGAATTTCAAAATGCATTTTTGTCCTTTCATTAATTTATGTTCTTTTTCAGAGTAACACCAATTTTCCATTTTTATAAATAGTTTACTCATCATTTTCTTCATAAAATTGCATCCACTTTCCTTGGCCAATGCTATTTTATGATTTTCCAATTTCCAGTATATTGCCAAGCCAAACCATGGTTCTTTGGTTCCACAAATGTTTGATTCACATGTGATGCTCAATAACCATCTATGATGCCCATGATACATGTTGAATTCTTTGTTTTAAAGTTATCCAAATCGGTTAACCTATTCTGAAATCTTATTAAAATATTGAAAGATATATGGGAATTAGTGTTTGATTTCATGTTCATCTTCTTGATTATCAGCAGACAAGAACTCACAAGGGTTTTTTAAGACTGATTCATCATTGGTACAAATAAAGAATTGTTAATAAAACTGTCCATCATCTGGACTGGTGCCCCAACGAGCTATGAGTGTAATGAAAGGAAATCTTCATCCCTACTCACATTCATAATTACATCAATACTTATCCCAACAATAGAACACCTATAAAACCCAATTATAATAAATCCACTACACAGGGCACACCCTCAACAGATCGCCAATGAATGAGTGAATGAATGAACGATCAGATAAGGGGTTATGACAGATTTTTTACATAATCAATAAGTCAAAATATGAGACACTTAGAAATTCTAGCCCTGGTGTAGAAACAAGCATACATATTCATGTGGTCTCAACACGCTGCTGAAATAGAGGTTGATAATACGCTGTTGACTTCAGACCTGCTCTCCGCTAATCCAAGGTGCATTGACAGAGATTGCACCATAATACCAACGAGCTGTAACTGTGCTCCAAGCCTCACTTTTTATATCAGTCCCATCCTACAAGCATAAGGTGCATGTACAGTCATTTCCTAATTAGGTGGCGAGGGCACACAGCAGGAAAAAAGACGCTGACAGAAACAATGAAAGCCCCAGTGCAAGGTGCAAAGCAAGGCACGAAGGTGCATTTTAGACTGCTGAAATAGGGCCCTATAGCCTAATCACCATTATTATATTTATAATGCTCAGACCAAACTACAAAAAATAAAAGTAGGCAATAATAAAATAAAAGTTGGCAATAATTTTTAATTTCTTTCATTTTTCATTTTGTTAACCTTTTCCCCCTTTTCTTTTTTCAAAACAATTTTCCCCTTTTTAACCATCTTAGGGTTTGTGCCTACAACAACATTTTCATTGAAGCTGGAAGAAAGATCTGCATGCACATGGCAATGTCACAGAAACAATGCGTGCACATGGATCCACCCAAGGTATGAAAACTGCTGTTCTAACTATGCTGGTCCAGTAGGTGGCAATGTGACTTTTTACAGCACCACAACAGCGCATCATGTGCCTGCATATAAACAACTTTCTGTCAACTGAGCATGATCAATCTGACCTGAATGACTATCGACCAGTTGCCCTCACATCTCATGTGACGAAGGTCCTGGAGAGACTGGTCCTTAGCCCACTTGAGGCCGCAGGTGAAGACATGGCTGGACCCTCTGCAGTTTGCATATCAGCCCGATTTAGGAGTTGAAGATGCTGTCATCTACCTGCTGCAACGAGCCTATTTGTACCTGGATGGCGGAGGAGAGCCTGTGAGAATCACGTTCTTTGATTTCTCCAGTGCCTTTAACACCATCCAGCCATTGCTGCTGAGTGAGAAGCTGCGGGTGATGGGAGTCGACAGCTCTGTGATTTCCTAGATTACTGACTACCTGACAGGCAGGCCAGTTTGGCTGGCTGGGCAGTGTCTTGTCTGATGTGACGGTTAGTGATACAGGTGCTCCACAGGGGCTTGTGCTCGCTCCTTTTCTCTTCACCTTATACACCACTGACTTTCAGTACAAAGCCGAGTAATGCCACCTGCAGAAATTCTCTGATGACTCAGCTGTTGTTGGGTGTATAGGAGGGGGAGAGGAGGGGGAGTACAGGGCACCGGTAGACAGATTTGTGAAGTGGACCGAGCAGAATCACCTGAGGCTGAACGTCAGCAAGACCAGAGAGATGGTGACTGACTTCAGGAAGAAGAGTATGCCTTCACAGCCATTGCAGATTAGGGTGGAGGATGTGGAGGTCGCTGAGGACTACAAATACTGGGTGTCATGATCAGCAATGGATGGGGTGGAAATCCAACACCGATGTTGCGTACAAGAAGGGGATGAGCAGACTCTACTTCCTGAGGAAGCTGAGATCCTTCAATATGTGCAACAGGATGCTGGCGCTTTTCTACCAGGCCGTTGTCACCAGCACCATCTTCTTTGCTGCTGTCTGTTGGGGTAGCAGTATCAGAGCCAGCAACACCAACAGAATTGACAAGCTTATCAAGAGGGCTGGCTCTGTAATTGGTCTCAGGCTGGCAACCTTTGAGACTGTGGTGGAGAGGAGGACACTAAATAAACTGCAATCCATCATGGACAATCCTGATCACCCCCTCCACCACACACTGGACAGACAGTGGAGCACTTTTTCCAGCAGTCTGCTACAACTTCACTGCCAAATAGTTAGGTACCGGAAATCTTTCCTGCAACATGCCATTTCACTGTACAATAACTCACTCAGATGTTGTACTTTGGTCATAACTATGCTGCTATACCGCACCTTACAATCTAATTAGTGCCTCACATTACACCCTGCACCTGATAGTCCCGCATTGTACAGCGGGTATGATTCATCTATCAGTATGGCTCATCATCTATTCATCTATGATGTATATAAGTTATTTAGGCAGTTTTACTTTCCATGGGTAATCCCTTTATCTATTATGCTGTGTGTGTTTCTTTCATTTTATTCGTCTACAGTCATGCTGCTGGTACACTGTAACTTCCCAGTTTGGGATCAATAAAGTACATCTACGTATCTATCAAAATGGAAAAACAGCCATGGCAAAAACATGTGAAAGTTTTGTCTGGATGATAGTCAAAGTGGAACTTCTACTCAGAGACTTTGGATTATAAGAATACAAAATATAAAATATTCTTAACTCTTATCACTCTTCTTTTCCCGCATGCGCATTTAAGTAAAGCCATAAAACACATGTGCGAACTGTGATGTTGACACCACTGTTACTGTTTTACTCCATGCACACAGTGGAGGAACAAATGTGCCAGCACAAACAATACACTTTCACACCTCCAGCGTCATATGCATAGATAGGCGAACTGTAAACGGAAAATGGACCGGGGGGGGGGGGGGCGGTGGTGGCCTAATACCCCACCCTCCATATTTTTTATTTTAAAAAATAAATTACAGTATCTGTAGGACAATATTATAAGGAAACAAATGTCTTAAACTTCAATTTATTTGAGTAAAATTGTAAACTTGCTATAAAAATTGTGCACAATTAGCAAAAAAAAATTTACACGAAAAAACTCATTACTGTTGCTGATAGGCCATTACATACTATTTCACCTTAATCTTAACACAAATAAGTTCTGAGGGTCTTTTGCCCCCCCCCCCAAAAAAAGAAAATCTTCAAAATACTGTTTCCATAATAGAGGTTTTCAACGACTCAGGCATTTGTCTCAAACATGCTGTTGTCATTTTCTTTTCTTCTGACTGGCTGCCACACAAAAAGAGCGCCTGAATGGCAGGTGCTGATGGCTTCTACAAACATCATCATGTTTCGGAAAATCACAAGGACCAAGACGACACAAAAGACAGAAAAAAAAAAAAATCTGCTGCTTGTTTGGAGCGGTCTGATCCCAGAGTGTTTGGACTGTATAATCAAAAAGAATGTGCCAATTATGGGACCAAAGCTGGACATTTCCACTGATCAAGCAACAAAATCTGCTACACTGCAGTGACTCCATACCTGCTAGACCAGAGATTAACATTTTCACCTGCCAGAAGATTATGAGTGGGGTTCCATTAAAGTCTGTTAGGGTGTTTTCTTGACACCGGTGCATAAAAATGTAGTGTGCAAACAGTGTGCTCATGGGGCACACATCGTGGTTTTACAGTGTCATAGACAACTGCAGTTCTTTTGGCCATTAGCTGCCTAAAAAGTGACCAGACCGTCAATGACGGAGTAGCTCATTCCAGCCTGATGAAATCACCCTGAGAGCGCTCAGACCTCCTGGCCTTGATCTTAAGCACAGCCTACACGCAGACACACTTGAGGATCATTGTGCGCGAGTATGCCAAACAACAGGGCAATTGCCTAGGAGGACTAATGATTTCTGTGAAATCATAAATGCCCAGATGTCCTGACCTTTAACACTGACCTTGATCTCAACCTTAATGCAGACAAACTTGAGGATCATTGTGTGTGAGGTTGTTGATTATTATGCAACTGCCTAGGGAGAGTACTTTTTAAAAATCACATAAGTGTCTAGAGCACAACTTGGATGCAGACGCACCTGAGGATCATTGCAAGTGAGTCTGGTGAGCATCGGGGCAAATGCCCAGGAGAAGCAGTGATTCCCGTGAAATGTGGAGAAACGGATGGTTGGGCGCTGTGCCATCACATTAACTCCTTTTGGCTTTGGTGGAATGAGATAAAAATCAAAAAGGCTATACATTTGTAAGTAATAACAGTCTCAAATTTAAGAGGAGAAAAGTCTCAAATAATTAGGGAAAAGCCTTTAAAATTTATGAGAAAACAGGTCAAATTTGTAAGGAAATAAAAGAGTACATTTATATGTACAAAGTGTAAAATTTCTAAAATTTACAAGAAAAAAGGGCACATTTTATAACAAAATAAGTAACATGTGTAAGTAAGAAAGTAGTAAATTAGTATATTAAAAATAACATTTACAGAAAAAAAAATCCTCAAATTTACAAGAACAAAGTTGAAGATTTAGAAAGAAAATGTTTCAATTTTACCAGAAAAAAGTTTTTTTTTTTTTTTTTTTTTTAAAGAGCTCAAATATGACTTATGGATGTGTGAAGACTTTTGTTTTTGGGCAAAAATAGCTCAAAATTACTCCTTTCATAGCAGGGTTTACCAATCCCTGACTGACAGAATATCCCACCTACCAAAGAGGCTGACTGGGCCGTAGGCCACAGCTGAGTTCCACCTGGATCTGGACGGTGGCTCGGTACTAATGTTTCAATCAAATATATGCATAGGTAATAAATATATTTATAGACCACAATAGAGAAGTTAATCCCAGGAGTGATTTTGACTCAAAAGCAACAAAAGAAACATAATTTTGGTTTAAACAATTAACTTTAAAAAATATTTTAAAAATTAAGAACATTTAATGACTGGTGAATTTAAAGATGCAAATACTGTTTTATACTGTTTTAACTACATAAGAGTGTCTGTGGCCATGCCTTCATGAGTGTGCAGAGGAAGTCATCTGTGGGAACAGCAGGTGCATCGATGCTAACACAGACCCTCCAGCCATCGCTGCAAGCAGAGTTGGGGTTTTTTTTGTTTTTGTTTTTTTGTGCAAACAAGAACATGGTAATAGAGGCATCAAACCTGCCCTCCTTTGTCTCTATGCAAAATGCAAAGAGCAAGCTAATGGTCCAGCAGCGATGAACAATGGAGACCACTTGCAATGAATGTAGTGGTGAAAATAAAGGAGAAAGATAAGCATTATTATTGGCTGTAAGGCTGGGAACAAGGGTACAATGGAACCTTTCCTCAAAGCTAAAATGTATTTGCATATATGTATGTCTGTGTACCAAGAAGAGTTAGATATTTGCATATATTGTATTTCATGTGCATATACTGTATAGTGTATATATTCCCATACATTTCTTTAAAGCTGTTTGACTGACATTCATAAAACATCAGAGTGACTCCTGCCTTGTTTGTGCAATTCATTTTATGGAAAAGGTCCAAAACACATTGATCAAGCTGCCGCATTGCATGCAAATCTGTGCATGTGGAGAAAGTACAAAGAGAAAATGCACAAAAACTAAACAAACAAATTATGTCACAATGTGCCTAAAAATGTTGCAAACAGATTCATCTGCTAAATGTCAGCTGAATCTAACCATGTGTGTGCTTGTGTAGGTGGGAATGGATTTGTGCTTACATGTGTGATATAGTGTACACAGTAATGTTAGGGGGCATCTGAGTAGGTGTGCATGACAGAACACAGCGCTGGAAAAGAATAAAAGAGCCAATTGGTTGGAACAGGCAGCAGAATGTATTTGGGCCCACTGTTATCTGCTTAGCTGAATAAACATGTTGCTGCTTCAAAAGATCTGCTATGATAATTCAGCCACAATTTCATGAATTTATTTAGTTTAAAGGTCAAGGCATTTAAGTCTGTGTAACTGTGTACTAACTTCTTATGCTGAGCTATACTGTTGTATGCACTATCTGGACTAGTTAATTGGGTACCACTGTATCTAGGCAACTAAATAAGCAACTGAAACACAGTAGTGAATCCTGAGGGAGAAACTAAGTTTAGATCACGTCCAGTATAATTCACAATAGAATATTTAGAGCTTTTACCGTAATTACAACCGTATAGCAATACAACAGTACTGCACTGTGGGTAAGACATCATCATCATCTTTCAGCTGCTCCCTTCAGGGGTTGCCACAGGGGATCATCTGCCTCCATCTCACCCTATCCCTTGCATCTTCCTCTCTAGCACCAACCCTCTCCATGTCCTCCTTTACATCCATGAATCTTCTCTGTGGTCTTCCTCGTTTCCTCCTGCCTGACAGCTCCATCTTCACATCCTTTGTCCAGTATAGCCACTATCCCTCCTCTGCACATGTCCAAACCATCTCAGCCTCTCTGACTTTCTCTCCAAACTGCTCAACCTGAGCTGTCCCTCAGATATACTCATTTCTACTCATGTCCCTCCTCGTCACTTCCTCTGAGAATCTTAGCATATTCCACTCTCCCACCTCCAACTCTGCCGCCTGTCTTTTTGTCAGCACCACCGTCTCCAAACCATACATCATAGTAGGTCTCACTGCTGTCTTGTAAATCTTCCCTTTCACTCTAGCTGTTATCTTTCTGTCACAAATCACCCCTGACACTCGTCTCCACCTACTCCACCTTGCATGTGCTCTATTCTTCACCTCTCTTGCACCCTATCCATTATTTTGGATGGTGGACCCAAGGTATTTAAACTCATCTACCTTCACTACCTCTACTCCTTGCATCTTTACTGTTACACCTGCCTCCCTCCCTCTCATTCATACACATACAGTATCTCACAAAAGTAAGTACACCCCTCACATTTTTGTAAATATTTTATATCTTTTCATGGGACAACACTGAAGATATGACACTTTGATACAATGTAAAGTAGTCAGTGTACAGCTTGTATAACAGTGTAACTTTGCTGTCCCCTCAAAATAACAACACACAGCCATTAATGTCTAAACCGCTGGCAACAAAAGTGAGTACACCCCTCAGTGAAAATGTCCAAATTGTGTCCAATTGGCCATTTTCCCTCCCCGGTGTCATGTTACTCGTTAGTGTTACAAGGTCTCAGGTGTGAATGGGGAGCACGTGTGTTAAATTTGGTGTTATTACTCTCACATTCTCTCATACTGGTCACTGGAAGTTCAACATGGCACCTCATAGAAAAGAACTCTCTGAGGATCTGAAAAAAAGAATTCTTGCTCTACACAAAGATGGCCTAGGCTATAAGAAAATTGCCAACACCCTGAAACTGAGCTGAAGCACGGTGGCCAAGACCATACAGTGGTTTAACTGGACAGGTTCCACTCAGAACAGGCCTCGCCATGGTTGACCAAAGAAGTTGAGCGCACGTGCTCAGCATCATATCCAGAGGTTGTCTTTTGAAAACAGATGTATGAGTGCTGCCAGCATTGCTGCAGAGGTTGAAGGGGTGGGGGGTCAGCCTGTCAGTGCTCAGACCATATGCCGCACATTGCATCAAATTGGTCTGTATGGCTCTCATCCCAGAAGGAAGCCCCTTTTAAAGATGATGCACAAGAAAGCCTGCAAACACTTTGCTGAAGACAAGCAGACTAAGGACATGGATTACTGGAACTGTGTCCTGTGGTCTGATGAGACCAAGATAAACTTATTTGGTTCAGATGGTGTCAAGCGTGCGTGGCGGCAACCAGGTGAGGAGTGCAAAGACAAGTGTGTCTTGCCTACAGTCAAGCATGGTGGTGGGAGTGTCATTGTTTGGGGCTGCATGAGTGCTGCCGGCACTGGGGAGCTACAGTTCATTGAGGGAACCATGAATGCCAACATGTACTGTGACATACTGAAGCAGAGCATGATCCCCTCCCTTTGGAAACTGGGCTGCAGGGCAGTATTCCAACATGATAACGACTCCAAACACACCTCCAAGACGATCACTGCCTTGCTAAAGAAACTGAGGGTAAAGGTGATGGAGTAGCCAAGCATGTCTCCAGACCTAAACCCTATTGAGCATCTGTGGGGCATCCTCAAACGGAAGGTGGAGGAGTGCAAGGTTTCTAACACCATCAGCTCCGTGATGTCGTCATGGAGGAGTGGAAGATGATTCCAGTGGCAACCTGTGAAACTCTAGTGAACTCCATGCCCACAGAAGTTAAAGCAGTGCTGGAAAATAATGGTGGCCACACACAATATTGACACTTTGGGCACAATTTGGACATTTTCACTAGCAGTGTACTCACTTTTGTTGCCAGTGGTTTAAGTATTAATGGCTGTGTGTTGAGTTATTTTGAGGGGACAGCAAATTTACACTGTTATACAAGCTGTACACTGACTACTTTATACTGTGTCAAAGTGTCATATCTTCAGTGTTGTCCTATGAAAAGATATAATAAAATATTTACAAAAATGTGAGGGGTGTACTCACTTTTGTGAGATACTGTACATTCTGTCTTGCTTCTACTGACTTTCCTCTTCTCTCCAGTTGTGGGTAAGACACAATATTTGATAATCAAATTAAATATTTAACTTCATGCAAATTCTGTGCACTTTAATTTATTTCATTAGTGTGAAAATGATCACTTTTTTACTTTGCAGCTCATCTTAAAAATAATATGATTCGATTACAAAAAAACTATAATCATCAAAAAAATTTTTAAAAAAAGCTTGAAATATTTTACTTATGAAATACATTTAGAATACGTTTTCATTTTTTTTTCTTCTTTTCTGAATATCATTGTTATTGCATTAAGAAAACCACACCGTCAGTGATGGAGTAGCTCATTTTGGCCTGATGAAATCATCCCGAGAGTTTTCAGATCTCCTGACCTTTGAGCCTAAATTTGACCTTGAACACAGCCTGGATGCAGAGGATCGTTGTGTGTGAGTTTGGTGAGCATTGGGGAAATTATCTGGGAGGAGTATCAATTTTTCTGAAACGACATAAGTGCCCAGATCTCCCGACCTCCGACCCTGATCTTGAACACAACTTTGGTGAGCATCAGCGCAGTCGCCTATGAGGATTAGCAATTTCTGTGAAATGTGGATGGATGGCTGGACTTCACCGGAGTAAGCTAACCAGACCATCAGTATCAGAGCAGCTTATTTCAGCCCGAGGAACTGAGGACAGCCTGAGGATGGACGAACAAACGCATGCAGTGCCCATGGACATTAGCTCGTTCCCCCTTCACCAAAATGAAATAAAAATCCACTAAAAAATTAACAAGGGATGGACCGATATCATCACCCTGAATTGAGTCTGTCGCCCTTACTGACAATTCTGTTATTTTGCAATCTTCCATCAGAGGACAGCCCGGCAGCCTACCAGCAATAAACCCTCTGAAAATGAGGTCACTCTGCGGGCCAAAACACACTGCCTGTGGTGGACACAGACCCACAAAATGGGATTTTAATACGCTAATGTTTGTTGCATTGTAATTGATTCCACTGCATATAAAAGTCACCCAGATTCAACCTAAATGTTCCAGACTGCCACATTAAACTTGCAGCCTTCAGAGTAATTGCTGCAGTCTGAATGGCTGTCCTGCTACCACAGAACTAATTCCTTTAAAAAGAACTTAAATTTAGACTGCTGCAGTAGTAAAGAGTCCCAGTCGCTCCCGCTGAGTCACTTTCTTTCCAAGAAAAACATTAGCAAAGGGAAGTAGTCTTCAGCTCGTTCATGAACAAATGACAAAAATGTGAAGTTTAACTGCCCACGCCCATTACACAAATGACAGAGGAGCCTTTGATTCTGCCCGTGCCCCTGCGCTGAAGCAAACAACAGCTTTTAGTAAACCATGTGTCCGCTGTTACGCGAGTGATGCTGCTTTAACCTCTTAGGCTGTTTCACAATCCCCACTGCTCTATGTGGAAAATAATTAGATAGCAGCGAACTGTGAACTCCGTGCCAAAAAAAAAATAAAAAAATGATCAAAGCAGATTTTGACCCTGCCCACGTTCCCCCTCTTTGCAGACAGTATCATTATCAAGCTGATGTCTTTATTATTAAATGGCAGTGAAGAGACTGCTGATGGGACAGTTTCAGTGACTGGCTCGCTGTGGCTGCACACAGGATCTGCTCTTATGTGCGAATTACAGTCACCTGGGTAACGGCGCCATGGCGCTTACGTGAGAGTCCACGGTGTGTGCATGACAAGTCGAGCTTGTGTTACTGTGCAATACACTAAGTGCTCTAAAATCTGAGCCAAAGAAAAGTGGCTATTTCATCAGTCAGGGGTGCACATGGTCACATCTGTACACTCGTATCTACCTCCTCCAGATGAGCAGTCCCACTCCCATAGAGAGCAGCATAATAAGGGCGGCCACAGACACGACAACAATGATCACCACTGGGCTCTGTTCACTGGATGCTAGTGCCACTGGGGAGAAAAGAGAACACAATCAGAGAACAGAACGTTGTAAAAAACAAAAAACAAAACTGTAAATGGAATAGATCGATGAGCATTTTAAAATCCAGGAACATAAATTGTTTCAAAAAGTAACGTTATCCTAGACTGCTACTGTTATTATACAACTCTAAAATAGGGGGTTTATTGACATGCCATATAATTTTACGATCATAGTGGTCAGCCAACAGTGCCGACATGGACAAAACTGCATATCCTGTAAATGCTCCTATAAATGTTTGAAATACTGCTGTGGAGTTTTCAGTCATACCAATACTACCTGAATGAGAAGAGGCTGTTTTTGTTGCAGCTGCAGATTTTCACATTTTATTTCTCTTCATTACTAATCAAATCATTTCTCATGCATGCCGGTTCAAAACATGTGGAGGCTGTTTCTGACCTTGTAATAATTCATTATCACCAGTGTTATGGTGAGAACTTGTCAAATCTTTCCTTTTTTCTAACACCACATACGTACATCATCACTGATCTCACAGTGTATCACTGTGTATTTGTCAGAATTAATGGTTGGCTTAAGTTTTTTCAGTCTAAAATACACTTTCTCATGTATTCAGTTGCTCTTTTTTTTTTTAAATCCAACATACTGGGCCCTATTATGATGATCTAAAGCACAAATTAACATCTGCTTGCTTGCTCCCATAGACTGAGTCCCCTTTGTGCTGTTTGCTCCGTACATGTCTGTTCTTTTCTTCTTTTCTATCCCCTCACCCCCCCAGCCAATCACAGCAGCTCACTGCCCCTCCCTGAGCCTGGTTCTGCAGGAGGTTTCCTCCTTCTGACAGGGTGTTTTCCCTCTCCACCATCGCCAAGTGCTTGCTCACAGGGGATTGCCTGATTGTTAAGGTGTTTCTGCAATCGTGGGCTCTGTTCTACAGTTGAAAGTGCAATGAGACAACTGTTGTTGTGAATATGAGCTATATAAATAAAGCTGAATTGAACTGAATTGAAATTTGTAATGCGCGTTGCACCTTCGTTGGTAATTTCTAGTAGGGCATTGCCTATTTTCACGCAGCCCAAATAAAAGAGTTTGCATGCGCTTTGCATTCATTGGAGCAGTGTCTTTTGAAAGTGGTGCAGCCGGGTGCAAAATTGTCCTGTTCCTAGTTTATGACAGTAATGACATTGTGCTTTTGATGTACAAAAACCATGTTTAAAGTCAGTTGTGCATTATCCTGAAAAATGTGCTGGTGCACATTGCTTGTTCAGGACACAGGGGCACATGAGGACTTCGTGTCATGTCTGTGTCACCTTGAAAGACTGAGATGGAACAGTGGCGCTAAATGATGTTCTTGTGGATTTTCACTTGGTGGAAAACCGATGTGCCCTGCCAGGCAGAAACGCCACTATAACAGCAATCCACTATAGATCACTCAAACCTGCCTTTTAAAGGTGAAATGATGACCCATTGTGACAGGTTTAATGCATGTTATGCCCAGAAGAGAGTTAGGACAAACCTTTAGTGCTTTTTTGCCAGCTCAAAATATTTTTTTCCAGGATTGTAAAAGCAAAAGGAAGTTGTAGAAGCCCATAAATGATGTTTGTGCTCACATTACACTTTTTATTACATCATCTTAATAGGTTCATTAACATTATACGTTTGTTATCCTTTGCGCCATGTACATCCGTTTGTGTTTATTACCTCCGCCAAGGGAGGAAGTAACGTTTTTAGTGGCGTTGGTCGGTTTGCTGGTTTGTCTGTCTGTCTTTTAGCAACATTACCGAAAAGGTTATGAACGGATTTTGTTGAAATTTTCAGGAAAGCTGTGTAATGGCACGGGGAACAGATGATTAGGTTGGTGATGATCTGAGAGTGCATACCTCCACCAAGGGCTTTGTATTTGTGCAGCAGGATTACACAAAAACTACTGGATGGATTTGGATGAAATTTTCACCAGAGGTGGTCCTTGGCCTAGAGAGGAAGCCATTACATTTTGGTGATGATCTAAGAATGCATACCTCTGCCAAGGCTCTTATCTTCTCACAGTGTGTTAGCAACAATACTCCAAAACTACTGGACAGCCTTTGATGCAATTTTCACCAGAAATGGCTCTAGGCCTACACACAAACCCTTTACATTTTTGAGGTGATCCATGAGGGACGGAAGGAGCCTTGGTGGAGGTATGCGCTCTGAGTGCTTTTCTAGTTTGATATTGATTTGTTTCTCTCTATTGCTGTCTCAGATGTCGCTGACTGTGGACAATTGGAGGCTGCCTATAAAAGGAGGCAGAGTGAGCATCAGGACGGGTTCTTCATTCCCTCAACCGCCAGCGTCCACCGCCAGCTCAGCTCACTCTTCTTCACCTTGTTTTTACCTCCATCAACGAAGGAGGTAATGTTTTTGCCGGCATTGGTTTGTCTGTCTGTTAGCAACATTACTCAAAAAGTTATGAAAGGATTTTGATGAAATTTTCAGAAAAGATGTGTAGTAGCACAGGGAACAGATGATTAGATTGTTGGTGATGATCTGAGAGTGCATACCTCCACCAAGGGCTTTGTTTGTATTTGTGCTGCAGGATTACACAAAAACTACCAAATGGATTTGGATGAAATTTTCACCAGAGGTGGTTCTAGGGCTAGAGAGGAAGCCATTATATTTTGGTGGTGATCTGAGAATGCATACCTCCATCAAGGCTCTTATCTTCTCACAGAGTGTTAGCAACAATACTCCAAAACTACTGGATGGATTTGGATGAAATTTTCACCAGAGGTGGTTCTTGGCCTACACACAAACCCTTTACATTTTGAAGGTGATCCATGAGTACATACCTCCAACAAGGCTCAATTGTCTTGCAGTGGTTTAGCAGGATTATGCAAAAGCTACTGGATGGATTTTGCTGAAATTTTAACCAAAGATGGTCCATGGGCTGCAGAAGAAGCCATTAGATTCAAGATTCATGATTCAAAGGCTTTATTATCATGTGCACAGTTAAGAAATGCTACATTTCCTGAGCAATGAAATTCTTACTTTGCTCTCCGAACGAATGCCAAGGTAAAAGGTACAGAAACAACAATTCTGATAGGTCATGACACACTAACACAGTAACTCAATCCTTATACTAATGGATGCTAATAACACACACACCAACACACAGTTAGGCAGCAGAGGAATGACACTGAAAATTCACTGGATGACTAAAGTGATAGTGGTATATTGATATCAGAGATGATGTGAACCTGAGATGGCATGAACCTATGTACAGTGTGCAAATGAGCAATGTGCAATGAGCAATGTATTATTACAAATTACAAATTATTTCTGTAATGGTAGTACCAGTAGACTGTGCATGATAAGTAGCAGCAGAGATGATAATTAGCAGCAGAGATGATATGGACATCAGATGGGTGAGACTATATCTACTGTCCAGGTGAGCAGTGTGCAAATTTAGCAGCCAGTGTGTGAGTTCCTATATGCAAAGCTGTGTTAGGGCGCTTTGGGAGTTGTTATCTGTTCAGGAGTCTGATGGCAGTGGGAAAGAAGGAGTTCTTCAGTCTGGTTGTCCTGCATTTCACACTTCTGTACCTCCGGCCTGAGGGTAGAAGTGTGAACAGTCTGTGCTGGGAGTGGGTAGGGTCCAGGAGGATGGCGTCAGCTCTCTTTTGGACTCTGCGGTGGTAGATGCTCTGCAGAGAGGGGAGTGAGAGTCCTGATGATCTTCTCCGCTGTCTTCACCACTCTCTGCAGGCGTTTGCAGTCCAGGGCAGTAGAAAGTCCAGTAGCCAGTTGCAGAGGGTGGGGTGCAGGCCGAGTGAAGACAGTTTGTCGGTGAGTTTGTGGGGGATGACCGTGTTGAAGGCGGCGCTGTAGTTGACAAAGAGCATCCTAATGTAGGAGTCTTTATCTTCCAGGTGGGAGAGAGAATAATGGAGTGCTGCAGCAATGGCATATGAGGTGGACCTGTTGGGCTGGTAGGCGTACTGCAGGGGGTCCAGGGTGCCCGGTATGCTGTCCTGAATGAGGGGCAGCACCACTCTCTCAAAGCACTTCATGATGATTGGAGTGAGTGCTACCGGTCTGTAATCATTCAGACAGGTCAGCAGGCTCCTTTTGGGGAGGGGGATGATGGTTGCCGTTCTGAAGCAGGAGGGGACTATGTTCTGGTTGAGGGAGTGGTTGAAGGCTGCGGTGAGAACGTCGGTCAGCTCTGCAGTGCATGCTCTGAAGGCCCGCCCAGGTATGTTGTCTGGTCCTGCTGCTTGTTTACTTTGCAGCTTTGTACTCGACCTCGCAGCCCGATTTAAATGCACGAGAGTGAGTACGCAGCATCTGACGTACCGGACTGTTGATCCAGGGCTTCTGGTTGAGGAACTTCCTGACCTGTATGGTGGGTACGATGGTATCAACGCACATGCTAATGTACCTAGTCACATATTCAGCATAATTCTATATGTTTATAGAAGAGTCCTCTCGGGTGGCTGCAGCTTTAAACACATCCCAGTCTGTGCAGGCAAAACAGTCTTGTAGGGTGCTCTCAGTCTCTGGAGTCCAGCGCTTAATTTGCTTAATAACAGGGTTTATTTGTTTTAGCTTTTGTCTGTAGGCTGGGTACATAAACAGTGAGATGTGATCTGACTGTCCGAAATGGGGGCAGGGTGCTGCTCTGTAGGCGCCACTTATATTGGAATAAACATGATCCAATGTGCTTTTATCGCAGGTGGGAATGTCCACATGCTGGTAATATTTGGGAAGTACGGTCCGTAAACTGCACTGGTTAAAGTCACCAGCAACAATAAAAACAGCATCAGGATGTTTCGTCTCTACTGCGCTGATGACATGGAGTTTGTTTAGTGCTACTGTCTAGTTGCTCTGTGGATAGATGTATACAGCGGCCAAAAGCACAGCAGTAAATTCGCTCAGTAAATAATAGGGATGGCATTTCAGCAGTAAAAACTCCACGTCGGGCGAGTAGTACTTGTAGACGGTTTGTACATCTCCACACCACGAGTGGTTTACAAATACACCCCCACCTCTCGTCTTACCAGAGCCTCCTGTTCTGTCTGCCTGGTGTGTCGAGTGTGTCTGTAGCTGAATAGCACTCTCCGGAACTCTGTCTGAAAGCCAGGTCTCGCAGAAAATTAGGGCACAGCACTCTCTTGTCTCCCGCTGGTCTTCAATCCTTGCTTTTAGTTCATCTAGCTTATTTTCCAAAGACTGAACATTTGCCATTAACAGACTGCATAGCGGTGGCTGGCTGGAGAGAGCCTTTAGCCTAGCATGTAGCCCTCCTCTCTTGCCTCGCCTTTGGCACCTTCAGCCCCGCCTCCGGCACGCTCTCTTTGGGTCAGCATGCTCACGTGGGCTTGGTGCTTCTGGGCCTTCCTGGGGATGCTGATGGTCACCGCGGGGGCGGACGATGCATTGCAGGTTGGGTGGTATAAAGCCAGTAAACTCTGTGTGGCTGCTTGACTTGGTGATATCCAGTAGTGTCTGTCGGTTGCATGTTAGCAGTGCATGACCTACATGCACTGTAAAAAGAACAGCAACTATGCAAAAAAGGAGAAAAGTAGGCATTCGGGAGCGGAACAAGCAAAGACATTTGCCAGCGGTGGGGGCCATTAGATTTTGGAGCTGATCTATGAGCGCATATCTCTACCAAGGCCCTATCTTGCAATGTATGGTGTGATGAAGGAAGTGAGGCATGGACAGATGGATGGACAAAGGGAGGGAAGGAAGGAGCCTTGGCAGGGGTATGCACTCTGAGTGCTTTTCTCATTTCTATTGTTTTGCTTGTTATTCTACTTTGAGTTGGGAGTTACCAGTAGTCTTGTTTTGGGGGTTTTCTTTGTTAGGTTAGATCCTTTTTTATTAGGTTAGGGGAGAAGCTGGAATCTGCCGGCCCACTGCTGGGTTGGTTCCCGGTCTTCTCCTCCTTTTTGTTTGTTTCAGCCGGGGCTCCCATCTCCATTCACCCAGTTATTTTGTAAGTAGTTCTTGTTCTGTCAATGAAAACTTGCTGATCACCATAAACTGGAGTGACTCATACTATATGTTCAGTCCCTTTGAGCCATTTAGGGGCTGTAACAATGTTGCAAGCACATTTTTTAGGAAAAAAATTAACTCAGAAATTTCACCACAGTTTAGAAAGTTGCAAAAATCTGTTGGTCCAGCAATGTCTCATTTAATTTAATATAAAATTGGAATATGAATTACACACACAAAAAGGTATTGTTTAACTAAGTCTCCTGTATTTACAGCCAAAAGAAGTATATCATCCACCACTTAATGCAACACCATGAGGCCAAAGCAAGCATTCCTGGCAGAAACTTGTTTTCCCTATACAGTATGTTCTAAAGAAGGGATAGCATTTTTTGACAGCAAGAATGAATTTGAAAGTCTGAAATTACAAGCATCCCTCAATAATTTTTTGCTGTATTTGAGACATGAATACCAATTGTATTGTAAAGATATGTATCTGATACTGTGGATATAAAAAGTCTACACACCCCTGTTCAAATGCCAGGTTTTTGTGATGTCAAAAAATGAGACCAAGATAAATAATTTCAAAACCTTTTCTACGATTAATGTGACCTACAACCTGTACAACCCAATTAGATTAGATTAGATTAGACTCAACTTTATTGTCATTACACATGTATGAATACAAGGTAACGAAACACAGTTTAGCATCCAATCAGAAGTGCAAAGGACAGCAGTGCAGTATATACGGTAATTAACAGTATGTGCAATTTAAGCAAATATATGCAAATATATGCAGCAGTGCAGAAAGTTAAAAGTACTGTTATGTGCAAATAATGTGCAATAAGTTAGATGTAGTTATGTAGTTATGCAGTTATGTACAGGTGAGGATGGTAAAAGATGATTGTAAGAGAGTCAGCGGGGAACTAAGTTCAATAATGTGACAGCTGTTGGAAAGAAACTGTTCCTAAACCTGCTGGTTCTAGTCCGAAGGCTTCTGAAACGTCTTCTGGAGGGGAGAAGCTGAAACAGTCCATGAGCAGGATGGTTGGAGTCCCTAAGAATGCTGCGTGCCCGGCGCAGACATCTTTTCAATTGAAAAACAAACTGAAATCTTTTAAGGGGAAAAATATTTTTTTTTCATAATAACCTGTTTGCATAAATATGCACACCCTCTTATAACTGGGAATGTGGCTGTGTTCAGAATTAACCAATCACATTCAAACTCATGTTAAATGGGAGTCAGCACACACCTGCCACCATTTAAAGTGCCTCTGATTAACCCCATGTAAAGTTCAGCTGTTCTAGTAGGCTTTGAGACTAGAAAAAGCGCTGTATAAGTACAGGATCTTACACTTATCCTTTTCCTGACATTTTTGTAGTCACATCTTACAGCACAAACCATGGTCCACAGAGAGCTTCCAAAGCATCAGAGGGATCTCTCTGTTCAAAGGCATCAGTAAGGAGAAGGGTACAAAAGTATTTCCAAGGCATTAAATATATCATGGAACACAGTGAAGACAGTCACCATCAAGTGGAGAAAATATGGCACATCAGTGACATTACCAAGGACTGGACATCCCTCCAAAATTGATGAAAAGACGACAAGAAAACTGGTCAGGGAGGCTGCCAAGAGGCTGACAGCAACATTAAAGGAGCTGCAGGAATTTCTGGCAAGTACTGGCTGTTTAGTATACTGTATGTGACAACAATCTCCTGTCTAGGGTAGCAAGATAGAAGCCTTATCTTATGGAAAAAAAAACCCCAAAACATCCAAGCCCAGCTACATTTTGCAAAAACACATTTGAAATCTCCCAAATGCATGTGGGAAAATGTGTTTTGGTCCGATGAAACCAAGGTTGAACTTTTTAGCCATACATCCAAAACGTATATTTGGCACAAACACAACACTGCTCATCACCAAAAGAACACCATACCTACAATGAAGCATGGTGGAGGCAACCTCATGCTTTGGGGCTGTTTTTCTTCAGCTGGAACTGGGGCCTTAGTCAAGGTGGAGGGAATTATGAACAGTTCCAAATACCAGTTAGTGTTGGCACAAAACCTTCAGGCTTCTGCTAGAAAGCTGAAGATGAAGAGGAACTTCATCTTTCAGCACGACAATGACCCAAAGCACACATCCAAATCAACAAAAGAATGGTTTCACCAGAAGAAGATTAAGGTTTTGGAATGGCCCAGCCAGAGTCCAGACCTGAATCTGATCAAACATCTGTGGGGTGATCTGAAGAGGGTTGTGCACAGGAGATGCCCTCGCAATCTGAAATGTTTCGAGTGTTTTGCAAAGAAGAGTGGGCAAATATTGCCACATCAAGATGTGCCACACTGATAGACTCCCACCCAAAAAGACTGAGAGCTGTAATAAAAGCCAGGGGCGTTGGAACAAAGTATTAGTTTAATGGTGTGCATATTTATGCAAATAGGTTATTGTAAGTTTATTTTTTATTTTTCCCCTTAAAAGATTTCAGTTTGTTTTTCAATTGGATTGTACAGGCTATAGGTCACAATAATGGTGGAAAAAGTTTTGAAATAATTTATCTTAGTCTCATTTTTACATCACAAAAACCTGACATTTGAACAGGGGTGTGTAGACTTTTTATATCCACTGTATGTTGTAGCCATACTTTAAACAGTAGACTGCATGTAAATGTGGACAATATATCGCCACTTATTGTAGATTTATTGCAGAAAAGGAAAGCTCTAGGAGACTGAGTCTACACAACAGTGACTGTGAAGCAGTGCCCAACGTTGGGTTTTTGACCATATGGCTGCCCGTTACAGTCTTTGTAGCATTGCATAAAAAAATTAATTAAAACCAAAATGACTGGAAAAACAAACCCTTAATCATGCATCAGTGTAATAAGAACTACCTATGAAGACCGAAACCATCTCCTGGAGAAAAATCATTTCTGGAGTACTTTTAGTTTTCAATTTGGCAAAGCACTGCACACAATAATGGGGCGGTGGAGCTCAATGTCTTACAGTAGCCATCAGAGGGAACTCAAGATGCAAGGGCTTCACTTTTGGTGAGCTTTTATGACATCCATATTTCAGTTCAGTCTATCATTTTAATTAATCAGCGCTACCTGAACCTAGTACCTACACAACCTTATAAACTTTGAACAAATCATATCCCTGGATGAATAAAGGTGTCCAAAACAAATAATTCATAAGTGACACAATGCACGAAACAGAAAATCCCAACCAGACCATGAGGTGGTATGAGACACACTATATCAACTTGCACAAAGACAAAATATTTACCAGCTTACTAGTAATGTCTCAGATCTTTGCACATAATCTCAGACAGAGTCCCACCCCCTCGCTGTCAACCCTTATCTCTTTTATTCTAGCAGAAGGCCTCATTGTGTGGACTGGCCAAGTGCCTGCACAAAACTGCCTATCCCAATCTGCCAGGCATTGCTAAGAGAAGGGACTGAGGAGAAGAAGGGAGAAAGTGAGAACTGGGGAGAGGAGGCGTAGAACTGATACTCACACTCGCCAAGTGTCTGAAGCTCCAGGGGAGCGCTGTATGCTCCATAATCAATGGGTGGCGGAGAGGAAGACGAGGACGACGACGCTGACAGGGAAGAGGAGGATGACGATGTGGAAGAAGAGGAAGAAGTAGAGGAGGAGGAGGAGGAAAGCGGGGAGGAAGACAAGGACGAGGGGGCCGACGTTGAGAAGGGGCGGATGAGGAAGACATATGTGGTGCCGGGTTTAAGGTTGTTGACACTGATCCGTGTGGCGGCAGTCTTCACGGTAGAATAGCTCTGATCCTTTTGTTCCTGCAAAGGCAGAAAAGTGAAGTGAGAAACAGAAAAAAAAAACAGAGGGTGAAAGAGGTGGAGGAGTGAGACGAGTAGGTGGAATCCATTTGTGAGGTGACTTCTTCATTTTCCAAGACACACTTTGCAAAAGCCGGAAGATGCATGAGACAACTTTGTAACCAAATCAAGGGCTTCGGTAATGTTTCATTTACTGAGAGTCAGGCAGTTGGCAGGCTTCTTTAACTTGCTTTTAATGACAAAGTGGGGCTTGGTGTGAAAAGCACAGACAGCAATTACAGTATGACTCCATTCATTAGTGAAGACTTCTGAAAATAAATCAAAGATGATGCTCATGAGTGTGCCAGAATGAGTCACACCTTCCATAAATTGGCACACTGAGTCATCTAGGCTAGTTCCTATAATTGCTATGCTTTTTGTGTGATATTCAACCTTTTCTCCATGTCTGGACAAACAGTTCTTTTTTATGTTTGTTCTCCATTAAGTTAAAATTTGGCTGCACTTATAAAACTGCATTGATTATTGGTGTAAGATGCTGAAAAACAGAAGTCTCATTATCTTCTAGATTTTGGATTCTTAACATTTGTGCGGATATTTTTGCCAGGGTGGCCATAAGAGTTTTGGTCAGCTGCTAAATCTACAGCTACAAAGCTGCAACACTTAAATGTTAATTCAACTAACGTGTCACTCGAAAGAAAATTAAATTAATATGCAACAAGGTAAATTCAACACATTTAGAGGTATGTGTACAGCACGCTTCATATCCTCAAAATGTATTGCAAGGGCACTCAAAGGCATGCCTCACTTTTTTCAGTAACTGATACAGTAACAAAATTATTCACCTTTGGTGGTAGTAATTGTGCAATGTAACATGCTATTTTTAAAACTGATGTTAACAAGCATTTCTAGTTATATATACTACTAAAATCAATGTTTCCATATGATATTAATTGCTCAAGTATAAGTAATCACCAAAGAAATAACTTGAATAAAAGTATCAAGCAAAAATTTTAATTGTGTGTTTTCCCTCTTAATTTTCTTCCTCATAAACTTTCTATTTAACATTGTTTTACATAAATTTGCAAATTTTCTTCATGAATGTGACTTTTCTCATTTTTTATTGTGAATTTGTGAATTTTTTTTCTTGAGCATGTGTGAGACTTTTCCATAAATGTATTCACAAGTAAAAAGTATCCTGTAATAAGATGATTCAATAAAGAACAATTTCATGAAAAAGTTACTTGAGTACATTCAGCAGAGTAGTGGAACTCATTACTATAAACTTCTGGATAAAAGCTACCTCACTGATTGTAAAAACCTAAAAAAGGAAGTTGCTTCCTCTCACTAAAAATGTAGAGTGTTTGTTGGAATTTAATTTCTTTTCCCTCCCATAATTGTCATTTCAGGACCCAAACACTCAGCTTTGATGTCATGATGGTACATGAGCCTGCTGCCAATCCTGTCCAATAGAATAGAACAGGATTTATTGTCATTGTACAGTTGTAAAATACAACAAAACTGTGGGTGCTCCACCAGGCTACTGTGCAGTAAGGTAAAGTATGGAAAAAATATATAAAAACAGGGTTACAAAACACACATTTGAATAAAATAGCACGCATTAGGTAAAAAGATAAGAAGTATTAAAAAAAATACACACATTGGTAGTAGCTTTGTGGATGGATCAATGTACTGAAAAGTGCAGAGTGCAAAAGCAGGTGTATGTCATGTGCTGTATGTTATGAATTTGCTGACCTTGGACCCTTTGGTTCTTAATGTTTGCTCTAGTTTAGTCATAGTTTATTCTGAAAGCATTTCCTGTTTTGTTCTTGTTTGGTTTAGTTTAATTTGATTCCTATTTTACTTTGTGAAGTATTTCCTGGTTATGACTTCCAGTTTACTTTCAGGCCATTTTCCTTAGTGACATTTTATTCCATATTTGATGTTTTCTTGTGCTGCGGCGGCATGAGATAAAGCGGTGTTGTTGGAGGTTTTAAGTAGAGTTTTATTATCATACCACCGTCATGAGCTCCGCTCCCGGCGCCGTGCATGAGCGCCGAGAGCGAGCCCACGGCTTTCAGAGAAGTTGAGGAGGAGAGGCGGACACAAAGCTTGTGCCCTACCAGTTGCAGGATCAGAGTGAGAGAGAGAGTTTGCGTTACAGAGTTGCAGCATATATACTCGACCACAACAATACATCAAAAGGACATACCCCAGCAGTTAGTATGATCAAAGAGATAACAGAACAGGCATAAGACATTTGCATTTGAGAGACATATTGATCTCAGTCCCTAGGTCACAGTGAGGACAGGACGCATGAGTACAATGCATGAAAGGCAACAATTAATATCACAGAGGTGAGCCAGACGAAACGCGTCTGCCTGTAGACATTAATACACATTACACTGTTCTGTTACTTGCTCTAGCCGAGCGCTGTGTTTGACCAGTCTTTTTGTGGAGATTTACCTCAAAGCACATCTACATATGTAAGATGACAAGATGCATGAACACTTTAACTTCACGGCTGTAAACGCAGCGTGCAGCGGAAAAACCCAGGAGTGCGAGCTGACTGTCTCTGTGTTCTGTCTGTGTGTTGTGGGGGTTTAATCAAACCGCTACAGTGCTTTCTTTTCTAGCTATGCCTTGGTTCTGGTTTGGTCTGGTGTCCGTCTTCTTTCCTTCCTTGGTTGTTCTTGTCTATTTGCCTTCCTCCCGGCTCCTCCCTTATTTGTGTCATTGCCCTCACCTTTAGTAGTTTTTCCCCCCAGCCCTCAAGCCTTGTTTTTTTTTTTTTTTTTTTTGTGTAGTTTCTCTGCAGTCTTTAGTTTAGTTTCGGTCTTGTGCCTTGGCTTTTTGTTTGTCTTAGTTAATAAATCCCTGTCCCTTTGAATTCTGCCTGCGTCTGGGCCATTTCTCTTGCTACTTGTAAACAATGACATATAAATTTAAATGACACCATTACAGCATCACAACAACACTGTTGTGACTGGTGTTGGTTTAATCTGGTACAAATATCGGGCACTTTGAGTAAGGAAATTAGCTTAGCAAAACATTAGCTTAAGCCTCGGTAATAGGTAAGTTTTAATGGTCTAGTATTAGGAAATGTAATTAATTTAGCGATAGTATTAAAAAGATGCTGGCAGCTAACTAACTGCAGCAACCGTGCCAAATGTTTGCTTGATTATGAGCACAAAACAGAGAATGACAGAAGAAATTCAGATTGTTAGTCATTGTAAAATGGAGAGATTATCCAAGAAATGTGATTGTTGCAGCTGTATAATCAGTGTCTCCTGCAGGGCGAGTTAATATACGGTGTGACAGGAGCTGAACTGAGGAATGAAGAAAAGAACATGGTAGATGCATTCTGGAGGAAAACGACAGCAGCTCAGTTGACACTTGCTAAGATCAAGTAATGAACAAGCTGAATTAATCATTATTAGTCACTAAAAAAATGTTAATCATCATTATCGTCAACAGTGTGTTGTTTGATACATTCCGGATTGAACATATTTAAATAATTCATGCTCTATTCAAATGTTTAGTGAGTGATTGAATTAAACAGGGCATTTTAGTCAGATCAGTCAACACAATGTGGTCACATGCTGTGAATCTGTGTTGTGATAAAAGGATGGCACAAAGAGACAATACACCGACTAAATAAAGCCATATTTTAGTGTTTATTAGGCCCTCTGCTCCACCCCATCTGCCATTTTCCACTTCAAGGTCTTTCAACAATTTTCCTGTCTCACCATTAGTTATATTTTATATAGCTCTTACATTTCCTGCACTTATTGGCTTCATTTCTTCTGCATTTTTTTTTTCTACACCTAATCACACCAAGCACTATTATCCATGTCTTTCCACCCATTTTCTGATGAGCCATCTTCACCTTGGCGCTGGTCCTTTCAAAATATTTCTACATTTTCACTGAGGCATTCCCTCAAAATAACAAATTTTATTTACACAAGTCCGTCTTCACCATTCAGTCCTCTCCATCTGTCTTTTTTTTTCTCTAAGTGAGGGGATAAGAAAAGCAGGGAACATGGCTGTATTAGATACTGCTACGCTTCGAGAAGGGAAAGAAGTGAAAAATGTAAATGCCAGGGAAAGGGTTATTCATAAAAGCACAAGAAATGTAGGTCTAACATTTACACTATAAGCTACGTACATAGCGAGTGCCTAAGCAAATAAAAAAGAGCTTTCACACAAGTTAATGATAATCTATAGCCTGCATTTCTACAGTGCATTTTCCCTCATTCACATAATGCATTTGATACTACAGTACAGTGCTTTTTCCAGTCACAAGCTTTTATATCTGTGCTACTTGCTCAACAACCCAACTGCACATAATACAGTCGGATGGGAATATAATTATCATTACTACACTTTCCCTAATACAAAGTCTTTATTTTTCAATTGGCTCAAGTGAGAATTGAGTTAAGCCACCACCTGTTGTGGATGTCTACAAAATATAATTAACATCTAATCTTGTCCAAGCTCGTAATGATAGCTAGTCTTCCTTGTACAGCTGCTCCCTTTGGGGGTCACCACAGAGTACCATAAACTGCATATCCACACATTTGACTTAGCAAGGATTTTAGCTCCTTAGTTCCTGGTGCAGCCCTCACCAGGCCTTACCCTTACCCAGGCTTGGGACCAGCACAAGGAGTACACTTGCTTGTGCTTCCACCTGTTGTTGGGTAGCCAAATTTACTTCCCCCAGTTATGCTGAACAACAAGCTAGAAGGCGAGAAGTACCATTCTTCAAGAAGCACAACTTCCCGGCTGTGGTCTGGTCAGTCATGATAGCTAGTACTGCATATCATACACACTTAGATGCTTCCATATTTCCAACACTGCCTATTAAATGTGACGGACAACATTCTGACCTCCTGGCCAGTAGGAGTCGCACTTAATCTTGCCCAAACTGTTTGGGAGAGACATCAACCCAGTTGTGCAATTGGCTGTTCCCAGCTGTGATGTCCTTACCAACCATAGATATATTTAAACACAAGATAGGATATGGCTAGATGTGTTCTATATACATGGGTTACTGATATAATTACAATAAATACAGCAAACAATTGTCTGTGTATCCTGTTATCACAACACTGCACATGCTGTCAACCATCACAATTACCTACAGAATATGGTGCCTTGGTGGGCTATGCAAATATTAGCCATGTTCTATCTAGTGTTTTTATATATCTATGTTTGCTGCCACAGTAGTCTCTCATCCAAGTGCTGACACGTAAATATTGTGATTATATTGGACCCATAAATTTTTTTTTCCACCAATATACAGTGAGGCAAAAAAGTATTTAATCAGCCACCAATTGTGCAAGTTCTCCCACTTAAAAGATGAGAGAGGTCTCCAATTTTCATCATAGGTATACCTCAACTATGAGAGACAAAATGAGAAAAAAAAAATCCAGAAAATCACATTGAAGGATTTTTAATGAATTAATTGGTAAATTCCTCGGTAAAATAAGTATTTGGTAATTAACAAAAGTTCATCTCAATACTTTGTTATATACCCTTTGTTGGCAATGACAGAGGTTAAACGTTTTCTGTAAGTTTTCACAAGGTTTTCACACACTGTTGCTGGTATTTTGGCCCATTCCTCCATGCAGATCTCCTCTAGAGCAGTGATGTTTTGGGGCTGTCGCTGGGCAACATGGACTTTCAACTCCCTCCAAAGATTTTCTATGGGGTTGAGATCTGGAGACTGGCTAGGCCACTCCGTGATGGTTCACGTGACGTCTCCGTGGACGTCACGTGATGGTTCACGTGATGGTCCACCTCATTCCCACATACAGACAGAGACTGAAGCTCACTAAACCTGTTGTGACCACCAGGAAGAAATTGACCAGTGAAGCTGGAGAGAAACTGAACACATGCATGGAAATAACTGACTGGGACATGTTTAAAGGAGCCACACATGATCTTAACGAGTACACAGTCACTGTGAACTCATACATCAACTTTTGTGAGGAGAACATTCTTCCATCGCGCACCAGGGGGAGATACTCTAATGATAAGCCCTGGTTCACTGCCAAGCTCAGACAGATCAGGAAGGAGAAGGAAGCAGCGTTGAAAAGTGGAGACAGGGACTGCTACAGGGAGGTTAAATATCGGTTTAACAGAGAGCTGAGGAGAGCTAAATCTGTGTATTCTGAGAGACTCCAGCAGCAGTTCACTGCTAATGACTCGGCTTCTGTGTGGAGAGGACTGAGGCAAATCACCAACTATCGGCCTCAGGCTTCTAAAGGTCAGGATGACAAAGCCCTTTGTCAAAAACTGTCCCAACATTACGCCTGTTTTGACACCTCGTCAACTGTGTCCAACTCCCCCCCTCCACCCAGCTCCACTGCCTCCTTGGCCGCTAATTCATCAAAAGCGGTCCCCCCCTCCTCCTCCTCCCCCCCTGCCCTTGTCATCAGTGTGCAGGACGTGCACAGACAGTTCTCCAGACTGAACCCACGCAAGGCCCCCGGTCCAGACGGCGTGTCTCCCTCCACCCTGAGACACTGTGCGAAAGAGCTGGCTCCTGTCTTCACAGACATTTTTAACACCTCCCTTAAGCAATGCCACGTGCCGACCTGCCTAAAATCCTCCACCATCATCCCTGTCCCCAAGAAGCCACGGATTACTGGACTTAACGACTACAGACCTGTAGCGCTCACCTCTGTAGTCATGAAGTCCTTTGAGCGCCTGGTCCTGTCCCACCTCAAGTCCATCACCACTCCCCTCCTGGACCCGCTGCAGTTTGCCTACCGAGCCAACAGGTCTGTGGACGACGCAGTCAACCTGGCCCTCCACTCCATCCTGCAGCACCTGGACTCCCCGGGAACCTACGCCAGGATCCTGTTTGTGGACTTCAGCTCTGCATTCAACACCATCCGCCCCGCTCTGCTCCAGGACAAGCTGTCCCTGCTCGGCGTGCCTGACTCCCTCTGCAGGTGGATCACCGACTTCCTGACGGACCGGAGGCAGCATGTGCGGCTGGGGAAGTCTGTCTCAGACTCTGTTAGCATCAGCATCGGATCACCCCAGGGCTGTGTACTTTCCCCCCTACTCTTCTCCCTTTATACCAACTCCTGCACCTCCACCCACCAGTCTGTTAAGCTGATCAAGTTTGCGGACGACACCACCCTCATCGGGCTCATCTCCAACGGCGATGAGTCCGTCTACAGGAGAGAGGTGGCCCAGCTGGTGTCCTGGTGCAGCCACAACAACCTGCAGCTGAACGCTCTGAAGACAGCGGAGATGATTGTGGACTTCAGGAAAGTCACAACCCCCCTGCCCCCCCTCACCATCACAGGCTCTCCCATCACCATTGCAGATTCCTTCCGCTTCTTGGGCACCACCATCACCCGGGACCTCAAGTGGGAGCCAACCATCAGCTCCCTCATCAAAAAGGCCCAGCAGAGGATGTTCTTTCTGCGGCAGCTGAGGAAGCTCAAGCTACCCACCAAGATGTTAGTGCAGTTCTACACGGCCATCATCGAGTCCATCCTCACCTCCTCCGTAATCGTGTGGTACGCAGGAGCTACTGCGAGGGACAGACTAAGGCTGCAGCGCGTCGTGCGCACTGCTGAGAAGGTGATCGGCTGCAAGCTCCCATCTCTCGAGGATCTGTACATCTCCAGGACCCGGAGGCGTGCAGGCTGGATCATGGCCGATCCTTCACACCCTGGTCACGTACTGTTTGCCCCCCTCCCCTCAGGTAGAAGACTTCGGTCCATTCAGACTAAAACCTCCCGGCACATGAACAGCTTTTTCCCCTCTGCCATCAGACTGCTGAACATTAAGTGACTTATTGACTCTCGTGCACTATATACAGCAGCTCAACCAGACTCATGTCATTCATCACTGTTTTTCTGTTGCATTATCGACTGCACATCATCTGCTACTTGCTAATTTATTTAAAACTGCTGTGACTAGTATGACTCATTATTATTATTATTATTATTATTATTATTATTATTATTATTATTATTTATTATTCTACACTTATTGCATGGTTTTAGTCTTTAATTTTTTTTAGTTTATCTCTTTATCTTATCATGTTTTAATGTTGTAGCATTGCACCGAGACAAATTCCTAGTTTGTGTACTACATGAACAATGGCAATAAATCTGATTCTGATTCTGATTCTGATTCCAGGACCTTGAAATGCTTCTTACGAAGCCACTCCTTCGTTGCCCGGGTGGTGTGTTTGGGATCATTGTCATGCTGAAAGACCCAGCCATGTTTCATCTTCAATGCCCTTGCTGATGGAAGGAGGTTTTCACTCAAAATCTCACGATACATGGCCCCATTCATTCTTTCCTTTACACCAATCAGTTGTCCTGGTCCCTTTGCAGAAAAACAGCCCCAAAGCATGATGTTTCCACCCCCATGCTTCACAGTAGGTATGGTGTTCTTTCTCCTCCAAACACGACAAGTTGAGTTTTCACAATGAAGTTCTATTTTGGTTCCATCTGACCATATGACATTCTCCCAATCCTCTTCTGGATCATCCAAATGCTTTCTAGCAAACTTCAGACGGGCCTGGACATGTACTGGCTTAAGCAGGGGGACACGTCTGGCACTGCAGGATTTGAGTCCCTGGCGGCGTAGTGTGTTACTGATGTAGCCTTTGTTACTTTGGTCCCAGCTCTCTGCAGGCCATTCACTAGGTCCCCCTGTGTGGTTCTGGGATTTTTGCTCACCGTTCTTGTGATCATTTTGACCCCACGGGGTGAGATCTTGCGTGGAGCCCCAGATCGAGGGAGATTATCAGTGGTCTTGTATGTCTTCCATTTTCTAATAATTGCTCCCACAGTTGATTTCTTCACACCAAGCTGCTTACCTATTGCAGATTCAGTCTTCCCAGCCTGGTGCAGGTCTACAATTTTGTTTCTGGTGTCCTTTGACAGCTCTTTGGTCTTGGCCATAGTGGAGTTTGGAGGCTGACTATTTGAGGTTGTGGACAGGTGTCTTTTATACTGATAACGAGTTCAAACAGATGCCATTAATACAGGTAACGAGTGGAGGACAGAGGAGCCTCTTAAAGAAGAAGTTACAGGTCTGTGAGAGCCAGAAATCTTGCTTGTTTGTAGGTGACCAAATACTTATTTTACCGAGGAATTTACCAATTAATTCATTAAAAATCCTTCAATGTGATTTTCTGGATTTTTTTTTCTCATTTTGTCTCTCATAGTTGAGGTATACCTGTGATGAAAATTGGAGACCTCTCTCATCTTTTAAGTGGGAGAACTTGCACAATTGGTGGCTGACTAAATACTTTTTTTCCCCACTGTATTATAGATCCATCCATCCATCCATCTTCTACCGCTTTTCCAGAGGTCCGCTCGCGGAGGCAGCAGCTCAAGCAGACCAGACTTCCCTCTCCCAGGCCACTTGCTCCAGCTCTTCAGAGGGGATACCAAGACCAGGCCAACAAGGAGATGTAGTCTCTCCAGCGCATCCTGGGTCTGCCCGGTGGTCTCTTCCCAGTGGGATGTTCCTGAAACACCTCAGTGGGAGGTGTCCAGAAGGCATCTTGATCAGATGCCCAAACCCCGTCAACTGGCTCCTTTCGATGTGAAGGAGCAGCGGTTCTACTCTGAGCCTCTCCCGGATGACTGAGCTCGTCACCCTATCTCTAAGGGTGAGTCCAGCAATCCTGCGGAAAAAGCTCATTTCAGCCACTTGTATCCATGATCTCATTCTTTTGGTCATTACTCATTGGTAATATGTAACATGGTCATTGCTCATGACCATAGGTGAAGGTAGGAATGTAGACTGTAGATTGATTGGTAAATTGACAGCTTTGCCTTAGAGCTCAGCTCCCTCTTCACCATGACAGACTGATACAATGTCCACATCACTGCAGATGCTGCTCCTACCCATCTGTCAATCTCTCGCTCCATTCTCCCCTCACTCGTAAATGAGACCCCGAGATACTTGAACTCCTCCACTTGCGGCAGGAACTTGTCCCCACCTGGAGAGGACAATGCACCCTTTTCCGGCTGAGGGCCATGGACTCGGACTTTGAGGTGCTGATTCTCATCCCAGCTGCTTCACAGTAGCAAACCATCCCAGTAAGACCTGTAGGTCATTGCTCGATGAAGCCAATAGGACAGCATTATCTGCAAACTGCAGAAATGAAATCCTCTGGTCACCAAGCATGACACCCTCCAATCCTTGGCTGTGCCTAGATATCCTGTCCATAAAAATTATGAACAGGATCCTGACAAAGGGCAGCCCTGGCAGAGTTCAACTCTCACTGGAAACGAGTTTGACTGGATGTTGGTAATATGAACCAAACTCTTGCAATGGTTGCATAGGAACCGGATAGCTCATAATAAGAAGCCTGATACCCCATACTCCCGAAGCACCCCCCACAAAAAACCACGAGGGATGTGGTTGAATGCTTTCTCCAAGTCCACAAAACACATGTGGACTTGTTGAGAAAACTCCCACAAACCCTTGAGGATTCTCCAGAGGGTAAAGAGTTGGTCCGATGTGCCACGACCAGGACGAAAACCACATTGCTCCTCTTGACTCCGAGCTTTGCCCAATGGCCGGACTCTCCTCTCCAGTACTCTGGCAGAGACCTTCCCAGGGAGGCTGAGGAGTGTGATCCCCCTAAAGTTGGAACACATCCTCCGGTCCCCCTTCTTAAAAAGAGGAACCATCACCCCAGTTTGCCATGCCGAAGGCACTGTCCCCAACCTCCACGCAATACTGCAGAGGGGTGTCAACCATGACAGCCATACAACATCCAGGGGCTTGAGGTGCTCAAGACGAATCTCATCCACCAACAGGGCCCAGCCACCAAAGAGTTTTTTAACCACTTCGGCAACCTCAGTCCCTGTGATGGGCAAGTCGTCCCCTTCATCCTCAAAATCAAACCAAATCAACCTTTATTGTCATATTGCTGTACATACAACTGTAGTGCAGGCAAGATGAAAAGCCCTACCTCCTCTGTGAAAGGTGTGTCAGTGGGGTTGAGGAGATCATCAAAGTATTCCTTCCACCACCCGACAATATCCCCAGTCAAAGTCAGCAGTGCTCCATCTGCACCATACACAGTGTGGACAGGGAGCTGCTTCCCCTTCCTGAGCCGACAGATAGTTTGCCAGTTGCCAATATATTATGGTTTTGAAAAATATAAAAACTTCGACTCTGCTCCATTCTAAACATTTTGCTGATGTATTTTTTTTTAAATATTTGTTTTCATGAAAATATTGTCTAGTTCACCTTTAAGGTAGTGCAAAACACTAAGGCTCCACTGTTTTCACTCCCATCTACCTCCAGTCATGTCATCTTCATTCTGGGAGTCATAGTGTTTAACTTAAATCTTACACACTCCCCTAAAACCAATCCTTGTGCTTCACCTTATGTTTAAATAAACAATTTTAAACCTCTACTGTAAATATATTTATATACATTTCAGAAAATTATTTTCCCAGAAAATACAAACTGATTTCCTCATGAGAACAGTGCAGTTTTCACGTCAATAGTCATTTGCCTTTCTGTCCTGTATCATGCTCCAAATATCTGCAGGTATCTCTGACTCCAGGGCTATAGGTTACTAATGTATGGTTTCAAACTCCACAAACTTCTTAAAATTTGGTTTGTTCTCCCTCTGGCATTCTAGTTAACCCTTGAGTTTATCTCCATAGTATTGTATTGATATATAGATCACAGTTGTCATCCATACATCTAAGTGAAATAGACTGATATGGTTCATAATGGTGAACTTACCTTCTCATAGTATTTGACTTCATATTCAGTGCGGCTGCTGTTTGGGTAAGAGGGCTCCCTCCACGCCAAGGTTATGCTCTTTTGCTCGATCTTCTCCGCTCGCAACTCACTGATCAGAGATGGCACTGCAGAAGAAAAGGAGAAGAATCTCATATCAAGTAAATGTAACAGATCTAAGGTATGAATTTTTATCAAAGACATCAGAAATTTGTCTACGTATTCTTCTTAAGATTGACAACGGAGCCAAAGATTTCCCTCACAGAAACAATTTGGCCAGAAACCAGGCACTGATATACTGTGTACAAACACCCTGCTGCCTTTTCAGATCTCAGGTGAGAAAAAGACTTGTGAATTAAGGGCAAGAGTGATATGGGGGAGAAAGGAGCTTGATGACGGAAACCAGAAAGAGGAACTCAATTATTAAAGTTGAAACGAGCCAAAGCAGACGACTCCATTGTGCAAGAAAAAATTCTGTGAACGCACTAAGAGTGTGTGTGTAGTGTGTGTAGGGTACTGAGCTGAGCTGTATTTTGGGTCGGACCATGAATCAATACAGATATGGATTGACTGACAACTCTGTATTAGTGCAAGATAAATGAGCGGAAACACTTCATCAGAACTCGCCATTTCTTTCACATCTCTCAATGAAATGACCCCAGAATCTTTTCAGACTTAATCCAGGAGACCCACAGAGAAATATATATCCGGACATATATTTCACATTTCTCATTGATCGTAACGGCATACGTCTAAGGAGATGAATTATCTTTACAATGCTTTCCTGGTTTGCATGTGGCAGGCATCGGCAGTCGCTTACAAAGTAAACAATTTCATTACTGACTTTTTAAAAAAGCAGCTCTTTGATTCTGTGTCAACAAAATGACAGCCTGCACATAGTATGATAATCAGCAAACACCACCCACTCTTAAGTGCTAATTATACAGCTAATTATACCATATTTAATGAAGTCAGAGAATGGGTTGTCAGTCAAAAATACCAAGAAAAATAATGGGTTGCAATTAGCTTAGTCAAAAGGCCTTTATATCTGTAAGGAGTGGTGCCATTAAGAACACTGAGGGTGGGTTTAGAGACAGGGGAGATGTTGGGGGGAGTTCTGTCATCTTTGCTCTTTTGTATGATAATTAGCTCCGCATTTAGTTTATTTAAAAGCCCTTCAGTACATAGACGCTAGATCGCTTTCCTTATTTTCTGATTATTTTTTTTTTTGCAGTCTGTGATACCAGTTCATCCTCTGTTATTCCACCTCAGATACCCCATCTGTTCGCCGCTCCTTTTTCTTGCTCTACCCGCATCCTGCTCATTTCCCTTTTGACCTTTAGCCGCAAATTCATCTCTTTCCTCCACGGAAACACCGCACTACTAATGAATATGTTCTTCCTGTCACTCATACACAAAATGCCCCCCCCACACACACACACACACGAAGCATCTGTGCAGCTCTCCTCTGGTGTGCCCCTCAAACCACAGGATGATAGTTATTTTAAGCTTCGGATCAAAGACAATCTGTCGCCATCTCTTCCCACCCTCAATGTCCATGTCCACCTGTCCGCTTTATGGTGTCTTTGGAAAACACAGGTATTATATACAGTATATTCCTCCTGTTGATATTTCTGACTTTGTTTTAGAATTGCAGTTTCACATTTGCTCAAATAAAAGGCTGAATGGAGGAGACGGAAGATTCCAGCATGATGAGGGCCTGTTTTTGTGTTTATGCTTAAAGTTTTACATAGCAAGAATGAGGAATGGCATTTAGAGAGAAACCTGTCAAAAGTTTAATGTTTCACTTATAAAATTAAGGATGTCATAATATTGCTTGACAACAACTGTGATATTCAGTTATTATTGTGTTAATATTCATTATCCAACAGTTCCGACCAACCAATTTGATCGGACAATAGTAATTCCAGGAGTTACTATATTCCCCCAAAATGGATATGTATCACTCCGCTTCAAAGATGTTCTAGTAACCGTTAATTGATAACCGTTATTTACTGTCAACTCTATAAGTGGCTTCTTATACAGATGTGAGAATTATAATACTATGGTAGATACCTTAATTTCCACAGTGAGGCACTGTTTGAAAAGAAATCATACCTCTGTAACCCAGAAGTCCTACCCTTGTATATATCCGCAAGATATTTTATGTCTGCTAAAAAAAGACAAACTAGAGTTGGATTTATTGTCTTGGTTAGCAAACCACAATACCTTTGTGATGATGGACCCTATTTCATTTGAAAATGACAAGAAAAAGTAAGCGAAGTGTGTAGAAGCCAAATCGCAAGCATGCTAACTACCCACCGGCGCAATGTTACAGTGACCACAAATCTGCTCAACAGGTGACCGGTATATCTTATAAACACTGCACTGGAAAATATTTAATTTCTTTACATTTGTAGAAAATGACAATAGGCATATTCTTTTCTATATTATGCTCATTGAGGTGCTTGGCAACAGTTAGCTGGGTACATTTAGAAGGGACTATTTTTCTCAGGAGAGCAAAATAACTGGTTAAACAAACAAATCCTAATATTTTGTCCTGTATTGCTGTCAATTAATATACTGTGCTTGTTAACTGTTGTATAAAAGCAATATTGCACTCAAGGTCATGTGTGTGTGTTGTGTTCTAGTTTCATGCTAACAGTTAGCCCAGTTAGTTGCTAGCTTTCAAACTTAGATTTATGCCTCACAGTGTAATGTGTGCTTCTGACTCTTTACCTTCATTTAAAGATGTTAATAAGAAGTTGGTGAAGAGAATGTAAACAAAACCTAGCCTGTGCACAGACAGCATCATTTCTGTTGCAAACGTCAGGTCCCTTAGCATAGTGGTCCCCAACCATGTGCCATGGAGGCCCAAGACCCCACAGGTCTTCTCTTCCACCCAGCCTCTTCAGCAGGTCTTTTCACTGATCAGCAATCAGTGGGAAGAAATTCACTGACATCATCTGCTGAAGACAGTAGTTGGAGGTAAAACCTGCAGGGTCTTGGCCCTCCATGGCACATGGTTGGAGACCACTGCCTTAGCAACAAGATGAGTGAGCTCAGGTTAGATTTATCATCACAATCAGCACTTCAAACTAGCTCCATGACGATAATATCTGAAGAGTATATGATGTCCTGCCAACACGGCAAACTTCTACCACTGGGGGCTGGTTGAGACAACTCAAGTTTCTGGAGGAAATTACATCATCAGCCCCAGTGGTGCTTCTTGAGCTGAGTGTGTGATGGGAGGAGAGGATGGAAGAGGCCCATGACAGGAAGCTTGGGAAATACCAATCCCTCATCCATAAGTGCCAGCAGAGGGGATGGTGAGCATGGAAGATGCCAGTGGAGGAGGGCTGCTGAGGATTTCTGGGGCAGTCACTTTGGAACGTCCTGACCAGACTCAGAGTCAGAGGTCTCAATAGAAGGCGGCTAGTGGCAAGTGCCAACAAACAAGCCGAGACAGCATCAAGGTGACTGCGGCTGAAGCACAACTCATCAGGCAGGCCGAGGAGGCTGACCCAGGATGCTGGGGTCAACTGTCAAGCCCTCTGGAGGTGTTGTGGGTAACGGACGAAACACCGGTGAAGGAGGGTACTCACCTGATGACCCAAAGAAAGCACCCAGGGCCCACGCCATGAAGCTCAGTCAACTGAACTTGTGAAGCCCGAGTGTTGGCCATCATTCTCTAGGAGACGACTGGGGGCCTACACAACCACTGAGATGAGAGTGATGGATTCATCATATTATAGACTGACAGCCCTAATTGGTGAATAGAAGAGTGATTAATATCACTCACTGTTGTAATGATTGGGAAAAAAAACATATAGGAATCAGTGTGAGCGATATAGTGTAGCAAGAAAGCTTTCTATAGTACTTTACGTATAAATAAAATGTTAATTTATCTGCATTTAACAATTTTTATTTGTTTGTTTGTAGAACTTTGAGCATTGGTTCAGAGCTCCACCATAAATCTGAATACAGCACATTGAAGAGAGGCATACAAAGCATCAGGGTGAAGTAATTTTGGAAAATAGAAGCACTGAAGGAGAAGGAAAGATGCTAATGTACACTGCACAGGAATGTAAATAGACACAAGCAGATAAATTATTCTCACTGATTAAAGGTACCTACATTCTTTTATTATGCAAATCGAGAAACAGAGGAAATGGCAGGCAGCTTAGAAAATAGAGCCATTTATTCTTTCCTGTACATGTAAATCAGGGAAAAGCAGGAATAAAAGTGCAAGGGTGACACGGGTTGGGTAAACACAAGCGAAACAGGCACTGGGAAACGGGTAGTAAATGTCATTTAGGAGAGGGAAAAAAACATTCAAATCAACGGTAGAATATTAAGGTGATGATGTGTTTTCAGTGAAATAACTCAGTTTGGATTTTACTGTGACAGATAATACACTTAAAGCATAAAAACAATGACATAAGTTTCAATATATTTAAAACACTTGGTTTATAGGCCACTTCTTTCATACCTCGTGGTGGATTATTTATCTTTTTTTTTTGTAAAAATCTGAACAGGATGTAAAATGCCTATGCATTTCAAAAGCATAATCTTATATATTAGGCCTTTGAAGGTTGGAACACTCCCTCCTT
The DNA here is from genome assembly GCA_020510985.1 of Pholidichthys leucotaenia. Classification (NCBI taxonomy): domain Eukaryota; kingdom Metazoa; phylum Chordata; class Actinopteri; order Cichliformes; family Pholidichthyidae; genus Pholidichthys; species Pholidichthys leucotaenia. Next base: position 73,934,676 of record CM035839.1, on the reverse strand, counting down.
CCCCTCAGCCCCTGATGCCTAAATACCAAATGAATATCAGCCTAACGCACTACACCAAGAACACAGTGTCAACCTACTCTTCGGGCTGTTGTTTGCTATTCTTTCCTTTTATGTGTGCTGAATCATTCATGAGACCGCCGCATCACTCCAAACTCCACATCACAGCTCAATCTTATATGCTATAAACAGGTATGCATAAGCTCACTGTTCACGCACACATGCAAACCCTTAAAGGCTGCAATAAAAAAAGTGATCCACAGGTCAAAGTGTCACCGCCTTTGCAGCTACACCAAAGAGCTTGCATGCTAGATGAGCTCGAATTTATGTCAAAGAGTGTCCAAACAGAGCTAATCAGAGGTGACATGAATTCTGACATAGGCCGGCACCAGTTGAGGAGTGTGTCAGCATGAGAGGCAGGGTCGCCTTGGACAGGTCACCAGTCCATACCACCAGAAACGGAGACAAAAACAGCGAAGCTTTCACACAGAATCCACCATGAGTCAAGCGAGGGGAAAACATGCAAATTCCCCTCAGACAGGCACCAATCAGATTTGAACCCAGAAAAGAGATATTAGGACTGTCACAGCAAATAATACTGCTATGGTATCCAACTTCTGTATTACTTTGGAAGTACAAGACATCTCTGCATAATACACCCGTTTATCACTGAACCATTTAAGATCATGTTGATCTAGCGAGACCAGAGTTTACACGTTTGCCCCAGCGTCAGAACCAGTGTTAGAAAAGTTAGTGTCCAGTTTAAGTTTTTAGAGGTGACTGGTAATTAGTGAATGCTGACATCAACACCAAACTTGGGACAGGGATACACATGCAAAGTTCTAGTCATTAACTTATTTTGAATGTCAAAAGGTCAAAAGTCAAGGTCACAATTGTTAGTTTGGGTCCACACCTCAACCGAATGCCTTTCAGTTTTGTCAAGTTTGTTTTAACTAGAGCGCTAAATATTAATGTGTCAACACAATTAATTACAGTAGTCCAATTAACGGATTAAAAATTATGCAAATTATCACCCCCACAGCAATTCCTGTTATAGTGGAACATGAAACGCAGAAGAACTGTCCTGCCTGGACAGTCTTTGGTACAGCACACAATAGAGACATGCACAAAGACCTCATTTTATTTCCTTGTCACACTATGTGGACATTTGGATTGTACATCACATTTAATTAGACGCAAAAATGAGCAACCATAGGGAATGACGCTCTTCAGCTAGCCTCGCAAGCACAAGGCTAGCCACAGCAGACCAACTGTTTGCTTTTTTCTGTTGGCAAATATTCGCTTTTTAGACTGTGGGTGTGGATAAAGCATGAGATAGAGGAAGTGGTACCAAGTCAGTTCACTCAAATGGACCACATTTTTTTAACCTCAATGATGGATCACGGAAAAAAAATAGTTTCTGGAAGTCAGCAACAAGCACTAGCATCACCATGGAGTTAGGGCGGAATGGACTGTTTCTGAGCTACTTTTAAGGGGTAAGACATTTAAAGTTTATAATTTTATTTTATCAGCACATCGGAATCAAATGTGCATGAGCAGTTTAACACGTTTTCGGAATGTTTCCCACTGGATTAGTAAATTTAGACAACATAAATAAACAGGCTAGGATGCTGTGAACAGTTAGCAACACTACATCACTGTTGATAAGAAGAAGTCAACTTTATTGTCAATCCATACAGCCAATCATGTACAGTAGAACGAAATTACATTTCTCTTATCTACAATGTTAATCACATCTAGAATCAGAGGGGCCACTGCATGCAAGGCACTGCCACAAACAACTTTTCCTTTTCCCATTCTACTATGCTGAGCACCAAGCTAGAAGGCAGGAAGTACCATTTTTATATGGTCTCTGGTATGACCCAGCCAGGGCTTGAATCCATGACTTCCCGGCCATGAAGCGGATGCTTTACCACTACGCCACCACTCTGGCAATAATTAACTCCATTAATAATTTATTCTATGTTCTTTGTGTTAATTTTAGCCATTTTTCAAAAAAATAGTGATGTTGCAACTCTGCCACTTTACGCACAAGTTTGGTAGAAGTGACTCTGCTTTATGCATGGAAATGCATGGGCTTTATAGGGTGTGTGTGCGATGAACCCAGCCCTATCAGGTATCATTAAGTGCAGAAATTAATTGGCTACACAACACATCGGTAATCAGCATACTCAGCTGCAATTGGCTCATTATGTTTGTGTTCGCCGTGGGGATGGTCCTTCATGCTAAGTAGGCACTCATTGAGTATTGGAGGGTCTATTGGGTCAAATGAGGTATCAATCAAATCTAGACAGTCATGCAAGGCCTTCATGTTTATTTGGTGGCGGGCGGTGCGGTGGCGCAGTGGTTAGCACTGTGCCAGCACAGCAACTCACCCTTGGCCATGGGATCCCTGGTTCGATCCCAGCCCCTGACCAACAGTGATCTGTGTGGAGTTTGCATGTTCTCCCCGTATCTGCGTGGGTTTACTCCGGGATTTCTCCAGTTTCCTCCCACAGGCCAAAAACATGCAGGTTAGGTTAACTGGAGACTCTAAAGTGGCCCTAGGTGTGAATGTATGTGTGAATGGTTAAGGGATAGTGCCGTACCGTGGCTGCTTCATCCATCCAGGTGGATGCCCTCAATTTCCCCTCTGGGGATCAATAAAGTATACAAAATCAAATCAAAATATGTTTATTTTATCCTGGGTTTACATTCTTATCTGCTCCCTGGTCTTGGTTCTCAGCATCAGGAGAGTTGTGAGAGAGGAGCTGCTAAGTTTCACTGTTGTCATTGTCCTCATTGGTAGGAGTCACTATGAAGGTATTATTCTCCTGTTTCACTCAAAGTGTTCTTTCTCTTCCTCTTTAACCTGTGCTGCATCTTGTTCTTCCTTGTCCAGACTGGAACTCCTCTCCTGTTTACAGAGCTGACTGATTGTGAGAATCTCACTTACACTTAGAGTCATGTAGATATAGAGCATCTGGAGCCATTTCCTTCCCACAGAGAGTCTTTGAGGTCAGAGAGTCGTCATCACTGTACTGTCTTCTTGTTTCCAGTCACCTCTTCTTTGGTTTGGGCTCTTCTTCTTTAGTTGATCCTGAGTGTACATGCTGGTTTCCTTTGTGACCCTGGATCTTAATTGTAGCATAGCTATGAAAGAAGAGCTGTTCACTGTTTGGTTCTTTGGGCAGCACGGTGGTGCAGTGGTTAGCACTGTTGCCTTACAGCTAGAAGGATCCAGGTTCGAATCCCCAGGCTGGCAGGGGTAGGAACCTTTCTGTGTGGAGTTTGCATGTTCTCCCTGTGCTGCGTGGGCTTACTCTGGGCGCTCCGGTTTCCTCCCACAATCCAAAGACATGCATGTTAGGTTAATTGGTTGTTCTAAATTGTCCCTAGATATCTGTCTCCTATAGGCTCTTAGAGTAGAGGGTTAGTGCTAGTGAAGCGCTTTGAGTGGTCTTTGAGACTAGAAAAGGGCTACATAAGTACAGGTCCTTATCTCTTCTACTTTGCTCTGCCAGTTTTCCTCAGAAACAGGAGTCACCATGAACGTATCAGCCTCCAGCTTCACTATCAACAGTTCTGACTGATGCTGAGTTCCTCCTGTTCCTCGTTTACCCGTGGAGGCTCTGGTTCCCTGTGTTCCCCCTGTGTGTAGATAATGCTCACTGTTTTGGAATGAGTCTCACTCTTTTACCCTCTGTCTCACACTACAATCCTTATTTCTCACTCCAAAATAAGGAAAATGCTATTGATATCATGTTGACTTCCTCCAAATTTTTATATAATAAGAGCTCTCAAGGCAACACTGTGAAGGTATGGTCAAGGCTGACTGCAATGGCAAGAAGACTGAACATGTTCTAAAACTTATTCCGAGGTAATGAAGTCCATGTGCTGAAAAAACTGTGTGTGTATTGTGCGTATGCATGCTCAGTCCACCCCTATCCCCAGTTTCTCCATTGATTAAGCACAGTTAACTAATTAATCAGTTATTTTTTGGAAAATGTGTAAGATTAATTAAATTTTTTTGTTGATTCCCATCCATAGTTTTAATATATTTTTATGTTGTCGTTTTGTTACTTTTCTGTTGTTCTTGTGCTTGTGTATGTAGGGGTGGCAGCGATGGGATATTTGTGGGCATGTTTTCTTCTTTAATTGGGATTATGTTTGGAATACTAATGATTTTAGCACATTTGGGTCAGCGGACGAGATGAGCTTATGTTTTCCCCAGCATCATCAGCATGGCAGTTGTTGTTTTTGGTGTTGTGAAAAATGGTAAGGTCTCAGTTAAAATTTGTCCTGACCCAAACGACCCTTGGTATTCTGATTGGAGTGGAATTATTACAGCCCTTAACATAAAATTAACATTGCATTTTCATTACACACCAACACCTCAATAAATTCATTGTACTTAAAAAAAAAAAAAACAACTTGTCAACAAACCTGTTTGATTCAGTGGTACTACCCACTGTTATCCACTGATGTATACAAATCTAGAATAAAATCAACTTTTTGTAAATATTTTAAAGATCACAACATCACACTTTAACATAAGCATACAGTATATGCCACTCTATGGGTATATGCACACACTTATCTGCATATATCAATCAGAGCAAATAAATCAAAACATGCAAAATTCAATCATAACTTACAAATAAACAAATTCAAACTGGTACGGAATTTGTACAGTGCTGTGAAAAAGTATTTGGCCCCTTCTTTAGTTCTTATATTTTTGTATATTTGTCACAATTAAATGCTTCAGATCATCAAACAAATTTTAGTATTAGACAAAGATAACCTGAGTAAATACAAAATGCAGTTTTAAATGATTTCATTTATTAAGAGGAAAAAGCTCTCCAAACCTACTTGACCCAGTGTGAAAAAGTAATTGCCCCCTAAACCTAATAACTGGTCGTGCCACCCTTGGCAGCAACAACTGCAATCAAGCGTTTGCGAGAACTTGCAATGAATCTTAACATCGCTGTCAAGGAATTTTGGCCCACTCTTCCATGCAGAATTGTTTTAATTCAGCCACATTAGAGGGCTTTAGCTTGAGGTCATGAACTGACGGTCAGACATTCTCCTTCAGGATTTTCTGGTAGAGAGCAGAATTCATGGTTCCATCATTTATAGCAAGCCGTCCAGGTCCTGAAGCAGCAAAGCAGTCCAAGACCATCACACTACCACCACCATGTTTGACTGTTGGTATGATGTTCTTTTCATGAAAAGCTGTGTTAATTTAAACCAGATGTAAAGGGACGCACACCTTCCAAAAAGTTCAACTTTTGTCTTGTCAGTCCACAGAATATTTTCCTAAAAGTCTTGGGGATTATCAAGATGGGGTTTTTTTTGGCAAGACAAACCTTTGTGTTCTTTTCGGTCAGTAGTGGTTTTCGCCTTGGCAGTCTCCCATGGATGCCATTTTTGCCCAGGCTCATTCTTATTGTTCAATCATGGACCAGTGTCCAAACTGAGGAAAGTAAGGTCTGCAGTTCTTTAGATGTTGTTCTGGGTTTTTGTTTTTGTTTCTCATCTGTTCTTGAATTTCTTTAGATCATGGCATGGTGTGTTGCTTTAAGACATCTTTTACAGTGGATATAAAAAGTCTACACACCCCTGTTCAAATGCCAGGTTTTTGCAATGTAAAAAAAATGAGACCAAGATAAATCATTTCAAAACTTTTTCCACCATTAATGTGACCTATAACCTGTACAACCCAAATGAAAAACAAACTGAAATCTTTTAAGGGGAAAAAACAGAATAAACCCTTTGCATAAATATGCACATCCTCTTATAACTGGGGACGTGGCTGTGTTCAGAATTAACCAATCCCATTCAAACTCATGTTAAATGGGAGTCAGTACACACCTGCCACCATTTAAAATGCCTCTGATTAACCCCAAATAAAGTTCAGCTGTTCTAGTAGGCTTTTCCTGACATTTTTGTAGTCACATCTTACAGCACAAGCCAAGGTCCACAGAGAGCTTCCAAAGCACCAGAGGGATCTCATTGTTCAAAGATATCAGTCAGGAGAAGGGTACAAAAGAATTTCCAAGGCATTAAATATACCATGGAACACAGTGAAGACAGTCATCATCAAGTGGAGAAAATATGGCACAGCAGTGACATTACCAAGGACTGGACATCGCTCCAAAATTGATGAAAAGATGACAAGAAAACTGGTCAGGGAGGCTGCCAAGAGGCTAACAGCAACATTAAAGGAGCTGCAGAAATTTCTGGCAAGTACTGGCTGTATAGTACATGTGACCACAATCTCCCATCTAGGGTGGCAAGACATAAGCCTTATCTTATGAAGAAAAACATCAAAGCCTGGCTACATTTCGCAAAAGCACATTTGAAATCTCCCAAATGCATGTGGGAAAATGTGTTATGATCCAATGAAACAAAGGTTGAACTTTTTGGCCATAATTCCAAAAGGTATATTTGGCGCAACACAACACTGCCACCAAAAGAACACCATACCTAGAGTGAAGCATGGTGGTGGCAGCATCATGCTTTGGGGCTGTTTTTCTTCAGCTGGAACTGGGGCCTTAGTTAAGGTGGAGGGAATTATGAACAGTTCCAAATACCAGTCAGTGTTGGCACAAAACCTTCAGGCTTCTGCTAGAAAGATGAAGATGAAGAGGAATTTCATCTTTCCACACGACAATGACCCAAAGCACACATCCAAATCAACAAAAGAATGGCTTCACCAGAAGATTAAGGTTTTGGAATGGCCCGGCCAGAGTCCAGACTTGAATCCGATCGAACATCTGTGGGGTGATCTGAAGAGGACTATGCACAGGAGATGCCCTTGCAATCTGGCAGATTTGGAGCATTTTTGCAAAGACGAATGGGCAAATATTGCCACATCAAGATGTGCCATGCTAATAGACTCCTACCCAAAAAGTGGGTGCTGTAATAAAAGCCAAAGGTGCTGCAACAAAGTATTAGTTTAAGGGTGTGCATATTTATGCAACCAGGTTATGGTAAGTTTTTTATTTTTTCCCTTAAAAGATTTCAGTTTGTTTTCCAATTGGGTTGTACAGGTTATAGGTCACATTAATGGTGAAAAAGTTTTGAAGTGATTTATCTTGGTCTCATTTGTTTTACAACACAAACACAAAAACCTGGCATTTGAACAGGGGTGTGTAGACGTTTATATCCACTGTAGCCGACTTCACTTTGTCAGACAGGTTCTATTTAAGTGATTTCTTGATTCAACAGGTCTGGCAATAATCAGGCCTGGGTGTGGCTAGTGAAATTGAGCTCAGCTTTCCAAAAAATGTAGTTAATCACAGTTAATTCATGATGTAACAAGGGAGGACCAATTACTTTTCCCACATCCAAACCTACCAGCTATCCTGGTAGGTTTGGATAGCTTTTTTCCCTTAATAAATGAAATCATCATTTAAAAACTGCATTTTGTATTTACTCAGGTTATCTTTGTCTAATATTAAAATTTATTTGATTACCTAAAACATTTAAGTGTGACAAATACGCAAAAATATAACAAATCAGTAAGAGGCAAATACTTTTTCACAGCTCTGTATCTTGTGATCACCAAGTACAATCTTGCATGCTCATTATAGGTCTGTATAGTTCCTCGGGATATAGACGCAAGTGTAAATATTACAGCTACAACGCACGACACAAACAAACAAGCATATGGCAGGAAATGGTGGTTAGCATTGCTTTGGCCCTGGATTTGAAAGGAAGAAATCAATGCTGGCTGCCGTCTGAAATGCATTCAGAACTCGGACCAATGCAAACACACAAATTGATCTTCACAACTTACACGGAACAGCCGATGGCCTTGTGGGCGACACGCCTTTCCGGCTCGGCAATGGAAGTACACACCAGATGCTTTCAGTCCCTCATCTTACAGCAGAAATCACATGGCAGACACACTCACAGCACTCATCACAGAGAGATACAGCTTTTGATGGAATCCAGTGTAAAAGCTTTGAGGTACACATACCAATCAGTGACAAATAATAGACTTTAGACTTGAAAGAGACACTATGATGATAGTCAAACATGAGTATCAGCAGGAATGAAAGACTAGAAAGACAGAAAAATTACCTCCATATGTCATCAAACTTCCATAGGATGCGGGTACAAAACATGGCTGACATGGATATAGTCTTTCACGTTTGCAAAGTGATGTGAACAGCGAAGGAGAACGAGGCACAGATAGCCACTGCTGGTTTTTGAAAAGGCTCAAGATCTTGTTTTGACACTTTTCTAACTTCCCATAAAATGAGTGATGCTCACACTTCCATCATGGAGATGGCGGTTATATGGCGGCGCCAGGCCCAGAACTTTGTGGCAGGTAGATGTATGAATAGTCTTTGTTGGAAAATGGCACCCACCGCTGTAGGCTCTTCCATCCAGGTGCACGGAGGCAGCTGAGGAGCAACTGGCATCTCCGTTTCGTTATCAAAGGAGACAGGCAGAGGAGCTCCTCTCCCCAGAGGCGACAGCACAAACAGAGCCGAACATCTCGCAGTCATTCTAGCTTTTTTTTTTTTCTTTTTACTCTTCCTTGCATGCATGGATCCTCTCTCTGGGAATTCACTCTCACATTCTCACCAACTCCTTATTTTTTCCATTTCCCAAACACCGCTCTGTCTACATCCCTGTTCTTGGGGGGGATCTGTTGTTCCCTGCAGGCCCGTTTGCGCCTCTGCCGACGTGACATTCATCTCTTTAAGAGGTTTCATTCTTCTACTTCTCGCCACCACTGCCAAATGTGCAGCCATATGTGCATATTAACAGATACAAAGGCAGCTAGTGGAGAAGCAAATGTGGACTGAAGTGATTGAGAGAGCCTTTTCTTTTGGGCATGCTCTTGGTTCAAAGGGTTAAGAGAAAGCATGAATGATTCCCTTTTTTGGGGGGGGGGATTTTTTGCATGGCACCTTCTTCTACTGCCTGCAGTAAAACAAAGTGCAGCAATTTAAGCGACTGACAGCTGAGAAGTGGGAACCAAGCAGCAACCTCCAGGGCTGAAAAACCAAGCCAAAAGAGAAGTGCCAAAAACCTTACTTAGTTTCTCGAATGGCCATTTGGGGCCTGGCACCAAAAGTAAATCTGCTGTTGACCATCATGTAAAACTGCCAAAATAAACATGTTTACTGCCTAATGCTTAACCCTTGATTTCTATGGGCAACAGCATAAGCAGGATCGAATATTTCAAAACTCACCCACTGATTTTGTATTAAAATCACAACTAAGGACAAAACCACTTTAAATAAAACATGCTTTTTGATACTCAGTGCTTATGTTTTACTCCAAGGAACTCTAAAGGGTCAATCAATTGAATTTCTGATGAGTTCAGTTTTTCATAAGCCCTTTGTTTTGCTATCCAAAACTTAGTAACCAATTATTACAGCAGCAGATTGTGGACTGACCTTACAGCTCCTGAATTAAATAAAGATTCCTCAACTTAACTTGTATTCTAAAAAATATGGATTCAAAATGGCTTGAAAATAAAACTTGTTGCAAAATAAGCCAAACTCAAGGTCAGATATGCAGTGAATACACAAGTACAAATACAGTCAATGGCAGGATCTTGTAGCACCTTGATTTACTGGAGTTTGTTTAAATGATCTCTATTAATGGTTTCAGGTTTCTGGTGGAGTACACAGTGGGACATGCTCATACCCTTTCATCAAAATTTTAAGTGGTTATCCTGTTAATTTAGGAAGCAGAGGTGAACTCTGTCATGATAACAAAACTTAAACATTTAAGGAATGATTAATTAATTTAAAAAAAAAATCAAAAAACAAATAAATGGACTTCCGGTTATGGCGGCCGCCTAGAAGGACACGTATCACTCTGCTCTGCTCCTGGAAATAAAGATTCGGCAAATAACTCTCTCATTTGGAACAGAACTTTTCCCAGCGTTTGGGTGAGGATATGCCGGTGAAGACTAAGGCTGGGAAATCAGGAGGGGGAAAAATTGAATCGCCGAAGCAGTCCAAATTAACGGACTTTAAAGTTTGTGGCGCAGTAGAAAAAGCTGCGGATATGGCGGATGAAACTAGCGGTGGTGCGGTAACTGCTGCTGCTGACGTTGGCGGCACAGGTGCAGTGCTGGCTGCCATTAGCTCAATGAGAGCAGACTTTTCCGCTAAACTTGATGGGATTATGGCAGCGTTGGATGCAATGAGAAAGGAGTTGGGTGACTGCGTGGAACGAGTGACGCAGGCGGAGCTTCGTGTTTCAAGTGCGGAGGATGAAATCAGCAGACTTCAAATAAAGGTGCGCACTTTGGAAAAAAAAAATAAAGATCTGGAAAATAGCGTTCTGGACTTAGAATCCCAGTCCAGACGGAACAACCTGAGGCTGGTGGGTTTACCGGAGGGAGCCGAAGGTCGTGATTCATGCTCCTTTTTGGAGGGGTGGATCCCGGAGGCGCTGAACAACGCGGAGCTAAAATCATCAGTCGTCTTGGAAAGCTCCCACCGAATTGGCCCACCGAGAGGTAACAAGGCAGCACCGAGGACGTTAATTATGAAGTTTCTCAGCTACAGAGACAGGATGACGATCTCCAACGCGGTGCGGGCCAAAGGAGAAATTAAATACCAAGATCAGCAGGTGCGGTTCTACCCAGATTTGTCCTCAGGAATCCAACAATTAAGGAAGCAGTTTGACCCCATCCGCAAAGAACTGCGCAACCTTGAGATTCGTCATGGAGTGATTCACCCTGCAAGACTTCTGGTCACATATGAGGGCAGAACACACATCTTCAAGACCCCCGAGGAGGCGCAGGAGCTCATCAAGAAGATCCAGGAAGAGACTGGTGGGAGCTAAGCATGAACAGAATATAGGGTAGAATATTTGAGCATTTAACTGATTAGAAGCATATAACAAGATTACAAAATATAGATTGTATTACATATTAAAAAAAAAAAAGGTACAAAATTGATAAAAAATTTTGGAGTTAAATTGGAAAATTACAGAAGAGAGTTAATGTTACGTTATTAAAAGCAGTAGAGTTAGGGTGATTGGGAGGATGAAGAAGGAGTGGCTTTGGCTGATCCTCGTGGGTGTGGAACGGTCGATGGCTATATCGGGAGACGGAATTTTTCTTTTGTTTTTGGGGGGATTGCCACAAATGTGGGAAGGGGGAATTTGTTTGTGTGTAGTTTGTAGGGTGAATGTTCAACCACTCATTTTTTTGCTTATCTGTTTGAGCATGTTTACACTGCAAGATAATCCCAAACTCCCTATTGATCATAAATCAAAGCGTTAATCTTAATTTAACTTCATGGAATTGCAGAGGTCTACAAAATTTAAAAAAACTTAAACAAGTTATGAATAAAATAAAAGACATGGGTTCAAAAATTGTGTTTTTACAAGAAACTCATCTAATAGAGGAAGATGTAAAAAGAATTAGGAGTAGATGGCAAGGAAATGTTTTCACCTCATCATTTTCATCCCGAGCCAGGGGAGTTATGACTCTCATACATAAATCAGTCCCATTTCAAGTGAAAAATGTAATTGGAGACAAATTTGGAAGATATGTAATCATTCAAGGATCTTTGCTATTAGAAAACATAAATTTGGTGAACTTATATGGTCCCAATATAGATGATCAAAAGTTCTTTGCTAATTTATTTCTTATCTTATCATCACTTACAGGGCAACATATAATAGCAGGGGATTTTAATTGTACATTGAATCCCGGTATAGATAGATCAACAGGACTGGACTGTACGCACAATGGATGTAGGATGACCATTAATCATTTTATGAAAGAATTGAAATTGATAGATATATGGAGAGAAATGAAACCACAAGTTAAAGCATACTCTTGTTATTCCAATACCTACAAGACATTCTCACGTATAGATTATTTTTTGATCTCCACAGAATTAAGGTCCAAGATTCAAAACTGTTTTTATGATAACATCGTGATCTCTGATCATGCACCCTGCTGTCTAATATATGTAGATAAGAAATTGACAAAGGAACCAGGTAGATGGCAATTTCAGCATAAATGGCTTCAGGATGAGGAATTTGTTAAGTATATAGAAAAACAGATAGATGAGTTCTTTGATATCAATACTACACAAACATCAGCATGTGTAAAGTGGGAGGCTTTCAAAGCTTTTATTAGGGGACATATTATTAGTTATACAGGTTCAAAATCTAAGAAGACTCGAGAGGAGAGAGCCCAATTGGAACATAAAATAAAAATTCTTCAAGAAAGAGTATATGCAGGAAGAGATCCAAGGTTGGAGAACGAATTACTGATTTTGAGAGCTGAATATGACAAAAAAATCAGCGAATAGAGCTGCCTCGAGTCTTCTAAGATTGAAACAATCTTTTTATGAACAAGGTGAAAAATCAGGAAAGTTATTGGCATGGCAGATTAAACAATTAGAATCTAAAACACCAATTACCAGTATTATAAGTAAGGGACAGGTAGTTATAGATCCTTTAGAAATTAATAGAGCCTTTAGAGATTACTATGAAAAATTATATGATACCAAAAATGAATCTGACTTAACAAAACTACATGGGTTTTTGAACGAACTATTTATACCGTGTATTCCAAATGAAAATAGGGAGATACTGGAGTCTAAAATTAGTCAAGAAGAAGTTGGACTAGCCATTGATAATATGAAATCAGGAAAAAGTGCAGGACCAGATGGTCTTCCAGTTGACCTTTATAAAAAATTTAAGAATAAATTAACAAAACCTTTTTTGGAAATGGTTTTAGAAGCATTTCAAAATAGTAATTTACCATCATATATGAATAATGCCTTAATTATACTGTTGCCAAAACCAGGTAAGCCCTCTAATAAATGTGAAAATATGAGACCAATAAGCCTATTAAATGCCGACCTTAAGATAATCTGTAAAATTTTAGCAAGACGAATACAAGAAATTTTACCAAATATTATTAATCGAGATCAGAATGGCTTTATAAAAGGAAGACAAGGCTTCCATAATGTAAGAAGACTATTTAATATTATTTATTCTAATAAAGAAGCACCGGATACAGCTCTCTTATCACTGGATGCCGAAAAAGCCTTTGATAGAGTTGAATGGCCCTTTCTTTTTGAAGTCTTACAAAGGTTTGGACTTGGAAATAATTTCATAAAATGGGTTCAGATAATATATAATAATGCTACTGCAGAAATCCTAACAAATAACAATATTTCAAAATCAATAAAAATCAATAGAGGATGTCGACAAGGCTGTCCACTTTCACCTTTACTGTTTACTATGGCAATTGAACCTTTAGCGATGGCGATACGTCTACAGTCACAAATATATGGAATTAAAGTTGGACCAACAGAACATAAAATCTCCCTGTATGCCGATGACATAATTTTGTTTATGTCGAATCTTAAAAAATCAATTCCGACCTTGTTGAATTTAATAAAGAATTTTGGGGAAATATCAGGATATAAAATAAATAAAACTAAATCTTCAATATTAATGCTAAATGAGACCCAGAGAAATTACCCAGCCCCTGAGGTAAATCAATTCAATGTTGTAAATCAGTTTAAATATTTAGGAATCCAAATTATGCCTAAGCTAGAATCAATCGCCAGTGTCAATTATGAAGCCTTAATGACAGATATTGATGAGTTACTTCAGAGATGGATGTCACTACCAATGCCGATGATCGGGAGAATTAATATACTTAAAAGTAATATCTTACCTAAAATACTTTATTTATTTCAATACATTCCCTTACCACCACCTTTAGATTTATTCTCAAGAATTAAAAAAAAGTTAGTGGAATTTATATGGAACAACAGGAGGGCTAGATTACGTCTGTCTTTATTATATTTACCATTTGATCGTGGAGGTCTGAAATGTCCAAATTTTATGTTGTATTATTGGTCGGCACAACTGAGGTCTATGACATATTATTTTTCATCAAATGATCTCCCTCACTGGACTGAAATGGAATCATACAATTTACCTTTACCTCTTCCCATATTCATATACTCAGATTCGGCAAAAAAATTACAAAAACAAGTTAAAAATCCATTTGTAAAGCATATGATCAAAATATGGTGTGAAGCTAAAAACTATTTAAAAGAACCACAGTTACTGTCACAATTTAGTCCAATATGGGGTAATCAATATTTTAAACCAGGGAGAGCGGACGCTGTATTTAAAGTATGGAATTTAAAAGGGATACAAAAGATTCAGGATTTATATTTGCCATGTGCAGAAAACATAATGTCTTTTGAAGAGTTGAGGATCAAATTTAATCTCAATAGAACACATTTTTTTTTAAATATCTTCAACTTAGAAACTTTATTCGATCAAATCAAAATAAAGCTCTCACTCGACCTATCTATTCATCCTTGGAAAAAATGTTGATGAAAGATAGTAAAAGAAAGGGTATTATTTCAGAGTTTTATAACTCATTGACACTATTTTCAAGTGAAAATTCACTGAAAAGATTAAACTACTGGAAAGAAGATCTGCAAGCTGAAATTTCAGAGGAACAATGGGAATTGGCTTGTACAGAAGCTCAAACCAAATCAATAAATGTACGCCTTAAATTGATACATTTCAAATGGTTAATGCGGATGTATGTTACACCGGAGGAGTTAAATAGATATAACAAAAATATACCAGATACATGCACAAAGTGCATGGAAAGTAAAGGAACTCTATTTCATTGTGTATGGGAATGTAGATTAATAAGAATGTTTTGGGAAGAGGTGAGGGTAACAATTGAAAAAATAATCTCAAAACAAATCATATTGAATCCTAAACTGTTTTTGTTGGGTCTGTACCCAGAAAAGCATAATTTTAATAAAAGTGAAAGAGCATTCATAGACCTCAGTTTGCTTAATGCCAAAAAATGTATTGCACTACTGTGGAAAAAGACTCATAGACCAGATGTGACTCAGTGGTTAAGACAGATGTTAACAAACCTTCCATTAGAAAGAATAACATATATACTGAAATCAAAGGAAATTGTGTTTGAGAATATATGGAGACCTTTTATTGATTATGTAAAAAATTTAAACATAACTCTTGAAGAAGAAGGTGAATGATATGTGTGGACCTTGTAAATTCCAAACTGGTGAACATAATATGTATACTTATGTAATGGATTGTCTAGACTAAACAGAGGAGCATTGTTGAAGATTTGATTTTGTTGGTGGTTGTTGGTGTTTTTTAGTGCATTTTTTTTTTTGTAGTACTTTAGTGTTAGTGTTCGATTGTTTGTATCATGTTTGTTAAAAAAAAAAAAAAGGTTCAATAAAGATATTGTGGAAAAAAAAACAAAAAACAAAAAAACAAATAAATTCTAATGTACTCCCGTTAGTCCAGCACACCTTTTTTTTTCCACAATATCTTTATTGAACCTTTTTTTTTTTTTTAACAAACATGATACAAACAATCAAACACTAACACTAAAGTACTACAAAAAAAAAAAAAGTGCACTAAAAACACCAACAACCACCAACAAAATCAAGTCTTCAACAATGCTCCTCTGTTTAGTCTAGACAATCCAATACATAAGTATACATATTATGTTCACCAGTTTGGAATTTACAAGGTCCACACACATCATTCACCTTCTTCTTCAAGAGTTATGTTTAAATTTTTTACATAATCAATAAAAGGTCTCCATATATTCTCAAACACAATTTCCTTTGATTTTAGTATATATGTTATTCTTTCTAATGGAAGGTTTGTTAACATCTGTCTTAACCACTGAGTCACATCTGGTCTATGAGTCTTTTTCCACAATAGTGCAATACATTTTTTGGCATTAAGCAAACTGAGGTCTATGAATGTTCTTTCACTTTTATTAAAATTATGCTTTTCTGGGTACAGACCCAACAAAAACAGTTTAGGATTCAATATGATTTGTTTTGAGATTATTTTTTCAATTGTTACCCTCACCTCTTCCCAAAACATTCTTATTAATCTACATTCCCATAAACAATGAAATAGGGTTCCTTTACTTTCCATGCATTTTGTGCATGTATCTGGTATATTTTTGTTATATCTATTTAACTCCTCCGGTGTAACATACATCCGCATTAACCATTTGAAATGTATCAATTTAAGGCGTGCATTTATTGATTTGGTTTGAGCTTCTGTACAAGCCAATTCCCATTGTTCCTCTGAAATTTCAATTTGCAGATCTTCTTTCCAGTAGTTTAATCTTTTCAGTGAATTTTCACTTGAAGATAGTGTCAATGAGTTATAAAACTCTGAAATAATACCCTTTCTTTTACTATCTTTCATCATCATTTTTTCCAAGGATGAATAAATAGGTCGAGTGAGAGCTTTATTTTGATTTGATCGAATAAAGTTTCTAAGTTGAAGATATTTAAAAAAATGTGTTCTATTGAGATTAAATTTGATCCTCAGCTCTTCAAAAGACATTATGTTGTCTGCACCTGGCAAATATAAATCCTGAATCTTTTGTATCCCTTTTAAATTCCATACTTTAAATACAGCGTCCGCTCTCCCTGGTTTAAAATATTGATTACCCCATATTGGACTAAATTGTGACAATGACTGTGGTTCTTTTAAATAGTTTTTAGCTTCACACCATATTTTGATCATATGCTTTACAAATGGATTTTTAACTTGTTTTTGTAATTTTTTTGCCGAATCTGAGTATATGAATATGGGAAGAGGTAAAGGTAAATTGTATGATTCCATTTCAGTCCAGTGAGGGAGATCATTTGATGAAAAATAATATGTCATAGACCTCAGTTGTGCCGACCAATAATACAACATAAAATTTGGACATTTCAGACCTCCACGATCAAATGGTAAATATAATAAAGACAAACGTAATCTAGCCCTCCTGTTGTTCCATATAAATTCCACTAACTTTTTTTTTATTCTTGAGAATAGATCTAAAGGTGGTGATAAGGGAATGTATTGAAATAAATAAAGTATTTTAGGTAAAATATTACTTTTAAGTATATTGATTCTCCCGATCATCGACATTGGTAGTGACATCCATCTCTGAGTTAACTCACTGATATCTGACATTAAGGCTTCATAGTTGACACTGGCGACTGATTCTAGCTTAGGCATAATTTGGATTCCTAAATATTTAAACTGATTTACAACATTGAATTGATTTACCTCAGGGGCTGGGTAATTTCTCTGGGTCTCATTTAGCATTAATATTGAAGATTTAGTTTTATTTATTTTATATCCTGATATTTCCCCAAAATTCTTTATTAAATTCAACAAGGTTGGAATTGATTTTTTTAGATTCGACATAAACAAAATTATATCATCGGCGTACAGGGAGATTTTATGTTCTGTTGGTCCAACTTTAATTCCATATATTTGTGAATGTAAACGTATCGCTATCGCTAAAGGTTCAATTGCCATAGTAAACAGTAAAGGTGAAAGTGGACAGCCTTGTCGACATCCTCTATTGATTTTTATTGGTTTTGAAATATTGTTATTTGTTAGGATTTCTGCTGTAGCATTATTGTATATTATTTGAACCCATTTTATGAAATTATTTCCAAGTCCAAACCTTTGTAGGACTTCAAAAAGAAAGGGCCATTCAACTCTATCAAAGGCCTTTTCGGCGTCCAATGATAGGAGAGCTGTATCCGGTGCTTCTTTATTAAAATATCCATCCATCCATCCATCCATCTTCTACCGCTTTTCCGGAGGTCCGGGTCGCGGAGGCAGCAGTTCAAGCAGAGAAGCCCAGACTTCCCTCTCCCCAGCCACCTGCTCCAGCTCTTCAGAGGGGATACCAAGGCGTTCCCAGACTAGCTGGGAGACATAGTCTCTCCACCGAGTCCTGGGTCTGCCCCGGGGTCTCCTCCCAGTGGGACGTGCCTGAAACACCTCAAGTGGGAGGCGTCCAGGAGGCATCCTAATCAGATGCCCATACCACCTCAACTGACTCCTTTCAATGTGGAGGAGCAGCGGTTCTACTCTGAGCCTCTCCCGGATGACTGAGCTCCTCACCCTATCTCTGAGGGTGAGTCCAGCAATCCTACGGAGAAAGCTCATTTCAGCCGCTTGTATCCGCGATCTCGTTCTTTCGGTCATTACCCAAAGCTCGTGACCATAGGTGAGAGTAGGAACGTAGATTGACTGGTAAATCGACAGCTTTGCCTTAGAACTAAGCTCCCTCTTCACCACAACAGACCGGTACAACGTCCGCATCACTGCAGATGCTGCTCCAATCCGTCTGTCGATCTCTCGCTCCATTTTCCCCTCACTCGTGAACAAGACCCCAAGATACTTAAACTCCTCCACTTGGGGCAGGAGCCTGTCCCCAACCCGGAGAGGACAATCCACCTTTTTCCGGCTGAGGACCATGGACTCGGACTTGGAGGTGCTGATTCTCATCCCAGCCGCTTCACACTCAGCGGCAAACCGTCCCAGCAAGAGCTGTAGGTCATTGCTGGATGAAGCCAACAGGACAACATCATCTGCAAACAACAGAGATGAGATCCTGTGGTCACCAAGCATGACACATGCTTGGTGACCTGCATGTGACATGCATGGTCATGCTTGGTCATGCTTTATTAAAATAAATAATATTAAATAGTCTTCTTACATTATGGAAGCCTTGTCTACCCTTTATAAAGCCATTCTGATCTCGATTAATAATATTTGGTAAAATTTCTTGTATTCGTCTTGCTAAAATTTTACAGATTATCTTAAGGTCGGCGTTTAATAGGCTTATTGGTCTCATATTTTCACATTTATTAGAGGGCTTACCTGGTTTTGGCAGCAGTATAATTAAGGCATTATTTATGTATGATGGTAAATTATTATTTTGAAATGCTTCTAAAACCATTTCCAAAAAAGGTTTTATTAATTTATTCTTAAATTTTTTATAAAGGTCAACTGGAAGACCATCTGGTCCTGCACTTTTTCCTGATTTCATATTATCAATGGCTAGCCCAACTTCTTCTTGACTAATTTTAGACTCCAATATCTCCCTGTTTTCATTTGGAATACACGGTATAGATAGTTCGTTCAAAAACCCATTTAGTTTTGTTAAATCAGGTTCATTTTTGGTATCATATAATTTTTCATAGTAATCTCTAAAGGCTCTATTAATTTCTAAAGGATCTATAACTACCTGTCCATTACTTATAATACTGGTAATTGGTGTTTTAATTTCCAATTGTTTAATCTGCCATGCTAATAATTTTCCTGATTTTTCACCTTGTTCATAAAAAGATTGTTTCAATCTTAGAAGACTCGAGGCAGCTCTATTCGCTGATTTTTTGTCGTATTCAGCTCTCAAAATCAGTAATTCATTCTCCAACCTTGGGTCACTTCCTGCATACACTTTTTCCTGAAGACTTTTTATTTTATGTTCCAATTTAGCTCTCTCCTCTCGAGTCTTCTTAGATTTTGATCCTGTATAACTAATAATATGTCCCCTAATAAAAGCTTTGAAAGCCTCCCACTTTACACATGCTGATGTTTGTGTAGTATTGATGTCAAAGAACTCGTCTATCTGTTTTTCTATATACTTGACAAATTCCTCATCCTGAAGCCATTTATGCTGAAATTGCCATCTACCTGATTCCTTTGTCAATTTTTTATCTACATATATTAGACAACAGGGTGCATGATCAGAGATCACGATGTTATCATAAAAGCAGTTTTGAATCTTGGACCTTAATTCTGTGGAAATCAAAAAATAATCAATACGTGAGAATGTCTTGTAGGTACTGGAATAACAAGAATAGGCTTTAACTTGTGGTTTCATTTCTCTCCATATATCTAACAATCTCAATTCTTTCATAAAATGATTAATAGTCATCCTACATCCAATGTGCGTACAATCCAGTCCTGTTGATCTATCCACACCTGGATTCAATGTACAATTAAAATCCCCTGCTATTATATGTTGCCCTGTAAGTGATGATAAGATGAGAAATAAATTAGCAAAGAACTTCTGATCATCTATATTGGGACCATATAAGTTCACAAGATTTATATTTTCTAATAGCAAAGAACCTTGAATGATTACATATCTTCCAAATTTGTCTCCAATTACATTTTTCACTTGAAAAGGAACTGATTTATGTATGAGAGTCATAACTCCCCTGGCTCGGGATGAAAATGAAGAGGTGAATACACTTCCCTGCCATCTACTCCTAATTCTTTTAACATCCTCCTCTATCAGATGAGTTTCTTGTAAAAACACAATTCTTGAACCCATGTCCTTTATTTTATTCATAACTTGTTTAAGTTTTTTTAAATTTTGTAGACCTCTGCAATTCCATGAAGTTAAATTAAGATTAACACTTTGGTCCATGATCAATAGAGAGTTTAGGATTACCTTGCAGTGTAAACATGCTCATACAGAGAAGCAAAAACATGAGTGGTTGAACATTCATCCTACAAACTACACACAAACAAATTTCCCCTTCCCACACTTGTGGCAAACCCCCCAAAATCAAAAGAAAAATTCTGTCTCCCGATATAGCCATCGACCGTTCCACACCCACGGGGAACAGCCTAAGCCACTCCTTCTTCATCCTCCCAATCACCCTAACTCTACTACTTTTAATGACGTAACATTAACTCTCCTCTGTAGTTTTCCAACTTAACTCCAAGATTTTTAACAACTTTGTACATCATAGTTTTTTTTTTTGTTTGTTTTGTTTTTGTTTTTTTTTTTAATATATAATACAATCTATATTTTGTAAACTTACTATTTACTTCAAGTCAGTCAGATGCCTGTGCAAATGCTTAATTATTCTACCTTATATTTTGTTCATGCTTAGCTCTCACCAGTCTCTTCTTCTTCTTTGATCTTCTTGATGAACTCCTGCGCCTCCTCTGGGGTCTTGAAGATGTGGGTTCTGCCCTCATACGTGGTCAGCAGTCTCGCAGGATAGATTACACCATGACGAATCCCAAGGTTGCGCAGCTCCTTACGTACGGGATCAAACTGCTTCCTCAATTGCTGGATTCCTGTGGCCAAATCTGGGTAGAACCGCACCTGCTGGTCCTGGTGTTTAATCTCTCCTTTAGCACGTGCAGCGTTGAAGATCTTCATCCTGTCTCTGTTGCTAAGAAACTTCATAATTAAGGTCCTCGGCGGTCCCTTGTCTCTCCGTGGGCCAATACGATGTGCTTTTTCCAGAACCACTGCTGATTGCAACTCCTCGCTGCCCAGCACCTCCGGAATCCACTTTTCCAGAAAGGAACATACGTCCCGACCTTCTGATTCCTCTGGAAGACCCACCAGCCTCAAATTATTCTGTCTCGACCGAGATTCCAAATCCAAAATATTATCTTCCAGAGATTTATTTTTTTTTTCCAAAGTGCGCACCTTTAATTGAAGACGGGTGACGTCATCTTCAGCACTAGCGAGACGGAGCTCCATCTGCGCCGTTCGTTCTACACAGTCACCCAATTCCTTTCTTATTCCTTCCAACGCTGTCATAATCCCATCAAATCTAGAGGAAAAGTCCGCTCTCATTGAACTCATGGCAGCCATCAGCGCATCTGCGCCATTCCCCGCAGAAATCGCACCGCCGCCCGCCTCCTCCGCCATATATGGAGCCTTGTTTGCTGCGTCACAGACCTGAAAGTCCGTTAATTTGGACTGTTTCGGCGGCTCGCTTTTTCCTTTTCCTGGTTTTCCAGCCTTAGGCTTCGCCGACATATCCTCGCTCAAATGCTGGGATACGTTCTGTCCCAAATGAGAGAGTTATTTGCCGATTTTTTTCTCCAGGAGCAGAGCAGAGCGAGACACGTCCGTCCTACGTGGCAGCCATAACCGGAAGTCAGTCCAGCACACCTTTAAGTGTAGAGAAATACTACAGCACTATCAGCTTTGACAAAAGCAAAGTGGTGACATGCATACTGTAATTGAGCATGTAATAGTGAAATTACTTTTTGGTCAAGTCAGCTTTTCCTGGAAGAATGCCCCTAGCTGTTTGGAGTACGTTTTCCTAATGTTCCTCTGAGACTACTTTGATAATAGTAAGGCATCAATACAAAGCCTTTTTATCATGACAGGCATCCTCTTACTGTTTCATCTGTGTAAATGCTGACGTACTTGCACCATTCTCGACAGTATCGGTATCAATCATGGGACAAATATGGAGAAATCACACCAGTGTCAGAGAAAATTTAAAAAGTGAACGCAAAGTTTACAAATGTCCAATCTGAACGCTGATTTCTCATTAAACCCCACAAAAAGTACATTCAGGGCTCTTGAGTATCGGTTCCTTGCAAAGAGCAACTTTAAGGGCCTGGAAAGACTCCTCAAATTCATCACTCCATTGAATCTTATTTGACTGGTTTCTCCTGGTTAAGTTGGTAAGAGGAAATGAAAGTGCAGAAAATCCTGGAATAAATCTTCTATACCAACCCATTAGGCCCAGGAATGACTTGACTTGGGACTTTGTTTTTGGCCTCTCAGCAGACATGATGGCATCAATCTTTCCCACTTGAAGCCAGATGACACCTTTCTCCAGGACAAACCCAAGGTGTTGGGATTCCTGCTTAGCCAAGGCACACTTGTCTGGGCAAATAGTCAGGCCTGCATCTTTTATTCGCTGCAGCACCCCTTTCAGGTGGACCAAGTGCTCCCTCCAACTGGTGCTGTAGATCACAACATCATCCATAAGCTACAGCATAAGATTCTGTGCCAACCAACAGTTTGTCCATCATTTTCTGGAAAGTCGCCAGGGCCCCATGAAGACCAAAGGGAAGGACAGTAAACTGGAAGTGTCCAAATGGGGTCCGAAAAGCTGTTACTTTCTTGCTTCCCTCTGTCAGTGGGACCTGCTAGTACCCCCTACATAAATCCAATGTGCTAATGTAGGTGGCACTGTCGAGTCGCTGCACAAGGTCATCCACTCTGGGCAGTGGATACAAATCCATTCTACTGACCACACTGACCTTCATGAAATCCAAACAAAACCTCAGTGTGCCATCTTTCTTGGGAACCAAAATGATTGGGCTACTCCATTCGCTTGAGGAGGGTTCAATCACTCCCATATCTTTCATCATCCTTAGTTCCTTCTTCAATACGGGTAACAACTGTTCTGGCACCCTGTACACAAGCTGTTGCAGTGAAGCAGTTTCTTTTAATGAAATGTGGTGATGTATGATCTCTGTTCTCCCAGGTGTCTGGCAAAAAAGGTCAAGGGGGCAGATCTCAAGCAGCTCCTTTTTTCTTCCATCAGACAGATGATCCAAATCCAGGTGAGTCTGTTCTTCTCCAACAAGAAGAAACTGCTCATTTGTTTCCTCCTCCTCCTCTTCGACAGTCCAAACAAAAAGAGACTGCCTCACTTGCAGTTCTTGATCGGCACGGGGATGCCATTTCTTTAGCATGTTAATATGAAAAGTCTGGAGTGACAGTTTCCGCTCTGGCATATAAATCTGGTATGTCACCTTCCCCATCTTCCTCTTCACCTGGTAAGGGCCCTACCACTTTGTCAGCAATGTGTTCTCAGATGTAGGCAAAAGTAACAACACTTGCTCACCAGGCTCCAACATCTGCTTTCTAGCTGCACGATCATACCAGATTTTCTACTTGGCCTGTGACCTCAATAGGTTCTTCCGGGCCATAGCTGTGGTCTTCATCAGGTGGTCACGCATCTTCATTACAAAGGAGATGATGTCCATACGCTTTGATGATTCCAAGTCCTCCCACATCTCCTGAAGGACATGCAGAGGGCCTCCAACCTGATGACCATAGATCAGTTTGAATGTTGAAAATCCAGTTGAACTCTGTGGAACCTCACGATAAGCAAATAAGATGAAAGGCAACCACTTGTCTCAGTCCTTTCCTGTGTCTGAAACAAACTTCTTCAACATTGAGATCACAGTTTTGTTGAAATGCTCAACAAGGCCATCAGTCTGAGGGTGGTATGGGGTGATTCTTACCCTTTTAATCCCTAAGAGCTGATAAACTTGTTTGAGTGCTTGACTCATAAAATTGGGCCCCTGATCTGTCAAAACTTCCTTGGGGACACCAACTTGACTGAAAAACCATAACAATGCTGTAGTGACATGTTTAGCTGTAACCTCTCGCAATGGGTATGCCTCTGGATATCATGTGGCATAGTCGCAAATAACCAAAATGAACTTATTTCCAGATTGACTACGCTCAACTGGCCGTACAATATCAACACCAATATATTCAAATGGTGTGTCAATAACATGGAGTGGAATGAAGGGAACTGGAGCTGTATGCTTTCCTGCCGTAAGCTGGCAATCAGGGCATGTTTTACAGTATTCCTTTATTTGACCATACATTCCCGGTCAATAAAAATGTTTACTTATTCTGAGAAAGGTTTTCAAAAAAACCAAATGGCCTGCCCATGGAATGGTATGTCCCACTTTCGTCACTTCACCCCTGGACCTTTCAGGAAGCACCAGCTGTTTACCACCATCTGCCTGTCTGCACAGTAGGCCATTTTCCACTAAAAAATACTCAGATAATAAATAAGAGTCAGCATGAGCTTTCTTAAAACATTCAGTCAGTGTTGGCTCATTCTGCTGCTGTTGTGACATATTACCACAAAACGAAAAATCACTATCAGTTAGCTCTGGAGTCCCCACATTTTGGTCTGGATGCTCTTGTGACTGCACCAACAACTCCCCAATCTGCTCCCTGCATTTCTCTAACCTGTTCTCAGGTGTAACTCTGGATACCCCATCTACTTCTTCACTGTAAAAAGCCAGGGGCAGCTTGACACTGCACCCGGGCTCACCGCGCCGGGCTCTGCCGCTGCCGGCGACCCTGACCTGTTCTTTCTCCCCCCCGTCTCTGAGTTCCCTGCCAGGGTTGCCGGAGAGCAGCTGACGCCGCTTGAGGCCGGTGACGATCCGGGTTCGCCATCGGAGCTCGCGGAGAAGGTCACCACGGGTGCCCCTGTCCCGGTGAGGCCGGCCTGGATCCGGCTCCCCGTCTGCCGGAGGCCGTAGCTTGGGTTCCGTCCCAGTCCAGGTCTCCATGGGCACCGTGCCTCAACCCGAGGCCCACCGAGGGTGCAGCGCTGGCCCAGCCAGGTTCCGCTGCAGGTGCAGCAGTGGCTCAGCCAGGTTCCACCGTGGATGCAACCATGGCCCGTTAGGGGTCCTCCGTGGGTGCCACACAGGCCCAGCTGGGGCCCACCACGGGTGCAACTTTGTCCCTGGCCGGGTCCACTGTGGGTGCAGCCATGGCCCAGCCCGAGTCCACCGTGGGTGCTGCCATGTCCCGGACCGGGCCCATCGTGAGTGCAGCTACTCCTCTGCGTTCCTCCGTAGTTGTGGGTCTCCCTGTGGGAGAGCCACCACCCGGGCCGCCTTTCCTGAACTGGTGGCTGAAGTTCCCAGGCCAACCACCTGATGTACTGTGCTGTTGGGTTAGGTGGCCTAATTTTCCTGGCAGGCCACCTGACTCGGTTCCCTGGACTGTTTAGCTGGCCTGGGATGGTGGTCGGCCACCTGATTGGCCTCACCATTGGAACCGTGGGGTTTGGAACTTTGGTCAACCCCCTGATCTTGTGAACTCCAGGGCCTTGGGGAGGTTTTATCTTGGTGTTGGGGTTGGGACTATTACTGTGTTTTCACTTTTTGTTCTGTGATAGTTCACTGGTTTGTTCCCTCCTGACCTGTTCCCCCCACCGCCTGCCCTGGGTAGTTTTGATAGTGCCTTCGAGTGGGGGGGGCAGGGTTCTTTTCTTTTCCTGTGGCCTTACTTTCTCCTTGGGTGTCTGGAATCCACCCGTTGAGGAGGGGGTCTCTGTCATGAGCGGGTTTTAGTTTTTTCCTACCCTGCTCCATGACGTGGCTACTTTCCCCCTTATTATATCTTTCTTTTGTGTCTGTTCTCTGTCAGGTTTGGTTGTCAGGCTGCTGAGAGCCTTGGGGTTCACCTGCTTCCTGACAGCCGACAGCCACACCCCCTCCTCCTGTCAGGGTCACAGCTGCTTGTCATTTGTGTTTCACTCAGCACACTCACTCACTTACACACATACTCATATGCACACACCATTCATTCTCACTCACATGCTCACACACCCACGCGCTCATAACACGCACCGGCATGCACTCAGTTGATAAGTAAGTTGCGGTATTTAAGGTCTGTGTTCACTGATGTGCATCGCCGGGTTACTGTTTGTCCCACACAGTGTTTGTCCTGCTCACTGTTTGAACTTACTGCTTGCACTGCTGTTTGTTGGATCATTTGCATTTTCCACCAGCTTGCCTTCAGCCGTTTTGTTCCACTAGGACTACTACTTGGGATTGTCTCGGACTGCTCCAGCTCTAAGTTTTTCCCTATGTTTTCCCACACCTTACCAGTTCCGTCTAGAAGCACCCTGGGTTCCTCTGCCTCCCTCCGCTTACAGTTCCGTCTGTAGCGCCTGGGCCATTTTCTCCATGTTCAATTTCCCGCGAGCTGTAGAGCGTCCTGTCCGCCTCCCTAGTTTGCTAGTGTCATTCATCTGTTTCTACCTGGACTGTCCTCACATTTTTTGTTAATAAAACACACTCAACTCACTCCTGCGTTTGGTTTTCATTCTTACCCCTACATGGGCTGCGTCAAAGGGCACGCATATGACAGGTAGGGGATGTTTGGTGGTATTACAAACTCCACTTTCACTCAACAAGTCTAGGATTGCATACCAGTCCCATTTGTGTTTACTTTCACTTCTGCCTTCACATTTTACTTTTGGAATCTGATACACATATTTACATTGTTAAGGTTAGGGTCATGATTAGGTTGAGGAACCTCTTACAATAATGGATAAGATTAAGGTTACTGGAGAGTGAGGGGCTAGGTTTTGCAACCTTTTTGCTCCCATGGTGGCTCCCATGGTCCCAGGGCAGCATGGTGGTGCAGTGGTTAGCACTGTTGCCAACAGCTAGAAGGTTCCAGGTTTGAATCCCCAATCTGGCAGGGGTAGGAATCTTTCTGTTTGGAGTTTGCATGTTCTCCCTGTGCTGCGTGGGTTTACTCCGGGGGCTCTGGTTTCCTCCCACAATCCAAAGACATGCATGTTAGGTTAATTGGTTGTTCTAAATTGTCCCTAGATATCTGTCTCCTATAGGCCCTTAAAATAGAGGGTTAGTACTAGTGAAGCGCTTTGAGTGGTCTTTGAGACTAGAAAAGCGCTATATAAGTGCAGTCCCTTATCCCTTATCCTAGTGTCCTCCCTACTGGTGGCAAGTTTCATTTCAATATTACAGTGGGAAGAGAAGCAGCAGAAATACATGGAAGGGCTGCTGGTGTTAACTATTTGTACGGGGTAATTTTGACTCTAGTATTCACTACAATGGCCACAGAGAAGGAAAAAAAAAACTGTTCACTAAAGTGCAACTATCTGACCACTGTGTCTTTGTGGCTCTAAAGAAAGTATAATGGTGCCAAGAGATGAAGTATAGTACTGTATGAGGAAATCAGGAATGGCAGAGAAGCATGTGAGGGTGGTGCAGGACATGTATATGGACCGTAAAACGGTGGTGAAGTGTGATGTAGGAGTGACAGATGGATTGACAGATTCCGTGGTGATGGACAGGCTGACAAACGAGGTCAGGCAGGATTCTCCGTGAAACTAGATGTTCACAGATGACACTGTGATCTTTAGCGAGAGCAGAGAGCAGGTGGAAGAGAACTTGGACAGGTATGCACTGGAGAGAGGAGGAACGAAAGTCAATATAAATGACAGGGAGGTAGTTGTGACTGTAAAGATGGAAGGAGTAGAGATGGTGAATGTAAATGGGGTCAACCATCCAGGATAGCAGAGTGAAAGGGAAGATTTACAAGATGGTAGTGAGATCTGCTATGATGTATGGTTTGGAAACAGTGACGCTGACAAAAAAGATAGGAGGCGGAGCTAGAGGTGGCAGAGTTGAAGATGCTAAGATTCTCACTGGGAGTGACTAGGAGGGACAGGATTAGAAATGAGTATATCAGAGGGACAGCTCAGGTTGAGCAGCTTGGAGACAAAGTAAGAGAGACAAGGCTGAGATGGTTTGAACATGTGCAGAGGAGGGATAGTGGATATACTGGACAAAGGATTTTGAGGATGGAACTGCCAGGCAGGAAGAAAAGCAGAAGACCCCAGAGAAGATTTGTGGATTTAATGAAGGAGGACATGGAGAGGGTTGGTGTTACAGAGGAAGATGAAGGGATAGGGCGAGATGGAGGCAGATGATCTGCTGTGGCGACCCCTAAAAGGAGCAGCCAGAAGAAGAAAAGAGTGTCACTGTCTGCAAGCACTTGCTCAAAAGGAAATATATTAACACAAATCTGCGCCGCCATCACTCAGTTGTATCGCCATCTGGCAGCAGGATGGAGTTATGGATGCCTTCTATCATATATGCACATTCACTTATTTTAGATAATACAAAACACCACTAGTGTGTGTATGGAAAAGTTTTTTTTTTTTTTTTGTTCTCATAAGTACAATAACCAAATAGTTTGGGAATTTAATTTTTTTTTATAAATTTCATCTAAAATAGAATGCCAAAGAAAGTACATCAAAGAAAAACCAAGGCCAAAAACTGCAATGCTTACCAAACCGTGGACTACCTGATCCGGGGCACGCCTAATGTCCAGCCCACTTTCTAAGTGGTGGGAACTCCTGCTCTTTGTAGACATTTTGGTGAAAAGTGGCTGATTACAATACCTACAAATGCTGCTCCACACCAACATATAATTTTAGTGTCATACTCAGCTGATGTCCCACCCACCACCCACTGCCTATTCTAACTAAGCATACAGCCACCTGGAGACCTCATTCCAATTTATTCTGCTCTACTCAGCATAGCCAGAAACAGATCACTGTAAGGAAGAGCCAGAGCAAAACATAAAAAAGAAAAAGAATCATTAAAACAGGAGGAAAGAACAAGAAAGAGGGGGGGGGGGAAATCAAGATCTTGCTTTAGTGCCAGAGTGGGCAGATACAGTCAGAGACGGGTGGTATCCACAGTTATTTTTTATTCATATCAGTGCAGGAGGAACAGAGGAGAGGTGTTCAGAGAAGATGAGTCTTCTCTTTGTGTTACGGATACACACACACGTACCACCTCAGATGATCTCTGCAAGAGAGTGGGAGGAATGATGCACACAGACGCCTGGATCGGGGCCACATTTCAATCCAAACTGGAAAATTATATGTTGCAGGGGATTTGCTCCACAAACGTGTGTGCAGGAATGTGTTCTGTGTCTCCATGTTGGTCTGATTGAACGTGTCAGTCAGCAGCTGTGGGAGGGTAGAAGGAAGACCTGCACAGGAAGCAAGAGAAAGTGCCCGATCGTCGTCGTCGTCATACAGAAAAATGTGAGAGGCTGAAAACGTGGCAGCGTTAACAGTAAAAATCTCACACATCCATGTCTAGAAAAGCCCCACAAAGACGTGCTGTATGTCACACAAAGCTCTAACCTGCTGACAATATCATTACAGAGTTTACAAATATGGCATCTCACATTCTCACCAGAGGAGACCAACTCAGTCCGACTTGCTAAAACTGCTCTTGACAGCTGCACACTGACTGATTCTGAACACTCTCCGGGCTCAGTGCGCTCCAGCCTGAAGGCAGAGGCATGGTCTGATCACAACACGTTAAGCTAGACAGCCACAGCCCGCAGCCTCCGTCAAATAAAAACACAGGCCGCACACCGGCAAAAAACCCCACACGCACACAACGGCTGACCCGGGCCTGCTGGAGGAGGTTGGCTAAGAAGGTAAAGAAAGCTTTTATCTGCGCCGACAGACTTGAAAGGAGAGCCAATGTACTCAATGTGTGCACATAATGTACACTTGCACCCCGACAACATTTTTCTTTACCGACTTAGGAAGTTAAGAGAAGTCAAAGTTTTGAAGAGATTGAGATTTCTCAGTGTTATAGTGCTGCATCGTCTGAATTCTTCCATCCATTCCACTTCTTATATGTATTAAAACAGTTTGATTATCAAAATAAAAGAAGTTAAAGAAATATGTTATGGGTAGTATACAATGTAATGTATATATGGAGGCGCTGCATGCCGGCAGGCAAATACTTGGGGTCCCAGGCCAAAAGGGGGGCTGATCAACTTTGAATAACTACAGTGATGACAATGTGGAGAGTTTGTAATTACAGTGGTGGGCTAGTGCAGAACTCCCTAAAGGGGCCCCACCCCCACCTCTCACTCTCACAAGTATCGGTGCATGTCTTATGTAAACAAACAAGCGAGAGCGGCTGTATCACAATGAAGCGAGGTTATCCATCTGGCAGTGACAAAGGAAAGCAGAAAAATGAGGAAGAGGAGAAAAGAAAGCAAAACAGTGGCAAGAAGTGCAAATAACACGGTAGTTAATTTAGCTCAGAGGAGCTTAGCGTGTCCTGCCTCTGCTGGTCCTGCTGTGACCATGTTGAGTGATGAACGCTGGTTGGAGGGTCCCCCCCTGCTTGGGCCCCAAGAGACTCTAGAATAGCCTCTGTGTATATAGAAATAGGACAACTAAATGGAGCTGCAGAGAAATACTCAGAAGATTAACAGGGTGCATTTATGAAAAACACTAATCATGAGTAATTTATTGTTTTATCACAAAACACTCTGTGTCACTTTGAAAGATTCAGACCAATTTATTAAAACACAGATGTGGCAGATTATACTGGAGGATAACATTTTATAATTCCTATCATGAATGGGGGGGAAAAAATCACTTTATAATTACTGCTGTTGAGTGAAAACCTCGTAACTCCTAATTTTTTTTGGTAAACTAATTCTATTGGTCATCTTTTATGTCTGTAATTTTTATTTTACTAATATCAAACCACTGCATTACAAAATCCATGTGAATAAATTTCATAACAACTAAAAAAAAATACAGTTTTTTTCCCCTCATTTTTTGAAAAATGAGTGTTTTGGAGATACGGGGTTTGTGTCCGGCAACAATGAAATAATATTTTAATAGAAGTTTCACAGTAATGTCAGAGAACTAATGCTTTTCCAAGTAGGCTTACAAGTGCAATCTCAATTTTTCTGGATAATATAATCCGCAACATCAAAAGAAAGACGCACGACCCTCAAACAATCCTAAATTGAAAAATGTGAGGAAAATAAAAAATAACGAGGTAAAAACTTTCAAGGAAAACAAGGGAAAACAAGCTGAGGTGATGACAAAAACAAACAACAAAAAGACTGATTACAGTCTAAAAACACCAGTGTTTCCTTATTGTTAAATCCAATTGAAAATTACAATTTAACTAGATAATCCACTGCAGACATAACAGAGTGCAAACCTGTATTTCCAGGGTGGGATAAATAATAATTTCTCTGATGCATCTGGATGCGGACATTAACAATGCTAAATCAATGCACAAATGTCAAGAATCTGATTCTTAAATATCAATAACGACATAATTAATTCTGACGGAATGAAAAAAGTGGAACTCGGAAAAGTGGAATAGCATCCCAACAGTTTATGGTGTGACACCAAAATACGTGCGACTGCACTCAAACCCCACCAAACACTTGAAACCACACCCCAATGCCCCATGCCTTCGGTGTCCTCCAGACTGCCGAGCTTCCGTGCCGTCAGCTGCTGCATGCGGCGCTCCAGCTTTGGGCGGTGGTCACTGGCCATCGCGGTGGAAGTGGGTGGAAGCTGGACGGTGGTAATCTTCAGCAGCCTGGATGGACTGCTCCCAGTGACAGAGCGACGGCGGGTGAGTTGAGCATAAGAGTGGAAGACGGATGTCACTAAGTGAATGAACACTTAACTGCGAACTTAGCTTGTTTGGCTGATTTTCTCCTGATTGTACTAGAGTTGCACAAATATATGCTACACTACAAGTGCACTTTTCCTGAATAGAAAAAAAGACGCATTGAGAGTCAGTTCTGAATCGAATTGTGAGGTACCTAAAGATTCCCACCCCGACTATGTCCAGTCTAATAAGACAGAAGCAGAGTGAATCCTTGAGCAAAATTGCAACTTCCCAAATTATTTGCTCTAAATCGACAAGTTTCTCT
Organism: Pholidichthys leucotaenia; assembly: GCA_020510985.1. Taxonomy (NCBI): domain Eukaryota; kingdom Metazoa; phylum Chordata; class Actinopteri; order Cichliformes; family Pholidichthyidae; genus Pholidichthys; species Pholidichthys leucotaenia. The sequence continues at coordinate 73,902,728 of CM035839.1, read as the reverse complement.
TTCTTTCCTCATAAAATTATCGGCTTTTTCTTGAACCCCGTCACCCCCGGCTTTGTTTACTTTTTTTCTTACTCCTTAGATTACTCTGTCATCTGTGTAGTGTGAGGCTTGCTTAATTGTACTGATGTATGTGGTAGAAATAAAAAAAAAAGTGGAATACTGGATCATTTAAAGTGGTTTGAAAAAAGAAAGATGGCCTGCTGCTACATCTGATTACCTCGCTCTAATCATTTCCTGGATTTTTTAGGCGCACATTTCACTTTTTTTTTTCCACAATATCTTTATTGAACCTTTTTTTTTTTTTTAACAAACATGATACAAACAATCAAACACTAACACTAAAGTACTACAAAAAAAAAAAAATACCCTAAAAACACCAACAACCACCAACAAAATCAAGTCTTCAACAATGCTCCTCTGTTTAGTCTAGACAATCCAATACATTAGTATACATATTATGTTCACCAGTTTGGAATTTACAAGGTCCACACACATCATTCACCTTCTTCTTCAAGAGTTATGTTTAAATTTTTTACATAATCAATAAAAGGTCTCCATATATTCTCAAACACAATTTCCTTTGATTTCAGTATATATGTTATTCTTTCTAATGGAAGGTTTGTTAACATCTGTCTTAACCACTGAGTCACATCTGGTCTATGAGTCTTTTTCCATAATAGTGCAATACATTTTTTGGCATTAAGCAAACTGAGGTCTATGAATGTTCTTTCACTTTTATTGAAATTATGCTTTTCTGGGTACAGACCCAACAAAAACAGTTTAGGATTCAATATGATTTGTTTTGAGATTATTTTTTCAATTGTTACCCTCACCTCTTCCCAAAACATTCTTATTAATCTACATTCCCATAAACAATGAAATAGGGTTCCTTTACTTTCCATGCATTTTGTGCATGTATCTGGTATATTTTTGTTATATCTATTTAACTCCTCCGGTGTAACATACATCCGCATTAACCATTTGAAATGTATCAATTTAAGGCGTGCATTTATTGAGTTGGTTTGAGCTTCTGTACAAGCCAATTCCCATTGTTCCTCTGAAATTTCAATTTGCAGATCTTCTTTCCAGTAGTTTAATCTTTTCAGTGAATTTTCACTTGAAGATAGTGTCAATGAGTTATAAAACTCTGAAATAATACCCTTTCTTTTACTATCTTTCATCATCATTTTTTCCAAGGATGAATAAATAGGTCGAGTGAGAGCTTTATTTTGATTTGATCGAATAAAGTTTCTAAGTTGAAGATATTTAAAAAAATGTGTTCTATTGAGATTAAATTTGATCCTCAGCTCTTCAAAAGACATTATGTTGTCTGCACATGGCAAATATAAATCCTGAATCTTTTGTATCCCTTTTAAATTCCATACTTTAAATACAGCGTCCGCTCTCCCTGGTTTAAAATATTGATTACCCCATATTGGACTAAATTGTGACAATAACTGTGGTTCTTTTAAATAGTTTTTAGCTTCACACCATATTTTGATCATATGCTTTACAAATGGATTTTTAACTTGTTTTTGTAATTTTTTTGCCGAATCTGAGTATATGAATATGGGAAGAGGTAAAGGTAAATTGTATGATTCCATTTCAGTCCAGTGAGGGAGATCATTTGATGAAAAATAATATGTCATAGACCTCAGTTGTGCCGACCAATAATACAACATAAAATTTGGACATTTCAGACCTCCACGATCAAATGGTAAATATAATAAAGACAAACGTAATCTAGCCCTCCTGTTGTTCCATATAAATTCCACTAACTTTTTTTTTATTCTTGAGAATAGATCTAAAGGTGGTGATAAGGGAATGTATTGAAATAAATAAAGTATTTTAGGTAAAATATTACTTTTAAGTATATTGATTCTCCCGATCATCGACATTGGTAGTGACATCCATCTCTGAGTTAACTCATTGATATCTGACATTAAGGCTTCATAGTTGACACTGGCGACTGATTCTAGCTTAGGCATAATTTGGATTCCTAAATATTTAAACTGATTTACAACATTGAATTGATTTACCTCAGGGGCTGGGTAATTTCTCTGGGTCTCATTTAGCATTAATATTGAAGATTTAGTTTTATTTATTTTATATCCTGATATTTCCCCAAAATTCTTTATTAAATTCAACAAGGTTGGAATTGATTTTTTTAGATTCGACATAAACAAAATTATATCATCGGCGTACAGGGAGATTTTATGTTCTGTTGGTCCAACTTTAATTCCATATATTTGTGAATATAAACGTATCGCTATCGCTAAAGGTTCAATTGCCATAGTAAACAGTAAAGGTGAAAGTGGACAGCCTTGTCGACATCCTCTATTGATTTTTATTGGTTTTGAAATATTGTTATTTGTTAGGATTTCTGCTGTAGCATTATTGTATATTATTTGAACCCATTTTATGAAATTATTTCCAAGTCCAAACCTTTGTAGGACTTCAAAAAGAAAGGTCCATTCAACTCTATCAAAGGCCTTTTCGGCGTCCAATGATAGGAGAGCTGTATCCGGTGCTTCTTTATTAAAATAAATAATATTAAATAGTCTTCTTACATTATGGAAGCCTTGTCTACCCTTTATAAAGCCATTCTGATCTCGATTAATAATATTTGGTAAAATTTCTTGTATTCGTCTTGCTAAAATTTTACAGATTATCTTAAGGTCGGCGTTTAATAGGCTTATTGGTCTCATATTTTCACATTTATTAGAGGGCTTACCTGGTTTTGGCAACAGTATAATTAAGGCATTATTTATGTATGATGGTAAATTATTATTTTGAAATGCTTCTAAAACCATTTCCAAAAAAGGTTTTATTAATTTATTCTTAAATTTTTTATAAAGGTCAACTGGAAGACCATCTGGTCCTGCACTTTTTCCTGATTTCATATTATCAATGGCTAGCCCAACTTCTTCTTGACTAATTTTAGACTCCAATATCTCCCTGTTTTCATTTGGAATACACGGTATAGATAGTTCGTTCAAAAACCCATTTAGTTTTGTTAAATCAGGTTCATTTTTGGTATCATATAATTTTTCATAGTAATCTCTAAAGGCTCTATTAATTTCTAAAGGATCTATAACTACCTGTCCGTTACTTATAATACTGGTAATTGGTGTTTTAATTTCCAATTGTTTAATCTGCCATGCTAATAATTTTCCTGATTTTTCACCTTGTTCATAAAAAGATTGTTTCAATCTTAGAAGACTCGAGGCAGCTCTATTCGCTGATTTTTTGTCGTATTCAGCTCTCAAAATCAGTAATTCATTCTCCAACCTTGGGTCACTTCCTGCATACACTTTTTCCTGAAGACTTTTTATTTTATGTTCCAATTTAGCTCTCTCCTCTCGAGTCTTCTTAGATTTTGATCCTGTATAACTAATAATATGTCCCCTAATAAAAGCTTTGAAAGCCTCCCACTTTACACATGCTGATGTTTGTGTAGTATTGATGTCAAAGAACTCGTCTATCTGTTTTTCTATATACTTGACAAATTCCTCATCCTGAAGCCATTTATGCTGAAATTGCCATCTACCTGATTCTTTTGTCAATTTTTTATCTACATATATTAGACAACAGGGTGCATGATCAGAGATCACGATGTTATCATAAAAGCAGTTTTGAATCTTGGACCTTAATTCTGTGGAAATCAAAAAATAATCAATACGTGAGAATGTCTTGTAGGTACTGGAATAACAAGAATAGGCTTTAACTTGTGGTTTCATTTCTCTCCATATATCTAACAATCTCAATTCTTTCATAAAATGATTAATAGTCATCCTACATCCAATGTGCGTACAATCCAGTCCTGTTGATCTATCCACGCCTGGATTCAATGTACAATTAAAATCCCCTGCTATTATATGTTGCCCTGTAAGTGATGATAAGATGAGAAATAAATTAGCAAAGAACTTCTGATCATCTATATTGGGACCATATAAGTTCACAAGATTTATATTTTCTAATAGCAAAGAACCTTGAATGATTACATATCTTCCAAATTTGTCTCCAATTACATTTTTCACCTGAAAAGGAACTGATTTATGTATGAGAGTCATAACTCCCCTGGCTCGGGATGAAAATGAAGAGGTGAATACACTTCCCTGCCATCTACTCCTAATTCTTTTAACATCCTCCTCTATCAGATGAGTTTCTTGTAAAAACACAATTCTTGAACCCATGTCCTTTATTTTATTCATAACTTGTTTAAGTTTTTTTAAATTTTGTAGACCTCTGCAATTCCATGAAGTTAAATTAAGATTAACACTTTGGTCCATGATCAATAGAGAGTTTGGGATTACCTTGCAGTGTAAACATGCTCATACAGAGAAGCAAAAACATGAGTGGTTGAACATTCATCCTACAAACTACACACAAACAAATTTCCCCTTCCCACACTTGTGGCAAACCCCCCAAAATCAAAAGAAAAATTCTGTCTCCCGATATAGCCATCGACTGTTCCACACCCACGGGGAACAGCCTAAGCCACTCCTTCTTCATCCTCCCAATCACCCCAACTCTACTGCTTTTAATGACGTAACATTAACTCTCCTCTGTAGTTTTCCAACTTAACTCCAAAATTTTTAACAACTTTGTACATCATAGTTTTTTTTTTGTTTGTTTTGTTTTTGTTTTGTTTTTTTAATATATAATACAATCTATATTTTGTAAACTTACTATTTACTTCAAGTCAGTCAGATGCCTGTGCAAATGCTTAATTATTCTACCTTATATTTTGTTCATGCTTAGCTCCCACCAGTCTCTTCTTCTTCTTTGATCTTCTTGATGAACTCCTGCGCCTCCTCTGGGGTCTTGAAAATGTGGGTTCTGCCCTCATACGTGGTCAGCAGTCTCGCAGGATAGATTACACCATGACGAATCCCAAGGTTGCGCAGCTCCTTACGTACGGGATCAAACTGCTTCCTCAATTGCTGGATTCCTGTGGCCAAATCTGGGTAGAACCGCACCTGCTGGTCCTGGTGTTTAATCTCTCCTTTAGCACGTGCAGCGTTGAAGATCTTCATCCTGTCTCTGTTGCTAAGAAACTTCATAATTAAGGTCCTCGGCGGTCCCTTATCTCTCCGTGGGCCAATACGATGTGCTTTTTCCAGAACCACTGCTGATTGCAACTCCTCGCTGCCCAGCACCTCCGGAATCCACTTTTCCAGAAAGGAACATACGTCCCGACCTTCTGATTCCTCTGGAAGACCCACCAGCCTCAAATTATTCTGTCTCGACCGAGATTCCAAATCCAAAATATTATCTTCCAGAGATTTATTTTTTTTTTCCAAAGTGCGCACCTTTAATTGAAGACGGGTGACGTCATCTTCAGCACTAGCGAGACGGAGCTCCATCTGCGCCGTTCGTTCTACACAGTCACCCAATTCCTTTCTTATTCCTTCCAACGCTGTCATAATCCCATCAAATCTAGAGGAAAAGTCCGCTCTCATTGAACTCATGGCAGCCATCAGCGCATCTGCGCCATTCCCCGCAAACATCGCACCGCCGCCAGCTTCCTCCGCCATATATGGAGTTTTGTTTGCTGCGTCACAGACCTGAAAGTCCGTTAATTTGGACTGTTTCGGCGGCTCGCTTTTTCCTTTTCCTGGTTTTCCAGCCTTAGGCTTCGCCGACATATCCTCGCCCAAATGCTGGGATACGTTCTGTCCCAAATGAGAGAGTTATTTGCCGATTTTTTTTCTCCAGGAGCAGAGCAGAGCGAGACACGTCCGTCCTACGTGGCAGCCATAACCGGAAGTCGCACATTTCACTTTTAATGATTAAATATTTATTCATTGGAGCCCGAATTAATTTGCAATTGCGCCTTCATTGCTTTAAAAAGAAAAGCTTTAAAAAATGTGTTTATTTTTTCCATCTACCAAATGAGTGCTCCTCAAATGTCAAGGTACAAAACACTCTTGCTTTTTCATTTAGTTTCCAATTGCCCCCTTTTTCACTTTCACGCCTCTCAACCTTCTCTGCCTTCATGCCCGCCTCCGGCCCTTGCACGGAGGCGTTTGGATCCTCTTTTGCCTCCTTAATTAGAAGTGATGGGAAGGTGAGGCTTCAGCAGGCACCAAATGAATAGAGTCATCAAGCTACTTTTCAGGACTATAGCACCGCCACTTAAGACGCTTTGTCACCCTGTGATGGGAATTTTAATTGCCTACCTCTTGGCTTATAATTGGAGCCTATGAAGAGGCACTCTCGGAGTCTTTAGGATGTGTACTGCGTATGTGGATTTACAGGATGTTTTCTTGTTGTTGGGGGTGTGGGGGGGGGATTGTGGCGTTCACTTAGGAACAAAAACAAAGCCTGACGACACGCAGAGATAATGTCCTCGTAATCAGATTATTCTTCAGGGTTCGGGGGCTGTCTTTGATGCACATCTTTTGGCAAAAAAAAAACAAAACAAAATGAGGAGGGCGCAGACAGGTGAAAACTCACTGCTGCTGCTTCAAAAAAAAAAAAAAAATAGATGGAGGAGTTCAAACTTCTAAATGCCTCTCATCTCTCATTTTCTCTAATAGCTTGTGAGGTCTTCATTGTGCCGGTGCAGAGAGCTTCTGGCAGCATTCTTGTGTGCATGATCCTTTTGTTTTTGGTGGATTTTTTTTTGTGTGTGTGTGTTGCCAGAGTGGGAGGGGTGAGGCGTCCTGCTGTGTGGAGCTGCAGCTGTCTGTCTGAATGACAGCCCCACTCCTCTCTGATACACCAGTGGGCGCGTGACAGACAGTTGGGCTCATCAGACCGGCGTTTTTTTTGCGCACGCACGCATGCAGGCAGGCACCGCTCGCTCTCTCGTTCCCATTCACGGTGCATCGGTTAAACTGTTTTCAAACAGCTGTTCGGGTTATGCGGTATATGCGCCACTTGTGCAAAACTTTGTGTACCTATAAAATGATTTAAATGTCGGAGAGTTGGGGGCGGTTTAGCATCTGTTAGGATTTTTATTCTTTTCTTGTATCGCTGCGGGCTGCCTCACGCTATGCAACAATGACAGAGTAATGAGGAGTAAGAAAAAAATAAACAAGGTGGCAGAAACTAGGGTTGGGAGAAATAATCATTTTTCCGATGCATCTCGATGCGGATGTAAACGATTCTGAATCGATGCACAAATGTCAAGATTCCAATTATTAAATAAATAACACAATTAATTTGGCTAGAACGAAAAAAATCGGTGCCCAGACCTGCTCGGACTCTATGGCGTTACACAAAAGAAACAAAATGGCGGAGCAGAGTATACTATCGACTTCTTTATTATTAAAAACAAACAAATAGCAGTACGTATAGCAGAAAAAACAGTTGTACAGTGGTGTGAAAAAGTGTTTGCTCCCTTCCTGATTTCTTATTTTTTTGTATTTATCACACTTAAATGTTTCAGATCATCAAACAAATTTAAATATTAGACAAAGATAACACAAGTAAACACAAAATGCAGTTTTTAAATGAAGGCGTTTATTATTAAGGGTAAAAAAAAGCCAACCCTATATGGCCCTGTGTGAAAAAGTGATTGCCCCCTCTTCCTGTTAAAACACAAATTAACTGGTTTATCACATCTTTGGAAAGTTCAACTTCTCTAGCCACACCCAGGCCTGATTACTGCCACACCTGTTCTCGTTCAAGAAATCACTTCAATAGGACCTGCCTGACAAAGTGAAGTAGACCAAAAGATCCTCAAAAGCTAGACGACATGCTGTGATACAAAGAAATTCAGGAACAAATGAGAAACAAAGTAACTGAGATCTGTCAATCTGGAAAAGGTTATAAAGCCATTTCTAAAGCTTTGGGACTCCAGCGAGCCATAGTGAGCGCCATTATCCACAAATGGCGAAAACATGGAACAGTGGTGAACCTTCCCACGAGTGGCCGGCCGACCAAAATTACCCCAAGAGCGCAGCGACGACTCATCCAAGAGGTCACAAAAGACCCCACAACAACATCCAAAGAACTGCAGGCCTCACTTGCCTCAGTTAAGGTCAGTGGGCAAAAATGGCCTGCATGGCAGAGTTCCAAGATGAAAACCACTGCTGAGCAAAAAGAACACTAAGGCTTATTTCAGTTTTGCCAGAAAACATCATCATCCCCAAGACCTTTGGGAAAATACTCTGAGACAAAAGTATGAACTTTTTGGAAGGCATGTGTCCCATTACATCCAGCGTAAAAGTAAGACAGCATTTCAGAAAAAGGAACATCATACTAACAGTAAAATACGGTGGTGGTAGTGTGATAGTTTGGGGTTGTTTTGCTGCTTCAGGACCTGAAAAACTTGCTGTGGTAAATGGAACCATGAATTCTACTGTCTACCAAAAAATCCTGAGGGAGAATGTCTGACCATCTGTTCGTGACTTCAAGCTGAAGCACACTTGGGTTGTGCAGCAGGACAATGATCCAAAACACACCAGCAAGTCCACCTCTGAGTGGCTTAAGAAAAACAAAATGAAGACTTTGGAGTGGCCTTGTCAAAGTCCTGACCTGAACCCGATTGAGATGCTGTGGCATGACCTTAAAAAGGCGGTTCATGGTCGAAAACCCTCCAATGTGGCTGAATTATAACAATTCTGCAAAGATGAGTGGGCCAAAATTCCTTCACAGCGCTGTAAAAGACTCATTGCCAGTTATCACAATCGCTTGATTGCAGTTGTTGCTGCTAAGGGTGGCCCCACCAGTTATTAGGTTTAGGGGGCAATCACTTTTTCACACTGGGCCATGTAGATTTGGATTTTTTTCCCTTAATAATGAACACCTTCATTAAAAAAGTGCATTTTGTGTTTACTTGTGTTATCTTTGTCTAGCATTTAAATTTGTTTGATGATCTGAAACATTTACTGTAAGTGTGGCAAACATACAAAAAAAATAAGAAATCAAGATGGGGGCAAACACTTTTTCACACCACTGCAGCCGTCGTCACCGACTAGAGGTCCACTGAGGAAGCAATGTCAAAACTTCAACACAACTCAAAAAAGGCTAAGCCAATTACAAAATCTATTGCTGCTTTTACTGCCAAGGATTTATGCCCGTATTTCATTGAGAACCAGGGCTTTCGCGCTATGATGTGCACTGTGGAGCCGAGTTACAACGTGTAATATTCTGTGTAAAGCTGTTGGAAAGACTTTTTTTCCCAGTTACCATGAAGTGAAAAAAATATATATATATGTAAGATGACAACAAAGCTGACCTGGAGAAGGTTTTGGCATCCTCCTCCTTCTCTTCTTTTTCTTTATGGGTCGCCATAGCGGATCATCTGTCTCCATCTCACCCTATCCTTTACATCTTTCTCTGTAACACCAGCCCTCTCCATGTCCTCCTTCACTACATCCATGAATCTTCTCTGTGGTCTTCCTCTTTTCCTCCTGCCTGGCAGCTCCATCTTCAGCATCCTTTGTCCAGTATATCCACTATCCCTCCTCTGCACATGTCCAAACCATCTCAGCGTTGCCTCTCTCACTTTGTCTCCAGACTCGCTCAAACTGAGCTCTGATATACTCATTTCTAATCTTGTCCCTCCTAGTCACTCCCAATGAAAATCTTCGCATCTTCAACTCTGCCACCTCCAGCTTCAACTCCTTTTTGTCAGCGCCACCATCTCCAAACCATACATCATAGCAGGTCTCACTACTGTCTTGTAAATCTTCCCTTTCACTCTTGCTACCTTTCTGTCACAAATCACCCGTGACACTCGTCTCCACCCACTCCACCCTGCCTACACTCTCTTCTTCACCTCTTTTGTGCAGTTTCCATTGCATTGGATGGCTGACCCCAGGTATTTAAACTTATCTACTTTCACTACCGCTACTCCTTCCATCTTCACTGTTGCATCTGCCTCCCTCTCATTCACACTCATGTATTCTGTCTTGCTTCTACCGACTTTCATTCCTTTTCTCTCCAGAGCATACCTCCACCTCTCCAGGTACCCTTCCACCTGCTTCCTACTCTCACTGCAGATCAAAATGTCATCTGCAAACATTATGGTCCACAGAGACTCCTGCCTGACCTCGTCTGTCAGCTTGTCCATCGCCATAGCAGACAAGAAAGGGCTCAGAGCCGATCCCTGATGTAATCCCATCCCCACCTTGAATCCATTTGTCACTCCTACAGTGCACTTCACCACCGTCTTGCTGTCCTCATACATGTCATACACCACCCTCACATACTTCTCTGCCACTCCTGACTTTCTTATACAGTACCACACTTCTTCTCCTGGCACCCAATCGTATGCTTTCTTTAGATCCACATAGACACAGTGCAACTACTGCTGACCTTCTCTATACTTCATCAGCACTCTTAGAGCAAACATTGCATATGTAGTACTCTTTCTTGGCATAAAACCATACTGCTGCTCACTGATTGTCACCTCTTCTCTTATCCTGGCTTCAACAACTCTTTCCAATATCTTCATAGTTTGGCTGATCAACTTTATGCCTCAGTAATTACTACAGCTCTGAGCATCATTTTTGATCTTGAAAACTGATACCAAAACACTTTTTTCCACTCCTCGGGCATCCTCTCACTCTCCAAGATTGTGTTAAACAATATGGTTAAAAAGTCCACTGCCATCTCTCCTAAACATCTCCATACCTCCACAGGTATGTCATCTGGACCAACCGCCTCTTCATTCTTCATCCTTTTCAAAGCTGTCCTCATTTCCGCCTTGCCAATTCTCAGGACTTCCTTGTTCACTATCTTTCCTTCATCCATCCTCCTCTCTCTCTCTCTCTCCCTCTCTCTCATTTTCTTTATTCATCAGCTCTTCAAAGTACTCCTTCCACCTTCTCAACACACTTTCGTCATTTGTTAGTACATTACCATTTCTGTCCTTAGTCAACCTGTCAAGCAGCAGAGCCACCAGGAGTTCTGTTAACAATAACTGTAAAATATTCCACCGCAGAACCACATTTGGACAAACAGCTTTCTCTATAAAGGGCAGTCACATCTGGAACACAATGCCAAATGAAATTAAAATAATAACGGACCTTAAAACATTCACTAAAAATGTTAAAAACTGGCTGAAAAATAAACAAGAATGTACCCATGTATGAAATGATTGTCTGCAGGGTGAGAGTGAATGAAGGGAAGGAATGAATGTGTTTGTTTATAGTGAGTGACGAAGGGAGGGAGGCCTGAAATAGGCAAATGTGTGTCAGGTTGTTATATTTGTGTATTTATAATATTTATAATATTTATAATTGTGTATTTATAATGTATTTATGTTTTTTGCATTGATGTATGTGGTTATTGTGTATTCCTTTTCTTTTCTTTCCTTTTCTTTTTTTTTCTTTTTACTTGTTTCTCCTTTCTAAAGCCCATCCAGGGACAAGAGTTGCAAATTAGCTAATAGCTATACACTCTGTGCAACACATCAGAATGATTGTCATTGATTAATTGTCTATGTTTATTGCACTGTCCCTGTCAAATAAACAAATCTATCTATCTATCTAACCTAACCTGCTGTACATCTTTTCCAGCTCGATCTCTCTGTCTTGCCACTCGATACAAATCCTTTTCTCCTTCCTTAGTGTCCAGCCTCTCATACAACTCACTATATGCCTTATCCTTTCCCTTTGCCACCTCCCTCCCTTTGCCACCTCCCTCTATGCGCCTAGATTCCAAATACTCCTGTCTACTTTCTTCATCTCCCTGACTATCAAACTTTTTCTTTGCTAACCTCTTCCTTTGGATACTTTCATGTACCTCCTCATTCCACCACCAAGTCTCCTTGTCTCCCTTCCTCTATTCACTGGATACACCACATACAGTACCTTTCTACCCATTTCCCTCAATACTTCTGCTGTACTTTCCCAGTCATCTGGTAATTCTTCCCTACCACCCAGAACCTGTATCAACTCCTTCCTGAACTCTGTGTGATGTTCTTCCTTCTGTAACTTCCCCCACTTAATCTTTGGATCTACCTTCACTCTCTTCCTCTTCTTGCTTTCCAAAGTTATCGTATAGACCACCATCTGATGCTGTCTAGCTACATTCTCCCCTGCCACCACCTTGCAGTCTCCTGTCTCTTTCAGATTTCTCTTTATGCATAAGCTGTACTCCACCTGTGTGTACCTTCCTCCACTCTTGTAAGTCACCCTACAGTATGTTCCTCTCTCTTCTTGAAGTATGTGTTCACCACAGCTGGCTGCCCCCAGATGAAAATCCACAGAACAGGTATGTGGGACTGTAATGTTCTGAATGAGGCTTTAGAAAATTATGAATCAGTGTTGTGATTCCCCGTGCGCTTTTACGCAGCGCACGGAGTTGAAGAGAGATGGATTTATGTGCAGGGTTACACCACAAACACATTTATTAAAGGAAAGACAAACAGTTCCAAAAATAGTGCAGACATGCAAAAAATGGCAAACAGAATACACTTACAGATGAACATGGCGGGATGTGTTGCGGGCAAACCACAGCATAATGTGGCTAGAACAAGCCACGGCGTAACATGGTGTGAAAATGACAGAAACAATAATCCAGCAACGTAGTAAAGAACAAGAGCTGTCTAAATACACATACTAAATGAACGAATGATTGGGAACACCTGAGTGCGGGAACGAGGCAGTAATCAGAGAGACAGGAGAACAGCTGAGTGTCAGGAGAGGGGGAGTGGTCTGGCTGGCGGATTGACAGGCAACGCCCACACCAAGTGCAGACTACAATGTGCTGCCTGACAACCCGTCAGTCAGAACCAAACAACACAACAACTCAGGCATGGATTGCAAAACAACTCATGACCTGACAAAGGTAAACTAAACAGTGACCATGAGACATATAAACATATACAGATGAAAAATAAGACACACAGAGGAGAGTCATGGAACCGAACCAGGAAGACAAACTGGCATGGTTCATGACAGAGCCCCCCTCTCAAGGGGTGGACACCAGATACCCAGCATAACATCACAAAAGAAAAGAACCCCCCCCCCAGCAGGAACAACAACAATAATCAACCCAGGGCGGGTGGTAAAGGGAAACAGGTCAGGAGGGAACAAAAAGAACAAATAAAAACAACCCCGCTCAGGGCTCACAACAGAAAAACCACAATTAACCCCCCCCCCCCCCAAGTCCAAAAGCATGGAGGCTCAGGAGGCTGCTCCGAGTCCCAGGCCCAGCAGACAGTCCGGCGAACAGAGTCCGGTGGCCTGTTGGAAAACATTGGCCACCTGACCAAGAGACTCAGTCCTTCAGGCGGCTGGTCAGCGCTGTTGAGCCACCAGGACCGGGGGAGTGAAGAAGGAGGTGGCCTGCCCACCGGGAGGCTCACTGGTGGGTGACCGGACCGTAGGAAGGGAACCTCCACGGTGTCAGACAAGGAAGAGGAGGGGGCCATGGTGGCATCTACCTGAGGAGAGGAGAGGGCCATGACAGCATCTGGCAGAGGAGAGAAGGCCCCGGTGTCCTCATGCTGGCCGGCAGCACCCTCGGTGGTCCCGGCTTGGGACACAGCTGCACCCACGATGGTCCTGGCCTGGGACACCGTTACATCTGTGGTGGGCCCCAACTGGGCCAGCATAGCACCTACGGGGGTCCCAGCCTGAGACACTGCTGCACCCACGACGGTCCCGGTCCGGGACATGGCTGCACCCGCGGGGAGACCCCTGGCGGTGGTGGAAAAACAGACGAGAGCACTTGCCTGGACTCAGGCTCCACCGCTGTCCAGGACTCCGTTGATCCTGATGACGATGTCTTGGGCCTGCCCTCGAAAACATCCAGCACAGGTTTCACTTCTGCTGTGGCCTCCGCAGCAGGTTCGATGAAGTTTGCAGTCCGATTGGCCCTGGGCACGGTGACCCACTCGGCGATTCTTCCGGTGTGGTAGCCGGGGATACGCTCACCACTGGCACCAAACTATGGTCCTCTAGGGCCACGGCCCCCTCCTCCCTCTGACGGCTCTGTGTCCTGAACAGCAGAGAGAGCTCAGGGGATTGCAACCCCTGGGCCTCTCTACCAGGATTCAGGCTATGCACATTGTGAGGAATTAAAGAAGTAAATGCCACTTGCCTGTAATCCTGAAGTTCAATGTCTCCTGCTGCAACTGGTAAACCGTCATCCCTCTCCATGTCTGTAGCAGGCCAATGCTCCTCAGTTGGCCACAGAGGAGCCGCTTCAGCAGGCACAGAGGTGGATGGAATGGGTGAAGAGGCTGCCTCCCCCAACTTGGCGAAGGTAAATGTCAAGGAGGAGGCGGCTGTCGGTGAGGTAGCTGAAGGACACCGTAGCCGCACTGCAGGACTCTCCCCCTCTAATGAAGAAAGGCTCGCTGGCGTCGAAGCAGCAGGATGTTCCTGCCGAGCCCTCTGGGATTGGTGGCGACGAGAGGAAGCAGGCGGCGTAAGCTCTGGTTCCCTTGGTGAAAGCTCCTCCTGTGTCTGGAATTCTCCTCCCGGGATGGACGGTGGCATGGAAGAAACGGGAGAGACAGGCGGACAATCAAGAACAGCAGCTGACAATTCATCAGGAATCAGGCAAGCAGTCTCAGGTGAGAGTAAAGGTGACTGAATGAGCACTTGGCTGAATTCCTGGGAAGTGATGAAGTCAGCTGTCGTCTCGGGGTCGAAGAGTTGCGGAGGCCTAGAAGTCGGCGTGCACTCGTCTTCGGACTGAGGCTCTGGCCCCCTCGGGGAATACTCTTCCAACCTCCCGGCCAACTCTGGGAGGAGCCACGGCTTCGCCTCCAGGAGGAGGTCTGTGCCAGGAGAACCAGTCTGCATTCCTCCAGCTCCTCCGGAGGCAGAGCGGGCCATGGCTCAGGAAGAGGAAGCAGGTCTGTTGTCGAAGAGGCTGGAGGCTTCTTTCGATGACGGCGCTTCCTCTTCGCTGTGGACGGTTCGGGCACCAGATGAGCCCCCGCTATAGGCTCATCACTAGGCAGCGAGTAAAATGCACGGAGAAGCTCCGTAGCATCGTAGGAAGAAGGCTGCGGGGCTCAAACGCTGAAAGCTCCTCATCCAGTTCCTCGCATTACAGAGCAAAGATACACCGGAGAATCTCCATTGCCTCTGGATGGTCCCAAAGGCTGTCCCTGTCTATAATCCTTACCGCCGTGTCCTGAGCCCGTCGAGCTGTCTCGGGGGAACATGGCTCCAGTGTCCACAAAAGAATCTCCTCCAGGAAACACAGTGAGCGCAGCTCCCTCTCAGCCATACCACCCAGAACTCAGGCGAGTGAAAATAGGAAAAAAAAAAGGAAAAAATAAACGTCTGGGTGTACCCCGCTAAATCCTTTAATGGCTGGAATATTCTGTCGTGATTCCCCGTGCACTTTTATGCAGCACACGGAGAAGAGAGACAGATTTACATGCAGGGTTAAACCACAAACACATTTATTAAAGGAACCCCTTCACTGAACCGAGTCAAACAAATGCAAAACGGACAGGTGGTGGTCTTGGCGCCTTCATTCTCTGAGAGCAGAAGTCTCTCTCTGGTTCGGCCTTCCGACCGTGTGCCTCCGGTCCTCCGGGACCCTGCATATGCAGCACAGCAGCCAGTGGTCTCCAGTCTCTGAACAGCCCCGCGTGTGCTACGGGGTTCCAAAATACAGTAAACCCAGAAGTGGAAAACTGCGGTCAGCTACAATTGGTTTCGCCCCTTTCCGGCAAGGGACGCTGACTGTCAGCGTAGTCAGTGGTAGGTAGAGGAGTGTTGGACAGTATTGTTTCTCATCGCAGGAGCCTCGGTGACGGTCTGAGCTGGTCCTCTCAGCTCATTATCTCACCAGATCACTGAGGGCCCCATTCAAGCCGGGTAACCGCTCTCCCCTCACTCACTCCTCTCTACTTCTAATCCGTTCTCTCCCTGTCTCAAACATGCTGCTCCTCGGCTCCTCCCTCTTCCCCTGAGGTAGTGAACTCAGGTCTGTAGCCATGCCCAGTGCTTAGCCTGATTGGTTAATGTTATAACCTATCAGGCTAAGCAGGAATGCTTACATAGCTAGAAACGCTCTGTCCAAAGTTGCCTGTTTGGGGGGGCTGGAGCTTAACTGGAAATTCACAGCAGAAAAACACAGACTTGGGACTGCAGTCAGATTTTGCTCTGGATACGTCTTGTAAGTCACAAAAAAAACATGCTACAGACATGTTAACAACAGAAAAAAACGGGATTTTTGGCAGTGTCACTTTAAAAGTAAGAACTTGTCACACAGTGGGAGGGGAAAAAAATCCTGAAAAAAAAAGACGGATCGAGAATCATAATCGGCTCAGATCGTTAGGTGCCTAAAGATTCTCACCCTGCAGAAACCCAACATTAGGTTATATAATCTGTTATGGATAAGGAGCATGTATTGTTCTCCTTTTTGCACTTGGTCTATTTATGTGATTCAGCTTTTCGTTACCAAAGACAAACTTTCACCTGTTAATTTAAACGTCGTCGCCTTCATCTCAGCTTGACTTCCACCCACACACCTGTTATACAATTTTTACAGAGACTCAGAAAAAAAAAAAAGAAGCAGCAGATCGATCAAGATATTAAAAGAAATAAAGCTTTAACAGTGTCGTGTTGACACTGTGATGGCGGCTCCCGTTCTCAGTACCCAAAAACTGCATTTCGCTCACAGTGCTCACCTCTCTGCATCCCCCGGCTTCTAAATTCATTTCCCATCTCCTTTGCTCTCTTTATGCATCCATCTCGGAGGCCTGTGCAACTCCGCGGGGACCGGCCACCTAAAGCCCAGCCAATAAACCTCTCAGGATATTGAAATGCCAATCCTCCCTCCGTGACCCGCACCTCCGCCCTGTCTCTACAGCTCCGTGCAGGCCCATCTTCTATCCTGCCTCAGCTAGAAGGGCTTTGGATGCATCATCGAGGGCAGAGACATTCAACCTGAGCGCGCTTTGATCGCACACTCAAAGACACAATTCTGGAGCAAGGTGTCATTACCTTTGCGCAGAACAAACAAATCAAGGATGAAGGAATGTGCAGAGTGGATGCAACACAATCATGGGAATATGATGCGTGTATTCATACATATATACATCCCTAATCCACAGCTGTATGAAGGTCCCCATGAGCCTTGGGCAAAACTGATCCCCCCTCACCCAGCCTGCCCAACTGCATTCTCCATCCCCTCACCTCTTCTTTTTCTCCCCATTATCCCTCCATCCATACTTGACACACCGTACTAAACTCCCCCGTCTCCCTGCAGTGGCCTGGAGAGTCCCGATAAAACCTCGTCATCTGGGGAAAAAAATCTTCTCTGTTGTGCACGTATTTCCAGTAGTGAAAATGCATCTGAAGCGGACCGTTTCCTGTCATGCAGTACATGCAGAAGAGGACAACTGTGGAAAACATCCCGACTCGATTACCCCAGAGGTGTCCAAAATTCATGCTTGAAAATGGCTTCTGTCTGCACACTTTCTTCCCCAGTTGTGTCATACCTTAAAGATGTCAGCTTGCTTCACCTTGAGCTGCCAGTTGTAAATGCCACCCACCGCTAACAAGGTCACTGCGCTCAGAAGACAAGCATGTAAAAAAATAGAGGGAGAAAATATAGGGGATAGGGTTCTTTTACACAGCATGGAGACCGGATAGCCTGATTGCTCAACGATCTCCTAAAGCCTCAAAAAAGCAGTTGCTGTGTAAATGTTTGGGAGATCAAAAATTCAACTTTTGACAACTTTCATGGCAATCTATAGAGATCTTTGAAAAATCCTAGCTATATCGCTGAGAGACCAGGAGAGATCGCTGAGAGACCAGGAAAGATTATTGGGAGAACATTGAGAGTTTCTTGGATGACCAAGGTGGTTGCCGAGTGTTTGACAGGTTTCTAGTGCTCTTCTACCACCTTTACACAGCAGTGGAGATTGTTGAAAGATCATTGAGTGATGAAAGAAATGGCCAAATCTCTCAACAATCTTTCAATGATCTCTCAGCAATCACCAAGGTGTCTCAATGATCTCTCACCCCCGTTTCTCACGGAGCCACGAATGATGGCAAACATGGGAATTTGGGGGTTCGTCAGGGTTTGTAAAAGGTTGCCAAACAGGTTGCAAACAATTTTTAAGGTCTGAAACAGTTTTTCTTACCAAAAATATTTGAATATGTTTGAATTTTCGGACGAATGTATTTTTCCGCAAACAGTTGCAAAAGTTTGTAAAAAAGCTGTAAGCGTTTGTAAATGGTTGTAACACATTTGCAAATGGTTGTAACATGTCGCTACAGTTCTTTTTGGTTCACCAAGTACTGAACACGAACCACTAGATGGTCTGACTGATAGTTTGGTGTTTTATTACTGTATGTGAATAACTTTGTCTGAACAAAATCTACAGGTCTCCCAGTCCATGACTCTTCCTAAATATGTGGGTTTTATGTTTTCTGATATCTGAAATGTATTAAAATAAAACATAGATTATTTCAGAGCATTTATTCCTTGGACTGCCACCCACCGTCATTTAGACCACAGCTGATCACAGCTGTGACCATATAAGATAAGATAAGATAAGATAAGATAAGCCTTTATTAGTTCCACAACAGGGAAATTCCAGGATTGCAACAGCACAGGGATAGCAACACTCAGAGCAACAATAAGGAATTATGGCCATATAAGGAGTGTTTCAATTTTCAGGGATGTTTTTGCAGTCTGTGCTTTTTTAAAATTTTTGTTGTCTATATATTACATTATACAGTATATCCTGATCTGGGAGAGACAACAGGAGAGAAGAGGTAGAGGAATCACCATTTAATTCACCAGATAACCACCAAATATGGATAGAGAAAAAAACTCCAAACAGCCTCCGAGCCTGAAAAAAAAAGCTTACCGTTTGCTGACACATTTGTTAGTAGGCCTATGTCCACTCCAGATAGGAAGCGCTACTTCACAGACATTATTTTGTGAATACAAATTGATTTTGTATACATGCAAACAAATGAAATTAAAAAAGAACCAAAGACAAAAGAATTATAGTCTCAACAGTGCAATCTCCCAGCGTCAGCTGCTGTCCTTCCGCACCATACCTACAGACTGCATCACTTACAGGGAGAACAATTGTAAGGCTCTAGACTTTTATTATAATTCCAAACATGAACATACAGTAAGCAAAGCTGAAAATAATAATATCAATCCAATAAATCTCAACAGAAACGACAGAAAGAGCAGCTCTTCCAATGAGCACTCACACACCGTCTCCAGATGAAGATAGGGCTCCCTATATTTACATGCTGAGTTATAAAAGATATAGTGTAGCCTATATTTAGCCTAAGCGTGTGTGGTCTATCTTTGCGTTTTGCAGTGTGGAGCTCATGTGAGCAGGGATGAGGTGGGAAGTTTTTACCCCAGCTGTGCACAGTAGGTTTTGGCCTGTGGTGCCACAGTAAATACCCGTCAATCCAGGCAGAGTTATATTGTGGGTTTTTTTGTTCATATATTTTGTTATTCAGTATATGTTCTGTATAGCTTCTACAGGCATCTGTCTCTCACAGTGGTCAGGAGAAACAATGCTGGGGAGGGTTTGTGCACCCTGTTTTATTGGGTTGGATCTAAGATTCACCCGACATTCGCCTAGTATTTTAGCTGGAGTTGGCAAAAGTCTCAAACGTTCTCAAACAGTGGCAAAAGAATTGCAAATAGTTGCTAATCATTCTAAATGCTGTTGCTAACATTTGTTAATAGTTGTTAATGTTTGCCAGCTGCTTTGGGAAAGAGTTGTTGAAGCCAGGTTAAGAGGAGAGGTGAAAATCAGTGAGCAGTGGTATGGTTTCATGCCAAGAAAGAGTACTACAGATGCAATGTTTGCTCTAAGAGTGTTGATGGAGAAGTACAGAGGTCAGAAGGAGTTGCACTGTGTCTTTGTGGATCTAGAGAAAGTATATGATAAGGTGCCAAGAAAGGAAGTGTGGTACTGCTTGAGGAAGTCAGGAGTGGCAGAGAAGTGTGTGAGGGTGGTGCAGGACATGTATGAGGACAGTGTGTGCTGTAGGAGTGACAGATGGATTCAAGGTGGGGGTGGGGTTACGTCAGGGATCGGCTCTGAGCCCCTTCTTGTTTGCCATGGTGATGGACAGACTGACAGACGAGGTCAGGCAGGAGTCTCCGGGGACCATGATGTTTGCAGATGACATTATGATCTGTAGTGAGAATAGGGATCAGGTGGAAGAAAACCTGGAGAGGTGGAGGTATGCTCTGGAGAGAAGAGGAATGAAAGTCAGCCGAAGCAAGACGGAATACATGAGTATTCTGGGATAAACCATTCAAAGCAATGGAAGATGCACAAGAGAGGTGAAGAAGAGAGTAGAGGCAGGGTGGAGTGGGTGGCGATGAGTGTCAGGGGTGATTTGTGACAGAAGAGTAACAGCAAGAGTGAAAGGGAAGATTTACAAGATGGTAGTGAGACCTGCTATCGTATGGTTTGGAGACGGTGGTGATGACAAAAATACAGGACGTGGAGTTGGAGGTGGCAGAGTTGAAGATGCTAACATTTCATTGGGACAGCTCAGGTTGAGCGAGTTTGGAGACAAAGTAAGAGAGGCAAGGCTGAGATGGTTTGGACATGTGCGGAGGAGGGATAGTGGATATATTGGACAAAGGATGTTGAAGATGGAGCTGCCAGGGAGGAGTAAAAGAGGAAGACCACAGAGAAGATTAATGGAGGACTTGGAGAGGGTTGGTGTTAACGAGGAAGATGCATGGGATAGGGTGAGATGGAGACAGCTGATCCGCTGTGGCGCTCCCT
Organism: Pholidichthys leucotaenia; assembly: GCA_020510985.1. Lineage (NCBI taxonomy): Eukaryota > Metazoa > Chordata > Actinopteri > Cichliformes > Pholidichthyidae > Pholidichthys > Pholidichthys leucotaenia. The sequence goes on along the minus strand of CM035839.1, from coordinate 73,882,057 downwards.
TTAGGGATCGCCACAGCGGATCAGCCAGCTGCTTTCACAAATACAAACACTTGCGTCAATGTTGCAAATAGTTCTTAAAGGTTGCTAAATATTAATTGTTGCTAATGACAGAGGTGAACCCTGATGTTCGTGAAGATTCCTCAGAAAAGTTGGTGAATCCAAAAATCGTCATATTCGTCTATATTCGCCACACTATGAGATACTACCCTTAGTGATCTTTGAGTGATCGCCACAGTCACCATGGTGTCCTCAAAGTTTTGACTCAGTCCAAAACAATCTCTCAATAGTCACAAAAGGAAAGTGATCTCTCAACAAGCACTCAGTGATCTCTCAGCAATCTTCACCATGGACTTTCAATGAAGTTTACTTGTCTGTCATCAAATGCTCAGAGATCCCCCACTGATCTCCCAGTCATCTCTACCTTCGGAGTGGAAAAATTTGGTGTTCATCGAAAGATCACTGGGAGATCATTGGGACACTGATTAGATTGTTGAGCACTCCTTGACCACTCAACAATTTTGTCAGTCTCCCAATGATCTCTCAGAGATCTTTCAATGAACACCAAAATTTTCCATCCAGAAGGTAGAAATGACTAAGGGATCGCTGAGCGTTTGATGAAAGGTGAATAGAGTTCATTGAAAGACCACAGCGGAGATTGTTGAGAGATCACTGGGAGATCGATGAGATCGTTGAGCGCTCTTTGAGATACTGTTATGCTTTCCTTTAATGATCATTGAGAGATTGTCTTAGAATGAGTAAAAACTTTGAGGACAGTGGAAATCACTGAATCATCGATATATCATTGCGAGATCTGCTGAGAGATCTGGCCATTTTTTCATCATTCAACAATCTCTCAATGATCTCCACCCTCTATAACGGGAATAATAGGTGTCAAGATTAAAAAAAGCACATAGAAAAGTATAGAGGTGAAGCAAGAGAGGGCAGCGGCAATTACGCTAAGACAGGCGGTGAAAAAGGAGAAGGGAGCGGAAAGAGTGGCAGAGGATATGGAGGCAGGAGGAAGGAGGGGGAGAGAAATGACCATCTAAGAATAGTGAGTTTATGTGGAGAGCCGAAAAGGATATGAGGAAATGAGGAAGGAAATAAGAGGGTAAAAAAAGAAGAGAGTGGATTACACGGGGGGAAGGAATGAGCTTAAGAAAAAGAACAAAGTAATAAAGACACAATGAGGTGGTGAGAGAGAGAGAAAAGGTTAGAGTGCAAATCTGCAGGTATGCGTGCTAGCTTTGCTCCAAATCCCTGCTGCAGTATTTAGAAAGGTCAGCCAGTTTTGATATGTAAAGTCTCAGCGGAGAGGTGCACACACAAAGATGAGGTCTGGACAGGTGCTTTTTTGTATTCGAGGTGTGATCTGAGCATTGTGGACAATCCAGTAATGAAGGCTTGGTCCTACAGACGAACGGCCTCACTCTGATAACTCCTCTGAGCAGCAACTATCATCCTCTGACAGTCTCCTGAACTTGTCCTGCAGTGAAAATATTAAACCAGTAATTCCATTCATTTTTAGACTTTGTAATTATCTCCCACACTAAAAGAGATTATTTCTCTCAGGATAAAAAAGTGATCCACAGCTGAACAGAGCTGTCGACTGGTATGTGGCCACTAAAGGCACAGCAACCACTTCTAAAACCCATTTCAAAACTGGACAACTTTTTTCCCCCCCGCTCCAAAGCTCTGTCTGTCTCCCGCCGCACACACAGACAGTATTAAACACCCTGCACTAAATGTCAGTCCAAATCCTCCCTGACACACAAAGTCCCTTGAAACCCCAGCAAACACACTCTCTTAACCCTTGTCCAATCCTCCCGGACGTCACGGTCAGTGGCACACCTCCCGACCCTAATACCCCATGAAAACCAGAAATCAACGCCGTGGGAACTGCTGACAGGACAGACAGTCAGACAGGGCAGCAGGGGATAAAAGCGAGAAGGACTGAAAGAGGCGAGGGGGACAGGGAAAGTAATCACCACAGGTATGTCCTGTCTGATAAAGTGTGTCCCTACCATTGGAGTTTGGAGTTTAATGACATGCTAAATCCATGCATGGAGCTGAAGAGTTACCTTCAGTAAGTCACGTTTACTGTCAGACTAGGAGACGATCAGAACAATAAGCACAGAACCATCTACTCTCAACCTGTACAAATTGATACGAAGTGATGAGATGTTTTCCAAGAACTTAGTGGACCAATAAAGAACAACTTTCCACCACTCACTGATTTGGTCATGACCATGACATCTCTGGAGGCTTCCTGGGCCTACCTAAATGATTGGGGACCCCTGGGGAAACTCCAGACACACGTCAGAATCTGTACCACAGCTCCTCTGGTCTGGGAAGCCTTAAAATCTCCATGAGCCCCCACAGGATGTGGCAGGTGTTAGCAGAAGGCTAACTGGACGCCAATGCTGACAGCAGAGCAGGCGAGGAAAAGGAGCAGAGCGAAGAATAAGCATCAGATTTCCCTTTATCATGTAACCGGAAATACTTGAAGGCCTTTGTTCTGTGCTGTTCAGCCACTGAGTTCTGTTCACAAGTTCCATACAACCAGATGGGCATCTAGCATCTATAATAACAAATAACAAAGTGGCTATATTATATATGAATATGGCACATTATTGTGAAGTGTGGGGTGGTGATGTGCACTTCCCGTCACGTCACCGCACCGCCATATTTAAGGCGGAGGGCATCCATATTCTGCCTCTTTGCCGGATGCCTACACTGGTGCATACCGTGTACTGCTCTGTACATAGTTCCTTTAATAAAGCTGTGTTGGCCAACCATCATCGTGCCTCATCCTTCACCCAGGTATTTCCATACATAACATTTGTCGATCAAGGATTAACACATGAAGGCATGCATTACACCACTTTGTCCCTTTCTCGAGCTCCCAGGTAAACCACCGGTTTTATGGACGCATTGGCTGGAGGCCTATCAGACGTATATTACGGCGCTGGACCTCGGGAAGCCCGATGGGGTGAGAGCGCAAGTGCTTTTCATTCACAACCTGGGTATTGAGGGCCGAAGGGTCCTGCCGACGCTCGGCACAGTGAATTCATACGAGGAAGTTGTGGAGCTGCTAGCTAAATGTTTCTCCACCCCAGACAACGTGACTGTTCGGAGAATTTGTTTTCACCAGCGATGCCAGCGGGTAGGTGAGCCTATCCGCCAGTATGTGATTGACTTGAAGCAGCTAGCCAGCGAGTGTTGTTTTGGACCACTTGAAGATGAAACAGTATGCGACCAACTAGCAAAACACATGTGCAATGCTGAGCTGCGTGCTAGGCTATTAATGGCGCCTAATGACTTAACGTTAGCTAAAACAATGGAGCTAGCTCTCCAGTGGGAAGCCATTGATAAGCTAGCTGTAGCACTAAATTGGCGCCAGCCACAGAAGATGCCGGAGTCGCTTGCCTCAGCTAATGCTGCGGACCCTGATAGCTCGGATAGCTCGGATGAGGATTTCTGGGAAATCAGTGCTGCCAGCCAAAGGTCTGCCCTAGGAAACTCCCATTGCAGGGGTTGTGGGTCCATGACGCACCACCATACAGGTAAGAAATGCCCTGGTAGAGGAAAACGTTGTGGTAGATGTGGACGCTTGAATTATTAAACCAGGGTGTGCCGTTTATCTTACCCAGGGAACCCAAGGGAGAAATCACCCTGCTCGCCCCCGACGGACACTGGGAGCTACGAACTACGAAGAGCTAACGGACGCCACGGCGGTCAAGCAGGCCCAGTTTCACACAGGTTCGGCATGGGTGGGTCTCAGTACCGGCGCTTGGGACATGGTGGGGGGGGGGGGTACCGAGCGTGCCAGCGAGGCGCCTGCGCCGGCAAGGGACACCAAGTTACTAGCCCCAGATATCCCCGGTACTTGGCCACAGTTGGGTGGGGGTCTGTAGCTACAATGGTGAATGCTACAATGTTTATAGAAGAGGACGGGCCAGACCAACGAGCATGGAGTTACCGCATGCCCAGCAGCAGCACATTGGGCCAAATAAAATTCCACTCCAGGTTATGGACTTTGTTCAGGTTTGGGGTGAAGGATGGCCACGGCGAAGATGGGCCAAACGACAGCCAGCAAAACATCGAGGGTGTTTGTGCGTGCTTCGGGTTGTCCGACGGCTCGTTGAGGCACACCAATCAGCTTCGGCGTGTCCAGGAAGACGCTCCAGGTGGCAAGGCTGGACGGGAGTCGGTGACGGCGGTGTGGGATCCAGTCTCCGTCATCCAGAGGACTGGCCATCGCTCCAGGGGTCTGCAGTCTCCAGGGGCGCACCTGCTGAAGGGCTGCCCTGGACCCCCCCCCCCCATGCAAGTTCCATTTTTTTCACCCAAATGACTGTGCCGTAGCACTATGTTTATAGTTCTTGTGTTCTGATATATATTTTGTGTCATAAGGGATTGTTTTGTGTGTTTTGTTTAGTTTAGGAGCATGGTGTAATTTTAGTTTATAAGATAAGATAAGATAAGCCTTTATTAGTCCCACAATGGGGAAATTCCAGGATTGCAACAGCACAGGGACAGCAACACTCAGAGCAACAATCAAGAAGACAAGAAAAACAAGAGCAGCGAATATACATATGTACACATAAATATATATACACACAGTGCGGAGCATTGTAGCTAGATGGAATAAACAGCATAACTGTCTACTTAGTTATCCCACATAGTATGAATATGTACCCACACATATTGTCACCCTCTGTAGCGACTGATGTTGTCCTAGTTGTATACTGGAGGGGACCATTGTGTAAGTCTATTGCGTCTTTTGCATTCAATACTATTAGGTCGTCACGTTTTTTTGCTATCTCTGCGAGCAGCCCTGCTTAGGTTATACAGTCTGACAGCCGTAGGAAGGAAGGACCTGCGAAACCTCTCGGTTACGCACCTAGGATGATGTAGTCTACTGCTTAATTAGCTCTTCAATGCGTTCAATATGTCCTGCATAGGGTGGGACTCGGACTCCAGCAGAGATGACAGTTTAGCCACCGTCCTTCTCTCTCCTATCTCCTCCACCGGATCAAGGCGCTGCCCCAGGACGGAGCTAGCTTTCTTGATCAGTTTGTTCAGTCTCTTCCTATCGGCTGCAGTAATGCCACTGCCCCAGCAGACCACTCCAAAAGTGATGGCTGATGCCACCACCGTGTCGTAGAATGTCTTCAGCAGCACCCCTTGTACACCAAAAGACCTGAGTCTCCTCAGTAGGAACAGCCTGTGCTGTCCCTTCTTGTAGAGTGCATCGATATTGTGTGACCAGTCTAGTTTATTGTTCAGATGAACACCCAGGTACTTGTAGGATGTCACCATCTCAATGTTTGTTCCCTGGATGTTCACTGGTGCTGTGAGGGGTTGTCCTTGCCTGCGGCAGTCCACCACCAGCTCCTTAGTTTTCCTCGCGTTGATCTGGAGGCAGTTCCGATGGCACCAGTCCACAAAGTCCTCTGTACTCAGCTTCATCTCCGTTGGAGGTGAGGCCGACGATCGCAGAGTCATCAGAGAACTTCTGTAGATGGCAGTGTGTTGTGTTGTGCGAGAAGTCCGCAGTATAAAGGGTGAACAGGAAGGGAGCCAAAACCGTTCCCTGGGGGGGCCCCCGTGCTACCGATGATCGTGTCGGACACAGAGTCCCGGGTTTTCACAAACTGTGGCCTGTTAGTGAGGTAGTCCAGGATCCATGATGACAGGTGCTGGTCCACCCCTGCGCACAGCAGCTTGTCCTTCAGGATCATCGGTTGGATGGTGTTGAAAGCACTGGAGAAGTCAAAAAACATGACCCTCACCGCATTCCCGGGCTTCTCCAGGTGGGACAGAGAATGGTGAAGGAGGAAGATCACTGCATCCTCCACCCCAATGCCATGCTGGTAGGCGAACTGGAGTGGATCCATCGCTGGTCCCACCAGGGGGCGGAGGTGAGCAAGGAGCAGTCTCTCCAGGGTCTTCATCATGTGAGATGTCAGGGCCACTGGTCTGTAGCTGTTCAGGTCTTTGGGGTGGGAAGTCTTTGGTACAGGTACCACACAAGATGTTTTCCACAACTGTGGTACCCTCCCCAGCTTCAGGCTCAGGTTGAAGATGTGCTCCACAATCCCACACAGCTGGTCTGCACAGGACTTGAGGAGCTTCGCGCTGATGCCGTCCGGTCCCAAGGTCTTCCTCGCCTTGATCTTCCTCAGCTCCGTCCTCACCTGGGTCTTAGTGAGGGTCATGTTGGGGGGCTGTGTGCTGGGAGTAGGGGGGGGGGGTGTTGGTGGAGTGGGGTGTGGGTAGCAGGACTCGATGTCTTTAAAGGCAGCAGTGGTTGTTGTGCAGTCGGGGGGGGGAGGGCGGTTGGTCAAACCTATTAAACCTATTAAAAAACAGGTTCAGATTGTTCACCCACTCCCTGCCCCCCGTGGCTTGGGAGGAGGTATTCTGGAGCCCAGAGATGGTTTTAAGGTTTCTCCAGACCCCACCGATGTCGCTCCGTTGCAGCTTGTCCTCCATCTTCTTCCTGAAGCTGTCCTTGCCTTCTCTGATCTTCCTCCTCAGCTCCCTCTGTACGGACTTCAGCATCTCCCTGTTCCCCGACCTGAAGATCCTCTTCTCTCTCAGAAGTGTTTTTATCTCAGGGTTGATCCAGGGTTTGTTGTTCCAGCAACACCGTATGGTCTTGGTGGGTACGGTGTTGTCCACACAGAAGCTGATGTAGTCCGTGATGGTGTGAGTGAGGCCATCGATGTCCTCACCATGTGGATTGCAGAGCTGCTCCCAGGCAGTGGTTTCAAAACAGTCCTTTAGAGTGTCCATTGCCTCCTCAGACCATAACTTCACTGTGCGCATGACCGGAGGTTGTCTGTGTACTAGGGGTTTGTACACCGGCAGGAGATGAACCAGGTTGTGATCCGATATCCCGAGTGGGGGGAAGTGATGATGAGGTGTACGCCTCCTTAGTATTTGCATAGAATAAGTCCTGTGTTTTATTGTCTCTAGTGTGGCATGTGATATACTGGGTGAATGTGGGTAGAATGGGGGACAGTGAAATATGGTTGAAATCACTTGAGATGAGGAGAAGAGCATCTGGGTGTTCTGTCAGCAGCCTGCCAGTTACTGAGTGAATGACGTCACGCGCTGTCCCAGTGTTCGCCGTCGGATTTGCATAAATAACAATGCAGATCTCGTGTGAGTATTCCCTCGGGAGATATGTAGGCCGCATGCTAATGGCTAGCAACTCCATGTCTTTGTTGCAGTGTTGTTGTTTAACTGTGATATGTCCCGGTCTCCACCAGTTGTTACTGACATACATTATCACTCCTCTGCCCCTTGCTTTCCCACTGTCTGGTGTTCGGTCTGCCCGTATTGCGTGGAAACCCTCCAGTTCAATGTTAGCATCTGTTGCTAGTTCTGTTAGCCACGTCTCCGTAAACAGAATCAAGCTACTCTCTCTGTACACGCACTCGTAGTGGGAGATAGCCGTTAGTTCATCTGTTTTATTGAGTAGCGATCGTACATTCCCCATAATGACGGATAGGAGGGCGGGTCTGTACCTTATATTCCTCGCCCGCCGTCTTACTCCAGCTCGACATCCACGTCATTTCCGTCTTATTTCTCCTGGTATGTCGAGTTTTTGCGTTAGCATCGTGGGCCGGTTAAGTGCTAACAGCTGGTCTCTATTGTACTGCCTCCTGCCAGAAACAGTGGCTCCGTCCGCTGGCTCAGGACACATTTGGGCGATCTACGTGTCTGTGATGGATAAAGGTGTCGCCAAATCAGAAAGATGTATGTATGTATGGACTTTTTCTTTAGTTATGGGTGGCAGAATAATCCACCCCGCCGTGCGGGGTGTACGGTAGTCCACCCGGCAGCCCAAGTTTGGGTTATTTTGTGTGAATGTGTTAGGCCATTTTAGTACATTATTTTTTGCTATTTTAGTGCATGATTCGGGTCCCAAATTTTTTTTTGGGGGGGGCGGTTAATTGCGTGTTTGGTTTTGGACTTTCTAAAGGGGGGGGATATCCTATATGAATATGGCACATTATTGTGAAGTGCGGTGTAGTGACGTACACTTCCCGTCATGCCACCGCACTGCCCTATTTAAAGCAGAGGGCATTCATATTCCATCTCTTTGCCGGATGCCTGCATTGGTGCATACCGTGTACTGCTCTGTACAGAGTTCCTTTAACAAAGTTGTGTTCACAAACAATCATCATGCCTCATCCTTCACCCAGGTATTTCCATAAGTAACAGGCTAACCTTAAAATCTCAAGACGTTGTGGACATATAATTGACGTAATCTTGCTCATGTTGGTTTTCTCAATTTTTCCCCTTTCCCTGTTGTGTGCATATGAGAGCTTTCATGCACCACCCCTTTAAAACACCTCCTGCGTGCGTGGTCATGTGACCCTGCAACCCAGAAGCTGCGCCGTCATATTACACAGCGCTGAGAGGACACGGCGGGAAAACTGAAGCTGCCGCTACCGAAAAGAAATGCGATATCCGTCCACATAGTATAGCAACTGGCTCTTTTGTTCATCTGAAGATGCCAAGAAAAAGCAAGCGAAGTGCCAGGAAACTAACATGGAAATGCACCAAAGCTGAATTGCTGTTTAGTCGCTATCCACGTCAGCTCTAGAGTTTTACAGTGGGAGTGGACGACAAAAAGAGCAAGCTGAGGTTGGATTTACCACTCCGATTAGAGATTCGTAAATCCCCATGTGGTGATAACATAATCATGGCTGTATAAAGGACTCCCACAATGCAGTTAACATGCTAACTAGCCAGCGGCGCGAACCTTGTGACCCAAAAACACTCAAAAGGTACGTATATATACAGTATATATAAACACTGACTTCTGCACTGGACAATATTTAATTTGGTTTCATGTGAGTGAAATGACATTGGGTCTATTCTTTTCTATATTGTGCTCATTTACGACTGGATCACCGCAGTGATATATTCATTGATACTCCACTCCCTCTTTTGTAATATGACTCAATTACAAACCTTGCTAGTGAACTATAAGGGAGAAGAAAGGAGGAAAAAAAAACACGTGAAAAATTCAATTAACCACGATGTTTGTTTCAGGCCAAATCACCCAACCCTGATATCAACTTAATACAAGATTGAACAGTTACTATAGTTATAATTTGTAGAATTAAATTATTTGGTAAGGTAGACTGAAGGCCCCAACTCTACCTCTTGACTACACTTACATGAACACATGTATGATCCCGGTCTTTGGAACCGGCTCCCTCATATCAAATAGAAACATCCAGGCGTTGCAGGTACTCCGGTTTCAACTGAGTTCTTCACTTTGGCACTCAGGGCTCTGGACAGAAACCCCTTAAACACCCACTGTGGGCCTTTGAGATTAATTGCTACAGTTAGGCTTCATGTCCACCAAATGCAGAAAAATGCTCTAGACTAGACCTACTTTTCTGGGTGCTTTACAGGTGCTCTTAAAAAGAGTCTCAGCTCTGCATCCTAACAACCGCTTGACCTGTCGCTCGCAGCTTGCCATCGATGTTTCACAAATTTTGCACCGAAACGCTCCACTAGCTTCAATCACCCACATAGAACTGGTAAGAAAACATGCATCCCTCCAAGCTTTTGATGATAGATACACTGACAGTGTGTCCTTTCAGCCCAATTCTGAGCAGCTGGTTAGAGAGGTATGCTGATGATAAAAAAGTTGAAATTTTTTCAACTTGGCAACAAAAAACATTCATTGCTGAGAGCATTTTTTTTTTTTTTTGCACAGGGCACTGAGCGCATGAAATGCTGGACTACATAGAAAATGAAACAGAAAATAGATGCTCCCAGTGGGAAAAAACAAACACGAAGCCTTAAACAGTCAAAGTACACCAGTATTCCTGCCAGTGACAGACCCATTTCACTATAAAGCCGTAGTAATGTTGTGTGCCCCCAGATATTAGTTTTTAGGTTTCTTAAAAAAGGAGAAATTACAGTCATGCATTGAGCAAAAGGTTAAAGTTTAACTGTACATTATTATACTAAGAATTAGACTAAACTACTGCCTTTTAAAACACTCCATGATTAAGTACAAACACTGCAGTCCCAAAATTAGCAACATCAGTATTACAGTGGTGTGAAAAAGTGTTTACCCCCTTGCTGATTTCTCATTTTTTTGTATGTTTGTCACACTTAAATGTTTCAGATCATCAAACAAATTTAAATATTAGACAAAGATAACAGAAGTAAACACAAAATGCAGTTTTTAAATGATGGTCTTTATTATTAAGGGTGAAAAAAATCCAAACCTACATGGCTCTGTGTGAAAAAGTGATTGCTCCCTAAATCTAATAACTGGTTGGGCCACCCTTAAGAATAAGAATAAGGCTACGATCAAACTGCAGGTTTTAATGCTCAACTCTGATGTTTTTGCACAAATGTGACCATATCTGATTTTTTAATGACAGTCTGAATGGCATAGATCTGATTTTTTCAAACCAGACCGAGGCCACTTTTATATGTGGTCCGAATTCGGATATGTATCTGATATTTTCCAAAGCGACCTCAGCCTGAACGGTCATGTTGCATTTCATCCAACTTTTTCCTCATTGAAGTGAGACAGATACTACAATTCTGTGGTGGAAGTTGCAGCAAGCATGGCAGACACAGCTGAATTGTGCTCTCTTTTTAATCATTCTTCTTCCCTTTATCACTAGATCGTAATTTTGTCGGCTCCGACTGCACAACTTCAAAATTTCGGGGGGATGGGGGGGGGCGGGATTTGGGGCTGAAACCGTCAGACAAGCAGGCGCACAGTAATGGCACATTTACTGGATGCTGCAAATTCCTTTTTCCCTGTAAACAGCACACCGTGAGTCCTGCCCACTGTAATATCTCAAATGTAAAGTTAATACAGACATGACTGTGGAGCGGAATGGCCAGATACGGGGATACAGGAAAGAAGAGTCTGGCGGCTTCTCTTTCTTGTGCGGGACCGATGCCGCTGGTATGAGCTGTGCTGTTTAGAGCCCAAGACACTGACAACGTCAGTGGGCGAGAGCCATATTGTAATCGTGAGGATTATTTATTATTAACCTTATTTACACAGGTAGTCCCATTAAGACACGGGGTCTCATTTTCAAGAGAGCTATTTAATCGATCAGTTCTATTAAAGCAGAGCTGATCACAGCAGTCATCTGACATGTAGAGGAATGAAGCTGGTCTCATTTATTTTGTGCATAATCATTTCTGAATGATTTTAACATTTTATTTTGCTGCGCTGCATCAAGCTGAAGAAGTTCTGTCCCCCTCAATCATTCGGGGCTCATAAACACAATGCTGTAGCTGATGTTACGCTTTCTTCTGAGCATGTGGGTCACTTCATAGCTGGAGACCGTTCATACTGGAGTCTGATGGGGGTCGCATTTAAATTATAATGTGAACGCCTACACAAAAAAAATCAGATCTCGGTAAAAAATCGGAATTGAGCATGAAGACCTGCAGTATGACCGTAGCCCAAGATAAGCCTTTATTATTTCCACAGTGGGGAAATTCCAGGATTACAGCTGCACAGGGATAGCAGCACTCAGCGCAATAGTTAATAAGATAATAAGATAAGAAGTGTTTAGCCAAAAGAAGTAAATGAATATATATATATATATATATACAGTATATATACAGTATATATGTACACAGATACAGTATCTCACAAAAGTGAGTACACCCCTCACATTTTTACAAATATTTTATTATATCTTTTCATGGGACAACACTGAAGATATGACACTTTGACAGAATGTAGTCAGTGTACAGCTTGTACAACAGTGTAAATTTACTGTCCCCTCAAAATAACTCAACACACAGCCATTAATGTCTAAACTGCTGGCAACAAAAGTGAGTACATTCCTAGTGAAAATGTCCAAATTGTGCCCAAAGTGTCAATATTCTGTGTGGCCCCCATTATTTTCCAGCACTGCCTTAACTCTCTTGGGCATGGAGTTCACTAGAGCTTCACAGGTTGCCACTGGAATCCTCTTCCACTCCTCCATGATGACATCACAGAGCTGGTGGATGTTAGACCTTGTGCTCCTCCACCTTCTGTTTGAGGATGCCCCACAGATGCTCAATAGGGTTTAGGTCTGGAGACATGCTTGGCCAGTCCATCACGTTTACCCTCAGTTTCTTTAGCAAGGCAGTGGTCGTCTTGGAGGTGTGTTTGGGGTCGTTATCATGTTGGAATACTGCCCTGCGGCCCAGTTTCTGAAGGGAGGGGATCATGCTTTGCTTCAGTATGACGCTCATGGTTCCCTCAGTGAACTGTAGCTCCCCAGTGCCGGCAGCACTCATGCAGGACCAAACCATGACACCCCCCACCACCATGCTTGGCTGTAGGCAAGACACACTTGTCTTTGTACTCCTCACCTGGTTGCCACCACACACACTTGGCACCATCTGAATCAAATAAGTTTATCTTGGTCTCATCAGACCACAGGACACGGTTCCAGTAATCCATGTCCTTAGTCTGCTCGTCTTCAGCAAACTGTTTGCGGGCTTTCTTGTGCATCATCTCATCCTTATGGGATGAGAGCCATGCAGACCAATTTGATGCAGTGTGCGGCATACGGTCTGAGCACTGACAGGCTGACCCCCCATCCACCCCTTCAACCTCTGCAGTAATGCTAGCAGCATTCATACATCTATTTTCAAAAGACAACCTCTGGATATGACACTGAGCATGTGCATTCACCTTCTTTGGTCGACCATGGCGAGGCCTGTTCTGAGTGGAACCTGTCCTGTTAAAATGCTGTGTGGTCTTGGCCACAGTGCTGCAGCTCAGTTTCAGGGTGTTGGCAATCTTCTTATAGCCTAGGTCATCTTTATGGAGAGCAACAGTTCTTTTTTTTCAGATCCTCAAAGAGTTCTTTGCCATGAGGTGCCATGTTGAACTTCCAGTGACCAGTATGAGAGAGGGTGAGAGCGAAAACACCAAATTTAACACACCTGCTCCCCATTCACACCTGAGGCCCTGTAACACTAACGAGTCACATGACACCAGGGAGGGAAAATGGCTAACTGTGCACAATTTGGATATTTTCAGTTAGGGGTGTACTCACTTTGGTTGCCAGCGGTTTAGACATTAATGTCTGTGTGTTGAGTTATTTTCAGGGGACAGCAAATTTACACTATTATACAAGCTGTACACTGACCACATTGTATCAAAGTATCATATCTTCAGTGCTGTCCCATAAAAAGATATAATAAAATATTTACAAAAATGTGAGGGGTATACTCACTTTTGTGAGATACTGTATATACACAGTGCAGGAGCACTACAGCTAGATGGTATAAACAGCATTACGGGTTGTTAAGTTACCCTGCAGAATATGAATATGTACCCAGACAGTACATTTCATATTTGAATCAACAGTGTTGTCACCCTCAGTAATGATTGATATTGTCCTAGTTGTATAATGGAGGGGACGATTTATTGTGCAAGGTTGTTATGTTTTGTACATTCAATATGACCTCTATGAGCAGTCCTACTTAGGTTATAAAGTCTGACAGCCGTAGGTAGGATGGACCTGTGGAACCTCTTTGTTGTGCCCCCAGGATGGCACAGCTGACTGCTAAATAAAGTTTGGGATCAATAAAGTACATCTATCTATCCATCTATCTATCTAAATGAGCTCCTCAGTGAGTTCAGCGTGTTCTGCATGGGGTGGGACTCAGACTCCAGCAGAGATGACAGTTTAGCCATCCTCCTCCCGCCTATCTCTTCCACTGGGTCGAGGCGTCGCCCCAGAACAGAGCTAGCTTTTTTGATCAGTCTGTTCAGTCTCTTCCTGTCGGCTGCTGTGATGCCGCTGCCCCAGCTGACAACTCCAAATGTGATGGCTGATGCCACCACCGAATCGTAGAAGGTCTTGAGGAGTACCCCTTGCACTCCAGAAGACCCGAGTCTCCTCAGTAGGAACAGCCTGCGCTGCCCCTTCTTGTAGAGCGCATTGGTATTGTGTGACCAGTCCAGTTTATTGTTCAGGTGAACACCCAGGTACTTGTAGGATGTCACCATCTCAATGTCTGTTCCCTGGATGTTTACTGGTGCTATGGGGGGGGGGGGGGGGGTTGTCCTTGCCTGTGGCAGTCCACCACCAGTTCCTTAGTTTTCCTTGCATTGATCTGGAGGCAGTTCCGTTGGCACCAGTACACGAAGTCCTGGATAAGTCCTCTGTACTCCACATCATCTCCATCAGAGATGAGGCCAATGATTGCAGAGTTGTCAGAGAACGTCTGTAGATGGCAGTGTGTTGTGTTGTGTGAAAAGTCAGCAGTATAAAGGGTGAACAGGAAGGGAGCCAAAACCATTCCCTGGGGGGCCCCCGTACTGCAGATGATGGTATCAGACACAGAGCCCTGGGTTCTCGCAAACTGGTCTGTTTGTGAGGTAGTCCAGGATCCACTATGACAGGGGCTGGTCCACCCCTGCGTACAGTAGCGTGTCCTTCAGGATCACTGGTTGGATGGTGTTCAAATCACTGGAGAAATCACAGAACAAGATCCTCACAGTGCTCCCAAGCTTCTCCAGGTGGGACAGGGAACGGTGTAGGAGGAAGATCACTGCATCCTTCACCCCGATGCCATGCTGATAGGCAAACTGAAGTGGATCCATCGCTGGTCCCACCAAGGAGCGGAGGTGGGCGAGGAGCAGCCTCTCCAGGGTCTTCATCAGGTGTGATGTGAGGGCCACTGGTCTGTAGCTGTTCAGGTCCTTGGGGTGAGGGGTCTTCGGTACGGGTACCAAACAGGATGTTTTCCACAGCTGTGGTACCCCCCCCCCCCCCCCGCCCAGCTTCAGGCTCAGGCTGAAGATGTGCTCCATGATCCCACACAGCTGGTCTGCGCAGGACTTGAGGAGCCTCGAGCTGATGCCGTCCAGACCCGCAGCCTTCCTCTCCTTGATCTTCCTCAGCTCCACTCTCACCTGGGTCTTAGTGAGGGTCAGGTTGGGGCAGGGTGGTGCTGTGTGCAGGGAGTGGGGAGTGTTGGGGGGAGGCCGTGGACAGCGGGACAAGATAAAGGTGGAGGCAGCAGAGGTTGGTGGGCAGGCGGAGAAGAGGGCGGTTGATCAAACCTGTTAAAAAACAGGTTCATGTTGTTCACCCACTCCCTACCCCCCGTGGCCTGGGAGGAGCTATTCTGGTGCCCAGAGATGGTTTTGAGGCTTCTCCAGACACCGCTGATGTCACTCTGTTGCAGCTTGTCTTCCATCTTCTTCCTAGAGCTGTTTTTCCCCACTCTGATCTTCCTCCTTAGCGCCCTCTGTATGGACTTCAGCTCCTCCTTGTTTCCCAACCTGAAGATCCTTTTCTTCTCCTTCAGCAGTAACTTTATCTCAGGGTTGATCCAGGGTTTGTTGTTTGAGAAACACCATATGGTCCTGGTGGGTACGGTGTTGTCCACACATAAGTTGATGCAGCCTGAGATGGTGTGTGTGAGGCTGTCAATGTCCTCACCATGTGGACCACAAAGCTACTTCCATACAGTGGATTCGAAACAGTCCTTCAGAGCATCTTCCACCTTCTCAGACCATATTTTCACTGTGTGGGTAACAGGAGGTTGTCTGTGTACCAGGGGATTGTACACGGGCAGGAGGTGAACCAAGTTGTGGTCTGATCTCCCGAGTGGGGGCGGGGGAGTGATGATACGGTGTAAGCCTCCTTGGTGTTTGCATAAAATATTTCTAATGCTTTATTGTCTCTGGTGTGGCACGTGACATACTGGGTGAATGTGGGCAGAATAGAGGACAGTGAAGTGTGGTTAAAATCACCAGAGATGAGGAGGAAAGCATTTGGGTGTTTTGTCCGCAGCCTACTAGTGACTGAGTGGATGATGTCACATGCTGCCTTAGCGCTCGCACAGTGAGGTACATAAATAATGATGACGACATGAAAATTCTCTGGGGTGGTATGTGGGTCGCATGCTAACAGCTAGCAGCTCAATGTCCTTGCTGCAATGTTGTTCTTTAATCGTGATGTGCCCAGGATTACTGATCTGTTATTCACATACATTATCAGCCCCCCGCATCTGCTCTTCCCGCTGTCTGATGTTCGATCTGCCCGTATTGCGTGGAAGCCCTCCAGATCAATGTTAGCATTTGTTGCTAGTTCTGTTAGCCACATCTCAGTAAACAACATGATGCTAATCTCTCTGAAGATGCTCTCATCCCGGGACATAGCCGCCAGTTCGTCAGTCTTGTTAAGCAGCGAGCTCACATTTCCCATAATAATGGATGGGAGGATGAGTCTGTACCTTGTTTTCCTCGCGCGTCGCTTCAATCCATCTTGACATCCACATT
This sequence comes from Pholidichthys leucotaenia, assembly GCA_020510985.1. Lineage (NCBI taxonomy): Eukaryota > Metazoa > Chordata > Actinopteri > Cichliformes > Pholidichthyidae > Pholidichthys > Pholidichthys leucotaenia. Next base: position 73,865,736 of record CM035839.1, on the reverse strand, counting down.
GTTTTCACCCGATTTCTCTTGGTATATCAAGTTTTGTGTTAGCACCATGGGGCAGCCTAATACTAACAGCTGGCTCTTACTGTAAGCAATTGCTCCTCCACTCACCAGGTCGGGAGACATTTGCGATATGAGCCAAAAGATGGCTAATATCAGCACCAGTGCAGTGATCTAGGTGTCATTTGCGTCCGTGATGGATACGGGGTCGCAGAATCATAAAGTTGCGGCAAGAAAAAAGACATAGTAAATAAAAAACGAGAAAGAAACTCAGAGTTGAGCCACTGCTGCAAAAAGACAGCCGACTTGTGTGGCACCAGAAGTATAAAGCAGCAACAACTGCAATCAAGCAATTTTTTTTTTTTTCCGGTTCTGGTTCCGCCGGACCGGCGGCGCCACAGGAGTTGGCTGCCTTTTGCACCTGCCTTTTTCTTATCTTCCTTCTTCTTTCTACACCTTTCACTCTATATATATATCACGGACACACAGATCGCCCCAAGGGTCTCCCGAGTCGACGGACGGAGCCACTGTTTGTAGCGGGGGACGATACAGCAGGGAAGAGCTAGCTAGCTGGCTAGCTAGCTCCAACCGCCACCCGGTGCTAACGGAGAAGCTCGACATGCCGAGGAACTGTGGCGAAAACGACGCGGGTGCCAGGCTGGAGTTTAGGCGGCGTGCAAGAAATATAAGACAGAATAATAAAGAGCGATGACAAGAACCAAGCAGACCGCCCGTAAATCTACTGGAGGAAAAAGCCCCCCAGGAAGCAGCTAGCCACCAAGGCTGCTCGAAAAAAGCGCTCCAGCCACCGGCGGAGTGAAGAAGCCTCACCGTTACAGGCCCGGTACCATGGCTCTGAGAGAGATCCGTCGCTACCAGAAATCCACGGAGCTGCTCATCCGCAGGCTGCCCTTCCAGCGCCTGGTGAGGGAGATCGCTCAGGACTTCAAGACCGACCTGCGCTTCCAGAGCTCCGCCGTCATGGCTCTGCAGGAGGCCAGCGAGGCCTACCTGGTGGGTTTCTTCGTGGACACCAACCTGTGCGCCATCCATGCCAAGAGGGTCACCACCATCATGCCCAAAGACATCCAGCTGGCCCGCCGCATCCGCGGAGGGAGAGAGAGCTTAGACTTTCTGCTGCACATTCACCGACCACAATGCTCCGCACTGTGTATATATATATATACAGTATATATACGTATATATATATAGTAATATGTACATATGTATACTAGCTGTTCTTGTTTTTTTCTTGCCTTCTAATTGTTGCTCTGAGTGTTGCTATCCCTGTGCTGTTGTAATCCTGGAATTTCCCCATTGTGGGACTAATAAAGGCTTATCTTATCTTATTTGCGATAACTGGCAATGAGACTTTTACAGTGCTGTGGAGGAATTTGGTCCACTCACCTTTGCAGAATTGTTGTAATTCAGCCACATTGGAGGGTTTTCGAGCATGAGCCACCTTTTTAAGGTCATTCCACACCATCTCAAATGGATTCAGGTCAGGACTTTGACTTGGCCACTTTAAAGTCTTCATTTTGTTTTTCTTAAGCCAGTCAGAGGTGGACTTGCTGGTGTGGTTTGGATCATTGTCTTTTTGCACAACCCAAGTGTGCTTCAGCTTGAAATCATGAACAGATGGCCAGACATTCTCCTTCAGGATTTTTGGGTAGACTGCAGAATTCATGGTTCCATTTACCACAGCAAGTCTTCCAGGTCCTGAAGCAGCAAAACAGCCTCAGACCATCACACTACAACCACCATATTTTACTGTTGGTATGATGTTCCTTTTCTGAAATGCTGTGTCACTTTTACGCTGGACGTAATGGGAGACGCACCTTCTAAAAAGTTCAACTTTTGTCTCATCAGTCCACAGAGTATTTTCCCAAAAGTCTTAGGGATCATCAAGATATTTTCTGGCAAAACTGAGATGAGCCTTTATGTTCTTTTTGCTCAGCAGTGGTTTTTGTCTTGGAAATGTGCCATGCAGGACATTTTTGCCCAGTCTCTTTCTTATGATGGAGTCATGAACACTGACCTTAATTGACGCAAGTGAGGCCTGCAGTTCTTTGGATATTGTTGTGGGGTCTTTTGTGACCTCTTGGATGACGCGTCGCTGCGCTCTTGGGGTAATTTTATTCCACTGTTCCATGTTTTTGCCATTTGTGGATAATGGCTCTCACTGTGGTTTGCTGGAGTCCCAAAGCTTTAGAAATGGCTTTATAACCTTTTCCAGACCGATAGATCTCAATTACTTTGTTTCTCATTTGTTCCTGAAATTCTTTGGATTGCAGCATGATGTCTAGCTTTTGAGGATCTTTTGGTCTACTTCACTTGATTGAGAACAGGTGTGGCAGTAATCAGGCCTGGGTGAGGCTCGAGAAATTGAACTCCGCTTTCCAAAGATGTGATAAACCATGGTTAATTTATGGGGGGTTTTTGGGAGGGGGCAATCACTTTTTCACACAGGGCCATATAGGTTTGGATTTTTTTACCCTTAATAATAAACACCTTCATTTGAAAACTGAATTTTGTGTTTACTTGTGCCATCTTTGTCTAATATTTAAATTTGTTTGATGATCTGAAACATTTACGTGTGACAAACACAAAAAATGAGAAATCAGGAAGGGGGCAAAGACTTTTTCACACCACTGCACTTATTTAACCGTGTGTCAGAGGCCAATCAACTGAACTCATGCAACAGTGATGCCTCAGCTTATCCCTGACTGTAGGCTCCATATGCCAGGGTGTTGCATCACCTCCACAGCTGGTCCGCCAGTCACTCCGGACCACTGAAGAACACTCAAATTTGCTCTCAATACTCAGCATCAAGTGAGCCTCCACAACTGCCCGTTGAAGCAAACCTCACCCCTCTGCCATGATAAACAGGTTGTTCTGATGTATGTGTGCACACACACGTACGCGGCTGCAGCCTTCACACGCCCTGCATTCCCATCCATTATGCAGCCCATTTCTCTCAGCTAATTTCCAATTAACGGCAAAAGGCTTGCTACGCCGTTCTCACTTTCTCATTGGCTTTCTTACGCAGCACCTTTGCGTCGGCCTGCACTCGTATCTCGTTTGCTTCATTATGCCGTTCAGACTCATATTTCACTCAGTTCCTTTAAAAATGAAAGTTCTGCAAACAGACCGGGCGAATAAGCCTTTTTTTTCTTCCTAAATTATGCACAGTTTGCACGAGGTATAAATATATGTGTACACTTGTGTATAAAAGACTGTTTGTCAGCATTCAAACCGGAGTGTGCTTGTACAATTTTTAGTGTGTGTGTGTGTGTGTGTGTGTGTTTGGTCTTTTCACACTTCAGCTCCTCCAAATAGTTCCATTGCTGTGCTGCTTGACAGGGCTACTTGGTAAAGTGCTTTTCAAGCCCCCGGCTAATGGCCTGCTGAAGACTTCTGCTGATGAAAATGAGATCACCCCCCACCATCCACCGGTGAGACTTTCAGCCCCGCTGGTGGCGACAGGCACACCGTCACCGTGGCGAAGGAGTGTGTGTGTGTGTGTGTGTGTGTGTGTGTACGCCGAACGTCTCTGCTGCTCTGAGCATATACGTAAGTGCAAATCACTCTGCTGGATACGGATGGCACGCTTGTGGCTCTGTGCATTTGTGTTTGAATTTTTTTTGAGAGCTTTATATGTGTGTATGTGGGCGGCACAGTGGTGGAGTGGTTAGCACTGCGGCAGCACAGCAACTCACCCTTGGCCTGGGGATCCTGGGTTCGATCCTAGCCCCCGACCAACAGTGGTCTGTGTGGAATTTGCATGTTCTCCCCGTGTCTGCGTGGGGTTTACTACGGGATTTCTCCGGTTTCCTCCCACATGCCAAAAATATGCAAGTTAGGTTAATTGGCATCAAACTGGGGATTCTAAATTGTCCTTAGGTATGACTGTGAGAGTGAATGGTTGTCGGTCTCTGTGTTGGCCCTGCGATGGACTGGCGATCTGTCCAGGGTGTACCCTGCCTCTCGCCCAAAGATGCTGGGATAGGCTCCAGCCCCCCGCGACCCGAAAAGGATTACGCGGAAGAAGATGAATGGATGAATGAGCTTTATATGTGTTGAAAAGGGCGACTGTGTGTAGAGCATATATGCACATGCTAATGAGCAGAGAATGTGCACGTGCTTATTGGAAATTTAATCTCAAACTATTAGTAAGGAAAGCAACAAAAATCTGCAGAAAGGATTTAATGGAGCATTTAACGGCAGATTTAACGCCTACACTACACAAAAGGGGAGTGTGGTATCAGTGGTACTGCATGACCTTGAGTGTGATACTGCTTTCATTCAATAGTTCCGCCAACGCACTTTATAAGCCAACAGTAATAAGCAACAACAGATAATGTTTTGAATCATTATCCTGTTATAGAAGCTATCCTCTTTAACGCTTTAACTTTTTTTTTTTTTTTTTTTACAGATGACATGATGTTTGCTTCCTGAATTTGCTGGTTGAATTCTTTCTTCCCGCCACCCGTGCAACTGGCTGCAACACAACCCTAAAGCATAATAGACCTACCCCCCTGCTTAACAGTTAGCAAAGGGTCCTTTTCATGAAACAATGCTCCTTTTTTTCCTATGATTGTGAACAAAAAAAAGTTTTATTTTAACTACATCTTTCTGCAGCACTTGTTTCCAAAGCACATCAGACTTCTGCAGGTGTTTCCTAGCAGACTTTTGATACTGGATTGAAGGTGAGGGTTTCTCCTACAGACTCTTCCATGAAGGTCTTTTTTGTGTAATTGTCCAATGACGCACCATTACTCCAGAGTTTAGCCAAGTCTTTCTGCAGGTTTTTGGGAGTCAAAATCAGGTTTTGATTAGTGATTCTGATCTGCTTATGAACAGTTCCGCCTTGTAGCCTTGAAGCTACGGTCACAAATACCCTGATGAATGGCTGCGAACACCGTACGTACGATTTTTGGACCATTTCCTATGACCTTCTTAAGGCAGCCATAGGAGAATCCAGTGTTTATAGACTGTAAGTTCATGGCCAGGTTGACGGTCTTGTCCAAGATTTCTAGGAAAGCCCCATGAAAACCCCTCATCGTAGGGTGGCCGCACAAATGCCATAGAGACAACGCAAGAACTATGCAAGATGTTGGCTGAAGAGCCCCAGAGATTCATATAGCGTGTGTAAGGCAGTAGTGAGGCGCTTATAAGGTGGGAGTACGTCATTCGTGTGACATTTGTGCCGACAAAATGTGCCAAAAGCCGTAAGATCTTCCTACCAATGATTTGAGAGTGCTGTGAGTTGCAAAAACATTTTCGTAAGATGCCATTAAGTACGCCATAGGAAGATCCCACGGCACCCTTACGAGGAACATAAGAACTCTGGGGCCATCGTACGACAGAAAAGGACCTCATTTCTCAAGAATGCCTCAAGGTGCTCTTGCAAATTGAACGGCAGCTGTTAGAAACTATGACCCCCTCCATGAATGTCTGCAAACTCCAGAATTCGTAGGAACTGGGAGATTCTTAGGAACCCATCCTTTGTAAGAATCTTTGTGACCGCAGCTTTACTGTAAAAACCCATCAGTTTTCTGGGTCTTCCAGATCTCATATTGACCTCCACAGTATCCCTCAACTTTTTCCATTTTGGAAACTGTGAGATCTTCTTCTAGCCTTTGCCTGCACAGTGGGAAAGAGGAGAAAAAAAACCTTTGATTTTCAGTGTCTTGCACAGCTGCTTAGAAGAACCCAGGGTTCCTGGGTGTTTCCAAAAGGTTTAAATTTAAATGCTTTGAAGCTGGCACCCGATGACACGTCCTAATGACAGCTGTTGGCATGCTGAAGAAGGACCTGAGACATGGGAACACTTCGGGTACCCAAACTTCTGTACACATCCCAATCAGATTCAAAATCTTTCAGAGTGATCTTGCGCAGGTCTTTATCAAAACTTTAAGTCTAACTGAAAATGTTTACGTGGTTATTTCAAAAGTTCACAGTGGGACTCACCAGGCAGGCTTGTTGACACGTTGACCTGCGTGTAGAACCTCTTGTTGGGCAGCAGCTCTGACACTCCGTTCAAGGCTTCAACAGTGAACGTGTAGTTGGTATTGGGGAGGAGATTGACCACTGTCACCGTTCTTTCTGTCAGACCAACCTGCTGCGGCACAAATCCGACACTGGCACCACAGGGTTCACACTGTTGCCCAACACACCGCCGGCACCCGACACTGTAGGTCAGGTCCACTCTGCCTCCCGTGTCGGATGGGGCGGACCACTCTAGGATCAGTGTAGACTGCTTCAATGTGTAGACCAAGTCTCTTGGTGGGGAGGGAGGCCCTATGGAAGAGACAAAAGGACATGTGTTGACTGGCTTCTGCATAAGTCAGCTATACATCAGGACTCAGAAGCTGGTCTAGTTTTCAAACAAGACGTTTATATAAAAGCATCTGTGGACACACAATGAAAAGGATGAACTTGTTTTGAGTTGCATAGTTACTCACATGGACACGACAGATTGCTCAAATATGTTGCTTAAGCATGAAATTCCTCATATGACTGAAGGACTAAGTGCATTAGGGTTCATGGCATGATGACCCGAGATCAAGCAGCCATAATCCAGCTTTATTCAGGATTTATGTTAAACAATTGATTAGATAAGACTCATTTGACCCAAATAGGCAAAGACAGAGATGTTGCTGTGATGTATGAGGGAGTGCGACATTTTTATAGTTTAGCAGCGGGCAAAAGAGCCCACCGGGAGAGGAGATGTGAGAGTTTACTGCTCATACCGACGGGCAAAAAAACAATCCTGGGAATAAGACTTGCAGCACCAAAGCCTTAATAATTGTGGCTTCTTCTGGCTCAACATGTTACTGCCTCCTGTCTGAATGCCTTCATGGAAGGAAAACAAGTTGGTCCATTATTTACTGGAATCATCTGCTGTGTGAAACAGATCCTCTGGGTTGCCAGGGAAAGTGTTTTAACTCTCCTGGAACATAAATCTGATCTGATAAGGCCCCTTTACACAGACGGAGATTGCTGGGTGACCACTGAGAGATCAAAAACTGACCTGATTTCTCAATGATCTCCTAAAGCCTAGAAAATACTTCTGTGTAAATTTTTTGGAGCTTGTTGTGCAACTTTCACGGCGATCTATAGAGATCTTTGAAAGATCCTTGAGAGGTCACTCCCTAGAGATCAGGAGAGATCACTGAGAGGCCAGGAGAGATCGCTGAGGGTTCACTGAGAGCTTCTTGTGTGACCAAAGACATATACGGGGAGGAAGGGGGGTGAAAAGTTCATAGTGGCCAAATTTGACCAAATGTGGTTTATTTTTCAACTGCAGGAATCCAAGCGCTGCAACACCAATGGAAGAAGTGTGTGGACTGAAGGGAAGACTATGTTGAAAAATAAACCACATTCGGTCAAATTTGACCACTATGAACTTTTAAGCCTATGAACTTTTCAGCACCCCCTCGTATTTGAGAGGTTTCTAGTACTCTTCGTTCACACTGTACAAAGGGGTTGAGATTGTTGAAAGATCATTGAAAGATGAAAAAAGGGCCAGATCTCTCAAGAATCTTAATATGACCCATCAGCATTTGCCAACATCTCTCAGTGATCTCTCAATGGTCTTCCATTGATCTCCAAGGTCACCATTGTCACCTCAAAGTTTTGACTCAGGCCAATCTCTCCATGGTCACCAAAGGTAAGCAATCACTCAAGGAGTGCTCAACAATCTCATCAACCTCCCAATGAGCTCTTAGTGCAGACTTTTAATGATCTCTATTGATCTTTCAACAAACACAGTGATCCTTCACTGATCTCTCAGCCATCTCTACCTTTGGGGTAGAAAAAAAAATCAGCATTCATTGAAAGATCGCTGAGTGATCACTGGGAGATCAGTGAGATCATTAAGGGCTCCCAAGGATCTGTTAGCGATCCTTAAATGATCTCAGCAATATTTCAATGAACGCCCAATGCATCTTCCCTGAAAGTAGAGATGGCTGAAAGATCAGCAAGGAATCGCTGTAAATTTGATGAAAAACCAATATAGTTCCTTGAACAATCGCTCAGAGATCATTGGGAGATCAGTGGGTGATCAATGCGATCACTGCAAGCTTACTGAGAGTTCGATGAGAGATTGCTTCACTTCGGTCATCGTTGAGAGATTGTCTTGGACTGAGTTAAAACTCTGAGGTTGTGGAGATCACTGAAAGATTACTGATAGATCATTGAAAGATCTTGCCGATTGCTGGGTGCCCAATGAGATTGGTGAGATACCTGGCCATGTTTTCATCTCTCAATGAGCTCTACCGCTGCGTAAAGAGGGATAGGAGGGCTGGGACAGCTAGTTTGTAGAAAGTTTCTATCATTGAAAGTTTTTATTATGTATACCAAAACTAATAAAACTATTGATTTGTTTTTAGAACTGATTCCAGGGGCTTTATTACAGCTGGAAGAAAGTGAGACAACAGGACTCATCTCAGCTGTTCAAGCGTGACCTCCTTGAACGAAAGCCCATTAAATGTTATGAATTTTATATTTGTCCCTGCGTGTGGTGTAATAAATAAGTGAAGGTATGCTGCCTCTCTCAGCGACGTCACCCACCACAGCTGCGCCCTGCTCCCGCTCAGACACACGTGGAGGGCCACATTACATAAGCTGTGAGAAGCCGGGTATGAATGCACATGCACAGACACACATTTGGAGGATTTAGGCACAGCTGGGCCTTTTTCACATTTCTACTTTCATGCCTTCTCAGCATTGCACTCCTACATTCTCCTAAGTTACTTTTCCTTACAGTGTGGGTGCCTTTTTACTGAAACTTCCCAAGCTCTTTTGCCTTGTTTTTGGTACTCCTTAAAACTGCAGCAGGATAATTTTGTCTAAATTAAAAGCTATATCAAGCACCATCCTATAGTGATTTATAAATAAAAGTGGTCTGATAAAGTAGCTCCAACACAGCATCTCCTCTGGCCTCTGTTAAAAAAGCTGTCGATTTCATGCCTGTGATGGTTTCTTTGCTCAGTAGCAGGTGCTGCCAGCCAGAGAAGGAGCAGCTTAGGACAGGGAACGGAGGGGGACCTGCAGGAGGAGGCGGTTTCTGGAAGCAGGTGCAGTTTCCCCCAGTCAATCCAAAGCAGTTTGAGCCCATTTCTACTTCAGCGTTCTGCATTACATTAATGCACACATTTCATTTAATACTATTTATGCTCTATGGTCAATAGACTATTATCTGCTGGCTTTATCCTGTATGCAATAACCCCCCCCCCCCTTCCCTGATCTCTTAAAATGAGATTAGGGAGATGTTATGCAGTAGGTTTATGCAGTGCAACAATATAAAAGTATTATATACAGCAGGGAAAATAAGTACTGAACACATGAAGAAAAAGAGGTGCAAAAAGGCATAGAAAGCCAAGAAACCAGCTGAAATCCATCAGAATTTAGAAAGTCATCCCATCCCCCATCAGTGCAAAATAATTTCAGCTGGTTAAGTCCTGACTGATAGCCTTTAAAAAGGTCTGTGAATGTCAGATTGTCACGCCACAAAAAACTCATGATGGGTAGAAGCAAAGAGCTCTCTCTAGACCTTCACAAACTTATTGTTCTTCTTCTTCTTCTTTTAGATTTGACTGGCTGTTGACAACCAGCCCACAGGTGCATTACCACCACCTACCAGATGTGTTCCTGACATTTATCAGATTCTTCTTCTTCTTTTAGATTTGATTGGTGGTTGGCAACCGGTGCATTACCACCACCTACCATATATTCCTGTTTGAAGCATTAAGTATCACTCCAGTCCAACACCATCAGATAAAACCCATCACTCTAGCAAAACATAATGACGGCATTGGTTACAGGCGCATTTCTAAACTGCTGAATATTCCAGTGAGCACTGTTGGAGCAATCATTCAGAAGCGTAAAGAACATCATTTTACCATAAATTGGCCATGACCAGGAGCTCCTTGCCAGATTTCTGACAGAGGAGTCAAAAGAATTGTCATCCAAGAGCCAAAGACCACTTGTGGAGAGCTCCAGAAAGATCTGGAGTTAGCAGGTACTGCTGTTTCAAAGAAAACTAAGTAATGCACTCAACCAACATGGGTTCTATGCCCGCTCACCTTGCAAGACTCCATTGCTGAAGAAAAAGCATGTTGAAACTCATTTAAAGTTTGCTGCACAACATTTGGGCAAGGCAGTAAAATATTGGGAGAATGTAGTCTGGTCAGATGAGACCAAAACTGAACGTTTTGGATGCCACAACACAGTATATTTGGAGGAAAAATGGCACTTCACATCAGCCCCAAAACACCATACCAACAGTGAAATTTGGAGGTGGGAGTATCATGGTGTGGGGGTGTTTTCAGCACATGGCACAGGCAGACTTCATATAACTGAAGGAAAGATGAATGGACAAATAAACAGAGACATCCTTGATAAGAACCTGTTGCCATCTTCCAAGATGCTGAAGATGAAACAAGGGTGGACATTTCAGCAAGACAATGATCCCAAACACACAGCCAAGGAAACTCTCAACTGGCTCCAGAGAAGGAAAATAAAGAATAGCCCAGTCAGTCACCTGACCTGAATCCAATTGAAAATCTATGGAATGAACTGAACATCAGAGTTCATAGAAGACACCCATGCCTTCAAGATTTGAAGACAGTTTGAGTGGAAGAAATGGCTAAAATCACTCCTGAGCAACGCCTGTGCCTAGTTTCTCCATACAGGAGGCATCTGGAAGCTGGTATTATCAACAAAGGCCTTTCTACTAAAAATTTAATGAATTTCACCAAGAGTGTTCAATACTTATTTCCTGTGTTATTCCACTTTATTAAATATAACTTGTTTTGTGAACACAGTTGCCTTGATTTCTTTCTATGAATGGATTACTTGGATTGTTACTGATATCTGGTGAAAATCTCAGGTCAATGGCTCCATCAGAAAAATGTTTAATGAGAAAAATGTTGACATGCTCAATACTTATTTTCCCCACTGTATGTGGTTTGATATGATCACAGATTGACTTTTTTGTCAGTCTGAAAGCAACAGTTCAACTATTTTTCCCCCCATCTTCTTATCATAACATTACTATACTGTACTAGCCTTGAGGTGTCAAAATATGCACTCAAATCATATCAGATATGTTTTATTTGTGATCTATTTTCTTTCCACTAAACAACACCGATCCGAGAGTATACAAACCTGTGAAGACTTAAGCTTTATGCTACAGGGCATAAAAATAATAACTTGCTTCACATAAGTCAAAATGTTATCCAGCTGTCTGTGTCTTTCGATTTGCAGGTGTGGAAAGAATAGAATTACAACATAAATCTGTTGCAGCAGCCTGGTGTCATGGAAATGCTGAAAAATAAGACATGTTTTTTTTGTCAAGTGATTTTGGATGTTATCAAGATGCACTTTTGTTGAGTTTTAGGGTGTAGTTTCAGCATTAATGTGGGGTTCTAGTTGGGATAAAGTGACATCTGGTGGCTGTGAAAGTAACTGCATGAAGTGAACTGTGACTATTTCAAGGTGTGTAATGTATAAATTGGAATCCATAATCTTTCTTCCATGGGCGTGCACAGATATGAGCTATTGTTGCCAGGGCAACAGCCCATTTGCCATGTTTGTCTATGCTGCCCCTCCAGAGGACAAAAAAAATAAAAAAAATACATAGAAAATAATGGTTGTGACTTTTTCTGTAAATATGTCACTTTATCTATCTATAAATGCAGCAAATCTCTGTCTGTGTGTGTGTTTGTCTGTCTGTTCCACGCCTATCTCTTGAACCGTTTGTCAGACTGGCCTCAGATTTTAAACGTGTTTTCCTATTGATAATGAGGTGTTCAGAAAAAATATGTAATTATGTTAACGAAAGTTTTCACTTCTACTGCTGTTATTATTCTGATGTAGTGTCCTCACCATTCCACACGGGGCCGTACGCACTATTCCACACGAGGCTGCTAGGTATCGATACTTCGATACCAGGTAGTCGATACTTTTGTATCGACACTTTTTGACTGTTATTTGTTTTACCGCCCTGTTTCTCCTAATTCATTGTGCCTGATCACCTTTTACCCGCTGCGTCGCTGTTTTAATCACAGGCAAAGCCATGCTAGGTAGTCGATACTTTGATACTGATACTTTTTTATCGCTATACCACTGTGTTGATACAAAATGTGCAATTTGTTTTCACTTCTGAGAGTTTTACACATTAAAGTTATGTGTTTGGGGTTTTTTTTGAGTTGTATGCATTAAAGATATGTGTGAAAACTGGTGAAAACCCAGCCCAGGCATAACAGACGATCTGCCGTGTCACATGATTATGGCAGCCTATCAGATGTCAGGGCCAAAGACTCACTGTGCAGCCTCAGTCATGCTCATCCTCATTCATGCTGCATTTCCCCTGTCAAGCACTCACTGACTCCCTGCCTGCGGTAATACTGAGCAGCATAATTTTGAAAAATAAACAAAATGAGCACTGTTTAAGTTTGTAAAATAATAGTGCTGAATAAATAAATAAATATAAAAAACATTGCATTGTGGAAAAAAAAATTACACATATATGCTGCTTATGCTATTACCATAGAATTTGGATGAATGGTGAAACATTTCAGAAGTAAAAATATTTGAATCCAGTTGACTTGACTGAGCTTTCATGCAGCATACTTACCCGCTTGGATTACTGCAACTCTTCAGTAAATTAAGAAACTGAATTAATTTTGCATTCATTATTTTTATTATAATTGAAAAAAATGGTTTTTAAAAAAAAATTATTTGCTTATTCTATTTTATTATCATTTTACAAGCACTTCTTCTCAAGTATATAAATACTTTTATTCATATTTTATATTGCCGTTGCAATAAAGTTGTTAAATGAACTTTATATTTATAAATTTCTGCATTATATTTTACATTTACGTTGATGTTTATGTTAGGGCTGCCTGACTTATTCTGCAAATTCCATGAAATTGTATGGATTACAGTCTTTCCAAAACCGTGAAATTACTTGAATTTACAGTTTCTTAATATTTCATAAGTCTTTAAATAATTAAACCTCACTACTTGCAGTGTCCACCTGGTCACACTGCCATCCACCACTATCGGCACAGATACAGGGAGATAAATTGATTGGCTTTGCCTGAGCTCCTAAAACCCGGCAATTCCTCTTTGTCCTCTGTAGCTGGCATTACATTTTATCACATATCTCTCATACTATACACAACACGCTGTTTAGCCCTGCTGTTCCTTAGAGTAGATAAGTGGAGCTGTAAAATATCATATGTTCATGGGTGTGACCTTCCCAGCCTCTCTGGCCCACTTTCAAACACAGCCTACATCTGGGCCTGTAAAGCCCAACTGGCCTACCTGTTTCAGACACGAAGACTTGCTTTCTACGGGCAACTACTAGCACCAGTAAATTTGCTGTTTTTTCCCTTGCTTCCATCATTTTTTTTCATGTAACTTTTGAGACTTTTTATTTGCACTGCATTATAGTAAATGTGGAACTTTAATTATAAATTTGTGACTATTTTCACAGAAATTTGCATTTTTTTTTTGTAAATTAGTTTTTTTTCCCTTGAAGATTTTGAATTTTGACAGTACGGGACTTTGGAACATTCTCATAAACCGGATACAAGGTTTATCATGTTTGAGACAAGTTTCTTCGTTTTTCTCATAATAAAAGACTTTTTCCACTAAATTTTGAGACTTCTTGAAAATGGAAGACTTTTTTTGCTCATGAATTTACACTTTTTTCTTGAATTTACAACTTCTCTGTCATAAACGCCAGTGTTGGAGGACCTGCTTGGCGGTGGTAAAACTGTGAATTTTAGCAAGATTACACAAATGGATTGTGAGGAAATTTTCACCAGCAGTGACCCTGACACTCTAGGTGGATCTGGTAAATTTTGGAGGTGATCCGGGTCAGGATGTGGATTCTGGATTTCTTTAACCACTCTACCAAGGTGAATCACAAGGGACCTCACGATACGCATCGCAATACTATCACGATACTACAATTATTGAAGTATTGCGATATCATATATTACATATATAATTAATAAAAGATCAGCATGTGCAGTTGAGGGTCGAATCATCATTGCGAGTGTCAAGTATGCCAAAATCTTTTGCCCCACCCCTAGCACCATCTATTGGACTGAAAAGTCAACTGGTTTCTACTACTCTGCTACCTAAGTTTGCATTTGTAGCACTTATTAACAATTTTTAATAAAGCATCATGACACTTTACAGCATCACCACCACAAAGTATCGCAATACTATGGTGCATTTATTTCCCCCCACCCCTAGACGGAACCTTGGTGGAGGTATGTACTCTAGGTTTTCTTGTAATTGCCCTTTTTTCAGGTTGGCGCAACAGCCTCTCTAAACTCCTGCGCACATCCCTGCTTTCTTCTAAACTTAAGAGCTCGAAAACACAGCAGGACACACCACAACCGAACGCAAAGACAAGTTGTTCACAAAAAGGCAAAAGTGTGTTTTAGTGCTTTTGAACCAATGTGGTGACATCACTGGTGGTTGCCAATCCGTGTGGTATTACCAAGAGAAGCTTTTGCACGAAACCGTCCCCTTGAAAAGATTAGAATGCACGGGTAGGACACATGAAATCACTTTAAATGTTTCCATTTATATCTGGGACTCCAAAACGATATCCATGTAAATAGAAACAGGGAAGGGGGTGCAGAACTATTTGATGTTATGGATTGGAAAACTAAACCCTGCACATAATATTCAAGCTCCTTTCCGGTCCAACTTCATTCTCCCCTTTCAAGTCAACAATGTCACAAAAATCTGTCTGCAGGGGGACGAATTGGCAAACGTGACGCATCCACTTGGACTCGTTTTTTCATTTAGTGATCATGTCAGTATGAGGACAAAACGTCCCCTGTGAGTCATTTTTGTTCACTCTTTCTACAGTTGCAGTGTACTCCAATGTGAAGCCCCTCAGTTGTCACCAGTGCTAATTAGTTCTGTCAAAAATCTTGGAATAAAAAAAAAATCTAACAGTGCTAAGCATTAGGTTTGTGATATTTTAGTGGCGTAACAGATAGAGCAAGGCAGCCAACCGTTCACCTGCCAAGTTATGCGAGTTTTCTTTGTTTTACCAAAGTCCAGAATCATCAAACTCCTCCTTCCTCCATCTGTATGTGGTGGATTAAGCCAATCCTGGGGATTATCATAATTACCCAATCTATCGTGTAATTAACGTGCTCATTAGGCTGCTATAAATGTTATCAGGCAGGCATCAGTGAGCTCAGCGATCAATAGTGAATTAAAGCCCTTCACTGCACTCACCATAAAAGCTGGCATGACTGCAGACTTTTCACATGTACACACACACACACACACACACACACACACACACACACACACACACACACACACACACACACACACACACACACACACACACACACACACACACACACACACAGGATGCTTGTGTGTACAAAACACACACATTCACGAACCCATGGTTTTACTGCTCCGAGTACTTCTGGGATACAGAGCCTATTATTCCTCCATCTAATTACTAAGCTATAATCAATACTCTCTTCCTCATGCATAACTCAGTAGGTCTATCCTGTATGGTCTTTGTCTTTAATTCATGTCTAAAGACAAGCTTTATTAAGGGAGAAAGGGTCGGCACAGGTAGAAGAATGAAGGAATATTATATGGACAGAGGGGACCAGTTTGTCACTTGAGGACAGAGGGATGTGATTCCAGTTTGACAGAGGGAAGAGAAATGGCGTGATAAGATGCATGAATGAAGCGGATGAAGAAGTTGAAGAGCAAAGGGAAATGTGAAGAGGCTGTATGGTAGGAAGACGAGGGACGAGAGGCTGGGACAGACAGAGAATGGAAGTTTATGTTCAGGCCTCAAAGAGGAGAGGCTAGGATTGTTTTTTTTTTTTTTTTTAAGGCTGGGCGTCCAGTGAAAATGTAGATAATGGATATACCTGAAAATGGATCTGTGATGGCAGCAGAAAAGGTGGAGGTTATAGAGATAATGTACAAGGTTAAGCAAAGATGAAGAGAAATGGATGAGAGGTTTTTGGCAAATAAAGTGGACATATTGAAGGGATGAATGAAGAAGGATGGATTATAGTAAAGGTTACAAGGCAGAGAAAATAGCTGAGGTCTATGGATACTTCACAGAATATTGTGTTTACTATCAGACAACATGGGTACAGCGACTCTATACAGGAAAACAAGGCTACATAATATATGCATTTTCACTACAGATTCTGTTCATTTTGGCCCCTCATTAAAATTATAAACGCCGCAAAAAATTTCAGAAACATTATTTCAGTCAGTTACTATTTCTCCCCTTTAATAATACCAATTGGTACTGCATTTTATATCACTGGAAAGCTGGATTAGTCCGCTTTAAAACAAGGTACAACTTGTAAGGATTGTACATTTGTGGAACATGTGGGTAGTGCCCCCCAAAATGTGCCAAAATCCCCTGCCATATTCTCCTCATGGTAGTCACTCTTGTTCTGAGCTGCTTGGTGGACTGGATGATTGTACTCCCCCACAGTAATAAGGAAAAAGCACCACATAAATTTACACTCTTCATTTTACACTGTCGGGGACCTCAGTGGCGTGTGGAAGATCCATAGGCAGCGACAGCAGCCTGGCACCTCCTCCGCATGCTGGTCACATTTTGCTGTGGGATGGCATCCCATTCCTCAGCTGGGAGTTGTTGAAGGTCAACCAGTGTGGTTGTCAGTGCTTAATTTGTAAAATCGGAGATCCCTGACTGCAGAAAGGCCGATGTTCCTGCAGCTCATGGTAAATGTCCACTGGTCAGTTTTTTGGCAAAAGGCATCTCATACTGTAGGGACTGTGTTGCAGTGCGGGAAGTTACAGAAAATATGATGCTCTGGAAAACAAACAGTCAAAGAGCTCCGTCCCGGGGAAAACACTCTCATTTGTCCTGCTGCTGAGAACACACAGGCTGCACCTGCCTGGTCACCAGATCCGGTCGTGGGCAGTCTTTCACAGACCGAAGCTCCCAGACAGCATGGTGGACTACGAGTCTCTTATCTTTAAAACAAACCAGCAAAAAGCATTTCTAACATCACTTTGTGTGAGAAACAGTTGGTTCAGTTAATGAACCCATTGTTATTTGACAACAAAAAAAACACTGGTTTAAACGTTCAGGACAAGATCACTGCCTCGGAGGCATAGTGGCATGCAGAACTCATTTGCATAAATGCAAAAAAATCTCGTTATGGAAATGAGCGGCAGGGGGAAGTACGGGCTACTTAACACACCGCAGCCCAAATTTCACTGTACCGAAGCCAAATGTTTTCCATTGCATTTCCAATACACAATGAATGGGAAGTGGAAAAACAACGGATCCAGTGGACACGGACCATCAGCGGGAGAGGTAAAGGTACCGGATATTTTCTCTTTTTCAGACCATTCTCTGTAAATCCAAAAGATGTGTGTGAAAATCCCAGTGGATTAACAGTTTCTAGAATACTCACACCAGCCCGTCTAGCAACTGATGCCACATTCAAAGCCCCCTAATTACCTTTCATCCCATGCTACTAGCATACTGGGCTGCAACAGCTTGCAACTAGTTGGAGATTTAAAAAAGCTTGTGATCAGTATATCCTTGGAATCACACTGAACTGGCACAGTTGCGTACAATATATCACACAAATATTGCATGAATGCAATATTTGGGCCAAAATTTACATCATGTGCGTGTTGCATGACATTCGTGCAACATGTGCATGACAAAATTGGCCATTTTTTTGCACTTTTCTTTTTGCGCTTACAAATGTCCCGAGTCAGCTATGCAAATCCTGTTTAACACTCACACAACAGTTATCCATGACAACTGCAAAACTGGGGCCACATCTCCCCATTCCAGCATCATTTTTGTCAGATGTCAAGCAAGACTGACCGAAGAGCAGAAGTACAGAGACTGCTGGATGAGGAGGCTGCCTCCAGATCCTCTACATTAGACACAGACCTGGGACCGGCTCCATCTACTCTGTAGGGGCCCGCGGGGCAGGGGCAGCAGCCCCCCTATCCATAGCCTTGCCTTTCTTGTCCTTGAGTGACATGATGACACTGTTGAGCACAGCTGTGTGCTAGAAAATGGCTGGACCGTTGGCACCCGTTTCACAACATGTCTTGTCCTTTTTGTCTCCAATTAGTCACAATTTAATGTCAAAGGTCCCCAACCCCTCGCAAAGTAGTCTAACTTTTTTTTTGTACTTTTTGACTCACTGAAACTGAAGTGAGAAGAGGTTGAAACAGGTTTGAGATGGGGCTGAGACACTTGCAATGACCATTTCGAGAGAAATTTGTCAAAAAATTTTTCAACATGTTCAAAATTCCTGCAACAGGACAGAAAGGGCCTCTGACTCAGAGGAAATTGCAGATGTCACGGGTGGGAGTACTTTTATGTGTTTTTGGAGTTTTACATGGTTTTAAGTTTGTTCTGCATGTTTACATGTGACTTTGCACATTTTTGTAGTTTCTATATTTTTAACCTGTGTGCTTTTAATTTGAAATGTTTTGTTCATTTCCATTCTCAACGCCTGTGTTGACTGAGAACATGCAACACCTGTGCCTGGCATAGAAGGTGCTCTGGGAGTCCGGATGAGAGCCCAGTTGGCTCCCAGTGAATGATGTAAGCACGTTGGTGTCTGGGGGCCATGAAGGAGGCCATGCCTGACGAGGAGGAGGAGCAGTGGTAGCAGCCCAGGACCACCAGGACACTGACGTTTGGGGGAAGACTCTTCTGTGTGGAGCGACTGGGGCGCTGCAGGTGAAGGATGGCAAGAGGCAGAGTGAGGAGCTCTGGCTTCTGATTCTGATTCGCTGCAAGTATTCTGGTTCCCAGATAGCAGCACCCCATGATGGTGACTATAAGTACGAGCATACTGCTGGTTAGTGTCTTTCCCCATACAAGTTACCTCCAGACATCTGATGTCGTGGTGGAAGACGGTGTACGCCCAGGAAGAGTGGCTTCTCCTCCTCAGCTTTTATGGACTTTTAGTATATGTTTTTTAGCTCACGTTTAGCTTAGTTTTTAGTTGGTATTTTATTCTAATTTTGCCTTATTTTAACTTAATTTTAATTCTTAGGTTTTAGATTTAGCTTTTATTTTAAGTGGGCAGTTGTATATATTTTATCTAATAAGTTCCTTTGTTTGAACACATTTTAAATTTTCCCTTTGATTCTACATGTGACTCTTCAGCTGGTTTTAAAGAACCTGCAAGGACGTCTTTAATTACCCTCGGCCTCGTTACTCAAACCTCCACAAGTGTTTGGAGTGAGTACAGAAACTCCTTCGCTAAAGCTGGATTCACACTGCACCTCCGCTGTTCACGTACGTGCGACGAAATTTACGACATCTTCTCCAGTCCGCTAGTGTCCACAGGGCTCTACTGCAGACGACCACGTGCAGCCCAAATTTTATGACTGCGAGGCCTGCCCACGACCTGAACGCATTGAAAGCGCATGCACAAGACTGACCGTCCCATTCACGAGGTGGCGCTACCAACACAGCATACAAAGACAAAGTAGACGAGTTAGACAGCGAGGATGCGGAAGACGAGAATAAACATACATGAATCCTTTTGCAGCAGCAGCAGCTTGAGCAGAGAAGAGCACTGGAAAATGGTAATTCCTCCTTTTCCTTGAAACAACGCCATTATTGTTGCTACAAAAAAAATGTGCGTTGCTTTCGTGTTTATAGCCCGTGAACAAACTGGCATGTTAGCGCATTTGCGCTACCCATAGGGCTGGGGCGAAACTACAAATAACAGTTGTGCACATGCGTCAACCGGTTGGCCTGGTAGATGACAAAAAGTGAGCATGTACAACGCCGCGTGTGCACCGGGCTTGTCCAAAGCGCACGCGGACTAAAGCGGACCAGAGGGGAAATGCAGCGTGAATAAGGCTTTATGCTGTTCTCCAGGTAGTCATGAGCTGTCGCAGCCCAGTGAGATGCTACCTTTTACTTTGAGAAGCTAAATGCATTGAGTTGTTGTAATGTGATTGTTAATGTAAATATCTAAATAGCCAATCAGTTGAATAAGTGTAGATATAAAAGTGGCAAGTGAGTGTAAGGGGAGCTGCCAACTCGAATTCTGAAATCTAACAAAATCTTTTTGCTTTCAAAAAAAAAATTACAGTAAGCAAACATGATGGACAATGGGTCTGTCTTCCATCAACTTTCTTCCCGATTGATTTTGTTTCAGTCATGTGATAATCTACAAAGTTCAAGCTCATCTGTCGTTAGGGATCTCCACACACAACAGGACTGTGGAGCGAAAATATTCAACATGTTAGATATTTATGATTTTTTTTTTAATGGGAGCTTTCTTCTGAGCAGATTTCCTCACTATAACCCACCTCACATCACAAGGAAATGTGACAAGATAAACAGTAGGACCTCATGATGATCAGGCCTTTCCCTGTGGTTGTCAAAAGATGAGAATCAGGTTCAAAACCAGCCAGAATATTGTTTTCTGTGTGGGTGGCTTTTGTACAGGAAAGGAATCCGGTAACAATGAGTAGCTGTACTGTAAGGTGAAGGAGAGGTGAAAGATGCTCGAAATGAGACGCAATGATTGGATGATGAGGAGGAGGAGGTGGGGGTAATAAGGGCAAAATGGTAAAACTCAAAGCGGAGAAAGCTGGGGCAGGTCAGGCATTTGGATAATAGGAAAGGTGGATGACAGGATACGGGGGGTGAAGGACAGAATAATCACAAGGTTTGTGTGGGTTCACAGAGCAAAATCAATCTATATGGATGCAATGGATAACAGGCAATTCCAGATATATGGATGGGTGAAGTAATGATTGGCTTACCCACAGAAAACGCTTCGCTTAATGAAAAAAACGTCAAAGAGAAACGATGCGGCATGTGAGTGATATGGCGTGATAAGAGAAAGGTCACCGGCGAAGGACAAGGGCTAATACAAGGGGACAAACACACATAATGTGAACATATATAATCTTATTACGTGTGCATGGAGCCGAGGGGTTGTCCAAGGGAGTCCTGAAGTGGCCCTCCTCACAGACGCACACCACAGACCCATCCTCCTCTGCGATGCTGTTGGCTGGGCAGGGAAAACACTCCTGCTGCCTGGAGGACATCTTGTAGGAGCCGGGGGGACATGCTGGAAGAGAAATGCATCGTGTCAGATAATCATTCCTCTTTTATTAACAAGACGAAATCCCACCGATTGCCATGGAGTACTAATACTGTACTTAAAGTCAGTCTCTTGCCTTAAGCAGAAAGGGAATAGCACGTTTTGGGCTTGGAGAATGTGGCAGTCAAGCGAACAACTACTGTGAATGCAGTTACAAACTAGAAAAGCACTCGGAGAGCGCAGACCTCCGCCAAGCACTACAGTTCCCCCCATACAGTGTTTGTGTGTACGTTTTCAGATTCCTTGACCACGAAAACATATGACTAGCAATTGGATTGACAATGATAGGATTAGTGGTTCAGTAGTTATTCACGAAAATGGCATTTTCCATAATGGCGGTTTTCTTCTGGACGGTAATCTGGATCATCCCCAAAATTTAATCAGTTCTTCCTTGTACCATTTCTAACAACACCTGAAAGTTTCATTGAAATCCGTCTAAAACTTTTTGAGTTATCTTGCTAACCAACAGACAGACAGACAGACAAACCCCGGCAAAAACATAACCTCCTGGCGGAGGTAATAAGACCTAATGTTTAGTCAAAAACAACTTAAACCTCACAAATTTCATAGTGGTTTGAGCAAACACAATATTGAGTATTTTTACAGTGCATCAGACAGTTAGTGGCATTGTCCCTAATTTCTAAACCAGGGACATGGAGACATTTTGAGAGGTTGTTGCTTTAACTTAAAAAAAGGGGCAAAATTACAAGAAAAAAAAAATGTGGTTTTACAAGACAAAAGTCACAAATTCATGAAAAATGAATGTAAAATGTACGAGAAAATGGGAAAGTATCCAAAAGATGCATTCATTTTGTGAGAAAAAGTTAAATATTTTTTTGAGAAGATGTTACAAAACATTTACAAGAAAAAAAATCTCCTTCTTAGAAAAGAAAATACTGATGAAAACTCACAAAGCTGGAAGAAAAAAAATTCACAAATTCAAGAAAAAAGTAAATTCATAAGTGAAAACAAAAATCTAAATTTTTATCCAATCTCAAAAATGTGTGCAAAAGTCTCCATTACAAGAAAAGCAAAGAAAGAAAAATCATCAGAAAATGGCAAGAAAAAAAGAAGCCAATTTATGAGAATGTTAAAATAAAAAAGGATCCAGCCAGTTTTTATAGCTAGTTTCTATCAATTCTATTCACCCCTCTGGAATCCTTGTTTATCTAATAGCACAGCTGAAGCTAGCAGTTTAGCCGCTCGTTCGCGTACGTTTCTGTGCTTATTGTATTCCAGGGACTGGTCATATCTGATCGACCCCTGAAACCTCACCCCCCCACCCTCCACCCACCCATCCATCCATCCTCTACTGCTTAATCCTTTTCGGGTTGCAGGGGGGCTGCAGGCTATCTTTGGGCGAGAGGCCCCCGCCCACCAGTGACTCATTATTTCATTCATTCTTTGAGACAAGTTTACATTACTTAGCTCCGAGTTCGGCAGCTATGGGCAGCTAATGCTAGCAATAGTGACGTAAGAGGCAGGGCGGAGTGGAATGCGGTTTTAACGCTTCATAAAAACGTGTGTGAGCTGTTAAAATGTGGGGGAGAGGAATGCAATCAATGACCCCTTCAAGTTATTCTGGATGGCAAAACTCCCCATTTCCATCCTGTAGCTGTTAGCTTTGCTCCCCTGACAGAACTCCTCTCTGGTTCTCCAAACTGAGTTTGCTCTGACTGCTGTCAACTGCAAGTAAGGCACTGAATACTCATAAGTACTTCAAACAACCCAAATTTAAAAAAAATTGGGAGAAACTGAACACTCAAAAACTGCACACCCACAGGATAATTGAGCCGAGATGCTAATAAATCATAACCTTTTTTTTAATACCTTAAGGATTTCTATTGCTTTAGGTGAAAATCCCTCTATTACTCAAAGCAGAGCAGCATTTTAAAGGCTTAGAAAAATAGCTCCAATCTTACTTAGAAAAAAATTAAGAATGAATGGGGGAAAAAATAGAAAGCAAGTGAATCTGCAGCGAAGTACAGATGAGATAAAAGATAGGATTAGAGGGGCAAAGGAGGGGAGACTTGGGCTAAATCCCTCTGACAAACACAATTCCTCTCATAATGTGTGATCAGTGGCCTTGGCGGGCGTCATCAAAGGCTGCCTCTGGTTTGAACTAACTAGGCAAATGAAAACAAGCCAAGGTGATGTGGAGGCATACGACTACAAAGGCCCAAACTTAAATTCCCCATTGTTTCCCCTTCTTCACTCATGCTCAAAAGCTGCTCCTGAGAAACGGCTACAAAAAGGTGAGAATGTGGCCAAAGGTGATAAGCATTCGTGACCTTCTACGTGCAGCTCGTAGGAATACACACCATGTAGCAGAAGCTTATCGGTGTGGGCACAATAACGGGTGACGCGTAAACACTCTCAAAACGCTCAGAGAACAGGTTATTTTACACTCTCCCTCTTATGCAGTTTCATTTTCCACTCGCCGTGCTTTTGTAGCGGGTGATAATGGGTGTGAAATCAGGCAGCCAGCTCTGGTCCCTCCTCTTCTGAGACAGCAGTCCGAACAGTGGCTTTGCATTAAAGCTTCAAGTATGCTTGCTCCATCTTTCTCTCAATCCTCTGCTCTCTTTTCTTTGTTTGACTACATCTGTCTTCTCCCACCATTTTTTTTTCTTTTACTTGCTCCTCTTCTCCACCCACTGCTGGAATCTGCCTAGTCTTAAAAATGAAAAAAAGCAGACTGTTTCCATATTTTGATTTTAACGTGCCTGAGAAATTCAGGCTGTGTGTTCAGTCCACACATAGGAAACAATTTTCTGTTTGCATCAGAATCTGCTCAATCTGTAGACACTGTGCAAGATTTCTGAAACAAAGTTCTATAGTTGAATTTTTAAAATACAGAGCAACACTTTATTGCAAATGGTGGTAAACCGGCGGTGGTTCCCCCGCCCCTCCCCATCAGAACCACTGGCATGTCACCTCTATACAGAAGGTGTTCTTGGACACACTGGAACCAGACCATCAATGACAGCAGCTCATTCTGGCCCTATGAACTCACCCTAAGAGTGCTCAGAAGACCTTGACACTGACCTTGAGTGCAAGCTGCATGCAGACCCACCTGAGGATCACTTGTGAGTGAGACTGGTGACCGTCGAGGCAAATGTCTAGGTGGAGGAGTGATTTCCGTGAAATGTGGATGGACGGACACTGCGTTATTGCATTCGCGCCTCTTGTCTTCACTGGAATGAGTTAAAAACAGATTAATGAGACCCTCCTAATTCTTCAATCTGTAGTAGAAAACTTAACCAAGTTAAATATTTTATCATCTCTTTCAAGTTCCAGAGCAAAGGATATTCATGGACTAGACATTGTATTCTTGAAAAAAACAAAGATACTGTGGAGGAACAAAAGTTCAGGCGAGACATGGCGAGCTGAAGGTTTGAGTTTTATTCCTCCATCATCATGAGACACACTGCAGTGCTGTGTGTGCACTGTGAGTGCGCTAGTGAGGCATGTAAAGTCAGCTCTTTTATACAGACAAGAGAGAATACATGGCACATTTACATATTGATACAGTATACATATCAGACAATACATATCAATCGTGCGATTAACTGGCGCCAGACTCCTCTCCTTACTCCGGGGATGAATAACAATAGCCATTGTTCTGGTTGTCCCCCTAGGGCTCTCTGTTCGTATGCAATCCCTGCTGAGCGTGAATATTATCAGTCTGCATTGTGCTGGGTGCTCACCGCCCCCCCCCCCCCCCCCCCCGTCGTTTGGCTCCAGCTCCGGTAGAACTGTCGGAGGGCATGTCAGTCCGTGAGGGGGACGAGGGAGGGGTGAAAAGGGCAGTGTGCTCCGCTCCGAGTTCCAGCACGTTGAACGGCCGTGGATCGTGGGCACACGGGCCAGTGTGCAGTCGTGCGTAATGGAACCTGACGGCGATCGGCCAGCTTTGGGAGTGGGGTGCGAGAAAAGCTCTGTGCAGGAGGAGGTTGAGGGGGTGGGAGTAAGCGAGTGCCGGCCCGGGACGTCAAAGGTGTCTGGGCCGTGCAAAAATTGCGTGTGGATCCGCGATGGTGAGGAACTTTGCCCATTAAACGTGGCGGAGATCCACAGCGGCTGTGAAAAAATTATATCTCTGACTTCTCCCGTGTTTTGGTCCAGCGAGGATGTGGGGAAGGCGAGCGGCCAAATTTCCCGAGGATGCGTAGTGGCTGTGATAAACTGAAGTTGTGTCAGGGACTCAGCAGTTTGGCTTTAGGTGCGGGAAACAGCCCTAAAGTCATCGGGGAACACAATCGGCTAAATTCCCCTTGTGCGCCATGGCTGGAAAACTCATACAAAGTCCTGTGTGCTGGCTGCACGTATGCTTCAGGTGCGCGAGCATCCCTGAAGGTTCCGAGGATGGCGATCGGCCGTTTTACTCAGGCATGTGCAGCGGCGGAGGACGCTGTATCAGTCTGTGGAGCTGGTTTGTCCCTGGCGCGTGGCGCGCACTTGGCGCAGTGACAACATAGCTGGCAGTTGCGCTGTCCTCGTAACCCCGTGATGTGCGTGCGTGGCTTCTGTGAGCGGAAGGTCTGCTGTCGAGATGTGAGTCAGGGTCAGGGAGCTTGATGGAAATCAACACAGTCGGCGCCAATGATTGTCCCCGTTCAGGCTGCTTCCTTCGTTTGCTTGTGTTGCTCATGGTGCGTTGCGGTCCCAGCGCTGTGCTCTCGTGTGGGTGCGAAGGATGTAGACAATTCCCAGTCTCTGGAATCCACAGCGCGGTGAGAGGGAGCAGACGGTCATTCTCCCTCAGTGTGGAGGTAAAAGATCAGGCGAGGGTCGCACCATGACACGTGCTGAGGCTCCCTGTCTGGGTCATCTCCGGGGTGTTCACCTGGTGTTCCATTCTTCGTCCAGGTTCACCAGTGTGGAGGAACAAAAGTTCAGGCGAGACACGGCCAGCTGAAGGTTTAAGAGTTTTATTCCTCCATCATCATGAGACACACTGCAGTGCTGTGTGTGCACTGTGAGTGTGCTAGTGAGGCATGTAAAGTCAGCTCTTTTATACAGACAAGAGAGAATACATGGCACATTTACATATTGATATACATATCAGACAATACATTTCAATTGCGTGATTAACTGGCGCCAGACTCCTCTCCTTACTCCGAGGATGAATAACAATAGTCATTGTTCTGGTTGTCCCCCTAGGGCTCTCTGTTCGTATGCAATCCCTGCTGAGCTTAAATATTATCAGTCTGCATTGTGCTGGGTGCCCACAATACTTTAATAATTCCAATTACAGAACTAATAAATCAATCAATACATGAAAATATCATTCCTGACGCATTAAAACCTGCCATTGTAACCCCCATAAACAAAGCCGGAGACAAACAGGATATTAGTAATTATAGGCCGATAAGTATACTTCCTGTTTTGTCGAAAGCCATTGAAAAGGTGGTAGCAGATCAACTGTTAGAACATCTTGAATCCGCCCAGCTGCTGCATCTCATGCAGTTTGGTTTCAGGCTGAACCACTCAATAGAGACTGCATGTTACTTTATTGAAACAATTAAAGAAAATTTGGACCGGGGGGGGCGGGGGTAGGAGCCATCTTTTTAGACTTGCGTAAAGCCGTTCATACGGTCAATCACTCAGTCCTTCTTTCAAAACTATCAGGATATAAACTATCCATGAATACCCTTAGCTGGTTAAAATCTTATCTATCTGGTCGCTCCCAGTTTGTGCGCACAAACAATACTGTATCCTAATCAAAGGCATGCACAATGGGAGTACCACAAGGTTCAGTTTTAGGCCCACTGCTATTTACTTTCTGTATTAATGATTTGCTGTCAGTATGTGAAAATGACAAAAATTCAGATGTATGCAGATGACACAGTCATCTACACACATGGGAAAGATGCCAAACAAGTGGCTGACAAGTTAATGACAGCAATAGAGAAAGTGTCAAAATGGCTTAATCAACCATGCCTCACTCTGAACGTAGAGAAAACAGCTACCATGTATTTTACCAACAAATAAAATCATACGCATTATCTGACTATAACTGTAAATGAAGCAAATATAGAAAATGTAACGGAGTAAGTATTTGGGTGTCACATTAGATCCCACGCTCAGCTTTAAAAAGCACATAAAACGGATGAGCCACACTCTGAAATATAACCTTGCAAACTTTCATTGCATCAGAAACTCACTCTAAAAGGATCAAAAACCTTTCTGAATGCCATGATTCTGATATATTTCTCCTATTGCATCTCATGCTGGTCACAAGCAAACTACGACTCTGAAAGCTTTGGAATCCCTGTATAAACAATCCATCAAAATTCTGGATAAGAACACACAACAGTATCGCCATTGTGGTATACTTGCCAAACACAAGATGTTAACCTTTTGAGTGTGAGAGTTTGCGTGCCCCTAGTGGCAGAGTGCGGCGCTGCACCTGCCATCTCATTCTGACATGATCGGCTCCATTGAGGATTTGTACTGATCTCCCAGTTTCAGAAGGTGGCAGACATCCGTTGGAGGACTCAATGGATGACACGTAATACACCAAAGAAGAAGAACTCATTTCCTTTTCCTGTTTTTAGCATTTTAGCCCAGAAAGCTAATATGGTTGCCGTCCGTCATCGTACACCGTCACTTAGTTGGCTTTGTACGCAGAAAATAGCCACGGGATACAAGCGAAATTTATGTGGGATAATCATAAGACTTTGTAGATGTGGTAGAGAGCGTAAATATGGATGGGCAAGATAAGCTGCGGCTTCAGCCATCACCCATTTCGGATAACTTATGTTGAAGTGTATAATCCGAGGAGTTGTTTAATTTGACCTTGTTGGATTTTTTTCCCTTTGTTATATTATTCTGTTCCTTTCTTGCAATCTTTTAATCTAATCTATCCGAAATATAATAAAATAAAGATAAATGACCGACAGAATGCAAAATAACGCTCATGATGGGTGAAAACGTAGCGATCACGGCAGCGAGCGAGTCCCCTTAGAATCAGAATCAGAATCAGAATCAGAATCAGGTTTATTGCCATTGTTCATGTAGTACACAAACTAGGAATTTGTCTCGGTACAATGCTGCAACATTAAACATGATAAGAGAAATAAACTACACATGTAATAAAGTGTAGGATAAGATTAAGTGATACTGGTCAACAGTTAAAATATATATTAGCCAGCAGCAGATACTGTGGAGAACTATATAGTGCAGTCGGTAATGCAGGAAGAAAACAGTGATGATTGACATGAGTCTGGTTGAGCTGCTGTACATGGTGCACGAGAGTCACTTAGTGTTCAGCAGTCTAATGGCAGAGGGGAAGAAGCTGTTCATGTGACGGGAGGTTTTAGTCTGGATGGACCGAAGTCTTCTACCAGAGGGGAGGGGGGCAAACAGTACGTGACCAGGGTGTGAGGGATCGGCTATGATCCGGCCAGCACGCCTCCGGGTCCTGGAGATGTACAGATCCTGGAGAGATGGGAGCTTGCAGCCGATCACCTTCTCAGCAGTGCGCACGACGCGCTGCAGCCTTAGTCTGTCCCTGGCAGTGGCTCCTGCGTACCACACGGTTATGGAGGTGGTGAGGATGGACTCGATGATGGCTGTGTAGAACTGCACTAACATCTTGGTGGGTAGCTTGAGCTTCCTCAGCTGCCGCAGGAAGAACATCCTCTGCTGGGCTTTTTTGATGAGTGAGCTGATGGTCAGCTCCCATTTGAGGTCCCTGGTGATGGTAGTGCCTAGGAAGCGGAAGGAATCAGCAGTGGTGATGGGAGAGCCTGAGAGGGTGAGGGGGGGCAGAGGAGTAGTGACTTTCCTGAAGTCTACAATCATCTCCACTGTCTTCAGAGCGTTCAGCTGCAGGTTGTTATTGCTGCACCAGGACGCCAGCCGCCAGTAAGTAAGGAATTTCTGTTTTTTTTAATATTGTACTGATTTCTTGTTCATATACTTTGAAGATGAGATGATGAGGTACCTCTGTACAAAAAACGGTGTCAAAAAACTGAACCATTTTCTGTGTAAATACGTCCAAAGTCCAGTTTTGACTGAGTTATGGAATTTAAAGAGGTGCCGCAACATTATGCAAATTAGATGCATAAATTTATTCCTATCTGAAACTTTGGATCATATTTTACATCTTTCTAATTGACAGTAAGCCATTATCTCTTGCCACTTTCAAGTTATAGCCTTGGGAATCTGAACTATTTTATTGACAAAAAATATTTACCACTCTTGACCACTAGGGGTTATGTCACAATTCGGCGACAGACACACTCAGAGTTAAGCTTTGAAAATATGATCATGTATACAAATATAAGGTTGGTCTTTAAAATTATCCATGGCTCTGAACCCCCGCCTCTTAAGACTTTTGTGTACCTGACTTCTGAACAAAATACCAGAGTAACAAGGACTTCCTCTAGGTGGCATTGTTGCATCCTCCTACGTAAAACTGCTTTTGGACAATCAGCCTTCTCACACAAAGCTATAACGGAATGGAACAAGCTCCCCACTGCTTTGAAGACTAGAACAAATTACAGAGACTTTACCACAGAGACTAAAAAATGGATTTTAAGTAATCAAACCTGCCAGCATTGACTATCTCCCTTAAATGGGATTTGAAATTGTACTCTTGAATTGTTTTTATGTGTGTTGGTTCTCTTATCTTTTTACCTTTTAAACTTAATCCCTACTTGTTTCAGGGTCAGCAGTTTCTGAAACCCAACCTGAATTGCTTTCTATATGTGTGGCTTTTCTTTTAATATCTTCCTTCCTGCCCCAGGGACTACAGATGGAAATTAGTGAGAATGCTATAATCTGGTACAGAGCATCTTTACCCTGTGTTTAATGTTTTTCTGTACATGGTCCCAGACAAATAAACCAATAAACATATTTGTAACCAAAACTATCTGTAAGATAGTAAAAGTGTGAAGTGGGGAAATTGGCTAAAGAGCAAAAGATGTAAAGCTTTCACTTAAAGGAAATCTGTATTGGTCATTATAACAACATTAATCCTGCTTTAGGTATTACTTACGAACCAAAAATGTGTTTATTCAGTAAAAATAACCCCCTAGAGCAGAGGTGGGTAGTGAGGGCCATTCCACTGTAGCTTTTCTGTTCCACCCAGTTTCTTCAGCAGGTGTTTGCTCTCATCAGCTCCAATGATTGCTAATCAGTGAAGCCACCTGCTGAAGAGACAGAGTGGAACAGAAAACCTGCAGTGGAATGGCCCTCCACAGCACGATTGCCCACCCCTGCCCTAGAGTCAGTTTACTGAATAATTTTATCCTATGAAAACTGCTTAGTCAAAACCAATGGGGAGCAGCCATCGCCAGCCGGAAGTGACGTACACTCATTGATTCCGGCTTTACCACGGAAGAGTAATGTGTTTACCACGAACGAGTAAACACGTTTCGCAGATGCTCAGTGGGTCGAGATCCGAGTTGAAAACGGTGCAAAATCTGCACGAATATACTGTATACTGCACAAACCGTCCTTGGAAATGGCCTTAATTGATGGCACCACCCGCAGTTACCTCTGGGGACCAGCAGCTGAAGGGGACCTGACGAACAGGCAAGTTCCCTGTCAAGTAACTTCAGAACACGTTGAATAAATCTTGATATTCTAGAATTTTATTTAATTAAATTATATGCTTGTAGATTTGCTTGTACATGGTTGTAAAAAATTACATAAAATTCTGATGTTAAAACTTTGTTGACTGCTATACTACAGCCCAGTCAGTTGCACAAAGCAACGACTGTGCGTCACTACCGTGCTGAAACTGGCCATGGAGGAGACAAGATGTCTCTGACCATGACTGACAGAGAGCAGTGACTTGAAACTAGTACGTATTTGAGAAGGAATGATGACCAAAATTACTGGACGGAACCCCTAGTATCATATTTGATCCTTTGAAATAGCTTTAGATGAAAATTCACTACAGGTACCCTTTAAAAAAATGCACAGAACAGGAAGTCTGCCCAGAAATCAGCTATGAGAGAAGCCTTAAGGTTAGTATCTCACAGAGCGGCAAATGAACATTGTGTTTGTTGGGGCTTTGTCAAGGTTTGTAAATGAATGTACAAACACTGTTCACCTAGTGCTGTATACTGTTTCACCAGGCACTATTAACGTTCTCAGAAAAATGATAATAATCATTATAGTAGTCACAATAAAGCTGCTTTCATGGAAATGATGATTTGTATTCAGCAACAGCAGCCTCATGCCAAACAAGGAGCTGAACCATCACAAAAAAAGTTGCATAACAGTTTGCCAACAGTTTTTTATGGTGGTAAACAACTTTTCTTGTTGCAGAAAAATTTTGAATATGTTTTCTGCAACAAGAAAAACCGTTTCTGGGACAAGTGAAAACTGTTTGTCACCTTAAAAAATGTTGGCCAACTGCTGTGCAATCTTTTACGAATGAATATTTGTGAATATTTCTCAGCATTTGCCGCGCCATGAGAAACGGGCTTAAAATACTGGCTAAAACAATGAGTGTGCCACTGTTGGCTGGTCAGTGTAGACTCAGTACAACTCCAACATGGCTTTTAAATTACAGTAAATAATGATTTGTTCAATAATAAAATCTTGAGGCAAGAGGCTGTGTCTGAAACAGGATTATAGCCAGAGTAAGAATTTAAGCTTCTCATGACTAACTGGTTGGAAACCACCGCACTAGAGGTGACAAAAGTTCCCCAAATGAAGGAGAAGAGTCCAGAGTTTCTGATAACAAACATGGCAACAGTGGAGGAAATACTGATTATGTATCGATTAAGAAAGAATCAAAATTAGGGGTGATACAAGTACAGTGGTGTGAAAAAGTGTTTGCCCCCTTCCTGATTTCTCATTTTTTTGTATGTTTGTCACACTTAAATGTTTCAGATCATCAAACGAATTTATATATTAGACAAAGATAACAGAAGTAAACACAAAATGCAGTTTTTAAATAAAAATGTTTAATGTTAAGTGTAAAAAAAAATCCAAACCTACATGGCCCTGTGTGAAAAAGTGATTTCCCCCCCCATTAAAACATAAATTAACTGTGGTTTATCACATCTTTGGAAAGCTCAGTTCAATTTCTCTAGTCGTACCCAGGCTTGATTACTGCCACACCTGTTCCCAATAAAGAAATCACTTAAACAGGACCTGCCTAACAAAGTGACGTAGACCAAAAGATCCTCAAAAGCTAGACATCATGCTGCGATCCAAAGAAATTCAGGAACAAATGAGAAAAATTAATTGACATCTATCAGTCTGGAAAAAGTTATAAGGCCATTTCTAAAGATTTGGGATTCCAGCGAACCACAGTGAGAGCCATTATTCACAAATGGCGAAAACATGGAACAGTGGTAAACCTTCCCAGGAGTGGCCGGCCCACCAAAATTACCCCAAGAGCGCAGTGACGACTCATCCAAGAGGTCACAAAAGACCCCACAACAACATCCAAAGAACTGCAGGCCTCCCTTTCCTCAGTTAAGGTCAGTGTTCATGAATCCACCATAAGAAAGAGACTGGGCAAAAATGACCTGCATGGCAGAGTTCCAAGATGAAAACCACTGCTGAGCAAAAAGAACATAAAGGCTCCTCTCAGTTTTGCCCGAAAACATAAAAAATTATCCCCAAGACTTTTGGGAAAATACTCTGTGGACTGATGAGACAAAAGTTGAACTTTTTAGAAGGCGCGTCTCCCATTACGTCCAGCGTAAAAGTAACACAGCATTTCAGAAAAGGAACATTATACCAACAGTAAAATATGCTGGTGGTAGTGTGATGGTCTGGGGCTGTTTTGCTGCTTCAGGACCTGGAAGAATTGCTGTGGTAAATGGAACCATGAATTTTGCTGTCTACCAAAAAATCCTGAAGAAGAATGTCTGGCCATCTGTTCGTGACCTCAAGCTGAAGCGCACTTGGGCTCTGCAGCAGGACAATGATCCAAAACACACCAGCAAGTCCACCTCTGAATGGCTTAAGAAAAACAAAATGAAGACTTGGGAGTGGCCTAGTCAAAGTCCTGACCTGAATCCGATTGAGATGCTGTGGCATGACCTTAAAAAGGCAGTTCATGTTCGAAAACCCTCCAATGTGGCTGAATTACAACAATTCTGCTAAGATGAGTGAGCCAAAACTCCTCCACAGTGCTGTGAAAGACTCATTGCCAGTTATCGCAAATGCTTGATTGCAGTTGTTTCTGCTAAAAGTGGCCCAACCAGTTATTAGGTTTAGAGGGCAATTACTTTTTCACACAGGGCCATGTAGGTTTGGATTTTTTTCCCTTAATAAACACCTTCATTCAAAAACTGCATTTTGTGTTTACTTTTGTTATCTTGGTCTAATATTGAAATTTGTTTGATGATCTGAAACATTTAAGTATGACATACAAAAAAAAAAAAGAGAAATCAGGAAGGAGGCAAACACTTTTCACACCACTGTATGTTTATGAATTCTTAACAATGCCCACAACTTAAAAAAAAAGTTCCACCAAAAAGTATTCTGTGTTGTGTTTCACTGACCTTCAATATTTGGTAGCAATGCTACATTTGGTCCATATCAATAAGAGTACAGACACTGTAAAAGGCTCCTTATGTCTCTATATGCATATTTACTAGAGAGCAGTGGTCCCCAACCACTGGGAAAAGGACCAGTATTGGTCTGTTGCCAGTGACAATGACAATAAATAAATAATTCTGTTCCTCTATATTGATTACTGAAGTCTGTGCTTTATTTTGAAAAATTACCAGATATTCTTTTCCTGCCTGACTTCCCGTCTGTCATGTGCACGGTCTTGACACGCACCCATTTCCATTGTTAGCGGTGATGCTCGAAAACTAAATCTGAGCGCAAGCTAGCCAAAATTAATAAAAATGGTAACCATTAAAGAGTTTGAGCATTACTTTCTGACTACAAAAGACCCTCGCACTGCAAAGGAGTGGATCCACAACATGCCACATGAATCTGCCCATGCAACCCTCCCTCGATGGAACCATCTGAGAAACAACCTCAGTGCCCCTACTAAAGGGGAGTTTTTTTATGAGACACTTTGGTTTTATGCCAGTGTTTTCCATTCATTGGGGACCAATAGAGCATAAAAGAGACTTAAAGGGGTCACTGACTGAAGAATGGTGTGTTTGTAGGTTTTAACCGTCTGAAATGAGTCTACTGGTTAGGGTTGCCAACTGTCCCATTTTAGCCGGGACGTCCCGTTTATTGGGCTAAATATGTTTGTCCCAAGTAGGACGTGTGTTGTCCCATGTTCAAGGCCACCTTAATGAACGGGCTAGGCAGGGCTGAAGCCCAGAGGCCTACAAAGATCAGGGCCTATCATGAGCCAATGAAAAAGATCACATTGTTGTTAATTGGTCAAATTCTATGTCCACCACTTGATACTCATGTGTGGCTGCTAATAATTTACAAGTTCCTCACGTGGGTACCACGTAACAATAGCCTATCAGGGGAATTGTTTTGACATCAGACTATGCAAGCACCAGTGAGAGATGAGAAGTAATTAGCTCAGTCAAAATGTCCGGAAAAAAGTTTGAAAGTGGCGCTCATAAAATTATTGAGAGGAAAAGAGCTTAGGGACAATAAATTGTTCAAAAAATTCCGAAGCGTAAAGGATTTTTCTAAGCTGGAGCATTGAGTGGAGGCGGAGCTGCCAATTACTGCATGGAGGCGGCAGGTGGGCCGTTAAAGCACTTACCTCAAGGAGAAGGGCGAAGGGAGAAGAAAAACCATGATTGTTTACATCAGATAGCTGTGTGTGGGACAGTGGACTTCAAACTTGGTAAAAAGTAGACTGGATCAAGCATGCATCCATAGAGTATGACAATATTCGTGAGCTGGACTTACAGGAGATAATGAAGGATTTTTCTTTAAAGAAGGCCAGAAGAAAGCACTTCTATAAAGGTTAAGACATGCTATATTTTGATTCAAGATGTTTGAAGTACTCATTTTGTTCCCAATAGATATGTTGATACCAGCTGCAGCTTTCCTGGTGTCTTCTGTTAGCAAGCTGACACATGGTCCTCATAATAAAAATCTGAAATTTCTAGGTATACAGTGTGGTATTTTTTTCCTTGTAGTATTAAACATGAAATTGAATATCAATAATTTTTAAGGTATTATGAAGGTAAAAAAAAATCCCAGTATTTTGACAACACTAATGTCCACAACATCGTAGGGCTGGGTGACAAACGGTAATGATAATTATCGAAAAAAAACCTTTTTCCTCGATAGAGACATACAGTAAAACATTTTCGACAGAATGTCAATAGAAGTCATTCGCTCTGTTTTTTTTTTCAATTATATTTTTATTGGTGATCTTGGTCAGATTGTTTACATTGAGAGCAGTACTTTATTACAAGGGAGTAAAAATTAGTAAAAGCTTAGAATTTGCCATCATTCAAATAGAATAAAAGAAAGGTAAATAAAAAGTAATACACAAGAAAATGCCCTCGATTAATCTTCCCATAAGTTTTTTTTTTTTTTTTTGCAGTATAAAAAATAACATGTAGACAAATAAACTGAACAGTGGACAAGTGGTATTAAATTTTTCGGTTTTGCTTTTTTCTTCCCTTCAATGGGATAGATTACTTAAAGTCTCTCCTTTGATTTCCTGTATATTGGGTCCATTTAAGCCAGTATTTATCAAATTTATCTCTTTGTAGTCGTAAAGACATGGTAATCCTTTCCATCATAAATATCTGGTATACCATATCATGTAAATCCTGAATTTTTGGTATGTCTGTTTGGAGCCATTTTCTCGTTAAGACTTGACATGAGGCTATGTTAGGAATTTCCAAACCTAAGAACATGTACAGGAAGTC
The DNA here is from genome assembly GCA_020510985.1 of Pholidichthys leucotaenia. Taxonomy (NCBI): domain Eukaryota; kingdom Metazoa; phylum Chordata; class Actinopteri; order Cichliformes; family Pholidichthyidae; genus Pholidichthys; species Pholidichthys leucotaenia. The sequence continues at coordinate 73,829,756 of CM035839.1, read as the reverse complement.
AAAGGGGATATGGGTAGAGAAAACCTTTTCCAGGCACTTATGTGTGTCTTTCCAAAATGGGGTAACTTTTGGGCAGGCCCAGAATACATGATAATGATTAGCCTCTTCATTTCCACATAGTCTCCAACAACCGGTACCTAAATTTTGGTGTGTTTTTTTTGGACTGGGGTGATAAAGAAACGAATTAAATTTTTCCATCCAAATTCCCTCCAAATAGTTGAATAAGTAATTTTCCATTGCACTGTACATAATGATTCCCAGTCACTATCATCTATTGCTGATCGTGTTCCTTTTTCCCATTTCTTCTTAATATATAGGGTATTGGTGGATTTGTTTGCTTGAAGTCCCTGATAAAATCTTGCTATAATTTTCTGAACAGTAGTAGTGCTAAAGGCCATTTGAAATATATTTAGAATTTTATTATCCTCCTTATCAGTCTTGGGCCTTATAATTTCATTATATCTATGTCTCAACTGTAGGTACCTAAAAAAGTCTTGGTTATTTAGCCCCTTTTTTGATTTAAGGGTTTGGAAGTCTGCTAGCTCCCCCTTGTGGTTAAATGTGAAGTATGAAGTGAGTCCCATTGACGTCCATTTTTGAAATCTTGTGTCATTACGGTTTGGTAAAAATTCTGTGTCGTAAGCGCACCATCTTAACATCATTTCAGTCTTGGTTAGTTTGTTCTCTCTACTTACGTCATTCCAAATCTTGAAAGTGAATTTTAGCCAGGGATTATCCGGGTCTTTCAAATGTGATTGCAATTTCCTGTCTGCTATCATTGCTTGTATAGGAGGGCCCTTAGTGGCTTTTTCCTCTATATCTTTCCACCTAGATTTGAACATTGGATCACATAAGCAAACCAATGGTCTTAATTGGGCAGAGTAGTAGTAGTCCCTCATACATGGCAAAGATAAGCCACCTCTGTCCTTTGGCAGTTGTAATGTACTGTATCTTATTCGAGGTTTTTTCCCAAGCCATATATAGCGGGAAATCAACTTGTCCCATTCTACAAATTGTTGTTTTGACACTTCAATTGGGAGAGTTTGGAAAAGGTAAAGTAATGGGGTAAAATGTTTATTTTTATTGATTCTATTCTATTAATTAGTCCTAAAGTTGGTATTAGACTCCATTTTCTTAAATCCGATTATATTTTGGAATTTAATGGGCCATAATTATTTTCAAACAACTTTCCAGTGTCTCTACTTAATATCACGCCAAGATATTTCATGGAGTCTTTGTCCCATTTAAAATTGTATTTATTTTTTAACTCCATTAAGGGTTGATAATTTAAGGTCATAATTTGTGTTTTTTCAATATTTAATTTGTAACCTGAAAGTGATCCAAACTGCTCTAATATCTCCATCAATCTAGGTAGAGATTTATTTGGTTGACCTAAATAAATTAGGACATCGTCTGCAAAAAGTGATATCTTCTGAATGTCCCCATGTATATCAATTCCCTCAATTAAATTATCTTGTCTAATGTATTGGCTAAGCGGTTCAATAAATAAAGTGAATAAAATTGGTGAAAGGGGGCAGCCTTGGCGACATGATCTTTCAAGTGAGACTGGTTTTGAAAGACTACCATTTATTTTTATTTTGGCTGTTGGTTTGTGGTAAATTGCCTGGATGGCCTTAATGATTATATGGTGAAATCCAAATTTATTCAAAACTTAATAAAGAAATGCCCATCTCACTGAGTCAAATGCTTTTTCAGCATCTAAACCCATAAGCAATGCCTCAATCTTATTTTTTTTAATATGGTGTATAACATGGAGGGTCCTTCTAATACTGTCTTGAGTCTGCCTCTGGCGGATAAAACCAGTTTGATCATGATTAATAAGTCTGGGTATAATATTGTCAAGTCGTTTTGCTATTATGGACGTGTATATTTTGTAGTCTAAGTTTAAGACTGATATTGGTCGATACTGGCTACAATTCAATTTATCTTTTCCCTCTTTTGGGATGACAGTGATAATCGCTTCTTTCCATGAGGGAGGTGGATCCCCTCCCTTCAATACCCAATTACACACTTCCCTCAATCTTGGAATTAATTCCTCCCTGTAGGTCTTATACCATTCACCAGAGTAGCCGTCTGGGCCAGGGCTTTTATGTGGTTTTAGTCTTGTAATTGCATCATTGATTTCTTTATTTGTGATTTCTTTTATTAGGTTACTGTTCTCCTGTTCAGTGACACTGGGGAGATTTAGTGAACTTAAAAAGATTTCAGTGTGGTCACCATTGTTTAATTTAGGCTGTGAGTAAAGGTCTTTGTAATAGGTTACAAAACTCTCCTGAATTTCTGTAATATCATCATGTGTAATCCCAGTTTTGGGATTTTTTTATTCTATAAATTGTGTTATCAGCCTGTTGTTTTCTTAGTTTAAAAGCTAGCCATTTCGTTGATTTCCCTCCAGCCTCATAATAATTTTGTTTAAGATAGATAAGCTTTTTTTGGGTTTCATCAGAATATATGTTATCAATTTCTTTTTGTAATCTTTTTATTTCATATTGTTTGTCATTGTTTAAAGTAATTTTGTGTTGTCTTTGTAGTTCCTTAAGATCCATTTGTAATTTTTCGAGTTTTTCTTTTTTTTGCTTTTTAATGAAAGAGGTGCTGGCAATAATTTTGCCTCTTATAACTGCTTTAAAAGCATCCCATAAAATGGATGGTGATACTTCCCCATTATCATTTTCCTTAAAGTATTCATCAATTTCTTCTTTTAATTTCTCTTTCATTTTTGAATCATTCAAAATATTGGAATTAAGTTTCCAAGTTTTGGTTTTGCGAGTATCATTCATACAGATAGATAAATATATTGGAGAGTGATCTGACAGATCAATTGTGCCAATATCACTTGTTTTAATCTTATATATGTCTTTATTAAATGTGAAGAAGTAATCAATTCTCGAATATGTAGAATGGGGGGCAGAAAAATGTGTATAATCACGTCCAGAAGGGTTAAAATCTCTCCAGATATCGATAATTCCGGTTTCACTCATGATACTGTTTATTTTCTTTATTATTGATTTTTTTTGTGCGGAGTCATTCTTAGAACTGTCCAGTTTTGACAACCGTACATTCATGTCCCCTCCACATATCAACATTCCTTCATTTTCAGATACCATCATTTCGAACATCTGTTTATAAAAATTCCAATTACTTCCTGGTGGTGCGTATATGTTGAAAATAGTTACTAATGAGCCATCATTTTTTCCTTTTACCAATATATATCGCCCCTCTTTATCCTTCTTGTCAGATAAATATTCAAAACAAATCTGTCGTGAAATGAGAATTGCGACACCTCTACGGTGGCCAAGTTTGTATGATGATCCATAGACATACTTATAAAAACCTCGTTTAAGCTTTTTGAGTTCTTGGTCTAATACATGCGTTTCTTGTAGAAGGGCCACATGTATCTTTTCTTTTTTGAGTTTGGAGAGTATTTTGGACCTTTTTTGTGGGCTGATAATTCCATTTACATTAAAGGAGATGACATTGATAGTTTGATTGTTGGCTATAATTTGTTTTTCTTTTTCTCTTCCTTCCTGATTAATCGGAATAAACATAAGTATACCACTTGTCCAAACAGTGCTGCTCTGAACTGCAGCCAAACAAAACAAAAACAAACATTTGAGGAAATAAACCAGGATTTCCGTTTGTGGGGTTTAAAGAAAAACAAACCCTGTAAGACCTGATGTTGTGAGTCTTTAAGCGGGTAAGCCACTTGCGTCAGGGTGGGCCCTCTAGTGGAGCGTCCATCGTCACGCCTTTCCTCCATATTATGCCTGAACAGCCATTTCCCGGCAGCTGATTTAGATTGAAACCTAAGACTTATTGCCACTCATTTCTCGTGTTTATTGTATTATCTCTTAATAGAAAAACCATGTGTATATATATATATATATATATATATATATAAAAAATTAAAAAATAAAATAAAATAAAATAAACCACGGATAAGTCATTATTAAATCAGATTACCTGTAACTGGGTTATAAATTGAACAGCAGATTTATATTGGCGTTTTTACATGGATTCCCTTCTGTATTGTTGCAGTCTCTCCTTTATTGATGACGGTCCCGTCTGACCCGGATCCAGCGGTGTGCGTCGCTTTCCTCTTGTGCTTCGTTTAGTGGTCCACGCTGTTTTCTGAATCCGCGCCGTCAGTGTCTCCTGTGGCTTGTAGACAGTGACTGGGAATCCTCTGTCAAACATGTCTTTAGTTGCATCTTCAGCGGTGTTATAAAGTTTTGTTTCGTCTGGGTAGAACACTCGGAGTTTAGCTGGGAACGGGGTCTGGAAACGTACCCCTCGTTGTTTTAGGATCTTTTTAGCCTCTGCGTATGTCTGTCTCTGCTTAAGGACGTCGGGTGCATAATCGTGATCAAGGTTAATCTGTTTGCCCTTCCACTGAAATCCCCTCATTTGCCAAGTTTTCCTGAGCACCTCTTCCTTGCTCTTGTAACTGGTAAAGCGTGCAATGATGGACCGAGGTGGTGCTCCGGCCGGGGGAACTGCCACCAGGGCGCGGTGTGCGCGTTCAATATGCAAGTCCAGTGTCGATGGCAGTTGGAGCTTTTCCCTCAGAAGATTTTCGACAAAATCTATCATAGTCGGAGCACCTTTCTCTTCGTTTTCAATCACACCATATATCCGTACATTATTTCTACGAGAACGCCCCTCCTGGTCGGTGATTTGGGCCTGTAGCTTAGACTGGAGTTTCACGAGCTCTGTAATCACCTCCTCTATTGTTTCCACTCGTTCCTCCGTTTCCAAAATGCGTCCCTCCGCTGTTTCGAGTCTTGCATTAATCTTGCTGATTTCTGCCTTAACTTCATTCGACTGTTGCGTATTTTCTTTCCTGAAGTCCCTGATTTCCATCAGTATCGCCTTCAAATCAATGCTGTCGTCTTCCTCCATTTTGCTGGCACCAGCACTAGCCAAACCGACGCTATCGTCGTTAGCTTCAGTTTCTTCGGTATCAAACTCCGTAGTTTCAGCCTGTTTCTTGGTTTTTGACTTGCCTTTTACCATTGCCCTTTTAGTTGATCGTCTTGAGCTGGTAGTTCTATAGGTTTTCGCGTTTTAAGGGCTTTTTCAATATGAACGTGCCGGGAGCAGAGGTTCTATGCTGTTGCCTTCATGGCGTGCACCCTTGATGTCATTCGCTCTGTGTTTTGACAGACAACACGAAAAGCCAATGAAAATGAGAATACACCATACCGAACCAATCATGCGGCTGGAAGTCATGATTGGTTGACGTACACAACAATGTGTGTAGGCACGTAGGACCAATAGTCAAGGGTTAGCACACCTGTTAATGTTTGGGCTAGCACAGCCATGTAGAAGTTGGAGCTTGGTTAAAAAGAAAATGACAGAAAACAATGAAAAGTCCAGTGAGAGCGTTACCAAAGAAGATACCGAAAACAGACGCCACCCAGCGCTCAATAGACGAGGACATTGTTGAAAAGAAGGGTCTGAGGAATTCAGTACTGCGGACAGAATGTCGGATTTAAGCAACTGATTAAAGTAAGTCACCCTCGTTACCAACTCCCTGGCTGTAAATAATTCTCCCAGCCGGCACTTTCCCAGCTATACGCAGAATGGAAAGAAACAGTTGAAAAGCGGCTGCAAAGCCTGCCACACTTTGTTACTATATCAGATTTGTGGTCAAGTCGCACATCTGAACCATATATGAGCCTGACTGCCCACTTCATCGATCTATAAATGCACGAAATCTGTGTGTGTGTGTCTGTCTGTCTGTTCCACACATATCTCTTGAACCGTTCGTCAGACTGGCCTCAGATTTTATAAGTGCTTTGCTGAGGTTATGAGGGTGTGCATCCCTGAGTATGGAATCGCTCATTCAAAATACGCAATTTTTTTCAATAAAAGTTTAGCCACCGCTCTGTCTCTTCATGCCCTTCAGTGTGTGTGGGGTGTCGATTGATTCCGTGCTGATTGGATAATATGCGGCGTCACGGCCATGCTGACTGGATAATACATGACGTCACAACCATGCTGACTGGATAATACACGACGTCACAACCAGTCAGTCATCACAGAGTTTCGCAAACAAAAAAAAGAAGTGAAAAGCATCAAATTTGACAAGAAAGAGAGAATAGTGAAGATATAATGCTTAAAAAATTATACTGTAATGTTGCCGTGATTGTGTACATCTAAAGGATAATTTGGGGAATGCCAGTGGGGACCCGGGGTCTGCAGCAGCGGGCAGAACACAGTCCTGCGCAGGGAAGCAAGCCCAGCCCGCCCGGTCAGCAGTAGACAGGAGTCCCGCTGAAGGACCATGACTCACCGTCGCCAATGGTGCTCCTCTCAGTGCGCTCGCATAGCTATCTAAAAATTAATACTACTACCATGACCGTGGAGCAGAATGCCCAGATCAACTGCATATCATATGCGGCCACATGCATGGTTTGACAAAATGACGACCATCACCAAAATGGACACAAAAATGCTCAAATAACGAAATAAATAATTTTTATTTAAATATTTACTGACAAATGGGCAACACTGATACAACAGCTGCAGCCAAACAGGTCATTCTGCTGTGTGTAATATCAGTGTTTTGCACTTATAATGTTCCTAAAATATAAAAGGATGCACTAGAATGGGTCTCAAATATTTGTAAACGTACCCTGTCAGTGGTAGACAGCAGTCACGACTGCTGCTTCATTGTGGAACAGAATGGCCAGATCAACTGCATATCATATGCAGACACATATGCAACAAGATGCAAAAATGCCCAAATAATGAAATAAATCATTTTTATTTAAATATTTACAGACAAATGGGCAACAACAGTTGCAGCCAAATGGGTCATTCTGCTGTGTATAAAAAACATGCAAGTTAGGTTAATTGGAGACTCTAAAGTGGTCCTAGGTGTGAATGGTGAAGGGATTGGCGCCATACCGTGGCTGCCTCGTTCATCCAGGTGGATGCCCTGAATTTCCCTCTGGGATCAATAAAGTATACAAAATACAAAAAAAATAATGTTCGGTGTTTTGTACTTATAATACTGCTAAAATATTCAAGGATGCACTACAATGGGTCTCAAATATTTGTAAACGTGTCCTGTTATAGTACTGCATGAGTTTACTGACGATAGACTATAAACTACACATATAAACTAAATTATAATGGTGACTGAACAACTCCCATTCCCCAAAGTGCAAAATACACTATTATGAATATAACTCATAAAAAAGTCACACAAATAAGTGATCTGACAAAAAAAAAAGAATAAATAAACAAGCGGTTCTTAAACAGTGGCTAATATTGGATGTCCAATTCATTTTCAATTATTCTGTAATTAATATTCACACAATCAAATAAATCTCAGTTCAGTCCCTTTCATATTTGTCAAAGTCTAATGTGTGATTGCCTACATATAGGCTACACCTCTGTATTCCACTTTCAAACACAGCCTACATTTGGGCCTGTAAAGCCTGATTGGGCTACCTGTTTCAGGCAGGAATACTTGCTTTCTACGGGCATGCACTAGATGATCAAGACTGGAATTTGAAAAGCAAACTTTCCTGAAGACCACAAAGGTGAAGTCATTTAGAACTGACCGAAGCACTTGCATCCTGGAGACTGAATGAAGGCAAACAAGTCTGCATCACAACAGACAGTGGGACAAAGGCTGCAGTGCTTATTGGTAAGTTGATGGCCAGAATATTATAAAATATTTATATTCTACGTTTTATAATTATTTTATGTTTTATAATTATTTGAAATACAGTTGTATAATGTTCTACACTACATTTGTCAAGTTCAACTTCTGACAGAAAAAAAATATTTAAAATTAATCTTGTTATAGCTTCACATCTCATTAGGAGTAAAAAGGAATCTTTAAGCTTGACAGAAATAGTGATTCGATCCATATCTCAATATATATCGATCAATATGGAAAAAATTTATGGTAACTGAAATTTTTTTCATATCGCCCAGCCTTACAACATCTTGGCTCTGAGCAATAGTTAAAACCCTCTGTCCCTTATTTGGCTATGAGAAAGTTGGCAACCCAACTACTGGTCACCTAATAATCCCAAAAATTTCAAAACAGTCAATTCTCTTAAAAAAAAAAAAAAAAAAACCCACACAGCCTTTATCTCGTTTTTCTCTCCCCGAAACACCAGAAACGTTTTTGACTCTTCTGTCTAAATTATATATGTCACGATTAGAAAAAGCCAACCCACCGCCGTTCTTGACACCCACCCACTGCTCTGTTATTATCCCACCTAGCTGTCTGTCATGTAGATGGAAGGGGTGCTAAAGGTAGCCTATTAACCCCCAAGCTAACACTGGTACCAGGAAGCTTAGACTGAGCGTGGTTTATATTGTTTTCTTCAGATCTTAGTCACCCTAATGACCATCCCTGTCACCACCTGGTTCACCAGTCCACAATATACCTCACGTCACTCTGGACCATTTCCCAGGGGTTTTGCCATGCTTGTGCAGCAGGTTTCCAGTGCCGACGTGCCAGTCGCCTAGAGCTGCTGGCTGTCATGGCCAGCTCCCCCACCATCCTCTGGGGCTACGCATGACTCCACTTTACTCTCGCAGGCAATGTAGGGGAGCCACTTCACGACGGGGCATCCTCCAGCTGGCTGTGGGAGAGGAGCGGAGTACTGCAGAGCCAGACATTGCCCTTTGAGATCCCGTGGCTCGGCCAGCAACCTTGGGTGGCAGCAATCGGTGGGTCACTTGGCGCGCAGTGCTGGCGATTTGTTGTGGCATCCCCGCGAGGTTGTTGGGAGATAGGTTGGAGTGACACGAGACACACTAACGACTGCGGATCAGTGAACCAACGCCGCTCATCCAAGATAGAAGGAGGTTAGAAGCTAGTCAGCTAATGGCTAACTGACATAAGAGGGAAGGTGGAGTTTCTTAAAGTGACAGGCTTTAAATCAGAGCATTTCAAGAAAGCCAGGGGAAAAAAAATTGCTTCAATAATTAAAAATTAAAGAAAATGTGAATAAAATGTGTCACAAACATTTCATTAAGACATGAGTGAGCTGTTAAAATGTGTGAAAAGTGCAGTCAATGACCCCTTTAAGTGCACAAACTACTCTTTTGATATAAAATATATCAAAATTGTCAAAAATTCATTAGGCTGGCAAAATCTTAAAGTGTCCTAATATAAGCATTTAAATCGCCATATGCATACAATCATATTCCACGTCATTACAAGACAGTTCAAGAAAACCTTAAGAAAAAACAGGCCTATTCGAATTATGTTGGCAAATTCAAGATGCAGGAATTTAGAAGGAGGGAAAAAAAACCCTCTCTGGACAATAATACAGGCGTATTCTCCCACGTCTGTCACTCTAGAGAACAGTCAGTAATGTGGAGGGATCTGCATATAACACAAGTAAAGCTGCAACAGCACCAAGACCTTCTGTCGAGCAATCCTTCTGGCTTATGAATGGTTGGCACGAAACAAGCCCACTAGTGAAGGGCCTCAGTTTTGCCAAATATTTAACTTACCCACTGTCACCAAACACAAAGAAAAGGCCCACGATCACATATCTGTCAATAGACTCCCCCCGCTCGGGCCAGAAGCGAGCCTGTGCACGTGTCTGTCACTTGTGTGCATGCCTGTGTGTTTCCCTCCTGCCCTGCGTATCTGAGGCTTTAAGAACCTTGTAATCGACTTTCTAATGTCTGTCATTACACAGAAAAAAATGCCTCTCGCTTTCAGCTCACAACACAGCCAAGCATCGGGACATAACAGAAACACACACACCCTGTCAAGCAGCACTGGAGTAGAGTCTCTTTGTTCCTGACTGTGCCGCCACTATCCCTCCCTCGCCACGCCAAGAACATCAAGCGTGAATAGCACCCAAATCAAGGCAAAATTATGCATAGATCTATGAGGACATAAATGGTTTTTTTTTTGCATTTTCTACCTATCAAGCTTAAAAGACGGCTAGCCATATTCTTGGCCGGCTGCAGTTCTGACTTATCTCTTCAATTCAGCATGGATACATATTCTGCCAGCGCACTGTGGAAATGTGTGTCAAATGATAGGGGGTGTATCAAGACAATATGTGCAGCTCAGATAACAAAAGGAGGTAGCTTTGAACGATGGCCGTCATTCCAAATGGATCCAGATTGGGAGGCGAAGCCATGTCAACGAAAATGGGCCCATCTGTCATTGGGTCAAAAGCAGAATCTCTAGAAGGGGTCCAACGGTGATGAAAGGAAGACCACTCAAGTCATCAGATGGATTTTTCTTCCCCACACCACTCCATAATTGCTATTTTCCTGCCAAGGTATGGAAGTTAAACTGGAGCTTTAGAGTGTGTGTGGGGGGGGTGGGGGGGGTGAGAAATAGCGAGACAGAAGGAGAAATCTGCCAGGACAGCTGGCAAACCAACTGATCAATTTGTCCTATGTGCTGACTGGGAGCCTCGATTAAACGGAACATGGCAGCACATGCGCACGCAAACACGAACGCACACCCTTAGACGCATACGGACACATTTCTTCAAGGTGTAACAATATAGATACGCAGCGGCATGCCAGGTCCTATGGGGGGGAGGAGTGGTGGTGGTGGTGGAAGATAAGACAGAAGACCGACTGCTGTGAGAGATCGCTCGGAGAGACCACGGACACCAGAAGACAAACAGATGGCGCGCGAGAGACAGAAAGACGGCTATGTGCCGTACAAAAGAAAGGACATTGAAGGGACAGGGAGCGTGAAGTCCTTCAGCTTGACAGACACAGAGCGGTGGGCGAAGAGTTAAGCAATGGGAAACATGACCAGTGAGTTAGCCCTAAGGTCATCTATAGTGCATGAAACTGCCTTGAATATGTAGGTGGCAGGACAGGAAAAAAAATAAGAAACTGAAAGCAAAACGAGTTATCAATCTAATCGTACAAGTAAAAAAATTAAAAATTCATTACAGCCCTGACAGTTTGAGATATGACAACAGTTTCCCCATTTAATGAATAAAAAGTAAAAGGCCAAAGAAAAAAAAAAATCCCACAACTCAATGAGCTTACAAATGACTTTAATAGACTTTTGTCTTTGTGGGAGGAATCAATTTATAGTTTGCCCTTCTCTCTTATTTTCTCTTCACTTTCTTTGCTCTAACCTTACACATGGCCATTAATAAACCATGAAGCATTTAATAAAATAAATGTGAGCAATGAATTGTTTCTTTGCTTTCCTGACAGCGCACATTAATAAATATTAATAACCCCGGGAGAGGTTTGCTTCAGACCCCTGTACACATGCACGCGCACGCACACGCAGAGCTGGACTCCCACTGTTAGGCATGCATAAACACGCATGCCTAAAACCACACAGAGGTGCTCGTTAGTTTTGATTACTCTAAATGTGATAGCTGATATTTAAAGGTTTTTTTAAGAAATGGGGCAAAAAAAAAAAAAAAAAAAAGATGGTGAGAGACAAGAGAAGAGGGGGGTGTAATTGCAGCAGTTGGAAATCAATAATTGAGAGAGCTTTTATTCAGATCATTGCCCTCTGTGTGTCTGGTTCGGATGCCAGATTTTTTTTTTCCTCTTCCTCTCTTTTTTTCAAACTTGTAGACCTCCCATTATCATCGGTTACGCACACAAGACTCTGCCCTCGGCTCAGACAGGTAGGAAGGTGGTTTGGACAGAAATGACTGATTGGCGCTTTCACGCGTGTCAGCTTGGGTCACATTAAAAATTGTGAAATGATTAATGGGTTTGGTGAGATTGACTGGACAGGTGAAATGGGACCAAAGAGGATCCAAGCAATTCTCCTTCCTAAATTAATTTGCTGAATATTGGGAGACTAATTGGATTTGAACCATACTCGAGTAAGATTTTGGATATTAGGGAAATGGACGTGGAGGTGTTCCAAGTTGTGTCTTAAAAAGCTCCCACTGGAGCCCTCCGTTCAAGGCTCATAATTATACAAGGAGAAAACGGCTCAGAATGTTAGTGTGTAAACAGCAAATACGGCTCTGAATTCGTCATCATTGCAGGAACTTGTAGATGTATTATGCTGAAATAGCTTTCAATGAATGTGTTTGTTAAAATTGTCAGCTCATTAATTAATGCCCTTCTGAGTAATGTTTCTTTAATTATTTTATGCTAGACTTGTGAAAAATATTTTCAATACCTCTATGATAGCATCAATTCACTAATTTTTCTAACTGCTTAATTATGGGGAACTTCACTTTATCTGCACAGACTTCAACACTGAATATGTCCAAATACACTGCAAAGTCTCATCTTTAAAAAAAACAAACAAAATGTATAAATTGATATATTGCTTTAATAAGCAAATTATTTGCCAACAAAACAAGCAAAATTATCTCAGCGCAAGTTTATGTAAAAAATGCATGGAAAAAAGGAATATCTTCTCTGACATCAAAACAAACGTGCAGCCTTGAAAGGTATTTCATCCCAGTGGTGGCTCGTAGGCAAGGGAGGCGGAGCTTCCTGAGAAACGTGAGAAGAAATTATTCAAACATGATAACAAATGTATCTTATATGTATATTATTGTGCAACATGTCATCAGAATCCTGTCAGAAGTCTGCAGGAAGAAAAATCAGGCTTGCCACTGTGGGAGCATTAATCAACCAATCAGAAATCAGTTAATGTTTGTTGCTGTGGAAAATTCACTATCTCCTTGCATTGAAGAAAAAAAAAAAAAAAAGGAAGGCGGTGAACCTCTAACCAAACACCATCTTTTGACAACGTCACCGGATCAACGCATTTCAATGCGCTGATTACTACTGGTATGCATGGACGGGATATCCAGCAGTATTTACTTGCTAACAAGTTTAGAAAACTACAATTTCCAACACCAGCTTCAGATAAAAACAAACAAACAAAACAAAAAAAAACAGTCCAAGGCCTTCCCCTAAACTGGACATTATAAAGAAGTCAGGATGCAGCTGGACGGTGCTCAGCAGACTTGGACGAGTGGAGCTAGCCTGGGCTGTGCATTGTGCAACCACTAAATTAAAACTGGGTTTGATGCATGAAGATTTATCCAGATCCATGTAAAGGCACAGTAACCGGTGAGTTAAAATCTATTTCTCTCCTGTTTTCGTCTATGCCTGTATGCCATTTTATTTTCAACTCTTCAAATGATTGTGGAAAATACTTTTCATTGGTGCTCAGTTTGACTAATGAACAGCACCAAACGGGGCCAAATGGGACACCAAACGTCCAAATAATGAATGAAATGATTTTTACGGGGCACCAAAAACCCACCAAGTGCCCCCCTCCCCCCCAAAAAATCAACTAAATAATTTTTATGTTAATATTTAATGACAAATGGGCATTCTGGTAGCAACTAACGACACACACGACTCTCAAATAACACATTAAATCATATCTAACAAGACCAACAAACAGGACACTTTTACAAATACTTGTGACACTTTAATAAATACTTGCCATGCATTCCTTTTAATTTGATTTAATTATTTTGGCTTTTTTGTGTCAAGTCATACCTAAGGACAATTTAGAATCCCCAGTTTGATGCCAATTAACCTAACTTGCATGTTTTTGGCATGTGGGAGGAAACCAGAGAAATCCCGGAGTAAACCCACGCAGACATGGGGAGAACATGCAAACTCCACACAGATCACTGTTGGTCAAGGGCTGGGATAGAACCCAGGATCCCCCAGCCAAGGGTGAGTTGCTGTGCTGCCGCAGTGCCAACCACTCCGCCGCCGCACCACCCTAGGTATGACTGTGAGAGTGAATGGTTGTCTGTCTCTCTGTGTTGGCCCTGCGATGGACTGGCGATCTGTCCAGGGTGTACCCTGCCTCTCGCCCAAAGATGCTGGGACAGGCTCCAGCCCCCCCGCGACCCGAAAACGATTAAGCAAAAGAAGATGGATGGATGGCTTTTTTGTGTCTCATTTGATCCCGTTTGTTGTTGGTGCTGGGGTTAGGATGTGTGGTCAACTTTTCTTGGTCAGATTTTATCATGCTGAGTGAGGTTGGCGTAGTGTTGTCTTGAATACCATGTTGGTCAGCACAGTGATGCCTTCTTGGGGCTTTGCAAGATCTGCATTTAATATCTCTGGAGCTAAAGACTTGGGGTCCTCGCAAGTATAGTATGTGTGTTCATGAGCAATTTGCCTCCTCAATGGGATCACCCACGAGCTACTACAGTTTCATCCTACTTACTTCATAATGATAGTGGTAGTAGATGTCTCCGATGTAGGCCACACTCCAGCAGCACATCTTACCTAGTTAGTTTAGCGTAGCAATGTTTTTATAGCGCCGCTCTATATATTCTACTCACCTAGCTAGATGTCCGTGTTCCCAGCTGGTTCATTAATTCATACTTGATTATATATCTCACTTCCGGGCAATTCTGTGATTCGTTTTATTTTAACCATGATGGACCTGTAATTTCACCGGCAGACATGGCAGCAGAGTTAGCCTAGTTTATTGACCACTTGTTGATCCTCTTGACACAACTCACCCCTGACATCCAACATCCGTGATCCCAGCTGGATCATCTACCAGCACTTGACCACGTATCTCATTTTCGATGTTATTTTAGTTTATTTTGCTGTTACACCGTGGCTGTAGCTAACTGCTCCTGAAGGAGGAGCTGTTCTGACCACTGTCTCATTCAGCTCTGCTCTGCACTTATACCTCAAGGACCAGTCCTGTCCTAACGACCACTCAAACCACACAACCCAGTCCCCGATGATGCTTTATTTGGGCTTTGACCTTCTCATATTCAGTCAGTTTTATGTTAGCTAGTGCAAGTTGCGTTTGCCAACCAGAGCTAGCATGCTAACATTAGCCTCAACCTCTCCAAGTGGCGAAAGATGGAAGATGGTGTGAATTGGACCTCTTTAGCATTTAAAAAAAAAAAAAGGCACTGAAACTGTTGATAAATGCTGAGGTATTTTGACCAAAGAATGCCTCAGCCTTTTCATTAAGACCTCTGGGAACTGTGTCAACAGCAGTAAAAGGGCATATGCCCCCTCGAAACACACCACTTCATCACAGTTGCCAACATTTCAAAAAAAGCTTGGAGTGAGATTTAGAGGGAATTGGGCACAAGGGAAATTTGGGGGTAGGGGTGGAGTGAGTGCATGTCTAGAATACACAAACAGGTATTTTTTTTTTCAAGGCATACGATTCTGTACATCAAAATAAGTTTTAGACTATATTCAGTCTGCTTTTTGCTGCCTTGACAGCTCTTATTGTGTAAAAAAAATCTGAAGAACGTCAACACGATATTGGCAGTAGTTTCCTCTTTATGACTGAGGAATAGAATTTGTAGTGTGAGATTCACTCCAAAACAGTGAGAGTTGGCAATGCTGCACTTTCTTAAATAAGCAAAATTGTCCAGTCGTGCATTCTAAACTGACATCAAGCGACAAATGGTAAAAACTTTCCCTAATCTGCCGTTTAGAGGCAACTTTATTTGTTTCCTGTGCTGCATGTAGAGTCATAACCTGTCTGCTTGTCTAACTGTTTGGAAGATATGACAAAGACTTAAATTACAGCATAAATCCCAGTTATCAGATCGGAATAAAGACCTTGTTCAAGTCCACCCACTGGCTGGGTGCTGCTTCACAGTGTAATCAGGGAGAAAGC
Organism: Pholidichthys leucotaenia; assembly: GCA_020510985.1. Classification (NCBI taxonomy): domain Eukaryota; kingdom Metazoa; phylum Chordata; class Actinopteri; order Cichliformes; family Pholidichthyidae; genus Pholidichthys; species Pholidichthys leucotaenia. Next base: position 73,814,143 of record CM035839.1, on the reverse strand, counting down.
TTTGAGCTGAGCCATTCAGGTCAATGCTTTGCTTTATCATTTCATTCTCTGTTCTGCCCTGGTTACCACAGACTGACATCGCACAGAGAACACAGGAGGGTAACTAGTGAACAATGCTGCCAGGGGTATTAATGTCAGCCGCGTTCCCTACAAGCTTCATGCTGGAGACAAGTCTAATTCTGCATGTCGAGGGTGACACGTACACAGAGTGACAGACGCATGAACAAAGGCACACGACTGCACACACACACACACACACACACACTTGAATGCAAACTCCCAAAGATTCATTCATGGCCTGTTTCACACATGCATAGACTTTAACGCTGAACATTTAAGAATACCAAAGCAGACACATAACAAAAAAAAAAAAAAAGATACAACAAAGACCTGTCATGTAGAGATCCAAGCATGTTGTTTGAATCAGACAGAGTGCTCGGAGAGGAACAGATGAGGAACGACACAGACAAAGCAAAACCAATACACCTGAACCACAAGAGAATCACACAAATATATATATACACACCCACTGTAATCTCTTTGTAAAGACATACAGCAGCAGCAACAGTTTAAAATCAGATTTTTCACAGCAGCGGTACCAGCACAATTTCTCCCACTCAAAAATTTTCTAAAGTAATATACGCCCTTCATAGTGGAATTGCATTAACAAGTTAGGTGACTGGCCCCATGATAATAAAGACTATAATGGTGGTAAAGAGACAAACTTAAGATGTCAATGTCTGTTATTATGTGCCTTGGCATAGTACTTTACAGTACTACAAAAAAGACATCAGGTAGTTGGGAGGGGCAATTTTGGCATTCTGCTGCCATTTGGTGCCATGTTGATGATTCTAGCAATGCACAGATATAACAGCTTATCATCAGTATAGCAGATATCCATCCTATTAACTGATATCGGCTATCAGCAAAAAAGATATTGGCAAAGGCCAAGATTTTACTGGTGTGTTCCAGTTGTGTGGTATAGACTTTGCCCTGAAACAGACAACAGTATACCACGGCTGTAAACATCCAGGACGGAACCATGTTAACACATTTTATTCATAATGCATGTTTCTTGGTCTCCCTGGCAATGAAGGTGAAACAGATGAAAACAAAAACAAAACAAAAAAAACCCATCAGAAACAACCAGTATTGACTATCAGCCATCCACCAACTTCTTATTTTCAACATCACTATTGGCCCCAAACTTAACAATCAGTGCATCTGTAGAGGATTCCATTATTGACACTTGTTTAGAACCGAAGTGGTGGCCTAGTGGTGGAGCTTCCGCCCAACAACCGAAAAGTTTTAGGTTCACACTTCAGCCGAGTCATAAAGACCACATAAAAACTGTATTGGCCAGCTTGGTGTTCAGCATAGTAGAATGGGGGAAGGAAAGTTGGTTACCCAGCCATGGCGGTAAGCACAAGCTGGTGTTCTATAAATCTGTCCTACTTATTGAGATGGAATACCCTGCCTCTGTTTTTCTGAGCTGCGTTTCCACTCCCGTCATTCCCTGCTACTTTGCCGGAGAAAGTACCTTTTCTTAGTGCCTTCACAGGTAGATATGTTTCAAGAATGCAACGTCTGCGGCGTAGTTAAAATTAAGCAGCCTTTTAGAACTCAAATTATTCCTTGATCCATGAGCCACAGCCACTTTCAGAATATGTAAATAGAGTATTAAAACGTGGTCCCCATGTCCTGACGATGCGCTTGGAGTGACTGGAGGTGTAAAACAACTGCTGTGTCTACTGGGAGCATTATTTGATGGAAAATACTAAAAATGTGCTGCCTTAAAAATGTCAATCAAAACATGCTCTCCAAGCTCTCATAGTATATGACCTTGTTTGTAATGTAAATAAATGTGTAACGTAGCTTGTTATGAGTTACATCTTTAGGAGATGTACAAAAATCTTACTGATAAACAACAGTAGCAGTTTTTTTCCAAAGTAGCATAAATCGATGGACTCTGCTGTCGATTGGCGCTATGGTAGCATTTTTTTTTTTGATAGGGCAGCACAAATCCTCAGAACACCGGTCCCAAGCCTGGGTAAATGAGGAAGGTTGCATCAGGAAGTGCATAAAGTGTAAAATCCTCGCCAAATCAAATATGTGGATCCGTGATCCGCTGTGGCGACCCCAAATATAGGGAGCAGCCAAAGGAAGAAGATTTCTGCCTACTCCAGCTTTAAGGCTAACCTTCCTTAAAACTATGTGCATGATTGAGACTCACCAACAACATTAAGTGATGCACTTATTTTTATTTAAGAGTATACTGCTTTTTGTTTGCAAATATGCATATTACAATATATATCTTTTGATGGAGCATATACTGACTGATATTGTGATATAATAATTATATTTATCTGTAATCATTTTTCAAGTTAAAAAAAAAACTCTCGAGACTGAGCATGTCTTTCTCTAGAGTGCCATGCTGACAGGCAGCTGTCATATGCCCACTTTCATATGTATAAGACAGTATAAATCATCCACTGTTAAAAATAAAGCCAAATGTGAGAGAAAACTTGTAAACATAAAACATGCCCTGGCTTTTATACAAATATCGAAATAAACAGATGGACAGTATTTTCTTTAATAAAAGACTGGAGAAGGCAGCTGTCCGTACAATGGTTGTGTGTATTTTAAGAACAGGCACCGACTGCCCCTTGGGAAAAGAAAACGTACACTAGCACATGTCTGTCACTGATAGATCTGATCTTTTTTCCTGTGTTTTCAGCACAGCATCCGTGCAATCCTCACCTTTACCTTTTCTCCAGTCCCCTCGTCAGAAATAGCTCTTGACTGCTATCAACTCTGCTCACTGCAAAAGACTGCACCCCCGCCCCCCTCCACCCATGTTTGCTCCCCGCTACCCTCTCACTTCCTTTGGTCCATTATTTGGCATCTCTACTTTCCCTCTAGCAATCATTTTTTCTTTTTCAACAGGATTTATCAGAGGTTGTGCAACAAAAGCCTGAGAGGGAACAATTTCAGGCTATTATCACCTCCTCTTTTTGACTCGTCCTTTTGCAGACAACCCATGTGTGGTGTTCATTCGCGTTTCATGTATTTAGCCGTTTTTCACATGTTGGATTGGTAACAAAAGACATGTTTTTTTGGCGGCTGCCAACAGAATAAGCTTAATTTGGTGCATTTATTTTGTGCCAAATTTAATCAGAGACAATGGCACACCCTGCATTTGAGACTTTTGAAAAAAGATATTCAGATAACCAAAAAAAAAAAAAAAAAAGAAATCAAGAGATGGAGAGAAAAAGAAAAGAATTGGAAAGTTTTCACTGCTTTAAGCATTACATGTAGATTTCGATTCACATCCATCATCATGAACTGGAGGCAAAACCTTGCAGAGACAGATGCCTGCATGTCTAGTAAGTGTGCATCCGTATTATGAGATGCAAGCTGGAAATAGATGGATGTATGGTGTATGATATACAAGCAGGCAGACACATTGACCTTGGCTTGAGGCTGTCCTGTCTTAATATAACACAATCGACTCCAGTTTAGTGTGATGTCCCCAGTGGCCTAGTGGTTCAGGATTTACAGTATAGCATGTAATCACAGTGGCAGTATTTTAATCTCTTCTTCTGTTTCTGTCTATACAGCACGGACTCAATAATCCAAACATGTTACTGTGACATGCTAAGCTTAGATCTCAAGCCTGAAACCTGCCGGAAGACACTACAATGCACAGTGAAAGCTGCCAGCAAGACCATCGGTGCCCCTCTACCCCCCCCCCCCCCCCCCCAGACATCTACCACACCCGCCTCACCCGCAGAGTCATCAGCATTGCAGGTGACACCTCCTGCCCCTCACACACCCTCTTCAGTCCCCTACCCTCGGCGAAAAGGTACCGGAGTCTCTGGGCCTGCTCCACAAGACTGCTAAACAGCTTTGTTTACCAGGCTATCAGGACCCTGAATTCTGCCCCCCCCCTCCCTCCAGACCGTAACGCACTCACCCACACAATAACTACCTCAGCTGTTGGCACAGAAAGACTGGCACACCAATAGTAATACATCTGCTGCTGTATGTCTCTGCACCTTACTGCAACCATTTGCACAAATGTCATACCTGCTGCTGTCTGTTATTGCAATATTGATTATGTGCAGTTCTATTTGTCACTGTCTACACCTACGCTATTGCATCAAACTCGCAACTACGAGAATTAGTGCTTTACATCTTCTGTATATAGGATTGCTGGGTTTTAAAGTTTATCTGTATTTGCACTATAGATCGCATTACTGTACATAGACTGCTGTTGTTTTTCCAGACTTATTCCTTTTTTTTAATATTGTGCACACCACTGAAGAGAGAGAAACGGTATTTCAATTCTCCTGTATGTCCTGTACATATAGTAGTATTGACAAATAAAATCTTTGAATCTTGAGTCTTTTTTTTTTGGGGGGGGGGGGGGACTTATTTTGTACCCGTAGGTAGATTTGTTCTGCAGTCCAGTGACAAGCCACCAGCTGCCGGTCGCTGCGTGCGCAAGCGCCCCTTAACTCCCTAACCTGCATGTTTTGGCATGTGGGAGGAAACCGGAGAAATCCCGGAGTAAACCCACACAAACACGGGGAGAACATGCAAACTCCACACAGATCACTGTTGGCCGGGGGCAGGGATCGAACCCACGATCTCATGATCCCCGCGATCCCCCGGCCGAGGGTAAAACTGTGCTGCCGCGGTGCTAACCACTGCGCCACCGTGCAGCCCAGTCTTTAGTGTGGCTTAAATAAAACTGATATTAAACCTCATCTTAAACATGAGATCTTCACTGGCAGCTTGTTATATTTATCCATTTATCATTTGTTACAAATGCAATGATTCCCCTACCACTGTAAAGGCTAAATTATACTTTTGCATTAACCCAAAGTAGAGCCTACTGCCATGTCTACACAGACGTCAGTATTTATACTTGTGTGCTAGTTGATCATGTAACATGGTTAAGTAACAAATAAAATACTTGTACTTTTTCCGCCTAGGTCCCCACTCTTTGCCATCAGTGTTCTCATGAGTACTTGTCCTTCAAGTTTGTCCATTTTTAATGCACCCAGTGGCATCCACACCAATGTCTGAATGTTGATGGAGAAGTATCGAGAAGAAGCTGCCCTGTGTCTTTGTGGAGAAACCATATGATAGGGTGCCAAGAGAGGGAGTGTAGTACTGCATGAGGAAGTCAGGAGTGGCAGAGAAGTATGTGAGGGTGGTGCAAGATAGCAAGACAAAGGTGAAGCGTGCTGCAGGAGTGCCAGATAGATTCAAGGTGGGGGTGGGATTACGCCCAGGATCGGCTCTGAGTCCCTTCTTGTTTGCTATGGTGATTGACAGGCAGGATTTTCCATGGATCATCATGTTTGTAGTTGACATTGTAATCTATGGTGAGAGTAGGAAGCAGGTGGATTAGAACCCGGAGAGCTGCAGGTATGCTCTGGAGAGAAGAGGAATGAAAGGTAGTAGAAGCCAGAATGAATACGTGCGTGAATGAGAGGGAGGCAGGAGTAACGGTAAAGATGAGGATAAAGAGTTTAAATACTTGGGATTAGCCATCCAAATCAATGGAAAATGCACAAGAGAGGTGAAGAAGAGAGTACAGGTAGGGTGGAGTGGGTGGAGACGAGTGTCAGGGGTAAGAGTCAAGGAGAAAGATAGCAGCTAGAGTGAAAGAGACGATTTACAAGATGGTAGTGAGACCTGCTATGATGTATGGTTTGGAGACAGTGGCAGCGGCCTCCTCAGTCCACCAGAAAACCGTCTTGGGGGAGGTGAGGCGGGTCAGGGGGAGAGCAATGATGCTGTAGTTGTTAATGAAGCGGCGGTAGAAATTAGCAAACCCCAGGAACTGTTGGAGCTGTTTCCTGGGGGGGGGGGGGCAATCCACCACCGCCTTCACCTTGCTGGGATCCGGGATGATCTGGTTGTGAGAAATGATGAAGCCAAGAAATGATGCTTTAGAAGTGTGAAACTCACACTTCTCAGCCTTCACATACAGTTTATTCTCCAGGAGACGTTGCAGAACCCGCCTCACGTGTACTTGATGCTCCTCCAATGATCAGGAGAAGATCAGGATGTCATTGAGATACACGAAGACGAATGACCCCAGGAAATCACGTAGCACGTCATTAATCAGGCGTTGGAAGACAGCCGGAGCATTGGTCAGTCCAAACGGCATCACCAAATACTCAAAGTGACCGCTTGGGGTCCGGAAACCCATCTTCCATTCATCCCCCTTCCTGATCCGCACCAGATGGTACGCATTGCAGAGATCCAGCTTGGTGAAGTAGGAGGCCCCCTGGAGGGAATCAAAGGCCGTGTCCATCAGAGGGAGGGTGTGCTTATCCTTGATGGTGATGTCATTTAGGGCACGGAAATCAATGCACGGCCTCAGGGAGCCATCCTTCTTCACGACGAAAAACCCCCCCGCCCCCACCGCCAAAGATGACTGGCGGATGATGCCAGAGCTGAGGGACTCCTTAATGTACGCATCCATAGCCTCCCGTTCCGGGGCAGACAGGCTGTAGAGGCGGCTCGCCGGCAGCGAGGCTCCAGCCCGGAGGTTGATGGCGCAGTCGTAGGGCCGATGAGGGGGGAGAGACAATGCCTGAGATTTACTGAACACCGCCCCCAGATCATGATATTCAGGGGGGCCCCAGTGAGATTGGGAGGGGGGGGTGACGGGAGTAGCCAAGGGCTTGGAGGGTGAACATGCAGCGGACTGCAGACACGCACTTAGACAAAAAGGGCTCCAGGCATCTATCTTACCGGTGCGCCAGTCGATGGAGGGGTTATGGAGCCGGAGCCAGGGATAACCCAGAATAACTGGGGAGGCTGCGACCGGCAGGACGAAAAGGCTCAGGTCTTCCCGATGGTTCCCGGAAATGATGACAGGGGTAGGAGCAGTCGGCTTAGACACCACCATCAACGGGGCTTTAGATAGAGCAATGAGCCTCAGGGGTGTCTCCAGAGAACGGCAGGGAAGCCCCAACCGGGTTGCCAGTTCACCCGAGATGAAACTCTGCTCAGCTCCCGAGCCCACCAAGGCGTGTGTGCAATATTCTGTACGATTGTGCATGAACCTGATGGGTAAAAGACACTTAGAGAGGGGATTTAACTGAGGTGAGCCCCCCTACTGCGACGCACGGGCTCCCCCTTTTGGCCGAATGGGGCAGGCCGTAATGTCATGTTCCTCACTACCTCAGTACATACACAGGCCAAGCTCTCTACGGCGCTGTCTTTCTGCCACAGGTAATTTAGTTTGTCCTGTTATCATAGGCTCTGATTCTTCAGCTGACTCAACCGAAGGCAAAGCCAGTAAAGGGGACCGAGAAGAGCGGTGAAACTGGGCACCTGAGTGTCCGGACATCTTCCGTTCAGCTGCCCGCTCCCTCAGCCTGTTGTCTAAATGAATAGCTAAGGAAATTAGCTTCGTTAGCCTCTCCGGCTTCTCTAAGCAGGCTAGCTCATCCCACATACTTGGGCTCAGACTCCTAGTAAAGATGCTGCATAACGAGGTGTCTTCCCACCCCACCTCTGCCACTACCACCCGGAAATCGACAGCATAGTCCGCCACGGACCTGCCCCCCTGTCGAAGATTTAACAGCCGGGTGGTGAGCACATTATCCCGGTCGGAGTGGTCAAACACCTCGTTAAACTCGCTAACAAATTAGGTATAGGTAAGATTAGCGTAGCTAGGTCTAGCCATAGCTTCGTAAGCCCACGCAAGAGCCCGCCCCTCCAGTAAATTAGCTACGTAGCCAATACTGCTGTGATTGGTTGGGAAATCCCCAGGGACCTGCTGAAAAACTATCTCACACTGGAGAAGAAAAACCCGGGCCTCCCCTAGTTTACCATTAACCCAAGTGGGTGTGGGAACCGGTGTGAGTCGGGCCAAGGGAACCTGACTAGCCTGGCTAGGAGGGGAGCTAACAGATGCCGGAGTACTACTTGAAGCCGGAGGAAATGCCTGCTGTCCGGCCAGGCGATCCAGTTGGCTGTTAATTTGGACCAGCTGATTAAGAATTATTTGCTGCTGGTAAGCTATTTGATCTACTCGAGTTTCTAAGTTGTTTATTTGGCGCGTTAGCGTGCTGTTCGCTGGGTCGTTCTGACGGAGCCGTACTGACATAATTGGCTGACCCAGGGAACAGACACAAGCTCAAAAGTAGGTTCAATGATCTTTATTGTGATAGCGTTTGTGTGTGGGTGCGTGTATGTGTAGTGAATGTGGATGTGAGTGTGTGGATCCGTAGACTCGTAACAACTGGGAGTGAGAAGAGCGCCGTGCAATCTGGCAACCCTAAGAACAGAGCAGAGGCACGGTATTAGCACAGTTCAACACTGGACTGTACTGGTGGAGTAACTGAGGCTTACTGTTACAGCTGCGGTGGAGAATGAAGGTTGGCCCGGAGGCAATCCTGAAGGACAGCGTCTGCCACCCAGCGCTGCTGACGAGAGACGGTGCGAAGGAGAGAAGTAGGCATAGTCCGCCGCCTGGAAGAAAGGATTCCACAGCCTGGGAGTTCCGCCTGTGCACAGGGGATGACGCAGAACAGGTCAGTAGAATAATGAGCTTACTTGGAGTTGAAGAGAATCCTTCCAGGCTGAGGCTGAAACGGCAGGGATGATGAGGGCTGAATGTTTGGCTGAATGAAGAGCGCAGAGCTTCATGTAGCCAGGGAGACAGACGGCTCCATGCCGGTCTTGCAGGCAGAGCAGGTTATATAGCCCATGAGGGACGGGGAACGGGTGTGCGCGCAGCTGTAGCAGATAATGGCAGAGTCAACATACAGTCATCAGAAAAGTTGGCAAATCCAACTCCCAAATCAGCATTCGCTACTCTGTGAGACAGCACTCGTAGGGATGGTCCTCTCAAAGCAGGTAATCTGCTTACCTGCTTTAACACCACTGGGCCCCACATGGGTTCAGTGCAGGTCAGCAGGGGTCAGTAGTACTGTGCCATAGGTAAAGTTCATGTGGGCAAACACAGATGGGACCAACATGGAAACCACAGGCAAACCCACACAGGACCCACAAGACAGCCTGTATTTAACTACAGTGGGGCCCACATGAACATGCTGGTTAGGTAACTAGAAACTATGCTAACCATAGTTTGTGGTGGGGGAAATTACGTTGGAGGAGGTAGAAGAGAGAGACAAACACCCACATCACAAAAACGTTAATTCGCTAGTTTGGGAGCAGAGAACATGACAAACGGTTAACAAATTTTGAGCATCAGTACATGCACAATGGCCCAAACCGTTACGGTCACCCACTCGCATTTTTCCATAAACCACAGAAGCTATTCACTGCAGATGGCAAGTTCAGTTAATGTGACTTTAGGTTACTATTTTATGCACGTGCATGTTTATGTGCGAGTATGCACTTGGGTGAAAAAAAGAGAAGCGCGACAGCATTTGCATTATACCCATATCAGCTGTGAGCCTGCAAACAAGTTTGCATGTGAATGTCAGGCAATTTCAGGTCGAGCGCTCACAAAATGAGATTCAATGTTCTGCTCCAACATGCTGTTGCCTTGTGCGTGCATGCGTGCGGACCGACTCTCCCGCCTGTCACACTCTGCTAATACACAATTCCTCCATCAAACTGAGAGCGAAGATAGCAGGTGGGAAAGTAATATTGATTTGCAATGCTGCTGACGGTTGTACACATAGCACACTTTCAGATGCTTACATCTATCCCCATTTGTGATGGTGATGTATTGTGTCATTATTGGCAACATGCAAGTTTTAATGTATAAAACTGCATTTAAAGGCATTTTTTTTGTATACATCATCTCTAGAGTTGCAAAGAAATTAATATTTGAAAAGGCTGTCAACATTTTTGTGGTGCACTCAATGCATACAGTAGAAAACAATAAGATTAAAAAATGTTTCAGACACTTCAAATCATAATTCACTGTGGCGTTTGCGTATATTTTACATTTCCTGAACACTTAACACATTCAACTTGAAGCTAATCACATGCACTGGTAAAAGCATTAGGCTCAATCACATGTGCACGTGTGCTGAATATGACCCAATTATGCAAATTAACAAGCACAATCTCCAGCCAGCAGCCTGTTGTGACACGCCAGTTTCATTTCATTTCTGTGAATCAACTATTCAGATCCGATATGTAAACTTGAATGAATCCCGCCCGTTAATGACATTCCATTTTTCCGGACACCTCATCCAAATCAGCCATTTTCATTAGGACCGTGACCCAGATATGGACAAATCATCCTGATAAATCTGGTCCCCCCGTGCATGTAACTAAATGACCATTGAGGCATGTCTTTAAGTACGGGATGGAGAACTGTTCATTCAATCTAATAACTTGTCGAATAGTTTAAGGAGGAGGTCAAGGGTAATCAGATAGCTCATCAACCCCGAAGCACATACCGATTTGAGTCACTTAGAATCAACTTGGATAAGGAAAGGTGCACAATTGTGTGTGCTTATTCTAAAAGTCTTCCATTAACTACTACACCAGATTAAGTTGGTGAAGACAAATAACTCACCCTCATAAAACTCATTTTAAACTGGTTAATGTTTAAAGTCATTGTTGTGTATTGCATTTTAATGTATTTGACTGGAGAAAAGGCAGTCCAGGAATGTATATACTTCATGATTACCATATTTACCACCCCTGACCACCCTGACCAACTGTGTCACAGTCTTGTATAGGAGCTGCTCTGTTGCTGACCGTAAGGCGCTGCAGTGGGTGGTGAAAACCGCCCAACGCATCACAGGGACTCCACTTCCAGTTATAGAGGACGTCTACAGGAAAAGATGTCTGCGCCGGGCACGCAGCATTCTTAGGGACTCCAACCATCCTGCTCATGGACTGTTCCAGCTTCTCCCCTCCAGAAGGCGTTTCAGAAGCCTTCAGACTAGAACCAGCAGGTTTAGGAACAGTTTCTTTCCAACAGCTGTCACCTTATTGAACTTAGTTCCCCACTGACTCTCTTACCATCATCTCTTACCATCCTCACCTGTACATAACTGCCCATCTAACTTATTGTACATTATTTGCACATAACAGTACTCTTAACTTTCTGCACTGCTGTATATATTTGCATATATTTGCTTAAATTGCACATACTGTCAATGACTGTATATACTGCACTGCTGTCCTTTGCACTTCTGATTGGATGCTAAACTGTGTTTCGTTACTTTGTATTCATACATGTGTAATGACAAAGTTGAATCTAATCTAATCTAATCTAATTTGAATGTTTATGATTCACGCTACAGGCTTTTTAAGATTCCTTAATTACAGTAACTGGCTTTCACTATAATAATTATAATGCTTTGCTGTGTACTTTATTTCAAACAGTGATGTTTGAAAAGCGACAGCCTTCACAACTCTGAAATTGTGTTGTTGTGTTCTGGGTTCATGCTAATAGTTAGCGTGGTTAGCTGTTATTTTAACCCCTTGCACTCCGGTCAATTTCCCTAAAAACGCCAAAAAATAATGTGCTCAAAGTAAATCGAAAGCTGTTCTTCAACCGTTTGCAGCATCTTCATGGGGTTGGTCTCATTTAAAAGAAAACACTTTGAATTTTTTGGCAAAAAAACCATAATCTCTCTACATGCTCCGGCCACTGAGTTACAGTCATCTAAACATACTGAACTTGAAGAAAATAAATTTCGCCTGGGTGTTTTTTTGGATACAAATGCTTGCAAATAACACACAGCTTCAGATCCGGGCTGGAAAGTGCAACAGAAATGTAGAACCAAGTGTTATCCAGCTGAGGTCCAAATTTTGTAACAATACCACAAAAAATGAATATATTACACAGCTTTTTCCTCAGGTAGTTGCCAGGCGTTTTTGAACTGTGCCAAATTGCGCCAAATGGCACAGTTTGGAAAAACGTCTGTAACTTTTGAATAATTCAATATAGAAGCTTCATCTTGGGCTCTAATGAAAGGTGACACTCAGGGCTGTGTGTGTGTGTGTGGGGGGGGGGGGGGGGGGGTTGTCCCCCCCCTCGCTACAGAGGACGGACATTGGCCATCGCTACATGACAGAATATACTCATGTGGCGACCGCAGCGCAGTCACCGCGGCTTCCCCCCCCCTCGCTACAGAAGAGTAGTGGGGGGGGCGTTCACGGTCCGGATGTGGCGAACGAACCGTGTACCACGGTGCACGCACTTCGGACTTCATGCGCCGCACAGTTATAATTTACCGATCGGTCAAAAGTCATTTTTTGATTACAATTTTCAGGGATAAAGAATAATTTAGCTTATAACACCTTACCTCTTCACAGCAGCATTTTCCTGGCGAACTTCTTTTCCTCATTGTCAGACGAACGCGACGCTGGTCCGCTCGTAGTTCCCGGTCAAAACATAATTCCATGATTGCGGTTTTGGCGAATGATTTACGACCTTTGTCGTCGGCCTCCGTCGGTCTATGATGACCATGGAAGAGAATCCTAAACGTCTATTCTGCTGGAATAAGTGCAGGTAGCACTTGTGGGTGGTCTCCGTGCTGCTGGGTCTGTAGCAGGTTCTTCCTGCGGGTCTTTTTTTTCATCTGCTGCAGCAGTCAGTCTCTCTTCACCCAGCCCGAACTTCTGTGCTTCAATTGGCTCGCAGCGTTGTTAGGCAGGTCCTTCTTGCTAGGTTTTCAGTCATTGGTTCTTCAAGGTTTCAGAAACCCAATTCAAGGCTCTTATTAGTCGAATGAGAGGTCAATCATATCTGATCTGTTCGCGGCTGTGTCTGTAGTGGAAGAACTTTTTTTTTTTTTTTTTCAGTGCACGCTTGGACGCAGCGCCCTCGTGCGTCCTAGAGTGCACGAGGGCGCACGAGAGCGCCCTCGTGTGCTCTGGGATGCAGAGACGTGCCCGTCCGCGGTACACCGGAGTGCAAGAGGTTAAGTTTAAATTGGTTACCTCAGAGTCTGTTAAAGGGGGAGACAGCTGAGGGGATATGAAGTGGGAGGTGGAAGGGAGGGAGAGAGAAAGTAGAGAGGAAGAGAAAACACACACACACACACAAACATCTGCTGCTTCTAAGGGGATCACAGCACGAGCTCACAGCACGTGAAAGAAAACAGATACATGTGCATATGTATGTCAAGGCCACACATCCTCAAGACAGCCATGGACCCTGCCCTGTGAGGAAGGCCAGAGGGAAGCCCTGGGCAGAGCGTCCACAGCCATGGCGAGAGCCCCAGAAGACCCAAAGGAGCGAACTGCCAGCCCAGACTAGCTGCCCGCTTCCCCAATACCGGCAGGGCACTGCACTCAAGGCCCCACAAACCCAAGAACCACCCAAACCCCTAGTCAAGGCCCCCACTCCAGGCCTGAGCCACCTCACCCCCCAGCGAGAGAGCGGACCAGCACCTTGGACACGCACCCCGAGAGCCACCAAGCACCCACAGCAAGCTACGGAGGTCAGCCTCCCTCCCCCGCCCCAGCCCACCCACAGCATATCCACACAAACCAAGGTCATCCTCCACCATCCACTAACCCATCCACCCACACAATCCCCAAGACACTGCCCCAAGGATCAGCAGCACCCTGCGGAAGAAGCCAGCACCTTAATAAACTGCATTAGTGACTGCTGTACAAAAGCAATAATGTGCTTGAGGTTCTGTTGCATCATGAATGGGTGCTATATTTATTGATACTGTACTGCCTCTCATGTAATATTAATATGCATATTTCATGTTACCATATACCGTTTTCCTAACAATGATCATTCAGATCAGTTTCATGCTATCCTATCCAGTTTGTAGAATCTTCCTAAAACTGGTTAGACTTAATTATTCACCTGCTTGATTCTCTTCGCTATCTGACTTCTGTGAGCACAAGTCAAGTTAGATTTAAACATTAGGACCGACATCTACTGACATTTTGGCAAACATCTGGCACTGCTGGCAAAAGTTGTCAAAAATTAATGACAGTTAACGTTCACTGGCGAACATCGTGTTCATTGAAAATTTTCAACATACTGAAAATTTACCGACGTATGGAAATAAACGGTGAAAGTTGTGCTCAGTTTGTAAAAGTTCCTGAGCGCTGGGCTAATAAACGCTGGTGGAAGCAGATGTTTTTAGACCAAACTCACTTCATACATGCACATACACAGATGGACGCGCAACGAATGCGTCAAAAATCCAGGAGAAATGCTGAAGCGGTGTCGCTGTCCATGGTGCTAGAATGCCAAAAGCCCAGAGAAGCAAAATGTGGAATTTTATATATAAGTGTATGCCCAAAAAGGGAGACAGGGAGATGTGTCCAGTCAAAAAGCAGGTCCAGAATGCCAGGAAGCCTCCACCAACACTGACCTTTATGTCCGTCACCTGCTGCTCACCTACGCTGAGTATTCATTTACTAAAGTAGACCTAAGTTGGCAACTGTTGCACATACGCTAGCCTAAGTTGGCAAAAGTTTGCTTCCACTAATAGAAAATGAACGCAACACTGGCAAACACTTGCAAATGTTCATAAAAGTTGGTGTGCACTGGATTAAAACAAATCCAGTGTGAGAATGTAATTTCACTGACGTTTGGACTCATTTCTCTGATTTTCAAAACGTCGGTAAACACCGGTCCAAATGCTGCAGTGTGAATCCAACTTCAGGTTTCAGGGATCAGTGTCATCATCAAATTTTGACCCATGTTTACAGAACTCATGCCAAACAGTGTTTCTTCCTGTCCTGTATCTGGGCCTCAAACTGATTACCAGGTTTAAGTGAACCCCGCTTAATAAAACGCCTGCTGCAGATTGGGTTTTGTAGAAGTAGATTGTTGTAACAAATGTTATTTGTTTAAATTTGACTACATTAAAACTGCAGTATCAGAAATAGATTTCAATAATGTGTACAATGTGTTATGTCCATAACCAACACTCCAATAATGAGTCCGGAGGTGCAGTAGAACGTGACTTTATTGTATAACTCACAGTACCACAAAGGCTCTCCCGTCTAGGCAGAGGTGATGTAAAAGAGACCGTGCCTCTTCCACATCCGCCTTTTATACTGCGGGTGGGTGCGGAACTGGAAATGTGGAGCCACCGGCCATAACCACAATAATACATTATATTAATATCACACACAACATCACATTCCGCCCCCCTTCAAAAAAGTCCAAAACGCACATGCACCAGTTAGACCCTCCCAAATTTAGTGCCCGAATCACACACTAATAAGAAACAGAAATACGTAAGGCCTATCCATGCACACAAATAACTAAAGCTAGAGGGGGACAGGTGGACTACTGACTCACCTCCACTCGGCTAGACGGATTATTCTGCCATCTCTGTTAATATATGTGGTCCATGAAATAAAAACTGCTGTGTTCCTAATATACCAAATAAAACAATCCCACAAACATATGTACAAACAGGATGAAACCTCCAATTACTAAGCAAACCAGTCAGTATGTACATCCACACCATGTTATGAATACCCCCCCCAACACAATCACCCCTTAACCTGGACAAACCACACATTAACCATATATTAAACATGCTGATACAATCACTGTTTTTTGTTTTTGTTTTTTTTTTTAAACATGGGCACTTCATATAACAACAATGTGTGAAACACACTGACTACATAGCCTGGGCAATTAACATAACCCATCGCACCCCTACTACTGTACAGTCCCGATGGAGAAGCCACCCGCTGGAGACCCGTCTGGTAGGTCCAGTCCAGAGCTCCTTCGTCTCTTCGCCCCTGGAGATGAACCACGTCGGAGCGCCGACACCTCCTTCTCCTCGTTGGCGCACCGCAGCTCGTTGGGGTGTCTCCATGAGTCATCGGACAGCTGAAGGTATCCGTCCTCCCAAACAGCCACTACCTGCAGCCGCCCCTGGTCCTCCCGTCGTTTCTGCTTGCCATGGATCCCTCTCGGCCGAGCCTCCTCTCTGGGTTGAACCCCGTCAGCGACTCCCAAAGGAGCCCGACTCGGCTTCCACTGTCCACGACGTCTCAACAGAGCCTCCTCACTGGGTTGCGCCACACCAGTGACCCCCCGTGAAGCCCGACTTGGCCTCCAGTGTTCCTGTGTGGCACGTCTTTTCGCCGTGCCAGCCGGTCCTGCCCCGCTCGCTTTCATTTGCAATGCCGGCGAAGCCGTTGTAGCCCCCTGCTTCTCGGTACCTCCTGGCCAAACTCCGGAAGCAGTGGAAACTATCCCGTCGGGTCCACCTGCCATCACGGGCGTTCCACCATGCTGCCCAGTTCCCTCACCTCAGGGTAGCTTGGACCCTGGCACTGGAACCCTCCCGCGATGGCCCTGAGTGGAATTGGTCCTGTTCATCTTCCAGAATACTAGGCCAATAATAGTCCCAAACCACATCGTCCACCACTCGCGGAACTGGCCGGTCCCACAAACCACGGCCCGACCACTCCTCTCCACTGCCGCAGGTGATTGAGAACCCCAGTCCATAAAAAGAGGTCGCACCCCATCACATTCAACCCACTGGCAGTCACCACAAACTGCAGGCTGGACACCTCCGCTGACTTGTACCTCGCCGTCAACTCCAGTGAACCCACGATGGACAGTCTATTACCACCATATTTACAAAATGGCATCGACAGACCTCTCAATCGGTGATATGGAAAAAAAACTCCTCACAGTAGGCCAGTTCAACACAGACCTCACTGCGCCTTTGTCCACCAGCAACGGCACTTCTACGCCGTCCAGTTCCACCATTAAATACGTACGGCTCTCTGTGTTTGGGGAGACAGTGTGAATAACCATAGTAGTCGTGGCGGGGGAATCCACTTCGTGTCACTGTTCCCCTTGCTCAAATTTTTTACAGGCCCTGGCAAATTGATGTAGGAGTCCACACTTGCCGCAGCGTTTTCCCCTTGCCGGACACTCTCTTGTCTTGTACCGGTGCTTGATGGACCAGCAGCCCAAACATCTGGGCGATCCCGGTGCGAACTTTACTTTAATAGCAGTAGTGTATTCTTCCTTGTCTTCCACGCTATCATTGCTACCCGGGTCCACAGCCTGCACTGCTGACTGTGATTCGGGTTGCCTCAATATAGTTCTCTCACCGAGGTCCCATGACAGTTTATTTGCTGCTTCGTACTGCTGAGCTATCTCCACAGCCTTGGCTAACGTCAGTTCACCGGAGTGCGTGAGGAGTCTTGACCATGCTGCTGAACATAGCGTGTGCTCTGCCAACTGATCGTGGACCATTTCTTCCTCTAAAGTCCCAAACTGGCAGGTCCCAGACAGCTGATACAGATCTGCAACATACCGCTGCACCGACTCTCCAGTCCGCTGGCGGCGCTGTCGGAACTGGATACTCCAAACGATGACATTCTCAGGAGCGCGAAAGTAGAGCGCCATTAGCTCAACCACGCCCTCAAAACTATCGCTCTCACCCAGTGTGCTGAGAATATGTTGTCCCTCCATGCCGAGATTATGGACCAGTATCATTCATGCACGCAGCTTCTCCAATTCACCGAGGTTCAATGCCACCAAATAATTTTCAAATGCGGCAAACCACCTCTCCCAAGGAACCAGCGGCTCGCCGGGAAGCTCCAAAAATGGCTGAATGCCCGAAATTCCTTCGTCCATGTCTTTATTCTTGTCGCCAAATGTTATGTCCATAACCAACACTGCAATAATGAGGCCGGAGGTGCAGTAGAACGTGACTTTATTGTATAACTCACAGTACCACAAAGGCGCTCCCGTCTAGGCAGAGGTGAGGTCAAAAGAGAACGTGCGTCTTCCACATGTACTGCGGGTGGTGGCTCCACCTTTCCGGTTCCGCCACCACCCATAACCACAGTAATACATTATATTAATATCATAAAGCAACATCACACAATGTAGTGCTGAACAGAGCATCTATGAACACCTTAATCCCTGCCCATCGCTCATTCCCGCATCATTTGTGATCAAGTGTCCCTGATCCAAAGTTATTAAAATGCTTAACAGGTGCAGAGATGAATGGAGATAATGGCGGGGGGTCACTTGGACGATACGGCTGATTAAGTGTTTTTACTGGTGGGGGAGTCACGGTCAGAGCATACGACAGTTAAAATGTTTTTGGAGGGTGTGTGCGTGTGTGTGGGTGGGTGAGAACAAGACCCCATGTTACGAGGAACAGTTGGTCTATCAAGGAGATGGATGAGGTGGGCTGATCCTCCAGCCCTTCCCCACCCCCACAGAGTTTAATGGCCGGGCTCCATTTCAGGGATCAAAACACGCATATATAAACATGCAAAGTTCGCCATTTTCATAATTCCTAATTCATTTTTCATGCATGTGGCCGTGGCGCCTGTCAAAATAAATTCTACATTAGAAAAATCAATTTAGAATGACTTTCTGGTGGAATTTCTTTCTTCCAGCATCCTCATACGTTACTGTGATTTTAGCTGGAATGGATGATTACAATTGTTTACAGGCAACAAGGTCTTTCAGCAGAAATTACAGCTCAAAAATTGCTTGCTGTGATAAAAAAAAAATGAGGCATAAATGCACAAGGCGGACACGCAAATACAGCAATTGATTATGCACCAGGGCCTTCTAAGTAAAATGAAAAAAGATTGCAGTATTTCCATGACAAATGTTTTTATTTCTAAAATAAATTTTGTTTTGGTGCCTCTAAAATTGGTATACCCCCTTTACATGGGGGTAGAGATCATTGACAGACTGTTGAGTGATGAGAAAATGGCCAGATCTCTCAACGATCTTTCAATGACCTTCAATGATCTCCATAGTCCTCAAAGTTTAAACTCAATCCAAAACAATTTCTCAACAATCACCAAAGGGAAGCGATCCCTCAACGGACTCTCAATGAGCATTCAAGGAGCTCTCAATGATCTCATCGATCTCCCAGTGATCTCTGCCATGGTCTTTCAATGAACTCCATCGCTGTGGGGCGGATGTTCTACCACTAGACCCCCATTCCGGTTATAGTTTACAGTCCACAGGAAGAAAACTACACATTCATCCAAACATGGACAAAGTGACTGCACACACATATTGTATACATGCATGAACTGGGGCAATTAACACAGTCTGCTGTCTGAATTACAATTGGGGCCTTGCGACACAATCAGAGGCTGCAATTAAGCTGTGAAGGTAAAGTGGTCTTGACCTTGTTGTGTAATTAACGGACTCTTCTTTCATCAATCCCCAGCGCCCATCCTTCCCCATAAACCCCCACCACCACCACCCCCTTTCACCATCCTCATTCACGCATTGCCTCCCTCCCTCTAAGCAGCCTTTTAATTAAGACGTACAACATGGAGTTGCAGAAGTCAAGGAATTAAGGGATGAAGAGATAAAAACATTAGATGCAAAGAAAGTTAAATCCATGCTGCACTCTCCCTTTAAAAAAAAAAATACATGAGTTTATCTCTTCCATTTTGTTCGTTACATTTAACCCTCTTAACAAATCTGTCTTATCATCCCCCATTTCAAATCCTCAACCCATTTCTTCATATTTAAGGAGAGCATCTAAGATAGGAGTCTATGAATGACCCTACTAATGTTTTAGCCAGGAATTATGGCCCAGCCACTAAAGCATGCCGAGACAGACTGAACAAGACAATGACTCATCGACTAAAGCGACTCCAGAAACATTTACACTGCGCCTGTGCATTTCTGTGCAAATGCAGTGGTGTGTGCAAGAGTGCAAGTCCACAGGGGTCTCAGTAGAGTGCGTCTGACGCAGCAAACTATTCATACAGCAAAAGGATCCTCACCAAAAAATGTCCTAATGCCTAAAAAAACAGGCAGACAGAAACTATAAAGAATCATGCCGTACAACCAGGCATGGCAGACGTTCCCAGAGCCACTTTACTGTGCTGTTTACTGCTTCACTTACTGCTGTCAGCAGCCACTGCTGACGCAGGCAGGGAACTGTGGCAAGTCGCCACCGGAAACGGGGAGAAGTATGCAAACAGGTGGCTGAAGACTAGCTGCATGGCAGAATTGGGCTTAAAACAGTGTGCCAGCAGTCACTGGGGAAAAGGTGAGATGACACTTTCTACAATTTAGAAAAGAAAATGTAACTTAGTCCATTGGACTAAGTTACGGAACGATTTTGGACCTGAATTAAAATCATGTACAAAGCTTGGACAATTTAAACAAAAACTAAAGGAAGAAATACTCCAAACATATTTACAAGACGACATGTAAACTCACATAAGGATTGACATTTCCAGCCTGTGTTGTGTTATAGCTTAGTTTTTCTTTTTTCTCTGTGACACTATGTCTTAGATTTGTTTTTGAATAGTAACCGCTTAACTTAGACTAGCTCAGTTTTCTTTTTCTCTCAGTCATATTTTGTCTTAGCCTTGTTTTAAATTGTAATCGCTCTTGTCTTGTTTTCTCTTTTTTCTCCTTTGAATTCTTGGATGGAATATGGGTGGGCAATATAAGCTGCGGCTTCAGCCATCACCCATTTCGGATAACTCACGTGGAATTGTATAGTAGAAGGAGTCTTTGTCTAATTTGACCTTGTTGTTATATTATACAGTTTCTTTTAACCTGTAATGTACTATCCGAAATAAATAAATTCATTCAAAAATAAATGCATTCATTCATTCATTCATTCATTCATTCATTCATTCATTGAGAGGACACTGAATGCCAAAGTTTTCTCAACATTTTGGCCCACGAAGGATAAATGTGCTTTGCCAGTGACAGACTTTGGTGTTCCAGGTGACTGATTCTAATCTATTATAACTCATTCAACCTTGTCATCAGATTAGAAAACTGTAGGAAATTGAGGTTCATCAAAAGAAGACCTTGAATTTATTCATTTTTTTTTTTTGCCCCTTAAAGGAACGAATAAGACATTTTAAATTTACTATTTACCCAATAACAATACATACGGCATGCTTTACCCCGACATTAACCAACACAGCACCACATGGCAAACAAGCGTGACAGTAGGGGGGCGGGGGATTTGATGCATCATATCACTATACTTTGTGGTGGTGACACTGTATTGATTCACAGAGATCGGCATGGTGAAACTTTATTAAAAATTACAAACTGAACTTTTTAGGTACCAGAGAAAAAAACAACCAGTTGACTTTTCAGTCCACTAGATGGTGCTAAATACTTGCTGTCTGGTTAGGTCAGCACAGCAAAGCAGTGACTCAGGAGATCTAGCCAGGAGTTGAACAAGACAAAGATCAAGTCAGCATATCGAAAGAACGTGAGAGTATCATATCGAACCCAAGTTTTGTGATAGTATCGTATCGTGCAGCCTCTGGTGATTCCCACCCCGAGAGACGAGCCATAAAAACTGTGGTCACTCTGCTAAGCTAACTAGGCTAGCTCAGCAAAGCAGTGACTTGTGAGATCTAGCCGGGAGTTGGACGAGGCAAAGATCGGGATGGGAAATCGCAATATATGATAATATCACACCGTGGCCAACGTATCGTGATGATATCATATCGTGTGGCTTCTGGTGATCCCCACTCACACCAAGAAGCTTATTAGCTCAACTGCTAAAACTCCTCATTTAGTTGGACAGATGTCATTTAAACAAGCACTGAACATATTCTTAAAAATGCAAAAACAGGCTCATTTATGTTGTTATTTTATCACAATGACTAGAAACATACCAGTGGTGTGACTGTAGCTGGACAGAGCATTTCCTTAACTTCTCCATCATGGATGTCACTTAAGCCTCCTGGTATGCTCCTGGCACAAAAGTTCTCGTGGTTTTCCGGTTTCCTCCCACAGTCTAAAGACATCCCAGTGTTGATTAATGGTCATATAGATGGAAACATAAGAATGTGTGGCTGGATATTAGCAGAGATGGATTGGTGATTTTTCCAGGTTGCAGCCAGCCTCCCTCCCTGTGACAGCTAGAATGAGCTCCAGTTCCCATATGACCCTGAAGTGCAATAACTGGTGAATAAATCTGGTCGGGTGTGGGATGTGGCAACTGTTATCAAGCTGTGCAAGTTTGGATCATCATTTTAGCCCATTTTCCCCAGCCCCACTGCACCATCCTAATGTTCCACTAAAATTTACTTGCTAGACAGCCTGTCGGAAAACCAATCTTAAAGGCACGAATGGGTCTGCTGATATTAAAGATCTATGGAACAGACAGCTATGGTAGAGCAGTTTGCATGGGTGTCATTTAACTAACAAAAGAAGATCCATTTAAACTACCAAGTTCCACACTGTGTTCTGCCAGTGCTGCATTTAAGGTGCCCATCTACTTCCTATTCTTTCCTTTATTATAAGGAGATTTTTGTGTTAAAAGTCATACTGTGCAGGACAATCCTTTAAAGGGCAAGTGAAGTTCAGCGATTATTAGCTGAAGTTATGACAGACAGGACAGCATGAAAATGACAGTCATTTTGTCCATAAAACTAGCATTCCTCTTCTGCTGTGCATGTTCGGCATGCTCAGAAACAGAAAACTGGACTGCCAACAGCCTGTGGGCAGTCAAATTACTTTTTGCTAATGTGAGCTGTTTACAAGTGACTGAAGGCATATTAGCAAATTACACATTTATGAAGACTGTTAGAATGTATCATTAGCGCTGACCACTGCCAAATATCCAGGGGGTCAGTAAGCGCTTCAACGAATAAACCGGGTGTTTCCTCTCCAAAAAAATGCCAGCGAAACAAGGCCACACTAGTATTTGCATAGGATGATATTACAGAATCACTTTTTTCAGTTTGTCTTCTGTGGAAAACATCCAAGGATTCAGTTCATGAATCTGGATGGAGTTACTGAAAGACTTCACGTTTTAATTCTGTCTTGTTGGTACCATATGACAACAAAAAAGGCATTCATGTGAACATACTCAGCTGTGACACTGGGTCAAGTCTGCAGCAACAACTATATAATATAAAAGATGTCCATCTGTTAGGGTCATTTTCATTATAGTTTTATGTAGTCAGAGATGTACAGCATTTAAAACCTTGATGTATTTCAGTATTTACCTTTAGGAATTTGGAAAACTGCACAGATTGTTTTGAATCTGTCACAACAATAATTAATATGATTACAGGTCCATTTCAAAGCTCCCCTTCCTATCAAAAATGCTCAAGAAAGCAGTAGCCGAGCAATTCAATTCAACTTCATTTATATAGCGCCAAATCACAACACAGGTCATTTCAAGGCACTTTACAGAAAAGAGTGGGTTTAGGCCACGCTCTTAAATTTATAGAACCCAGCAGAGACCCCTAAGAGCAAGCACTGCGGCGACACAGGTGAGGAAAAACTTCCCTTTAATGGGCAGAAACCCTGAGCGGAACCATAGCTCACAAAGGACAGCCATCCGCCTCGACCGGCTGGGTTGAAAAAAAAGAGATAAAAAATAGGAGGCCTGACAGTAGCTACATTCAAAACAAACATAACAAATACAATAGTCAAAGCCAGACATTCCAGTATCAAGCCTGGTTGGGCTGCACATGCGAGTGAAGGCCTGGCAGCGGCAACATTTTTAACTATAGGCCTTATCAAAGAGAAAAGATTTCAACTTACTCTTGAATAAAGAGAGAGTGTCTGCCCCCTGAACTGAACTGGGAAGATGGTTCCACAGGAGGGGAGCTTGATAACTGAAAGCTCTACCTCCCAATCTACTTCTGGAGACCTTGGGGACCACCAGTAATTTGGATTTTTGGGAGCACAGAGCTCTGTTTGGATGATGGGGAACTATGAGTTCTTGCAGATAAGAAGGAGCCATACCATTAAGGGTTTTATAAGTTAGGAGCAATATCTTGAATTCAATTCTATATTTTATTGTGAGCCAATGTAAAGAAGCTAAAACTGGGGTAATGTGATCTCTTCTCCCTGCTCTCATTAGGATATGTGCAGTTGCATTCTTTATGAGTTGGAGAAACTTTATGGACTTATTAGGACAACCTGATAAAAGTGAATTACAATAGTCTAACCTAGAGGTGATAAAGGTGTGTACAAGTTTCTCTGCATCTTTATGAGACAGGATGGACCTAATTTTAGAAATATTATGCAGATGGAAGAAGGCGGTCTTAAAGGTTTGCTGTATATGAGAGTTGAAAGACATATCTTGGTCAAAGACAGCTCCAAGATTCCTAACAGAAAACGTAGAAGCCAGTACAATGCCATCTAGTGTTGTTATCGTACTAGAAAGAATACTTCTAGCATGTTTGGGGCCAAGAACAATGACTTCAGTTTTATCTGTATTCAGCAATAGAAAGTTGTTGTTCATTCAGGTTTTAATATCCTTAAGACACTCCTGGAGTGAACCCAAATGGCTGGGATCATCTGGATTGATAGATAAATATAATTGAGTGTTGTCAGCGTAACAATGAAAATGAATAGAATGCTTCCTCATAACGTCTCCCAAAGGCAGCATGCATAATGTAAACAGTACTGGTCCAAGTACTGATCCCTGCAGAACTCCATAGCTAACCGTGGTCTTGGTAGAGGACTTGTTATGGACATGAACAAACTGGGAACGGTCTGATAGATAAGACTGGAACCATCTTAACATTATTCCTTTCAAACCAATTTGCTGTTCAAGTCTCTCTAGCAGAATATGGTGGTCAATAGTGTCAAAGGCAGCACTAAGGTCCAATAAGACAAGGACAGAGACAAGTCCTTTGTCAAATGCCATAAGGAGGTCATCAGTAACTTTCATTAAGGCTGTCTCTTGCTGTGGTGTTTCCTAAAACCTGACTGAAATTTCTCAAATATAGAATTATTTTCTAAAAAAGTGCACAGTTGATTGGTGACTACTTTTGTGAGGATCTTAGAAAGGTAGGGGAGGTTAGATATTGGTCTATAATTGGCCAAAATCCCAAAATCAAGCAAAGGTTTTTTAAGTAGAGGTTTAATTACTGCCACTTTAAAAGACTGCGGTACATGTCCTGTCAACAGAGACATATTAATTATGTTCAAAAGCACTGGACTAATCAGAGATAGCGATTCCTTCAGGAGTCACGGGGATTGGTGTCTAAGAGACAGGTGGTTTAGAGGCTGACACTATTTGGGCTAGATCAGAATGACTAATACAAGAAAATTCAGAAAAGTGGAGTTCTGAGCCTGTGGACACAGCAGTGTTGGGCAGAGGCTTGGTATTTTTAAGGAGTCTATTTTTTTTGAATAATATTCCTAATACTGACAATTTTATCATTAAAAAAATTCAAAAAGTCATCAGCACTAAGAGTTGGAGGAATGTAGGGATCTGTGGCATTTTGGCTCTTGGTTAGCTGAGCCACAAATCTATGGAAATCTATGGTTTTTATTTTCTTCTATCAAGGATGAATAGTACTGTTGCCTAGCACTGTGGAGAGATTTCTCATAGGTGATAAGGCTGGCATTCCAGGCTGAACATGATTCTTCTGTCTTATTTGCACACCAAAGCCTTTCACAAAATCTAACTTTCTGTTTTAACTCACAAATGTGGGAGTTGTACCATGGATGCACAGTACCTGCTTCTGACGTTCCTCATAATGGAATCACTAATTACCAGCGTCATCTGGAGGGACTTTGTCGGTGGTGGCTTCTGTAGTGGTAAATAGTTTTGCCGTTGTTGCTTCTGTTGAGGCGGCGGGATATGGATGAGGGGGTGATGCGGGGGGTTGCGCTCTCTTCTTTTTGGAGCTGGTGTAAAGTTCGGCACACCTAGGGTAGTTTTAATCCGGGGCTTGCGGGTTTGGGCCTCTTCTGAAGGAGAAGGGGTGGCCATGGGGGAAAGATCAGCATCCAGGTGGGGGAAATCTTCCAAGGAAAAGATAATCTGTTTTCCAATGAGAGGGGAAGACAGGAGGCACGGCAGTGCCTGGTCGATACCTGATGTTTGCTGTTTGACCCGACCATGGTCCAGGGCTGGGAAGAACCGCCCAGGGCTTTAGGTTTAGCTCCGAGCTGAAGCCAATGTTTAGTGCTACAGTCCTGGACAGCTGAGGTGACCGGAGTAGGGGTGGAGGTGGATGGCGATATGCTAACTTCACCCAGGTAGGTAGCCATTTCTGCTAGCTGTGAATCTGTGGCTGGCGCCGATGTCTGACCAAAAATGATCGTGTCTAGATGATTTTCAGCCTCCCAAATCTTATAGGGGTTACAGAGTCTCAGTTCCAGCTCAGAAACCTTCTTAGAGGGAAACACAGCTGTCACAGGTTGGAGAGAGAGCCATGGCTTTCCAGGACAGGGGTGGCTAACCAAAACAAACAGGTTAGCTTAGCCTGGTTTGTTGACCAAGAAAAATCAAGTGGCAAGAATCCTCGGTCCAGTAAAATTATAAGTGGGTAAAAATTGTTGAGAACAATGATGCAGAAATTCCAACTGTTTGACAGCATCTAGCAGCGTCTGACAGCACCTGACTTCAGGCACTAAGTCAGAGGAACAGAGGTACAAGCACTGCTCTCAAACTGCGGAACAGTTCCGCAGTTTAACTACAATTTAAATAATAACTACATTCATAGAGAAAAATGAAATCTTAGATACCTTCCAGTCTGGTCTCCGTAAAATGCACTCCACTGAGACAGCACTAATTAAAGTCTCCAGTGACATTATGATGGCAGCAGATTTTGGTCAGGTCAGTACTTGGTCCCTGTGTTGATGGATCTTACCGCTGCTTTTGACACAGTGGACCACAATATAGTACTGATAAATAGGATGAAGGACACTTTTGGTATTTTTGGATCAGTTCTGAAATGGTTCTCATCTTATTTAACTGACAGTGGGGTTTGTGTTTCATCCAATGAGAAGATATCAGAGGTCAAAGGACTCTCCTGTGGGGTTCCTCAAGGCTTAGTTCTCGGCCCTATTCTGTTTTTATTGTATTTAACCCCACTTGGCAAGATTATCAGTGAGTTTAAGGGTGTCTCCTACCATTTTTACGCAGACAACACTCAGCTTTACTGCTCCTTTAAAGAAAATGAGCTGAACATTTTATCAAACTTAATCTCTTGCCTGTCTGCCATTAAGAAATGGTTAAACAATAACTTCCTACAACTAAATCTTAACAAGACAGAAACACAGATCATTGCTCCAGACAGTAAAATTCCTCAGATAAAGCAACACTTAGGTCCCCTAGACTCTTCTGTTCAGTCCAGCCTGTGTGACCTGGGTGTTGTTTTTGACAATGCCATGTCACTGGACTGCCATGGTAGGCAACTAGCCAAAAACTGTTTTTTTCATCTGAGGAATATAGCAAAACTTAGACCTATGGTCTCAACACCCAAACTAGTAATGATCATTCATGCTTTTATCTCATCTCGCTTAGATTATTGTAATGCCCTTTTTATAGGTTTTAATAAAACTGCTGTTGCCAGTCTTCAGACTGTGAAAAACGAAGCGGCTTGGTTTTTAACGTGGACTAACAAAAGGGAACACATTTCCCTGGTTTTATCGTCCCTTCACTGGCTGCCAGTCATTTTTAGATTTCATTTTAAGATTTTAGTTTTGACTTTTAGAGCTCTTAATGGCCAAGCCCCTTTATACTTCTCAGCCCTCTTGACTCCATATGCAACGACATGTTCATTAAGATCCTCAGACCAGAGACTCCTGGTGGTCCCTCGGATAAAATTTAAAACCCATGGAGACTGGTCCTTCCAGGCTGCTGCACCATGGCTTTGGAATGCACTTCCTCTGTCTTTGCGCTCCCTCGAGTCTGTTGACTCCTTTAAGAAGGAGTTAAAAACTCATTTGTTTAGACAGGCTTTTAGCTTTCATTGAATTGCTTCTATTTCCTCAC
The DNA here is from genome assembly GCA_020510985.1 of Pholidichthys leucotaenia. Lineage (NCBI taxonomy): Eukaryota > Metazoa > Chordata > Actinopteri > Cichliformes > Pholidichthyidae > Pholidichthys > Pholidichthys leucotaenia. Next base: position 73,786,484 of record CM035839.1, on the reverse strand, counting down.
CGTTTACTTTTATTTATTCCTATTTATATGTGTATTTTATCTTATTTCTACTGATTTTAATTTCTTGTGTATTTCCATCCATCCATCTTCTTCCGCTTAATCTGCTGTGAAGCACTTTGTGATTTATACAGACGTGGACAAAATTGTTGGTACCCCTCTGTTAATGAAAGAAAAACCCACAATGGTCACAGAAATAACTTGAATCTGACAAAAGTGGTAATAAATAAAAATTATATGAGAATTAACCAATGAAAATCAGACAGTGCTTTTGAATTGTGGTTCAACAGAATTATTTTAAAAAACAAATTCATGAAACAGGCCTGGACAAAAATGATGGTACCCCTAGAAAAGATTGAAAATAATGTGACCATAGGGAAATGTTCAACAAAGACGTGTCCTCTAATTAACATCACAGGTGTCTACAAACTTGTAATCAGTCAGTCGGCCTATTTAAAGGGTGACAAGTAGTCACTGTGCTGTTTGTTGACATGGTGTGTACCACACTAAACATGGACCAGAGGAAGCAAAGGAGAGATTTGTCTCAGGAGATTAGAAAGAAAATTATAGACAACCATGTTAAAGGTAAAGGCTATAAGTCCATCTCCAAGCAGCTTGATGTTCCTGTGACTACAGTGGTACATATTATTCAGAAATTTAAGATCCTCGGGACTGTAGCCAACCTCCCTGGACGTGGCCGCAGGAGGAGACGGATAATACGAACGGTAACAAAAGAGCCCAGAACAACCTCTAAACACATTCATGGTGAACTCCAAGGTCAAGGTACATCAGTGTCAGATCGCACCATCTGTCGTTGTTTGAGCCAAAGTGGACTTCATGGGAGACGACCAAGGAGGACACCACTGTTGAAAACAATCATAAAAAAGCCAGACTGGAATCTGCCAAACTGCATGTTGACAAGCCACAAAGCTTCTGGGAGAATGTCCTATGGACAGACGAGACAAAACTGGAACTTTTTGGCAAGGCACATCAGCTCTATGTTCACAGACGCAAAAATGAAGCATACCAAGAAATGAACACTATCCCTATTGTGAAACATGGAGGAGGTTCTGTTATGTTCTGGGGCTGCTTTGCTGCATCTGGCACAGGGTGTCTTGAATCTGTGCAGGGTACAATGAAATCTCAAGTCTATCAAGGTATTCTAGAGAGAAATGTGCTGTCCAGTGTCAGACAGCTTGGTCTCAGTCGCAGATCATGGGTCTCGCAACAGAATAATGACCCAAAACACACAGCTTAAAAACACCCAAGAATGGCTAAGAGCGAAACATTGGACTATTCTAAAGTGGCCTTCTATGAGCCCTGATCTAAATCCTATTGAACATCTGTGGAAGGAACAGAAACATGCCGTCTGGAGAAGGCACCCTTCAAACCTGAGACAACTGGAGCAGTTTGCTCATGAGGAGTGGGCCAAAATACCTGCTGAGAGGTGCATAAGTCTCATTGACAGTTACAGAAATGGTTTGATTGCAGTGATTGCCTCAAAAGGTTGTGCAACAAAATATTAAGTTAAGGGTACCATCATTTTTGTCCAGGCCTGTTTCATGAGTTTGTTTTTTTTAAAATAATTCTGTTGAACCACAATTCAAAAGCATCGTCTTATTTTCATTGGTTAATTTTCATAGAATTTTTATTTATTACCACTTTTGTCAGATTCAAGTTATTTCTGTGACCATTGTGGGTTTTTCTTTCATTAACAGAGGGGTACCAACAATTTTGTCCACGTCAAAATTGTATAGCACTTAATAAACTTTGCTTACTTGCTTGCTAATATAAGACCAAATTCAAACATTAGCAACCATATTAAGAGTCCCATAATGCGCATTTTCTGTGGACTAATATTAAGTTTAGATATCCTGAAGGAAACATACAGGTTGGTACTTCAAAGACAAAAACAAACAAACAAACAAAAAAAAAAACGGCTTTCAGCCTGCTCAGTAGAATTAATGAGCTCCTAATTTAACTGAGTAAAAGTTTTTTAACCATGCCAGTCAAAAGTAAGAAGGCAGTAAGGAAGTGTTTGTTTTGTTAATTTGGATGGCTGAAGGCGGGGCTTGTTTTTTATGATGAAAAAACAAAACAGGAAATGAAATCTATTCATTTCTTCAAGAGTTTAAATAAAAGTAGTTTGGAAGAGCATTTTATTATTTCAGTAGTGTAAAATGGACCCACTGATGTATTTAATCAGGTTAAAACCAATCAACATACAGATTTGTACAAAAAGTCCTCACTGATAACAGTCTTGTAGAAATTGGTATTCCTGTGATTTTTCATCCTTTTTGAAATGATTCTTCCATTTCTGCAACAAATTGCAAACAATTTACATTTTTTTACACATCTGATAGAAATTAAGTCATCCCAGAGTCTGTAGAGTCACGGTCTCAAACCTTTTTTTCCCCCTTGGGGAGTTACAAGTTTTTAAAAAAATTAAAACTTGTGTGTCACAGCAGAAAAGGGGTTAGTTACATTCTAGTGGCATCAGTCCATCTCCCAGTGGTTGGAGACCACTGCTCTATAGAGCAAGTAGTTTTTGTATATAAAATAGGGTGCTCCCAGCAGACAGAAGGCAGCATTCAGTGGGGAACTTTAACTCAAATAAGTTTAGCAGCAATTATAAGTCATTATAAGATACGCCTTTATTAGTCCCACAATGGGAAAATTCCAGAAAATATATTTATATACAGTGGTGTGAAAAAGTGTTTGCCCCCTTCCTGAGTTCTCATTTTTTTGCATGTTTGTCACACTTAAATGTTTCAGATCATTCATTCATTCATTCATTCATCTTCTTCCGCTTAATCCTTTTCGGGTCGCGGGGGGGCTGGAGCCTATCCCAGCATCTTAGGGCGAGAGGCAGGGTACACCCTGGACAGATCGCCAGTCCATCGCAGGGCCAACACAGACAGACAGACAACCATTCACTCTCACAGTCATACCCAAGGACAATTTAGAATCACCAGTTTGATGCCAATTAACTTAACTTGCATGTTTTTGGCATGTGGGAATCTAAAGATTTGGGACTTCAGCAAACCACAGTGAAAGCCATGAGAGCCTCCGGTTCCAGTTCCGCCGGACCGGCGGCGCCACACGAATTGGCTGCCGTTTGCAACTGCCCTTTTCTTATCTTCCTTCTTCTTTCTACACCTTTCACTCTATATATATATATATCACGGACACACAGATCGCCCCAAGGGTCTCCCGAGTCGGCGGACGGAGCCACTGTCTGCAGCGGGGGACAAATACAGCAGGGAAGAGCTAGCTGGCTAGCTAGCTCCAACCGCCACCCGGTGCTAATGGAGAAGCTCGACATGCCGAGGAACTGTGGCGAAAACGACGCAGGTGCCGGGCTGGAGTTTAGGCGGCGTGCAAGAAATATAAGACAGAATAATAAAGAGCGATGGCAAGAACCAAGCAGACCGCCCGTAAATCTACTGGAGGAAAATACCCCCCAGGAAGCAGCTAGCCACCAAGACTGCTCGAAAAAAAAGCACTCCGGCCACCGGCGGAGTGAAGAAGCCTCACCGTTACAGGCCCGGTACCGTGGCTCTGAGAGAGATCCGTCGCTACCTGAAATTCACGAAGCTGCTCATCCGTAGGTTGCCCTTCCAGCGCCTGGTGAGGGAGATCGCTCAGGACTTCAAGACCAACCTGCGCTTCCAGAGCTCCGCCGTCATGGCTCTGCAGGAGGCCAGCGAGGCCTACCTGGTGGGTCTCTTCGAGGACACCAACCTGTGTGCCATCCACGCCAAGAGGGTCACCATCATGCCCAAAGACATCCAGCTGGCCCGCCGCACCCGCGGAGGGAGAGAGAGCTTAGACTTTCTGCTGCACATTCACCAACCATAATGCTCTGCACTGTGTGTCTATATATATATATATATATATATATATATATATATATATTTATAGTAATATGTACATATGTATACTAGCTGTTCTTGTTTTTTTTCTTGCCTTCTGATTGTTGCTCTGAGTGTTGCTATCCCTGTGCTGTTGCAATCCTGGAATTTCCCCATTGTGGGACTAATAAAGGCTTATCTTATCTTATTACCCACAAATGGCGAAAACATGGAACAGTGGTGAACCTTCCCAGGAGTGGCCGGCCCACCAAAATTACCCCAAGAGCACAGCGACAACTCATCCAAGAGGTCACAAAAGACCCCACAACAACATCCAAAGAACTCAGGCCTCACTTGCCTCAGTTAAGGTCAGTGTTCATGACTCCACCATAAGAAAGAGACTGGGCAAAAATGGCCTGCATGGCAGAGTTCCAAGACGAAAACCACTGCTGAGCAAAAAGAACATAAAGGCTCGTCTCAGTTTTGCCAGAAAACATCTTGATGATCCCCAAGACTTTTGGGAAAATACTCTGGACTGACGAGACAGAAGTTGAACTTTTGGAAGGTGTGTGTCCCATTACATCTGGCATAAAAGTAACAGCATTTCAGAAAAGGAACATCATACCAACAGTAAAATATGGCAGTGGTAGTGTGATGGTGTGGAGCTGCTTTGGTGCTTCAGGACCTGGAAGACTTGCTGTGGTAAATGGAACCATGAATTCTGCTGTCTATAAAAAAATCCTTAAGGAGAATGTGCGGCCATCTGTTTGTGACCTCAAGCTGAAGCACACTTGGGTTCTGCAGCAGGACAATGATCCAAAACACACCAGCAAGTCCACCTCTGAATGGCTTAAGAAAAACAAAATGAAGACTTTGGAATGGCCTAGTCAAAGTCCTGACCTAAATCCGATTGAGATGCTGTGGCATGACCTTAAAAAAGCGGCTCATGCTCGAAAACCCTCCAATGTGGCTGAATTACAACAATTCTGCAAAGATGAGTGAACCAAAATTCCTCCACAGCGCTGTAAAAGACTCATTGCCAGTTACTGCAAATGCTTGATTGCAGCTGTTGCTGCTAAGGGTGGCCCAACCAGTTATTAGCTTCAGGGGGCAATCACTTTTTCACACAGGGCCATGTAGGTTTGGATTTTTTTCCCCTTAATAATAATAAACACCTTCATTGAAAAACTGAATTTTGTGTTTACTTGTGTTATCTTTGTCTAATTTTTAAATTTGTTTGATGATCTGAAACATTCAAGTGTGACAAACATACAAAAAAATGAGAAATCAGGAAGGGGGCAAACACTTCTTCCCACCACTGTGTGTGTGTATATATTATTATTATTATATTAGCGATGATATGAGTGGAGTGGTGGCCTATAGAGGAAGAGCATCCGCCCCACAGCTGTGACACCCCCCCCCCCCCCCCCAGCACAAGTCATAATTTAGATGTTGTATTTTGGGCTAAATCAGGTCTATTGGTCCAAGCCTTAATTCGGCCCACAAACAGATGTTGAAAATTGGGTTGTGTTTAATCTGTCTATTATGGACCATATTTAACCCAAAAAACAGATGTTGAAAACTGGGCTGTGCCTGACCATATTAACCAAAAAATAGTCCAGTGATTGGGCTGTTTAATCCACAGGATTTGGCCAAAATTTGTCCACAAACTAGTTTTTGGCATTTGGTGATGGTGGTGGGGTCTGTCTCTCAAAAGTCAAGTACACTTTTATAGCCACAGGGACTCTTTGGTTAAGGTGCTTTATAAAAATGCTGATTTTTAACACCTTTTATTTTAGTTTGACATTTTGCATAATGTTTGTTACATAATATTTGGAACAAAAAGCACTATTTGAATACAAGTAGGTTTTACAAATTTCTCTCTGTCTTTTTATTGATGTTCACACCTCGGGTTCTGGGTGTCCCCAGACACCCCTGGTCTTGTCTGACCTTGAAAGCTAAGGCGGGTCTACCTTGGTTAGTACTTGGATGGGAGCCTGTCTGTAAATTCCAGGTGCTGGACTGGTGACCTGTCCAGGATAGATTCTGCCTCTCACCCAAGATGTTGGTATAGGTGAACTTGTCATGGCTGTGAGCGCTCGCCCCCCTCCTTCCTGTTGTTTTCCTCCTCAGGTCATCAACACACCTGGGTGAGGAGACGCACCTGCCGCCTTTCATCAGCCAGCGTTTATAAGGAGCATCTCTCCAGTGTGCTGACGCTGGCTCGTCTGGGTATACTGCCTAAGCAGAGTACTTTGTACGCTAGTGCTAATCTCTAGGTGTAGTTTTCATACTCACCTGTTCCTCTCTTTTCCAGGTTGCTGCCATCGTGCGGGTGTGTGTCTGGGGACTGCGTGCGCTCACTGCCCCATCATCTCCACTCAGCCGCAATCATTATCCACCCGGTCAGGCACCACCGACTCCACCACCTTCACCCTGCTGGTTCGTCTCTACCCCGGTTTGGGGTCCTGCCGGTTCTCCATAATATCCTACGTAAGTGGCAGTTTGGCTCGCCCATTTCCCCCGTCTCTATTCCTCCACTCACAGCTCTCGTTCTCTCTCCACAGGCTCATTCCTCTGGTGAGTGATGTTTTCCTTAAGCTGTGCCGTGTTTTGATATTCAACAAACTTCTCAAATGTGTGCTTGTGTGTTTGGTTGTCCTTCTGTCATTGCATCGTGCATGTGAGCTGTTCCTAATTGGTAATCATGACAGCACTACACCCAACCCAAAAATGATCAGAAGATGAATGATCTTGATTACTACATGTTTTTTTTAACCACCTTAAAAAGACAGCTTTTCATCTTTTACTTTTCAACCAAATCTGGACATTTTTTTAGACCGTTCCCAAAGCCATCTTTTTTAGCATTTTTTTTTTCCAACCAGTTTGTGCTGGGAAGGGATATTGTGGGTTCAAGCCCCAGCTGGATCATACCAAAGACCATCAAAAAAAGGTGATTTTCATCTTCTAGCTTGGTGCTCAGCATAAATAGAATGAAATGGAAAATTGGTTACCCAGCCACAGGGGAAAGCACAAAACCAGTACACTCCTCGTGCTGGTCCCAAGCCCAGGTACAATGAAGAGGGTTGCAGCAGGAAGGGCATCTGGCTTAAAATCCTTACCATATCAACATGTGGGCCCATGAGCCGTGTGTGTGTGTGTATTAGCAAACACAGAAACTGGGCATTTTTGGAATAATAAGTGGTCTACACATATAAATAGGTCTTGTATACCCCCACCCCCACCCCAAAAAGTAATTCATGAACCTCATGAATCTCTGTGCCATTGTTTGATATAGTCTTCTCCTTCATAAAGCTTTCCTGGATCAAGTTCAATAAATAAAGTACACTTCCTGCCTGCGTCTTTGGCCCTGATACAGAGAAGGGTTAACAGACCACAAATGTCCAATGATATCATAACCAAAACATCTGTCCTTCCCCACCAGCCACGTTGCACCGCAAACTAATTCAAAATGTCAGCTTGTTTTAAAAAAAGGAGACTCTGGGAGCATCAGAAACATAAAACCTGACCTTCAAGGGAGTTACAAGTTAATAAAAAAGCTTTTTAATAGTGAAGAAGCCGACAAACTGTTTAGCAAACACATTTCTGGAAAAAAAAAATAATTTGTTTGAAACTCTGTAATTTTGCAAAACAAAACTTTTCCACACAGCGCTGAACGATGACAGAGGTCACAGAGAACGACGGGAAGACAAACTAGCAGCATTATTTAGCTGCTGCGTGGGAGTGTTATGTGTGCAAGTGTATCGATTTGTCCTTCCCCTGAAGCACTGTAGCATCATTCCTCTGTTTGCATTTGTTTTGCCTTTTATTTCACTCCCTCGATCCCAGCTTTCCTGCTGGCTGACACCCTCCTCTCTTGGAGCTCTCTATTGCTGGGAGGCGAGCCCAAATGGAGTGTGTGTGTGAGAGAGAGAGAGAGAGAGAGAGTGCACAGAAGTTCAATATAAAGCACGGTCTATATTTTTAACTAAGCCTCACTGTGAGGGCACCGCTGAAACAGCTACTGTGATTACTATACAGTTCAAGCTCATGTTCTCCATACAACAGAGAACTGTATGCAGTATCGATCCGACTCCATGCTTCCAGTTTATTTACTTCAGGACATTTCTGAACCCGGTACAAAAGAACTGAATCATAAATGCGGTAAACTAAATATTACAGTCTTTCTATAACTGTAGTTAAATCAAACAAAAAGGCTCAAAGTATTTAAGACACAAAAGCAGAGTAAATCTTCAGGAAATTGTACTCAATCAATGATCTGATTGGTTTGAAGGGATTTTGTACATTTGCTTAGTTGATCAAACCTTTAATTCAAGAGGCCAGCTGGAGTGTGTTGGATTGTTAATATCTTACTCAGCTGCCAAAATCAATGAATATGGTTACATGGTCACAATAATCTGATAACTGGGACTAATCAGATAAGGATAATAATCAGGTCTGAGGAGTTTATATGCATTAAATAAACAGATTGTTTGGCACAAATCTACTTTATGTGATTTCTTATAGCCCGAAACTGGCCTTTATCCGATTATTCTGTTTACATGACTCCTCGAATAATCAGACAACTTCAGAAATTCAGCTAGAATGCACTCAACCTTGACCTTTGACCCCAGAGCCATAGTCAGAGGCCAAAGTGTCAAGGTGAACCTGTGCACCAAGTTTGGTGACCCTAGCTTTACTCATTCTACACTAATAGAGCATAGCGAACGCAGACCTTGACCTTTGACCTTTTGACCCCAAACCCATGGTCAGAGGTCAAGGTGTCAGGGTGAACTTGCACACCAAGTTTGGTGACCTTAGCTTTACTTGTTCTTTGGACTATTGAACACAAACTCTGTGCTGCATGTGATTTCTTATAACCTGATAATGGCCTTTATCAGATTATTCTGGTTACATGACTCCTTGAATAATTCCATAACTCCAGTAATCGGATTATAATCTGTTTATTAGAGTGCATGTAAACATAAATTAAATTAAATTAAATCACCCTTATTGTCATTCAACCGTATAACCAATCATGTACAGCAGAACAAGATTGTGCTTTACCTATCTACAGTGTTAATCACACACACCCCAAGTGCAGAATCAGAGGGCCGCTGCCATGCAAGGCGCCGCCACAGAGTTCCCTCCTCCATTCCATTTATTGCTGAGCACCAAGCTGGACGGCAGGAAGTTAAGATAAGATAAGATAAGCCTTTATTAGTCCCACAACGGGGAAATTCCAGGATTGCAACAGCACAGGGATAGCAACACTCAGAGCAACAATCAGAAGGCAAGAAAAAAAAAACAAGCAAGCAAGAGCAGCTAATAAACATATGTACGTATTACTATAAAATATATATATATACACACACACACAGACACACAGTGCAGAGCATTGTAGCTGGATGGAATAAATATATGAATATATGAACACACAGTGCAGAGCATTGTAGCTAGATGGAATAAATATGTAAATATATAAACACCCACAGTACGGAGCATTGCAGCTAGGTGGAATAAATATGCAAGTATATAAACACACACAGTGCGGAGCAATGTAGCTAGATGGAATAACATGTAGATATATAAATATATAAACACCCACAGTACGGAGCATTGCAGCTAGACGGAACAAATATGCAAATATATAAACACACACAGTGCAGAGCATTGTTGCTAGATGGAATGAAACAGCATAACCGTCTACCCAGCTATCCTGCATGGTATGATTATGTGCCCATACACACTCTCACCCTCCATAGCGACCGGCATGCTCCTAGTTGTATGCCGGAGAGGACCACTGTGTAAGTCTATTGCATCTTCTGCATTCAAAAAACTATTAGTTTGTTACGTCTTTTTTGCTATCTCTGCGAGCAGCCCTGCTTAGGTTGTACAGTCTGACAGCCGTTGGTAGGAAGGACCTACGAAACCTCTCGGTTGTGCACCTGGGATGATGTAGTCTGCTGCTACTTTTTTGCTGTTACTTTGCTAGTTCCACTTTTATATGGTCTTCGGCATGACCCGGCCGGGATTTGAACCCCTGCCTCCCGGGTGTGGGGCGGATGCTCTACCAACTGAGCCACCACTCCGGCCATAGCCAGTATATCAGTGACCACATTTACATGTACACAAATAAACTGATTATGACTGGATTCCTGGAGTTATCCGATTATTCAAGTGACCATGTAAACAGAATAATCTGATAAAGGCCATGTAACCGGGGTCATTAACTCCAGTGGTTTACCCTTCAATAATCCATTTATTCAGTGCATGTAAATAGGACAAAACAGATTATTGCCATTACCAGTTTATTCCCAGTAACTGGTTTACTGTGATCATGTAACCGGGGTCAATATCTCAATGTTCACCAGATTATCTGTGGCTTTAATCATACTTGTCTTGATCAGGTGATTATGTGAAAATTAACAGATGCAATCAATTTCAATTTCTGTAAATAGGAATGTTTTTCCACAAATATTTTCATTTGTTGAGTAAGGTTATTTTTTTGTGCATTATTTTCTGTTGGATTGTACAGACAAAACCAGTTACTACAGTCAATTAACACTAAAATATTTATAGACAAAGAAACAGCATGGATACTAGTATACTAAAATACTTCCCGTAGATGGTAAAAGTAGCCCATAGAAGCAAAGTCAAAGAAGATTTTCCAGTTTAAATAATTTAGGCATGATACCTACACTACCGTTCAAAAGTTTGGGGTCACCCAGACAATTATTTTGTGTTTTCCATGAAAAGTCACACTTATTTACCACCATGAGTTGTAAAATGAATAGAAAATATAGTCAAGACATTGACAAGGTTAGAAATAATGATTTGTATTTGAAATAATAATTTTTTCCTTCAAACTTTGCTTTCGTCAAAGAATCCTCCATTTGCAGCAATGACAGCATTGCAGACCTAACATGATTGCACAAGGGTTTTCTAACCATCCATTAGCCTTCTGACGCAATGAGCAAACACATTGTACCATTAGAACACTGGAGTGATAGTTGCTGGAAATGGGCCTCTATACACCTATGTAGATATTGCACCAAAAACCAGACATTTGCAGCTAGAATAGTCATTTACCACATTAGCAATGTATAGAGTGTATTTCTGATTAGTTTAAAGTTATCTTCATTGAAAAAAGTGCTTTTCTTTCAAAAATAAGGAAATTTCTAAGTGACCCCAAACTTTTGAACGGTAGTGTATGTGTTTATAGGCAATAGGTATTAGTTTTAAATTAATGTAATTAATGCATTTCTAAACTAATGTGAACATATAACAAAATCTGAACTGAGAGTGCAGAATATTAAACTAAGAGTCTACTTGGCCTTGGGGTATGATTCTTACTTCAGGTGCAAGAACATCCCAGGTGAGCCCCCAGTTTTATTTCCTGCAACATGCAATAGAGAGTAATGCCAAGTTGAGAACAATCAGGATTTTATTTTAAACGCAGACCTGCAGAGTTAAGACCAGGGGAGCAGAACGGGAAGCCACAGGCACAAAAAGCAAGATGAGAGCAAGCAAGATGTGCAGCCACCTGTGGTGTCATCCCAGGCTTTTGGCTGTGATGGAAATAGCTTTTCGATGTTCTTTTTAGTTTACAACGTAGTCCCCTGCATTTAAATTCTCTAAAGAGCAAATGGCATACAGGGAATGAATGAATGACTGAACAGTGCCACACTTCCCTGCACATCTGAACAGGTACAGCCAATGAGCAATTAGGTCCACGCAACCCCTAAAGATCACTGCAAAGACAGTGGGAGTGCAGAGGGTGAAAGACGGTGAAAACGTTCTTCCAGACCTGCAATTAAATTCAGTGGCTTCATGTTTTGCTCGTTCTCCATCTCTCGGGGTTCAGAAAATTTCAACAGGCAGTTCTTACAAACACAGAGAGAAACCGAGAGAAAAGTGCAGCCCTTTTTGGAACAGCTAACCGTGTCTGTAAGCTGAGGTCCTGGGTGTGCATAGCGGCGTCTTCTGCCAACAACCCCGCCCCTTTCTCCTCCTCCATCACTCACAGTTCTCTGCCCTCTGTGGAGCCGCATCCTGGTTACACTTCTGTCTCTGGCACGTCAGCTGGTTGTTCTCGCACGTACAGTGTTGACAAACTCATGCAGATGCTACAAGCCCGGCGGTGAGGAGCAGGAGAATTTAGTGTTTCTGCAGTTCTATCTTTAAACTTCCACAGGCCAGAAGTGAACTAATCATATGTGAACCAAACCTTTAGAAGGAAGAATACTCATTCATAATGATTACATGAGAAAGTGCAGAAGAGATAACCACTGGAAACTAGAAGAGAAACAAAAAGGTTGGAGAGGTTCATGCGTGGGAGTGATTTCACTGGAAGATCTGAGGCTGTGATATGTTTCTAGTGGGTCTTGTTGGGTCGTTGCTGGTGGAAGATGGCCAGTTGCTGGGTTGCTCGCCAAAATACCTTCACCAAACTTCTAAGTCTCTGCTTCCCTCCACCTCTGCCATCTTCTTGGCCGCTACCGAACTGCATTGCTCCCATTTCTGACCTCCTCCGCCCACTCTTCTCTTTTTCCAGCCATTCCACCCTCTTCCCCCTCCCCCCGTCACCTCTGTCCACCCATCTCCGCTCGTTCTAAAACTCTCCTTCCTCCCACAACACTCTCTATTAAAACCTCTCACTCTCTCCACGCCCCAAGGAAGGAGCGGGGAGTGAGTGGGATCACTCCGACTTTGCGAGAAGCAGCTGCAATCCAAGTCCAAAATGAAAACATCCGTGCACGGGAGCACACAGCCGGGGCCTCGCGCACATTTATGCACACAACTGCAGAGAAACCCAGGAGCAGAAACGCCCACCACTATTACCATCTCCAACTCAATAATTTGCTAACTTTCTCCAAATGTGCTTCCAGCTTTCTTGCGGCCAAGAGAAAATCTACACAGTTACCAGCATGCTTAATGTAATTTAACTTTCTGCCACCTTACAGGCTGCCCATACCTAATCTAGTTTAGATTATATGCAAACATGTTTTATGTATACTACAACTTACCTTGAAAACTGCAGTATGCTGTGTGTTATTTTTTCCAACTTGCACAAAAAAAGGCCCATGATGAATGTTTGAGGGGAAGTAAGTGTATGCCATTAATGCAAAAGGGTGATAATGAGGGGGCAATAAATCCAAACCCCGGGATTATGGGATCATTTTAAATTGACTATTGGAGTACTTCATTCTGGCCATGAAGTACGGCTCAAATAGCCATGGCAGATATGATCTCATTATCCGCCCTTATCAGCTGATGGCTCCGTTCCAGAATAGAGTCATGTGGAAAAATTTACAACAGGGAGAAATTCTCTTTTGACTAACTGGCCACTCCAAAATGCATTCAAAATCCACAAGCATGTGGACATGTGGAGTATCTCCCATATGCATTACAGTAGCAATGCATGAGATCAATTAACCTTGCTGGTGGCATGGTGCGGACGAAGAAGACTCTACATTCAGAACTTACATATTCATTGTGTAAATGGCCTATAGCTGGCTGTAGGAAAAGATTCCTGCTGCAACTGGAGTTAAACAGTCATTTATGAATTTAAGGAATATACTATAATAAATAGACATTTTAATCACACAGGTGTTTAGCTAAATCTCTGCCGTTAACAGCCATTTTCAGACTGTGATGTTCCACACCTTCCACTGCTTTGGATCAGAAACAAGATTCCAAAATGACACCACGTCCAAGTGGGCTGTGTTCCAGCGCAACAAGCCAGAAAACCCCCGACTCTTGTCTTCGCCACATGGTCATTTGCATAAAAAAACACTGTGAGCCTGATTTATGCCTCTGTGTCAAAACGCGGCCCCTACGCCTTGTCGATGGGCCCCTTTACACAGGCAAAGCTCACTGGGTGACCACAGACATCAAAAATTGACCCCATCTATCAACAATCTCCCAAAGCCTCAAAAAAAAAAAGAAAAAAGCCAGTTCTATATAAATGTTTGTGAGACTGTTGTATGATTTTAATGGTGATCTATAGAGTTCTTTGAAAGATCCAGAAGAGATTGCTGAGACATGAGGAGAGATCACAGAGGGATCACTGAGAGTTTGTTGGGTGACCAACGAGGTACAGTACGTATTTACATATTTGAGAGGTTTCTAGTGAGAGACCTCATTCTTCTACGCCCTTTAACACAGGGATGGAGATAGTTGAGAAATCATTGATAGATGAAAAAAATGGCCAAATCTATCAACAATTTTTCAGTAATCTCTCAGCAATCACCAAGATCTCTCAGTGATCTTGCAGTGATCTTCAAGGTCACCACAACTGAAAGACTGGTTTGGCTCAGTCCAGAACAATTAATGATCACCAAAGGAAAGAAACAAACTCTCTATGAACTCTCAAGGAGCGCTCAATGATCTCATCGATCTCTCATGGTCTCTCAGCAGTCTCTCTCTGTTGGTCTTTCATTCAACACTCAGCCAGATTGCTGTTTGGGAATGAGTCAACTCTGAGGACTGTGGAAATCATTGAGAGATCATTGAGAGATCTTGGTGACTGATAAGAGATCATTGGAAGATTGTTTGACAATCTGGCCATTTTGTCATCACTCAGCGATCTCCACCCATGTAAAGGGGGTATATGCCGTACCCTACGGTGAAGCCTGACATACAGCTGTCCAGAAATGGAACTATACGTCGCTGTTACACAGATCACAGCAGCTGTGATTGACCCGCCTCATCTCCTTCTACACACTTCCTGCTTCTTGCCTCTGCTCTTTCACCGCCGTGCCACTTCCAAAGCAAGTCAGATAAACACCAGACTGAATCAAAGAGACTGAGGAAATTAGCAGATATGAACATCTGTATGACCTGTCCCCAGCCCACTGTCAAATTGCAGAAATGGCAGAAGGGGCGGTGGTCGTGCATAAGCTACCATTTTCTCTGACAGTGATCATAGCAAAAGTCATTTTTTTCCCCCAACATTTATTAGGTCCAGCTCCATCACAATCCACTTGCTGTCTGTTACGATTGAATAAACAAAAACACACAAATTACACAAAAGAAATCACCCTATGCAGTGTCAGAAACCCATTCTGGCTGCACTAACCAGCACATACGTATAAAGGTGGAGGCCACATGGGCTCCAGGCAGGGTTAACGCAGAAGTATAATCAGGCTGTAGTGGCAGGTTTCGAAAGATAAGCTGGGAAGAACCGTGTACCAGAAGATAAACATAAACAAAAGCGATAAATAGTGCCTTTGTCACGACTGTTGTTGCATGGCGTGTGGGCACAACAAACCTGAATTCTAAAGTCTCAAAGCTCGTCCGATTTTCCTGAACTGAAAAACTGGCTTCACGCTGCTCACAGTATGTTCAGCTGAGAACTACTTCAATCTGTCTTCATCTACATAAAAAAAATGCAAACACCTTTTTTTCTACAGTGCACTGCAAAGCTTTAACTTAATGAAATAAAATCCACCATGAGGGAAACTTACAGAAGCCTATAAGACATGTTGTATGGGGATGGTGCACAAATTACAGCACACAGCAGGCACATAAAGAGTTGCAATGGTTGTGCGTGGACTGGAGGCTGTGGAGAACTCACAGAGCGTGTTCTGAGGAAGACATGACCACAGGGAATCGGGGATTTCTTGACCCAATCCCTGGAGTTTAACACTTGTAAAAATGAGGTGGTGGGCATAACTCCTAGGATAAAATGGGTGAGTGGAGAAGGACATGGGACAGGATTGGAGAGGGTGAGGGAGGTTAAGCTTAGGGAGGGACTTTCGGTGGTATAAGGGCCCACAATATTGCCTGCCTTGCAGGGCTTATGGCATTTAATGTTCCCGTTCCATCTCTGTTAGTGTCACCACTCTGAATTTGCTTTTCTTTCAGTCACACACAGCAGCAGAAGTAAACACAGAGAGACTAGTGTACTTTACCTCCCACAGCCAATGTAGACTTGCATACAGTGGGGGAAATAACTGTTTGATCCCCTGCTGAATTTGTAAGTTTATCCCCTTACAAGGAAATGAATAGTTGATAAAAATTTTATGGCAAGTTTATTTTAACAAAGAGAGACAGAAGATCAACAAAAAATCCAGAAAATGTATTAAATAAAGGTTATATGCATTTGATTTAGTGATTTGATCCTCAAGCAAAACCTTGACTTAGTACTTGGTGGAGAAACCCTTGCTGGGATCACAGAGGTCAGATGTTTCTTATGGTTGGTCACCAGGTCTGTGCACATCTCAGGAGGGATTTTGGTCCACTCCTCTTTACAGATACTCTCCAAACCCTGAAGGTTCCGAGGCTGTTGCTTGGCAACTTTTGGTTCCCTCCATAAATTTTCTATGGGATTAAGGTCCGGAGACTGGCTAGCCACTCCAGGACTTTAATGTGCTTCTTCTTGAGCCACTCCTTTGTTGCCTTGGCCATATGTTTTGGGTCATTGTCATACTGGAAGACCCATTCATGGCCCATCATCAGTGTTCTGGCTGAGGCCAGGAGATTTTCATCCAAGATTCTATGGTACATGGCCCCGTTCATCGGTCTCTCAATGTGGTGAAGTCTTCCTGTGCCCGTAGCAGAGAAATAGCCCCACTGCATAATGTTTCCACCTCTATGTCTGACAGTAGGGTTGGTGTTCATGGAGTCATTTTCTGTATTTCTCTTCCTCCAAACACAGCAAGTCGAGTTGATGCCAAAGAGCTCAACTTTGGTCTTATCTGACCACACCACATTCTCCCAAGCCTTCTGAGTCATTCAGGTGTTCATTGAAAAACTTCAGATGAGCCTCTACATAGGGTTGTGCGATATGGCAAAAAATTCATATCATGATATGTCATCTTATATCACGGTAACGATATATTGTATATCACAATATACATTTTCTGTAAATTCTACAGTTTAGATAATCATATAAAAATGACCATCTCTTTTTTTTTTACATGTACCATTTTCCCTCATAATTTTGCAGTGTTATAACAGTTTTGAAATGTGCATTTGAGACTTGATTTTAATGAATTTCACATTTTTCTTCTAAATCATATATGAGTAAAAAGCAAACATCAATAAGTTAAATATTTCCTGAGCCAGAGGAGAATAGCAAAAAAACAAACAAACCAAAAAAAAAAACCATAAAAAAATGTCTGAAAATGAGGAAATTACCCATGGCTGTCACCTACAGCCCAAAGCCTGCCATTCTGGCCTGATTTAACCTGTTTGCTTCTTAGTAAAATTATTTCAGATTGGGCTTGATCTGAAAATCAAAGTTTAGTTTAGTTTAGTTTATTTGAAAAGGGACAATGCAATTTCATAAAACACATGATTACACATGGTTAAAAATGCCAGAATTAGCCAAAAGGCTAGTTTTCATCTGTAGTCCCCTGGCCAAGATGTAAAAAAGCAGTAAAATGCATCTACAAGAAAAAAACATGGTTAGACATTTAAGAGGGCACTAATGTAACAAATAACATATACATAACAAACCGTACATTTAAACACAACATCAAACATCACAGCAGACTTATCTTTTAGTGTTGGCAGCTGTAGGTGTTTATAAGCCACATTTTCAATTTTTTTGTGAAGGCCTTGAATGTTGTGAGCAGTTTAACCTCCTCAGGTACTGAGTTCCACTCACTAGCGCTCCTCACTGACCAGGCCGACTTACTGAAAGTGCTCCTGCGCAGAGGAATGAAACAGTCACCTCTGACAGAGCCTCGAGTGACACGCTCAGAGCTGTTTCTTTGGCTGATGAACTCTGCCAGAGGATCTGGAGCCAAATCATGCAGTACTTCATAAATCAAATTTAAATTTGCAAATGTATGAAGACTATCCCAATTTAAAAGACTGTATTTTTTTTAAAATTGCACAATGATGATAATGCCTAGGTTTTTTTATCCATAACTTTAACTGCTTGTTTGTACAAAACTTCCAATGTTTTTTTTGCACTCAAACCCGCCTGGGACCAGCTAGTTAGGCAATAGTTGAAGTGACACAGAATCATTGAATGCAAGTATATTTTTGCAGCTTCAGTTGACATTTCATTTCGAATTGCACAAAAATTTGCAAGATTTAACTTGATTTTTTTACACAATTTAGCAATATGGGCTTTAAAGGAAAGCTGTGAATCTATTATTAACCCAAGATATTTATATTGGCTAACAATTTGTATTTTTCCTCCATTAACATGTATGTCAGGGTCAGGTGACACTATTTATTTTAGTGAAATACATGCCTACAGTTTTAGAAACATTTAACTGTAGACAGCACTCCTGCAACCAAGTTGTGACACAGGACATTGTTTTACTAAGTTTAGCAGCAACAGTGTCTTTGGAGCGACCATGAACAAAAAAAAAAAAAAACGTGTCGTCTGCATACATTAAGCATTCAGCTTCAGAACAAACAGTGGGCAAATCATTAATATAAAGACTAAATAAAAGGGGGCCTAATATTGATCCCTGAGGGACTCCAGAAGTTAGCCTAAGAGAATCAGATCTGCAGTTGTTAACTGATACAGATTATGTTCGATCATGCAGATATGATTCAATCCAGCTCACAGCATTGTGAGAAAAGTTAAATTTAAAGAGCTTGGTAAGAAGAACAGAGTGATTTACTGTATCGAATGCTTTCCTGAGGTCCAAAAACACCGCCCCTACAACTCCACCCTTATCAAGAAAAGATTTTATTTTCTCAATGAAGAGGCATGTAGCCATTTCAGTGGAATGCTTGGGTCTGAAACCAAACTGCATGGCATGGAGAGAGGGGGAACTACTGTTTAAATAATGGACAATCTGTTCTGCCACCCATTTTTCTGCAATTTTGGAAATGGCTGGAAGAATGCTTATTGGTCGGTAGTTATGCAGAAGAGTTGAGTCACCGGATTTAAAAACAGGGGTAACAATAGCAGATTTCCAGGCCTTTGGAAAATGGCCAGATGAAATTGAAAGATTAATGATTGAGGCAATAGGCGTGGCGAGAGCTGAACCTAAATCTTTGAGCATGTTCGTGTCCATTCCAAAAACATCCTTTGCTTTAGATGGTTTGAGTGATTGAATTAAATCGATAACTTTGGTCTCAGTAATATTTGTAATAGTAAAAGACTGCGATGCAGACAATACAGGGTATTCCTTCCTTTGTTTTACTATAAACTTATCAGAGATTTCTGACAGATTCAATGAAGTAGTTGTTAAAAGCATCAGCCATCACTTGAGGTTCTGTCAAGATGTTTCCATTCAATTGAATTTGCATTAGTTTTGCTTTGTTTTTCTGGGAATCACCCAATAGTTTTTTAATATATGTCCAGGTTATTTTAGAATTTCCCCTTGCACTATTCAAAACAGTAATGAAAAAGTCCGCTTTAGATTTTCTTATTTCTTTCACTGCCCTATTTCTCAGTGAAATAAATTGGTGCCTGTTTTGTCCTGATTTAACTGACAACTTCAAAAAGTGATCTCGTTCTTTCATCAATTTCAGAATAAATTAAATAAGAATAAGAATAAAGACACAAAAGATAATGTAATAAAACACATGTGATGACTTGAACTTTATTCATTATTACTACTTGACTAATTAAAATGATTAGAAATCAAATAAATTACATTAAGAACCAACTTGCTCCTCCAACCAGCTTTAATTTATTTATTATTTATTTTGCGTGTATGTGGCACCATCATGCACTTTTGCAGTTTTAAGACATTTTTTTCCCCACACAAAACTAAAACTCATCAGTAATTTTAACCAAAGAAACGATGGTCTGCTACGGTTTCCAGTTAGCACAACTTAGCATCGTCATTTAGCATTTTATAATTAGACATGGTGTCCAATTAGTTACTGACCTCCTATTAAAACGAGGTTAGTGAACTATCCTCTCTGACGCTGCATGATGGAAAACAGTCCCACATTTCTGACAAACAGGAGTAGCAGCTATCTGAACCAGTAGTTTGGAGTCAGCATTAGCATCCACCGGACTGAAGCCTAGCCACCTACGACACACCTGTTCTGTTGCACGCAGTCACGCACTGTGGGGAAGAGATGGAGTGCTGACAAGTACTGGTGAGGTAGGAGCTTTACTGAATAAACGGGGGTATGCGCATTTTAAATACAATATAGATGATAGAGAATTCTATGGAACAATATATGTTTTTATATCGTCATCTGATATACATCGTCATATCGCACAGCCCTACCTCTACATGTGCCTTCTTGAGCAGGGGGACCTTGTGGGCACTGCAGGATCTCAATCCATTACGGCAAAGTGCATTACTAATGATTCTCTTGGTGATCGTGGTCCCAGCTCCCTTGAGCTCATCAACAAGCTCCTCCCATGTAATTCTGGGCTGATCCCTCACCTTTCTCAGAATCATCCTTACCCCAAATGCAACTAGAAAAGCACTTGGAGAGCGCAGACCTCCGCCAAGCGCCACAGTTCCCCCCATACAGTGTTTGTGTGTACGTTTTCAGATTCCTTGACCATGAAAACATATGACTAGCAATTGGATTCACAATGATAGGATTAGTGGTTCAGTAGTTATTGACAAAAATTGCATTTTCCGTAATGGCGGTTTTCTTGTGGACGGTGATCCGGATGACCACCAAAATCTAATCATCTGTAGGATACCCCATTTCTGACAATCTGTGAAAATTTCATGAAAATCCGTCCATAACTTTTTGAGTTATCTTGCTAACAAACAAACAGACAGACAGACAAACCAATGCCGATGAAAACATAACCTCCTTGGCGGAGGTAATTAACTGTTACCTTGTATTTCTTCCATTTTTGAATAACCGCACCAACAGCGGTCTCTTCCTCATCAAGCTTCTTGCTGATGGTCTTGTAGACCATTCTAGCCTTGTGCTGGTCTACAATCTGGTCTCTGATGTCCTTTGACAGCTTTTTGGTCTTGCCCATGGTGGTGGAGAAGGTTGAACTGAAGAGATGGATTTTGTGACAGGAGTCTTTTACACACATTACGAGTTGAGATTTGGAGTACATTCCTAAAGGGATGGGGCTAATTTATGCGCCTCATGGATAACCGGTCTGTGTGGGTCAGAATTCTTGCCGCTTGGTAAGGGATCAAATACCTATTTCAAATGATCAAATGCAAATCAATTTATAATCCTTATTAAATGTTTTTTCTGGATTTTTTGTTGATATTCTGTCGCTGTTAAAATAAACCTACTATCAAAATTATGGACTGTTCATTTCTTTGTATAATAATAATAATTATTGCCCCCACTGTAGGAAGAAACGGCCTCATCCCTGCCAAGTGTAACGTAGTGTTTATGTCACCAAGTGTGCATTTGTGGCACATGACAGGCACCCACACAGGCAGGATAACACAGCGGTTCATGCAGTATTCAGGTGGTTTGAATGCAAACAGACAGCCTGCTGTGTGTCTGAGGATACAGGGAAATCTACAGCAGTGATGTGAGAGTGAAAAAAAACAGATTTGTGAGGCAAGCTGTGGGAATGTAAAAAAACAAAACAAAAAAACAAATCACAACTGACAAATACAAACCACTCTGTTTCTCTGTGTTCCTTGATTTTTCATACATGGTTTAAAACATAGCAATGCTTTAACCGGCCTTATCAGTTGAAGCACTGCAGATTAAATATTTTCACATTGCCTTCCATGATGTTTGAGAGAAAAACATTTTTTTCTTGATATGCCCCCCTCCTCCACCATTTAAAATTTGAAACCTGAAGAGAATTCCCAGTTGATGCCAATTAACCTGACATGCATGTCTCTGGACTGCAGGAGGATGTTGGAGAGACATGGAGAGAACATACAATCTCTGCATAGAAAGGTCCGAGTTGACTGGCTGATGGATTTGAAGAGTGCTAACTAGGCATAAGCTATAGAGTTTATTTAGTTAGTCACATTTACAGAGAATCAGACGCACAATGCAGGGATCTTTCAAAGATATCTGTAGATCGACATGAAGCTCATACGACAAGCTTCCAAACATTTACACAGAAGTAGCTTTTTTTTTTTTTTGAGGCTTCATGAGATCGTTGAGAGATCGGGTCAATTTTTGATCTGTCAATGGTCACCCAACCATCTCTGTCTGTGTTAAGAGGCCCTTAATTAGTTTTTAAGTTTCATCAAGAGACTTGGTTACATCCAATAAGCCTAGTAGTGACACTCTTCACTCAAAGGGTGGAAAGTATTAATGGAGAGGGAAAATGCTTAAATTTTACTTCATTTAATTCTAATTTTTAAACCACACGATTCAAAAATGAAGGCAAAATTCAAGAGTTTGAGTATCCATCCTTACACTTTGCTATCCTCAGATGAACAGAAAAAATATACTCAGTATGACACACACACACACACACACACACAGAGAAACGTCTATCCTCCTCATCCAGACTTGTGTTTTGACAGTCCCAGCTGGGCAGATTAGACGCTGTGACAGTTTATTAGAAACGACGTGACACGAGCAAGACAAGACACAGCAGCGACATCACACACCCGGCCAAGTCCACTTCTTCTAGACTCAGAACGCCCCTCCCCCCCGCTGTACATGCAGAACTCTTCAAACGATGTGAATGCCATGTCTGTTACAGCACCAAGACAGACACAAACAGTTGAACTTCACAGGCAATGCGGTGTGAACGCACCCCCAGAAATATCAATAAAGTTTCCATCTGATACTGTAATGCATCATTTTTATGGTTTACATAAATGTTTAAATGGATGACATAATAAAAACCTATAGTGGTGGATCATTTGGACAAGTCAGCGCATTTCAGCTCTCTTTTCTTATTCTATGAAACTGACATTTTCATAGAGAACTCAATACAATGCAATACATTTCCTTTTTTTGGTGGTAAGGCTGCACTTCTTTTATCCATAACCACTGACTCCTTTAAGCAGCACTAGATAACTTTCTTGTTCCCGGTAGGAACACCGAAAGGACTACAACTATGGCGACTGTGGTCCGAGTCCCAACAGCCAGTGACAGAGTGCTTAGATGTTGAGGCTAAAGTTGTACTCTGATTGGTTACTGGGACTCAGATTAAAGTCACTATAGTCAGATCAAACTGGAAAACAGCTGTTACCCTTGGCCAGAGTAGAGTCGGCTGGCCGGAATTCTACAATCCACCGGAACATCAAAGCACTGCCGACATCTGTTATTATCTAATTTATGGCAGCCTTTAAAAAAAAAAAAAAAAACTTCTCATTACTCACTGCCTTTTTTGACACAGTGACTCAAAATCAAAGTAGAAGCAGGCTTTATTTGATCTCATCAACGGATATCCTGACAGTTTATTTATTTATTCATTTTTTCAGTTATAATACAACAATTTTGCATTCAGCAGAGGGAATATTATATGACCTCAGGCTGAGATCTGCTGGAGGAACATATAAGCTCACTCTTCCCTGGTTTCATGGAGGAGTTTGGATGGCTTGGAGGGTGGGTCAGGGTCTTCCATGTCCCGTGATAATAACTGAAGGAATTTTTACAACAGTGTCCATGAAAACAATGGACAAAACGAAAGACTGGCAAAATCTCTGAATGGCACAGCTCTCAGTGCATATTTATGATAATCAATCTCTGTGGGCTGCATATAAATATATACATGGTATGAATGTGAGAGTGAATGGTTGCCTGTCTCTCTGTGTTGGTCCTGTGATGGTCTGGCAATCTGTCCAAGGTGTACCCTGCCTCTCACCCAAAGGTACCGGGATAGGTTCCAGCCCCCCCATGACCCAAAAAGGATAAAGCAGCTGAAGATGAATGAATAAATGAATACACATTACACTATTATTTAAAGCCTATTTTATGAGCCTTGTTCTGCAGTACCAGTAGGATTGTGGATGGGCCTCAAACACATTTTCACCCTATCCATTTGTCTTCCCATTTAAATCATGTCATATTAGTATGACACCTTAGATCTTGCATCCCTGTTTATTAAAGGGAATGAGAGCAAAGAGACGCATTGGCTT
Source organism: Pholidichthys leucotaenia (assembly GCA_020510985.1). Classification (NCBI taxonomy): domain Eukaryota; kingdom Metazoa; phylum Chordata; class Actinopteri; order Cichliformes; family Pholidichthyidae; genus Pholidichthys; species Pholidichthys leucotaenia. Next base: position 73,762,699 of record CM035839.1, on the reverse strand, counting down.
ATTGCATGGTACACCCAAAACACACCTCTGAACAATTAGGACAGCCTCTTTGCACTTTTGGACAGGTGCGAAATTCATTTTTGCGCTGCTGTAATAACAAAATGGACTTGGATATCCCCATAAATGTGCTCTGCACCTTAGACAATATACTCTTGATGTCATAATAAGGCACCAAGACTTTAAGGGGATGAGACCAAGTAATGACAAAGACCAAGCCAGGCACAGAACAAGCTCAGAACAAGACCACTGTGTATGTAGGTCTTGGTCTTGACTTGGTCGCAAGTTGGCCTTGAGCCCTTGTAGTCTTGGACTTGTCTGACCTTGTCTTGGTCTTGACGACAACACTAGTTCCTACCAGATCTGTTGCAGTCAATGCAGGTCCACTCAGGTTATGTGAGAAGTGACACCTGTTCAAAGGTTGATGTTTCCAAAACAATTTTGGAAACATTATTTTAAGTTGAAAATCTTAAAGTGTTCCTTTAAAAAGAATACAAAATGTTAAATTTATTAGGAAAAAAATCTCAAATTCACGAGAAAATCTACAAATTTTAGTGGCAAAAACTAACATGTTTTTTCAAATTACAAATTTACTTGAAAAATGTTCAAATTTATATGGACAAAGTCAAACATTTACTACAAGAAAATAGTTTCTAATTTGACGCTACAAGCCACTGCCACTTTTTATAAGCAGACTGTTCCCAAACATTCACAGTCCTAGGTGTCTCTGGAGGATGCAACAGCTCTTCAAACGCACCATTTGTACATCACATCATTGATGTTCTGAAGTAAATATTCTGAGAATTACGAGCACAATTTCCCCCCCCAACATTTGATAAATCCATACTGTAAAGTATAAACATTGTAAAGTAAGAGGAGGAGGAGCAGCGGAAATGGCATGGCACGTTAAAAATGGTTAAATATGGACGTTACTGGTGAGATATGAGGGTCGGTGCTCCAGCAGGAGCGAGTGTGTCCGAGGAGGGAGAGCCAAGCAGCCGATGGTAACCGATGACGACGAGTGACACCGGAGAAAAGCTTCAGGATACTCTGTCGTAGATGTGACTGGAAACGAAAGTGTCAACCACCGCCAACAATTAGAATGAGCAGCGTTGCTAGCAAAACATGTTGCAGCAAATTACTTTAGACAACCCGGCTGATGAGAGCTGATTACAGGCAGTGAGCTCTGATTACAGTCCAACCCTTCAGAAACACCCACAGAGGAAACCACAAACCATAAAACATGCTCACAATCAAAACCCATACACGACTGAACAGCTTTAACGGTTAACGTCGTTTGTCGAGGTCTCGTTGTTCTTTTTATTGGATGAATAAATTTCATAGCTGCCGTCGCCATGTAATGTGTCGTTAACTGGAGTTACTCGTTTAATTTTAATGCATTAGTTTTGCCAGGTTTTGCGTTACGCCACTCCGTGTAGGAAAATATTTCCTCCTGCCTCGTTGATTTGTGCTTGGGCAACTGCTCGTGTGTGTGCGCGCGCGCATCCCACTATGTCTACGAAGGGCTCTCATTAGCATTTCCTCAAGACGACTGTTGTGCTACCATGATATCCACCACCGAGAGAGGGTATAATTGGAGTAGAATGGGATGTGATCACTCCAAATGGGCCCCACACTCACAGTTACTGAGCTAAATGGCAACAAAACCTGCTGGGTAGCACTCAGAGAGAAGGCATGGCTGCCGGTGATTGGACACAACACGCACGGCACCCTTGTCTGAATTAGCCTGCGCGGTTTTTCCACACCTCCTTATTGCTTTTTGCTCACACACACACACACACTTGGACGGCACAAGCATACCCAGGTAAACATGTGAGTGCCCAACATGAGCATGTGCATACAATTTAAAAAAAAAAGAAAAAAAAAAAGAATTGAAATATTGCATTCAATCACTGCCGCAGCCACATAATGTATGACCTTTGCTGGGCTGGAGAACTACACACACGCACACACGCGCACGCCATCACACAAATGCACAGTGGTGCATGCGGAGCGAGACAAAAGACCGAAACACGCTGTGAGATAACACACAGTGGTCAATAAATGACAAAAGCCATTCAATCCCCCATCCATCCTCCCCTTTATTTATACCTGTCTCTCACTGAGTGAATGTGATTGGCCGCTGGCGGGGGGGGGGGGGGGGGGGGGGGAGGAAAAAAAAAGAAGCAAAGAGCCGAGGGAAGGGGTTGTGGGGGGGGGGGGGCAGACGGAGCTCGCCAATTAGATTGATCTTCCGACGACGGAGTAAACAAAAGGTTGCCAAGACAACAGCTTCCAGAGGGTTTGACAGCGGCTAATTTATTCTGTCGTTTTTGACTTTGGGGAGAGGTACGAGGACAGTCGGTGGTGGAGCGGGTGCACGTACGTGCTGCAAAAAAACACACAAACACAGTCGGATCGATAACAGATTGAGATGCTAACTGCTCTGATCGGTGGAGAAACAAGTGCAGCACCACGGCGCACAAAGTAAGGAGCAAAAATCTGCAAGTAAAAATCGATTCAGGGGTACACAAAGAGTACTGCATGCCCCCCCCCCCCCCCTCATTTTATTGTGTCAAATGAGCAAAGATCGCTTTACCAACTACCAGCCATCTGCATTTAAATGGTCAGCTATAGCTACAGTACAGGGCTCCTTTCCTGTGGATTAAAAAAACAAAACAAAAACACATCTGAAGTGTATATGTGTGTAGTATCCGCAATGGCTATTGATTCAGGGTGCACACAAACACACACAGCAGCAGCAGCAGCTGCAGGAGGAGTCCTGTCGATATACAATCTGGAGAATTCACACCTAATTGTGTTTGATTGCAGGTCGCTGCAGATCAATCACTGCAGCATACGCCAGCCACACGTTTATATACAACACAGAGAAGGGCGCACGGAGGCTAACACACACACACACACACACTGAGATTGCATATACCGTACTGCTTTTACTTAAATTACAGCTACACTCTGCAGAAGATGAGCGATACCGTAATTAGGATCAGAATCATCCGGGTGTTGATAGACATTTTCTCTTGGCATCACTTTAGATTTAGGATTGGATGCACTATCGTACACTGAGAACTTCAAAGTCAGATTTGGAAGTTAGGGAGGTAGTGCTGGACAAGTGTGCCACTCAAGAGATCAAAAATCATATCCTCCTTTATTACTTACTAACTAGATTAATTTGAGCATGTTTTGTTTTCCTCTTGACTACCTGATTCTGCTGAGGCATTAAAAAGCACTTGATTAATAGGTAAAGACTGTAGTTGGGATTACAATGTGGCAAAAAACTACACCTAAACATTCCATTCTGTTTGAATACAACACAAAGGCACCCTTGACAAGATGTTTGTGAGACACCTATTCTGACAAAACATCACTATTGAACACATCAGGAAGGAATACCTTCTCCCTATTTTAAATTGACTATTCACATTCATGAGCAAGAGAATAAAAAGAAGGGTGGTGGTATATTAAAGTCATAGTTAAAAAAAAAATGCACCACCACACCCACATCATATTCTATGTCAGTATTTTTGCAAACCTTTTTTGAGCCAAGGAAATTTCTTTACATTGACAAAATCTCTGGGAACCCCACCAACCATAAACGTTACAAAAACAACAAATGCTCATGCCAGCGGGCCAGCACTTCACTGCATGACAACCATCGGATCTCAGTATGGAGCAATAAGGTTTTATGCTCCACTCCCATTTCCTCACATAAAGATGGAAATATGTGGCTTTTCAGAAGTCGTGTCTTCACAAAATTTGCCATCTGAAAGACATCATCCAACACAGGCATTAGGTCTGCTGGTAAAGTCTTAACAACGAGCTCCTTGTAATGCAAAAAAAAAAAAAAAAAAAAACAGTGCATCACAACATCTGGGTATCTCAATCTGCCAGTGAAGTTGTTGGTGTGCCTGACCATAGTGACTGCTCCATCAGTACAGGGCCCAGGTCAAAGTCTACATCTTTCCTCTTGAAATATTTACCCATTACTGTTTTTCATCTAGTCACCACAACCCCTAGCACATCTTAACAAGGTCATTAGCAATTATTATTTGCAATTTTTTTGACCAATTAAGAAGTGAAATTACACAATTTCCCAAGGGCCCCAAAGGTTCTCTCAAGGACTGCCTGGGTCCTAGTATTTAAACTCCATTAATTCTGAATATCAATGATTAATGCAGCAAGAGAGATGGGCAATAACAGCTTAAATGAGCCTTGCATCACCCAAGTACATCTGCACTTCTGTACATCTGTATGACATTACCATCATCCTGCGACTGCAGGAAGTGTTCCAACAAGCTACTGTCCTGACTTGTCTGTCAAACTTATATTAATAGAAAGAAAAAATGGATTTCTGAGTTTAACTTCCTTTACACAAATACGGACACTGAAAGTTTCTACTGTAAAAAGCAGCATACAGCATACAGTGCAGCAGCGTGGCTGAAACACCCAATCATCCATCAGCACATCATGCATGCTGGCATGGCATGCAGACGACTGTCGTTCAGCTCCGGGTAGCGGATCAGACAAGGCCAGGAGGGGATAAACTCTGAGTGGGACTGGGAAGGGGGGGGGGGGTAGGGAGGTGGTCTGTGCTGGGGTGGAAAGTGGCAAATGAGATAGAACAAGAGTAAAGGAGAAGGAATAAACATGCTTCATGAATAATTCAATGTAGGTCATAGCCCTAGAGACACCGACTTTAGCATGCACATGCATGCAGTCTCTGGGCCGGTCACTTGTAATGGGGGGAATTACTGTGCTCTCATGACAAGTCAGATCTGATCCAGAGGAAATGCCTCAGGCAGGCAGACGAGACAGATTGAAGGAAACAAAGGTGAAGGAATGGAGGGGGGGGAAAAAAAGGAAATCCATGTTGGTGTGGCAAGTGGTTGGGCTGCTGCTAAACCTATTATCAAGAACTCCATCATTCTGGCTCTTATTTATTTTTTTCCTGGTTTGAAGGTGTTAATTCCCGGCTCCCCCACGCTCTAAATTCTGATGTCAAGTGGCTTTCTAACATTAAAAAAAGCTGAGGGGGAAAAAGAGCATGTGTGTGTGATTGTTTCGAGGGCGTGCAACACTCTTGTCTGAACTTCAGGGTACTACTTGAGATGAGAGCGCTGCACTCGAGCTGTGCTGTCCATCGCTAACTGCCAGTAAATCTGGTATTATGGTAATACCAAGGGCTCAAATGCAAGAAAACAATCTTTCATCTCCGTTCAGCCCACATGGCAGCGAGCGACCCTGGTTCAGTCAGATCCTCTCAGATCTGCTCGGACAGATATTTTACACTCTGACAGCTACTTAAAAATCTGATGTGACTTCCAACGCTTCGCTCCTCTCTGTTCTACCCCTTTTACATCCTTCATCTCGGAGCATTACATGGGTACTCATGTTCCTCTCTTTCATCTGTCCACACTAGTTTCTCAAAGCTAATGGAGAATAAAGGGATCATCAAAAGTTGAGTTTATGCACAAACAGGTGCATAATGTATGTATGAAGAAATCTGGAGAATAAATAAATAAGATGGTGATTTAGACTACAGCACCACAAAGATTATATCAGCGTATGAGAAAATGCACTTCAATCCCACACAGAGCACTCAATACAGGAATAAATCGACATTGTTTATTGGCCAATCCAGCCAAATATCGTAAGTAATAAGCTACTATTACTGCAGTGGGGATATAAGTGTATATGAATACAAGCTGTTCTTACAACTGTACAATTTCTGTTTAGATTAGAATGTCACTTCTGACATAAATGTTAAGGAAATCAAAGAACATGTGCAGTTCTCGCTTGTTCCAAGAGTAGTGGAAAACTTCTACTTTGCAAAAAAAAAAAAAAAAAAAGTGAAATATGCAAGTGCTTTTTTTTTTTTTTTTTCTGCCTGAAGCATGTCCCTCTCTAGGACCATACAGTTTACACAAATTCCCTGGACGCCCAGTGGACCAAGACGTTGGACAGAAGTGGGTCAAGAATATTAACAGGGAGGATTTAGTTCCTGATAACAGCAGCAAAAATAATTAGCATGCAGCTGCCCAGTCTACCATTTAACAATGATGTTTTAACAGTGTTCAGCTGGATAACATTTATGGGCTAATGCAATCTCTTGATGTCACTATGTTCCCCCATGTCATTAGCAATTATTATTTGTAATTTTTTTTTGACCAGTTAAGAAGTGAAATTACACCAATTTCCCAAGGACCGCGAAGGTAGATATGTATACCTTCCCAGAATATATGTAGCGTTAAGTCCTACAATTTGGAAATGTAATTATTAACAATTATTAAACTAAGTTTAAAGCTTATTAATAATACTTGTAATACCTCGTTTGTAATACTAGTTGGGGCACCATCCACATTTTATAGAGGTGGAAACTCTTATGGACAAAGACTTAAGCTCAAGAATTTGACAATTAGTAAGTTAAGCCTTAGTTAATAATTTTATTGGCAATATTTGATCAGTCTCATAGTCTGGAAGCAGAATTCTTAACTCTGAGTTGTTACAGTAATGGACAAGGACCGGGAGGTTGGGGGAACATGGGGGAACATAGTGACATGAACTATGTTCCCCCACTATGTTCTGCCCCACAACTGGGAGGTTGGGGGTTCAAATCCCGGCCGGGTCATACCAAAGACCATATAAAAAATTTAAAAAAAAAAAATTACTTTCCGCCTTCTAGCTTGGTGCTCAGCGTAATAGAATGGGGGAAGGAAAAGTTGTTTGTGGTGGCGCCGTGCATGGCAGCGACCCCTCTGATTCTAGATATGATTAACACTGTAGACAGGAGAATTTCGTAATTTTGTTCTGCTGTATGGACTGAATGACAATAAAGCTGGCTTCTTCTTAACACATAAAAAGTCATCAGTAACTTACTTTGATTTCAAAATGAGCAAAACTGTGTATAATCCCCAGCTTCTTATTCAAAGGTACTCAGTATGCCCATGTGGGCCCAATCATAGGTCAAACCTGGGCTGTCTTATGGGTCCCATTTGGGTTTATCTTAGGGTTTCCATGTTGGTCCCATCTGTGTTTGCCCACATGGACTTTACCTGTGGTGCAGGTAAAGATTAAGAAAGTAATCTGCTTACCCACTCTAAATCCAACTGGGCCCCACATGGGTTTAATGTGGATAAACAGGTTTCAGTAACACTGGCACCATAGGTATAGTCCATTTGGGCAAACACAAAGGGAGCCACCATGGAAGCCATGGACAAACCCACATGGGACCCGTAAGACAACCAAGATTAAACCTATGGTGGGGCCCACATGGGCGTGCAGGCTGGGTAGGGTGTCTAATGCCCAGCCGAACGGAGAAAGGGCTTTGTTTTCAAATCTCACAGTCCACACTGCTCCCTCCCCTGGGAGATCTCTTCCAGTCCACTCCGCCGGAACACACAAACGTGCACTGTGTGTAAACACAGGTAGGAGCTACAAGAGAGTGGAACGCAGCACAGACCATTTGAAACTAAAAATGTCCTCCTTCCCAGTAAGAAAAGAAATAAAATGTTGCTAACTGATCATGTTAACAGGATAACAGAATCTGTGGGTGATGCCGTGTTCACACATTCTCTTCAGCTACTCTCCAGGAACTGGAGAAGCATTATAATGAACTTTGAAATTAACTGCTTGCACTAGGGCAACCCAGTGATCACAAAATAAGCATCATTAATTCAGAACCACAAACAGAACAATGGTATTAGGAGCAGCAATATGTTTCATAAGACTGGAAGTAACTGTCAACATAGTTCATAATGAATTAAAACAACCTTTAAAAATTATATTACTTAGTCATCAGTGTGGATGAATAGTCATTTTTATATAATACTGTGTGACATTTAAAAGATGAGGGCCTGATGCAAACTAAATACAATCTCTGCAATATTAAAAAAGATTTCAATGACATGAAACAGTTTACATTACTGTGGGAGTGTAAAGTAGTTAGGAATACTTACTCAAATAGCTGTCACTGCTTAACACTGCCAATCCACCTTCAATGCTGCTGTCAGAAAGCAGCAGCAGATGCTCCTACCCCACTCCGGTAATGGCGATCCGCAAAATTTCACAGCACACGAATCGGCTGCCAGATTGGTCTACACTCTCCAAAAACCTAAAGTAAATGGTACAGATCTCAACTCACATACACCACATTACCGGCCTGTCACTGTCTGCATCTATCCTAAAAAGGCAAAGAAGAAAAAGTCTTGGGCACTGTATCCCTACAGTTGATAGTGCTATGAGATGACTGTTGTTGTGAAATGGCGCTATATAAATAAAGTTGAATTGAATTGAATTGAATTTCTGTGGTGACTTGGACACGAATGTTTTGTGTAATGCGCAGTAAGACAGATAAGCCACTGGACAAGAAAACAGTGAGAAGATGACTGGGCTATTTGGGTTCTGGAATTACCAAAGACTTTGCTCGGGAGGAATTTCCTCGTCAACTGCTTATATTTTCTAAAGGTCAATCGGTTGGCAGTATTTCCATGCTTACACAGCTCTTCATTTTGTTTTTCTCAATATTGATCAATTTTTACTTTCATGTTTCTTTGATTTTCTCCAGTTCCCACAAATTGAGCATAGTAAATTAGCAAAGTCAGTGCAAGCTGCAACAGACAGTACTTATGTGCTTCACAGGTGAGGCCATACACCAAGTCTGGATGTGTAGTCCAAAAGTCAATTCAGCACGTTTGTAAAGACAAAAGAATATATAGACTTCCACCATCAGAAGGTGTAAGTAGTTAAAGTTTGCATCATTCAAAATTCAAATTTTTCCTTTTAAGAGTAATCGATTTTTGTATGCAAAAGTTGCAGTAAGCAGTGTCCCATCCTCCAGGCTCAGAATAGTTAAGAGAAAGAGAAAGGGTTAAAGAAAACAAGAGCAAAGCCATAAGAGTGTTGTAAAGCTATAACAATGATTGGGGTTATAGAGACACTAGCCAAACCAATAAAATCTGTAAAGGGGGCCAATGCATGGCAATGCGGACATAAAACAAAAGATGGGTGCAAAGGGAGGAAAGATGAACGCTGAAGACATTTAAAACTTGAACAATCTATAGAGAAGGGGGGAAGCAGAGAACGATGAGTGTCCTTGACTAATGTTACAGTTATCTTCATGCTTTATCAGTGCTGTGCTGATCTGTGCAACAGAGAGCAGACAGACAGCAATCAGATGACACGGCTCACATCCCAGGGACATTTTACATGGTCTATAAACCCCATGCATAGGCACAACCAAGCTTATTCATGTATAGAGCCAATGCTAATGGCACCAACGTCATTATGAAAGCTTGATGCAATCGCCCAGCCGTTGTTTAGTTGCTGATAAGATGTGCGGTTAGTCATGGGTGTAAAATAAATCACAAAGAAGATGGTATTTCTTTTGTGGTTAAGAATGAATGCTCATGATAATATGATTCTTTTTATGAATGTAGATCAGCGAAAGTTCCAAGCTTCGAACAGAACCCTCCAGCTGCAAATCAGTCATGAACTGATGGCTCAGTTCCCAAAACTGAGTAGAATAGAGATTTCAGCTTGACCACTGTCCAATGTATGCCCCTGGATTATTTTTCCTGTGGAGAAGCTCCATTGAGGAGGAGTTAATGATGGTGTTTTTCCTGGAAAGATTTAACTGATGCTGAGGTGAAGGGATTTTGACAGGCACCACGCGCAGCTCTGAGGAGGCTTCAGCTGAGATAAAGACAGCATAGCAATACTGAATACACAATGACTGGCAGTGGATTATTTTAATAAAAAGACATTTGTGTGTATTTGTGTCTTTAAAAGCACGCTTTGTAATTCTGTAAGTCCAAATAGTTTAAAATATTTTTCAAAAATCAATTGGGTACAAAATCTTTATGAAAAGATGAGTATGTTATCCGCACCATGGTTGTATGTAATACCACTTTGAACCAGTAGGTTGTACACGAGTAATAGTAGTGGTTAGTCTGCCCTTAAGCAAACACATGAAGAAGAAAGGCAGGAAATGGCAAGAGCCTGCAAACCCCTGTCATATTAATGGGATCCACAGTTCACTAAAACATATTGAGTCTCTTTTGGTTTGTTTGCTAAAAAGATCTGTTTAAAATATTCGTATACTGAATCACTCAGTGCTGTACTGGTGCTCCAAATGCCTATCACTCACTGAACTGAGCGTCGGCTGAACAGAGTGAGAAGAGCTCCATCACTGCCTAGGCAGGTGATTCAGCTGGTGATCCCTGGCTTCCAATACAGTTCCAGTAAGTGATTCAATACAGTACATTCACCCATAAAAACTAGTACATTAGAACAAATTTTTGGGGAATGTTACAGCACTACCTTGTCGGGAATATAACAGTGATGTTCTTGAGAAATGGCAACAACTGTCACCATGAACAAAAATGCAGCCTGGATCCCTTTCACACGGGTGAAAGGGATCAAGGCTGATCACTACCTCAGACAAGCACTGGCGATTGGCCTCCCTTCATTGGCTTCCCATAGAACATAGAATTAAATTTAAAATCCTTCTCCTCACTTACAAAGCTCTAAATGATCAGGCCCCTTGTTATTTAAAATATCTGATGGTACCATATCATCCTAACAGAGCACTACACTTCCAAAATGCAGGAATACTTGTAATACCTAGAATCTCTATGAGAGTACAATGGGAGCTTTCAGTTATCAGGCTCCTCTCCTTTGGAACCCATTGCCAAGCTAGATTCGGAAGACAGACTTTATCGGTTTTTAAGAATAGGGTTAAAAGCTTTCCTTTTTCTCTATCCCCACAGCCAGTTGCAGCAGATGATTGCCCCTCCCCGAGCCTGGTTCTGCTTGAGGTTTCTTCCTGATAAGAGTTTTTCCTCTCCACCATCGCCAAATGCTTGCTCACAGGGGATTGTTGGGGTCTTTCTGAAATTGTAGAGTCTGCCCTACAGTTGAAAGTGCTATGAGACAACTGTTGTTGTGAATATGCACTATATCAGGGGTCACCAATTGGTGGACTCTGCTCCGGACTCCGAAGCTTTTTAATATAATTTGGGAAAAATTATACTGTTTTGTTTTAACCAAACAAAAAAGCTGCACTGAAGTGCTGTATCGGGAGCAGCCGCCCAAACATTGTATGGCGCGGGATCTTGAATGTTCTCCGTGGGATACGTGGGCTGGAGTAAGGCAATGAGTGAGGAATACAAGGTACAGACCCGTCCTTCCATCCGTTATCATGGGGAATGTACGATTGCTACTTAATAAGACGGACGAGCTAGCGGCCATGTCCCGTTATGAGAGCGTCTTCAGAGAGATTAGCATGATGTTGTTTACTGAGATGTGGCTAACAGAGCTAGCAACAGATGGCAACATTGAACTGGAGGGTTTCCACGCAATACGGGCAGACCAGACACTAGACAGGGGAAGACAAGGGGTGGAGGGGTGATAATGTATGTGAACAACAGATGGTGTAGCCCTGGGCACATCACGGTTAAAGAGCAACACTGCAGCAAAGACACTGAGTTGCTAGCTGTTAGCATGTGGCCTGTTTACCTCCCTAGGGAATACTCACATGTGATCTGCATTGTTATTAATGCAAATCCATCTATGAACGCTGGGGCAGCGCGTGACACCATCCACTCAGTCACTAGCAGGCTGCGGACACAACACCCAAATGCACTCCTCCTCATCTCGAGTGATTTTAACCATACTTCATGGTCCTCCATTCTGCCCATGTTCACCCAGTATGTCACGTGCCACACCAGAGACAATAAAACACTGGACTTATTTTATGTAAATGCTAAGGAGGCGTACACCTCATTACCACTCCCCCCGCTCAGGAGATCGGAACACAACTTGGTTCACCTCCTGCCTGTGTACAAACCCCTAGTACATAGACAACCTCCGGTTACCCGCACAGTGAAAGTATGGTCTGAGGAAGTGATGGACGCTCTAAAGGACTGTTTTGAAACCACTGCATCGGAGCAGCTCTGCAATCCACATGGTGAGGACATCGACGGCCTCACACACACCATCACAGACTACATCAACTTCTGTGTGGATAACACCGTACCCACCAAGACCATACGATGTTGCTCAAACAACAAACCCTGGATCAACCCTGAGATAAAGTCCCTGCTGAAAGAAAAGAAAAGGATCTTCAGGTCGGGAAACAGGGAGGAGCTGAAGTCTGTACAGAGGGAGCTAGGGAGGAAGATTAAAGAGGGTAAGGACAGCTACAGGAAGAAGATAGAGGACAAGCTGCAACAGAGTGAGGGTCTGGAGAAGCCTCAAAACCATCTCTGGGCTCCAGAATACCTCCTCCCAGACCAGTGGCCCTCATATCATACCTGATGAAGACCCTGGAGAGGCTGCTCCTTGCTCACCTCTGCCCCTTGGTGGGACAAGCGATGGATCCACTCCAGTTCGCTTACTAGCATGGCATCGGGGTGGAGGATGCAGTGATCTTCCTCCTACACCATTCCCCATCCCACCTGGAGAAGCCTGGGAGCACGGTAAGGATCATGTTCTTTGATTTCTCCAGTGCTTTCAACACCATCCAACCGGTGACCCTGAAGGACAAGCTACTGTGCGCAGGGGTGGACCAGCATCTGTCATTGTGGATCCTGGACTACCTCACAAACCGGCCACAGTTTTTGAGAACCCAGAGTTGTGTGTCCAACACTATCATCTGCAGTACGGGGGCCCCCCAGGGAACAGTTCTGGCTCCCTTGTTGTTCACCCTTTATACTGCGGACTTCTCACACAACACACCACACTGCCATCTACAGAAGTTCTCTGATAACTCTGTGATCATCGGCCTCATCTCTGATGGAGATGATGCGGAGTACAGAGGACTTATCCAGGACTTCATGGACTGGTGCCATTGGAACTGCCTCCAGATCAATGTGAGGAAAACAAAGGAACTGGTGGTGGACTGTCACAGGCTGGGAAAAAAACCCATAGCACCAGTAAACATCCAGGGAACAGACATTGAGATGGTGACATCCTACAAGTACCCGGGTGTTCATCTGAACAATAAACTGGACTGGTCACACAATACCGACGCGCTCTACAAGAAGGGACAGCACAGGTTGTTCCTCCTGAGGAGGCTCAGGTCTTTTGGTGCACAAGGGGCACTCCTGAAGATCTTCTACAATTCTGTGGTGGGATCAACCATTACATTTGGAGTGGCCTGCTGGGGCAACAGCATCACAGCAGCTGACAGGAAAAGACTGAATAGACTGATCAAAAAAGCTAGCTCTGTCCTGGGGCGGCGCTTCGACCCAGTGGAGGAGATAGGAGAGAGGAGGATGGTGGCTAAGCTGTTATCTCTGCTGGAGTCCAAGTCCTACCCCATGCAGGACACGCTGAATGCACTGAGGAGCTCATTTAGCGGTAGGCTGTGCCATCCTAGGTGTGCAACAGAGAGGTTTCGCAGGCCCTTCCTACCTACGGCTATCAGACTTTATAACCTAACCAGGGCTGCTCATAGAGGTTGTATTGAATGCACAAAATGTAACAAACTTGCATAATAATGGTCCCCTCCATTATACAACTAGGACAATATCAATCGCTACAGAGGGTGACAACTGGGCTGATTCAAATACGAAATATACTGTATGGGTACATATTCATACTATGCGGGGTAACTGAATAGACCGTTATGCTGTTTATTCCATCTAGCTACAATGCTCCGCACTGTGTATATTTCGATGTACATATGTATATTCACTGCTCTTATTATCTTATCTTTTGAATTATTGCTCTGAGTGTTGCTATCCCTGTGCTGTTGCAATCCTGGAATTTCCCCATTGTGGGACTAATAAAGGCTCATCTCATCTTATCTTATCTTATACAGCGGGTGGACAACCACGCTTCCTTCCCGGTGTAAATGCTGCTGTGAAATTGTGTCCACCACCACTCTGGCTGTCTGCGATGGTACGTTTCCACCCAGGGGTCTGCTGACGGAAGGTCCCCACTGCTCCTCCACATCTTCCTTGGACCACATCCCCATTGGGCCAGCACAACGTTGTTTATGGAGGTAATTTCCACAACCCTCTGATATCATGTTAAAACAATAATTTGCTTTATGTGTTACTGATCATGAGAAATTCCGCACGCATCCACCTCCTCTCTCCCTGTGACTGTGTTACCCACACAGACCCAGACCAGGTTAAAAAGATAAAAGCATTGTTGACATTAAAAAGAAAAAAACTCAAAAGGAATTCTGTAGTGTGGAATAAATTATATTTTTCTGTCCCTTTTTTAGGCTTACAGTTTGAAACTTTTTTTAATACTGAAAATATAGTATAGAGGTGGACTTTTGTGAGATTTTGTTTTTTAAATATTAATCTTTTTAAATGTATGTAATTTAGTTTGTGTTCTCATGTAAAACTTTCCATTTTTAGGATTTAAGTTGTAGACTTTAGAATTTAAAGCTATTTATTTGGAGTCAAAAACATTTAGTGTTCCCCTGTATTATTATGATTAAATTATTAAGTTTTATTTGAAACTGAGTAAAGAATTTGATTCTTTTGTTTAAAAAAATACAGAATTAAAAGCAGCTAAAACATCTGCTAAACAAAATAATGTGTAACAGCCAATGATATTGTCCTGCTGGAGACAGCTGTGGTCTTCTTAAAGAATGTCCATGAAAAGACGACAGTTCTTAAAAGCACATTTTCAAATAAATTTGTCCATGTGACTTGTATTTCTCTTTCATTTCTTTTATTAAAAGATGTTTGAAGTAAATTCATGGCTCACTGCAAACACTTGGCTTTAAAAGTACCACCTGTCACACTGTGAGAGGAAAAAAATCCTGGAAAAAAAAAAAATGCATCGAGAATCATTTTAGAATCACATCGGAGACCCTGAATCATAATTGAATCACGAGGTGCCTAAAGATCCCCAGCCCTAATTCGGACCTCAGCTAGGGAGGAGGACTGACTTATCAGACCTCTTGCACTTTTAGTTGGTGACCCCTGCGCTATATAAATAAAGGGCGGCGCGGTGGTGGAGTGGTTAGCACTGCGGCAGCACAGCAACTCACCCTTGGCCGGGGGATCCTGGGTTCGATCCCAGCCCCCGACCAACAGTGATCTGTGTGGAGTTTGCATGTTCTCCCCGTGTCTGCGTGGGCTTACTCGGGGATATCTCCGGTTTCCTCCCACATGCCAAAAACATGCAAGTTACGTTAACTGGCATTAAAAAAACTGGGGATTCTAAATTGTCCTTAGGTATGACTGTGAGAGTGAATGGTTGTCTGTCTCTCTGTGTTGGCCCTGTGATGGACTGCCGATCCGTCCAGGGTGTACCCCGCCTCTTGCCCAAAGATGCTGGGATAGGCTCCAGTCCCCCCACGACCTGAAAAGGATTAAGCGGTAGAAGATGGATGGATGGATGGATGGATGAAGTGAATTGATTGTCATGGGTGAAAACTATGGGGGAAGGCAGATGATGAGATCTGAGGCTGAAGTGATGACAGGATAACAAAAACACAATATTTCTAGCAGTGTTTGGGGAAATACCATATCAAACTCCTCAGTAGAGCAGAGTAAACCGCCAAAATAAATAGATAGATAAAAGTAGACCAGGTAAACAGTTTATGTAATGTTTAAGCTCATTCATCCATCCTTCCATCCATCTTCTTCTGCTTAATCCTTTTCGGGTTGCGGTGGGGGGTGGTGCTGGAGCCTATCCCAGCATCTTTGGGTGAGAGGCAGGGTACACCCTGAACAGATCGCCAGTCCATCGTAGGGCCAACACAGAGAGACAGACAACCATTCACTCTCACATCCATACCTAAGGACAATTTCGAAATCCCAGTTGATGCCAATTAACCTAACGTACATGTTTTTAGCATGTGGGAGGAAACCGGAGAAATCCCGGAGTAAACCCACGCAGACACGGGGAGAACATGCAAACTCCACACAGATCACTGTTGGTCGGGGGCTGGGATCGAACCCAGGATCCCCCAGCCAAGGGTGAGTTGCTGTGCTGCTGCAGTGCTAACCACTCCGCCACCGTGCTGCCCCAGCTCATTCATCCACCAATCTCATTCTCAGTCCCTCTTTCAGAGTGATGATTTTCTTTGATTCCTGAGGTGGCTACTTTTGGAGGTAAAAATCAGCTAAAGGGTTGTGTAACACTGCTAACTGAATACTAGTCTCTGACATGAGTTCAGACCCAGGGCACACGCACACAGGCTCGAGTCAATTGCAACAATGATTTATTGAATAATGAACGTGTGTGGATGCGTGAGTGCGAGAGTGGATGTGTTGCTGGAAGACAGGATGCATCGAGGGCGGAGCAGCGCGCCGTGCAGCCAGGCAACCCTAGGGCAGAGCAGAGGAGAGGTTAGTCGCCGAGCCTGACCCGATGGATTAATACTCAGACTGTGGCTTACTTGCAGATGGTCTTGGTGGTGAGCCGCAGGTCTCCTGCCTGGAGGACAGCACTCCAATGCGCGTTTGGCGCAGCCGGTGAGAGAGGGATGACGATGGGGAGAGAATCCGCCGCCAGGGAGTCCACCTGTGCACAGGGGAGAAGGAGTGGAGAAAGGGTGAGAAGCTGGTTGATTGCTTACGTGGGAAGCGATGGTTGAGAATCTTTGGAAGCGTCGAAGAGAAGGCGAGTGCGGGTAGCACGGTCGTTGATGAACAGACGGCTCTAGGCCGAGCGGGCTAAATAGCCCGGGCTTGATGAGGCGCAGGTGTGCTCACAGCTGGAGCGGGAGATGGGCGAGAGCAAGCTGTGACAGTACTCCTCCGCCCGAGCAGCGCCTCCCGGCGCTGGCTTACCTGGGTGCATCAGATGGAACTCCGTGACGAGGCGCTTGTCCAGCACGAATGATGGACGCACCCAGGACCTCTACTCAGGGCCATACCCCTCCCAATCCACCAGGTATTGCAGCCCGCGGCCTCGGCGGCGGGAGTCCAAGATGGAAGAGACCCTCCATGCCGGGTCGCCGTCGATCATCACAGGAGGGGGTGGAGCCCTAGGAGGAGGACAGAGAGGATGAGACACCACAGGTTTAATGCGGGAGACATGGAACGTCGGACAGACGTGGAGGGAGGGGGGGAGAGCCAGACGCACAGCCACCGGATTGATGATTTTCGTGATGGGGAAGGGACCAATGAAACGTCGAACCAGCTTCTTCCTCTCGGCCTTCAGGTTGATGTCCTGCGTAGACAGCCAGACTTGCTGACCCACCTGATAGCGCGGTGCGGCCCTCCTGTGGCGATTAGCCACCCTGATGTTGTGCTCAGCCGTGCGTAAAAGCGCACGGCGCACCGTCGTCCATATGTGCCGACAACGCCTGAGATGGGCCTGGATGGAAGGCACCGCCACCTCCCCCTCTTCTTCAGGAATCAACGGGGGGTCATACACAAGCGATGCCCGGAAGGGGGACATCCCGATGGATGACGACAAAGTGGCATTGTGTGCATATTCAATCCAGGGCAGATGGGCGCTCCAGGAGGAAGGGTTGGAGGAGGTGACACACAGCAGTGCCTCTTCTAGTTCCTGGTTCGTCCGCTCGCACTGCCCGTTGGACTGGGGGTGGTGACTGGAAGACAGACTCACCGTGGCCCCCAAGGCCTTGTAGAAGCACGGTCAGACTCTGGACACAAACTGGGGACCCCGGTCAGAGACGATGTCCGCTGGAATCCCATGCAGCCTCATAACGTGTTGGACCGATAGGTCCGCCGTTTCCCGAGCTGTAGGAAGACCGTGGAGTGGCACGAAGTGGGCGGCCTTGGAGAATCTGTCCACGATGGTCAGGATGGTGGTGAAGGAGTTGGAAGACGGGAGACCGGTAACGAAGTCCAAGGCCACATGGGACCAGGGTCTGCCGGGGGTCGGCAGAGGGTGGAGAAGACCAGCTGGGGGAGAGGAAGACGTCTTGCTAGTCGCGCACTGGGGGCAGGCGCGGACATAATTGTCGACGTCGCCCCGGAGGCCCGGCCACTAAAAGGACCTCTGAAGTAGCTCAATCAGGCAGGAGATCCCAGGTTGACAGGCGAGCTTGGTGGTGTGAGCCCAGTGGATGACGTCACTCCGGACCGAAGAAGGAACGAACAGCCTACCCGCTGGTCCGCTGCCCGGGTCGGGTTCGGTTTCCTGTGCCCTCCGGACCTTATCCCTGAGACGGCGCCCATGACACACGAGGCCGGGAGGATGGTATGGTCTCAGTCCTCGGGGGCTTCTGGGGCAAATTGCCTGGACAGAGCGTCCGCCTTATCGTTCTTCGAGCCTGGACGGTAGGTGATTGTGAACCTGAAGCGGCCAAAGAACAGAGACCAGCACGCCTGGTGGGCATTCAGGCGCTTGGCCGCCCTCAGGTACTCCAGGTTCTTGTGGTCGGTCCAAACCACGAAAGGCTGAGCCGCCCCCTCAAGCCAGTGACGCCACTCCTGGAGTGCAAGCTTGACTGCCAGGAGCTCTCTGTCGCCGACATCGTAATTCCTCTCCGCAGCAGATAGGCGCCGGGAGAAGAAGGCGCAGGGACGAATCGCCCCATCCGCCGGTGAGCGCTGAGCAACACCGCCCCCACCCCCGTATCAGAGGCGTCCACTTCCACAAGGCACTGCAGAGAGGGGTCCACCTGGGCCAGGACCCGGGAGGAGAAGAACTCTGTCTTCAGCGCCGTGAAGGCAGCCTCAGCATCCTCAGTCCACTGAAAAGGCACCTTGGGGGAGGTGAGGCGGGTCAGGGGAGAGGCAATGGCGCCGAAGTTAGGGATGAAGTGCTGGTAAAAATCGGCGAAGCCGAGGAACTGCTGGACCTGCTTCCTGGACGAGGGGGTGGGCCACTCGACGACCGCCTTGACCTTGGCAGGGTCGGGGATGATCTGATTGTGGGAAATAATAAAGCCCAGGAAAGAGGTCTTGTCAGCGTAGAATTCGCACTTCTCCACTTTTACATACAGTCTGTTTTCCAAAAGGCACTGGAGGACCCGCCTCACGTGAACCTGGTGCTCCTCCCGCGACCGGGAGAAGATGAAGATATCATCCAGGTAAACAAAGACGAACACCCCCAGAAAATCGCGGAGAACATCATTGATTAGGCGCTGGAAGACGGCCGGCGCGTTCGTGAGCCCAAACGGCATGACAAGATATTCGAAATGACCGCTGGGCGTCCGGAACCTTGTCTTCCACTCGTCGCCCTCCCGGATCCGGACAAGGTGGTATGCGCTGCGGAGATCCAGCTTCGTAAACCAGGTGGCCCCCTGCAGAGAATCGAAAGCTGAGTCCATCAATGGCAGCGTATACCTGTCCTTGACTGTAATATCATTCAGCGTCCGGTAGTCGATGCATGGCCAGAGGCACCCATCCTTCTTGGCAACGAAGAAGAAGCCAGTGCCGACAGGAGACGAAGAAGGACGAATGATGCTGGAGCTAAGTGATTCCTTAATATAGGAGTCCATGGCTTCGCGCTCTGGTGCTGACAGGTTGTACAAACGACCGGAGGGCAAGGGCACCCCTGGGCGGAGGTTGATGGCACAGTCATAGGGGCGGTGGGGGGACAGCGCTTTAGACTTGCTGAAAACTATACCAAGGTCATGAAACTCCGGAGGAACTAAGGAGAGGTCCGGAGGGGGCATGTTGGAGGAAGGAGGAGGGAGTGACGGGGCACAAGCAGCGGACTGGAGGCAGGCGCCCAGACAGAAGGTGCTCCAAGAGAGCACGCTCCCCGACTGCCAATCAAAGGTTGGGCCGTGCAGGCGCAGCCAGGGGTAGCCCAGAATGATGGAGGCGGCCGAGGTGGGCAGCACATAGAAGCTAAGGTCTTCCCGGTGATTGCCGGAAATAATGACCGGGACTGGGACTGTCCGGTGAGTAACCCGCTCCAGGGGAGTGGCAGCGAGGGAGACCAGATTCAAAGGGGCCAACAGAGGGAGGCAGGGGATGCCCAGACGGGTTGCCAGGCCCTTGGAAATGAAGCTCTGCTCCGCCCCCGAGTCCACCAGTGCGTGAGTGAGATGTTCAATAGGGTTGTGACAGAATCAAATTGGCAGCATGCACTTGGATAGGGGGTTAGGCTGGGATGCATCCGCGAGCCCTCCTATAGTGACTTGCGGACTCCCCCTTTTGGCCTTACCGGGCAGGATTCCAAGGCATGCTGGTCGTCTCCGCAATACATACAAAGACCCAGCTCCCTACAGCACTGTTTCTCTGCTTGTGGGAGCTTCGCCCGGCCAATCAGCATCGCCTCCGGCTCGTCGGCGGACTCAGGCGCGGGCATCGCCAGGGGGCGAGGTTGAGAGGAGTGGGGAGGAGTACCGCTCGAGTGGCTGGAGGATTTCCGCTCAGCGGCCCACTCTCTCAACCTGTTATCCAGGCTAATGGTAAGGTAGATCAGCTCGGAGAGCCGCTCCGGCAGATCCTTGCAGGCCAGTTCGTCCCGAAGGCTAGCGCTCAGGCTACAGATGAAAATGCTGCAGAGGGCAGCATCTCCCCATCCAACTTCCGCCGCCACAACCCGGAAGTCGACAGTGTAGTCGGCGGCCGACCGGCTACCCTGGCGAAGGTTTAGCAACCGGGTTGTTAGCATGTTGTCACAGTCCAAATGGTCAAACACCTCGTTAAAATCTCGGACGAATTGGGCATAAGTTAGGTTAGCGTAGCTGGGTTGCGCCATGATGGCGTAGGCCCAGGCTAACGCTCGCCCTTCTAAGAAGTTGGCGATGTAACCAATTCGGCTGTGATCCGTCGGGAAGTCCCCGGGAACACACTGGAACACCGACTCACATTGGAGAAGGAACCCACGCGCCTCACCGAGCTTGCCGCCGAAGCGCATGGGCGTGGGGATAGGAGTGAGCCGGGTTGGTGCCCCCGGGTTAGCCTGGCCAGCCGGAGGAGCGGCGGGAGCTAGCCCGCCCTGAGGAGCCGGAGGGAACACCTGCGGGGGATCCAAATGATCCAACCGGCGGGTGATTACGGTGAGCTGGTTCAAAATCACCTGTTGCTGATGTATTACCTGATCGACTCGAGCCTCTAAGTTGGTTAACCGGTGTGCGAGCCCGCTGTCCGCTGGGTCGCGCTGCTGGAGCCGTACTGACATGAGTTCAGGCCCAGGGAACACACACACAGGCTCGAGTCAATTGCAACAATGATTTATTGAATAATGAACGTGTGTGGATGCGTGAGTGCGAGAGTGGATGTGTTGCTGGAAGACAGGATGCACCGTGGGCGGAGCAGCGCGCGTGCAGCCAGGCAACCCTAGGGCAGAGCAGAGGAGAGGTTAGTCGCCGAGCCTGACCCGATGGATTAATACTCAGACTGTGGCTTACTTGCAGATGTTCTTGGTGGCGAGCCGCAGGTCTCCTGCCTGGAGGACAACGCTCCAATGCACGCTCGGCGCAGCGGGTGAGAGAGGGATGACGACGGGGGGAGAATCCGCCGCCAGGGAGTCCACCTGTGCACAGGGGAGAAGGAGTGGAGAAAAGGTGAGAAGTTGGTTGATTGCTTACGTGAGAAGCGATGGTTGAGAATCTTTGGAAGCGTCGAAGAAGAAGGCGAGTGCGGGTAGCACGGTCATTGATGAGCAGACGGCTCCAGGCCGAAGCTCAAGGCTGAGCGGGCTAAATAGCCCGGGCTTGATGAGGCGCAGGTGTGCTCACAGCTGGAGCGGGAGATGGGCGAGAGCGAGCTGTGACAGTCTCCAGTTTTCTAATAATGATGTTGACTAAACAGGAGACAGACGATTTTCTGGCTCAGGATGATGACTGGCTTGTGAGCTGGTTTAGGTTTCCTTGGGCAGTCCTTGTGGAACTGTGCTCAGAGCTACAGCCGCTCTTGGAGCGCAACACAGCGAGAAGCCATGTGCTGCCCATCCCAGTGCAGATGCTGACAACAATGGGATTTGTGGAAACAGGGGCATGCCAGAGGGAGCTGGCAGACCAATCGGGAATTTCCCAGTCAACCCTGAGCTGAGCTATGCCAGCTGTGTGGGATGATATTATCGGGCTGTCACCCAGGTATATCATATTCCCATAGAATGCAGTTGACCAGGCCAGAATCAAAGCACAATTTGCAGCGAGAGCCGGTTTTCCCAATGATTTTGATGAACAGCATTGTCGGGAACAAACTACAAGCTGGCACTGTGTGGATGGGTGGCTTCTTGGTGAGTAAATTCATGTAATGGTCCTAATAGTAGGTCCTTCCTACCAACGGCTGTCAGACTGTACAACCTAAGTAGGGCTGCTCGCAGAGATAGCAAAAAGACGTAACAAACTAATAGTTTTTAAATGCAAAAGATGCAATAGACTTACACAATGGTCCCCTCCGGCATACAACTAGGAAAATACCGGTCGCTATGGAGGGTGAGAATATGTATGGGCACATAATCATACCATGTAGGATAACTAAGTAGAGGGTTATGCTGTTTCATCCCATCTAGCAACAATGCTCTGCACTGTGTGTGTTTATATATTTACATATTTATTCCATCTAGCTACAATGCTCAGCACTGGGTGTGTTCATATTTATATATCTATATATTTATTCCATCTAGCTACAATGCTCCGCACTGTGTTTTTATATATCTATATATTTATTCCATCTAGCTACAATGCTCCGCACTGTGTGTGTTTATATACTTACATATTTATTCCACCTAGCTGCAATGCTCCGTACTGTGGGTGTTTATATATTTACATATTTATTCCATCTAGCTACAATGCTCTGCACTGTGTGTTTATATATTCATATATTTATTCCATCCAGCTACAATGCTCTGCACTGTGTGTCTGTGTGTGTGTATATATATATTTTATAGTAATATGTACATATGTATATTAGCTGCTCTTGCTTGCTTGTTTGTTTTTTTTTTCTTGCCTTCTGATTGTTGCTCTGAGTGTTGCTATCCCTGTGCTGTTGCAATCCTGGAATTTCCCCGTTGTGGGACTAATAAAGGCTTATCTTATCTTATCTTAATAATAACCCACCTCATGCGCAACGCATCTGTGCGCCCCCAAATAACACCCTGTCTTCAAGGCTTCATTGGGTCGAGTGACTTTTTTTTTTGCTGATTAAACTACAGTTTCACAGCATTCTACCAAGCTCCCAATTGCCTCTGTGTGTACAGTAGTTATGTCACTAAACACATGCGAAAAGTTTGAAATGCAACAGTGTCACCCTTTCCCCGGCACACTTAATTCATTTACAATAGTAGTGTGTGTAATCCATGTAAGGTGTATATAACTATAAAGGATGAGATTTGTATTTTGGACATAAAATATGTACTTGTTGAGTCTAATATGGTCTGCTTTCAACTGACAGGTGACCGTGGCTACTCACTAAATAGGTTCATATCGTCTTCTTTTTCGTGACAGTTTTCCTTTATTCAACCAGCAGATCCTCCGGGCTGGTCACAAATTGATTGATTGATTGACTCATCAGTTAAAATAACATTGTATAAAAGATACAACATACATTTAAAAACAATGGGATGGCATAAGAAAGTGTGCACACTTATTTCCATTGTGGTCCCTAAAAGAGGGGGCAGCTGGTCTTGTACCTGGAACCTTCTGCTTTGAAATCTGGCACTTAACCACTGAGCTATACACACTCCAAATCACAATGATCAGCTGACACTTCTGAGGACGACTGCAGACATCAGTCGAAACATGTCAAGGTTAAATAAACTTCTCCTCCTCATCCCTGTCTGAATAAAGGAAACAAACTAATCTTATAGGGCTGTGAGCAGGCTATTGAATTACCTGTATCCAGGGCTAATGCCAGAGGACAGCGTGCCAAACAAAAATGTTTTTACGTGCTTCTACCTCATTTAGGAGCACCTCCAATTCACAGTCCGTGAAATTCCATTAAATCCATTATTTTTGATCGTGGATAGAGGAGAATGAAAGGTGCAGTGCTTGTGTATAGTATCTATTCCAATACCTATTTGCATCTAATTGCATATTCAAATGGAGGCGTGTCAAGGGAGAAGTCCAGTATTTCCTCATGTGCGTTCAATTTCAAGCAGATTGGGATGTACAAAGGAAATGTGCTTGGATTCCTGCCTAAGCACCATTTCATACATCTGGATTTTTTTTTTTGCTCACTGCATTTTCTTGATTTAAACATATGTCATCTTTCAGTAGGAAATCCATGCAAGTCTTTGTACATGAGGCCCCTGGTCTCTGAGAAATTCTTTCATATGCAAAGAAAATCGACAATATCTCTAAGAGAATCAATATTGAATAAAATCAAAAACTGAAAAGAATTAGGGCCTTGTGAATCAGAACTGAATCATGTGTGTTTTGAATGAAACTCTATAATCAGCTATTAATAAACTATTTTCACCATTATTTCATCCAGCTATATCTCAGCTGTATTTTCTCCTTTGCATTCTACCACCTGCTTTAAGCAACTATATATGGGGCCAATTATAGAGCAAAATCAAAGTAATATTGGCCCTATTATGAGCATGGGAAGAGCTTCAGACAAAAATCATATGTACCATATCTACACATACAAACTGCAAAAAAAGGGAAACATTCAGAGAGGCTTAGAAATATAGATAGAGGACCGCAGCCTGGGGAGATGGCGATTATGTGAAGTTGGGAGGAAAGGAGTGAAGTGTGAAGTAATGAGGCCAGAACAGGGGCTGCAGCTGTGTCGTGTCCATCAGAACATGCAAGCCCTCAAACACACACAGACACACACACACTCTCTGAAGCCAGTCAGCCATAGGGACTCCAGAATGACGAATGACAAAATGACAAATGTGTCTTTGGGGAGCAGGGCAGCGGCAATGGAGTTCTGTAGGGTTAGACAACAACACAAATCTCACAACATGCACCCACGAATATACAAGCATCATTGTGTGTGAACAGGCAGACTGATGTTGGGGATAAATACTCAGTTACATACATTTTATGCTCTGTGTGTGTGAGATTTGTCTACTTTTGAACATGTCACTACCTATTAGGAGTGTGTGGGGGGGGGATCGATACACCATAATATTGCAATATTTTTGCTGTTGCGATTCAGAGACAATAGTATTGTGATACTTTATTCAAAATGATTATTAATATATGTTGCAAATACAGACCTACCAATTTAGGTACTGAAAAAAAACCAGATGACTTTCCAGTCCACTAGATGGTGCTAAATGTACTGTCTGGTTAGGTCAGCACAGCGAAGGAATGACCCCTGCAATCTCGTCGGGAGTTAAACAAGAAAGCCCACAATGGGAATTTGATTTACTGTATATGACAGGGCTATTCAATTACAAAATCAGTTGGGCCACAATTTGAAATCAAGACATGTAAATGGGCCGCACATGTTCAGCGATCTGTTGAATATGACAAATTTCAAACTAATACAGATCAATATGACAAAAAATATACACTTTTTATTCATTGTCTTGGATTTAAATGTGCGCTTGGCATATGACAAAGGCACATCAAAAGTGCATAAAAACACAATAACAGTGCTGGGGTTGAGCAGAACCTGAAGTAGTAGAAATATTTTTCCTCTTGTACAACAATTAAATAAATAGAATGGAAAAAAATTAAATTCTGTAAGTAACCATTTTGGTCACATCTTAGTCATATCTCAAAGTGCATAAACACTCAATGTGCGCTGTTAGTAGCATTAACATTTGTTTCCCTTTTGAAATAAAATATACTACATCCTGGTCATAACTGACCTTGGTACATTACAAAGTGCATTTAGCTGAATAAAAAAATGAACTGTCAAATACTTCAGTGTACAAACCCTCCAAGAAAAGACTGATAACATTAACAAACATTGCACATCCACTATTGTGTTTTGTTTTGTTTTAAATCATTACGTGTGAGTAGGAACCTCTTTTTATAACTACACATTCCATTACACACACATATCAATCAAAAATTTCTAGTAGAGTTAAGGATGCAAAAAGCACCCACTTAAAAATCTGAGTAATGACTTCAGTCTTGAAGGTTTGAGTTTATTTTTTCCAAAATTTATAAAACTTTTCTGAGAGTTTTCTACTTTTCTCTGCAAATTTATGTAAATTTGACACCATTTTCCTCAAATTTGTAATTTCCTCTTGTAAAATGGACTTTTCTTTTACATTTCAAAGTTTATTATAAATTTGTAGATTATTTTATGGCTAATTTTTTCTATTTTTTTTTAAATAAAATTACTGTTTTTTTAAATAAATTTGAAACAGATCGTGTTAAAATTTTGACTTTTTTCCTTATACAATTTACACTTTTGACCATAATTTTGCAGAGCCAGAACAGAACAATAATTTAACTCAGATTTCAAAGAAACAAATATTAATAAAATTGTATTTAATGAAATAAATTAACTTAAATAACCAAAGATGCAGTTGGTGGTGGAGTGGTTAGCACTGCGGCAGCACAGCAACTCACCCTTGGCTGGGGGATCCTGGGTTCGATCCCAGCCCTGACCAACAGTGATCTGTGTGGAGTTTGCATGTTCTCCCCGTATCTGCGTGGGTTTACTCTGGGATTTCTCTGGTTTCCTCCCACATGCTAAAAACATGCAAGTTAGGTTAATTGGCACCAAACTGGGGATTCTAAATTGTCCTTAGGTATGACTGTGAGAATGAATGGTTGTCTGTCTCTCTGTGTTGGTCCTGCGATGGACTGGCGATCTGTCCAGGGTGTACCCTGCCTCTCGCCCAAAGATGCTGGGATAGGCTCCAGCCCCCCTGTGACCAAAAAGGATAAGCAGTTATTTCTGTTATAATGTTTCTATATAGTCATAGTTTTTTACAACTCCCCTCACCACCCAGACAGCAGCAAAAACCTCCTTTGTTTTGCAATCCAAATGTTGGCACGTTTAGTTTGTCTGAAGGCTATTGACTGATTAAAGTCACTGACTTCGTGAATTTCAATAATCTTAACTTGCCAGGTACATAATAATGAACATACATTAGTTAATATCATCATGACGGGTGAAGTCAATCCTCAGTGATTCAGTCACTCTTGCCTTTCTCTGCATATGAAGGCTGCATATGAAGCCTAACCACACCTGTTTGCTAAGCGACTCTTCATTATTGTTCCCATTACCAATGGGTTAAAACCACAATAAATGCCTTCATTGCTTACATACCTCTTCTGCTTTTTTTCCATGTTTCCGCGGCTGTGGCACAAGTGTAGTGTGGCCGACTACTGATTGGAGGGTCAGGGGTTTGCCTCCCGCTCTGTCTGCAGTCTGCATGTTGAAGTGTCCTTGAGCAAGACACTAAACCCCCAGTTGCTCCTGGTGGGTCAGGCCAGCGCCTCTGTATGGCAGTTCCGCCGCCATCAGTGTGTGAATGTGTGTGTGAGAATGGGTGGATAGCAGGATCTGTAAAGCGCTTTGGTCATCTAGAGATGAGAGAAAGTACTACATAAGTGAACGCCATCTACCATTTAAAGTACTTTAATTAGCTCATGATTCTCTCAAACAGCGACACTAGCAAGACACTCTGCCTGCCGCCTGGAACGGTCACGCAGACGAGGCGCTTCTTAACTCTGTGCGGATGACGGTCATGCGTGCTGTCTGTGTACGCGCTTGTGGATCATCATTCCTTCATATTTTTTTCTTAAATTTATATTTCCTTGGCGTGGCCTGGGCCTGCGGGCCACTTGGAGGTTGCTTCTGGGCTGCATGTGGCCCGTGGGCCACTAATTGAGTAGGCCTGGTATATGATATTGCAATGCTGAGCATATCACAAGATTGCAATATATCGCATTGCAACCAACCCAAGTATTGTAATTTTCAATAATAATTTTCAAGGCCATCTGTCATTTTGATGGATTGCTTTTGGTATCAAAACTGGGGATTCTAAATTGTCCTTAGGTATGACTGTGAGAGTGAATGGTTGTCTGTCTCTGTGTTGGCCCTGTGATGGACTGGCGATCTGTCAAGGGTGTACCCTGCCTCTCGCCCAAAGATGCTGGGATGGGTTCCAGCCCCCCCGCGACCCGAAAAGGATTAAGCGTAAGAAGATGAATGAATGAATGAATGCTCTAATGGCATACAATATCTGCTCTGCTTATGTTTTTATTGCCGTTTCTGTGGGTAACACAAAATGTCAACCCACTACTGGTGTATGATTGCAAAACAGGTCTGGAACTTTGTCTATCTGCTGACTTACCCATGCAGTTTGACCAAGAAAGAAGATTCTTTGGCCCTGCCCCTATCTTGAATATCAGCTTACCTCTACTGAGCTCCAGCTCCACCTCTCCAGAGGAAGCGTCGTAGAGGCCGGGGTAAGTGCGGCATGCAACTTGTGAAGCTGAGGACCTGTTTTTCCTGCTCTCTTAAAAATTTTCTGACCCAACACAGATCAACTGCTCTCCTCTTTGCTTCGTGGTGCTCACTGGACCCTGCTGACTATTGACTGGTACCTGTCATTGGCTTGGATCAGATGACCCAGTCCCCGTGCCCCTGTCCACTACACCTGCGCTGGCGATGGACGAATCTATGGCACCTACGGTCGCTGGCGGCCCTCCACCTGCTACTGCTGCTCCAGTCCCAGCACCCATCAGGATGGATCTGGTGAACGGCAGGGCCCATGTGCTCAAAGTGTCTTAGTGCTAACAATTACTCCTAGTGATGTAATTCTTAGAAAATTTTCATAATGATGCTTTCTAAGAATTTCCCCCCTATATTTAGAAGAAACTCCTAGTAAAAACAAAAGTTATTTAGAAAGCACTTGGCAATTAAAGGTGCTCCTAAGACAAAAAACACTAAGAGTTGTGAGGAGGAATTTTAAGGGGTTTAGGAGTTTCTTCAGACAGGAGAAAATGGAGGAAAGATGGTGACAAAGGAGAAATGCTGTTGCAACAGTGAATGACGACAGGCTCATTAAACGTTATAGGTTGGATTGTGTTGAAGTAACACTTTATAATACAGCCCAAAGTTACAGGGTACTTTGTGTACTTTCCATGTACTTTCAATGAACGCAGTGCATATGCAGTGCAACACCGCTCTGTCACTGGTGGCTGTTCCCCACATCTGTCACTGTCCGCACTCACACCGTCTTCAATGGAGTGCATCTATTTAACTATATTCCTTCATATGATGGAAGTGTTTCCGTCATTAGGAGGGAGATGGAATATCAGAATACCAAATTTAAAAACTATATACCAATGTAACAAAATGATATCTGGATAATCAAATATTTGGGCCCGGCCCTAATGACCAGGAGGTAGCAGCACATCAGTGCGAACTCACACGTACGCATTCAACAAACACAATCGCACACCAACTCACGCATGCACACAAACACACTCCCCCATGCTGAACCATGTCAACCTACTGCTTTTTCTCTTTTATTGATTCATTTTTTTTTTTTTTTTTATTTATCTCACTTTGCTTTGTTTGGCCACTCTTACCAGGGGTGTTCATGAGGCCTCCTCTGGGCCAAAGACACACATGACTGAAAGTGGGGAGAGACGGAAAGACAGAAAGACAGACGAGAGAGATAAAAGGAGAAGAGATGGGAGATAAGAGGTTTGCCACCAGGGGTTATCGCCTTTCTCACACTGTGTATTGACTCGCCCTAATGGGGGTGGGCTTCTCTAGGTTGCCGAGAACGCATACACACACACACACAAACACATACCCTAACGTATGTGAGTTTACATCGAGAAACTGCTCATGAAAAAAACAAAGTCACAGCCGCTAAGGCGCCCAGTGCCAGTGCACTAATTGGTTCCTTCCTCCTGTGAGTTGTAGAGGTGGTATCAAGTTAACACACAGGGATACATGCACATAAGAACACACAACCAACACTGAAGGACACGGGGGCATGGGAGAAGCCCAGAGAAGCAGGGAGAAAAGTGGGTAGGGAGCAAAGGTATCGATCAAACAGAAGGAGCAGCATAAATAAAGGAGAAAAAAAAAAAATACAGATTCTGGCGTCAGAGGAGTCGGGGAGCAATGGAGTAGTTGGCGAAAACAAGTCAAGGGGAATACGGAGAGGAACGAAGCGTAATCCCTCCATGCAGAGTTTAATGGTTGGGCCCAGTGGTCGAGGACGCTGGTGGGAGGTCCCGAGGATGGATTGATCCCATCCCTCAGACAGGGGCAGAAAAGTTTTTGTCTTTGAGAAAGAACGACTGAAGGATGCAGAAGTGTGGTAAAGACAGAGGAAAAAAGTAGGAGCAAAAGGTGAGTCAGCAAGGGAGTGAAAGACAGAGGAAGTCAAAGGGTTGAGGAGGGAGGGTGGTAGGAGTAGAAGAATTATCTCCATAATGCTGTTTGACCATGCAGAAGGACTCAGTAATGCAGGCTGGAGAACACGCCGAGTCTGTCACCCAGAGTGCCAGTCAAACTAATTAGAGGCAAACAACACATCCAGGAATAAGAGCACTTCATGTGGAAATAACTTTCTATATCCATACCATACCATAATGCGCACAGAGAAGAGCGTAAAGAAACAAACAAAAAAGAAACAATCAAGCTGGTATGAACTTTGGTAGCTAAAACAAAGCTTTTTTCCCCCCCCCCTTTCAATTAGTCTTAAAAATTCAATTTCAGACCTCTGAAGCATGGAATCAGGCCAATGTCACTAAATGTCATCCACTGCAGAGTTAGGGTCCTCAGAATACATATTTGTGGGACTACAAAAGCAGTAAATCATGTGCAATCTGTGCACTAAAAAGACAAGTTCCCCAACTTTGATACGCGTCCATTAAACATCTGTCCCTGGAGGGTATCTACAGCTCACACTTCCCTTTTTGTAACAGTGACAATAACAAGTAATGTCTGTCTAGGGATGGGTAGTGATGCTCTGTTGCACACAACGATACAGACTACCACCCAAACTACAGTTAAAGATGCCGCAGATGCACAATGATACGCATTCGTCCCCAGTGGATTTCCATGAACCGGTAATCTGTCATTTGCAGACTTTATGCTCACACCCTTTTTAAAGGCCGATAACATTTTCCCACAACCTATCCATTGCCCATCACTCACTTTTACCACCACCCCCTCCCGCTCCCGCTGTAAATCACATCAGCGAGTGGAGCGGAGCAGAGAAATCCCTTCTTTCTGAGGGAGGAGATTAGGACAGAGCACAGACAACTGGATTCAAATAAAGATCACCTTCCCTATAGGGCTCATCCTGAAACTGAACAGGGATGGATTCACTGTGGACAGTTAATGTGTCTGAGGGTAAGGAGGCTGTAAAGAAAAGGAGAAATGAGGGAGAACTTGGCTGAAAAATCGCCATCCCGTGTACCTTTGGTGTGCATGTGTATTATAATTTGACACACTAAAGGTGGCCTATACATCTTTAACACGGCATACACAGGGATACCATGCAGCCCTGCGAACATGCAAATGCTGACACCTGAAGGTCAGCAGAGGCTCCCTTTCTCTCTCACTCTCCCGCTGTAAATGTATTGTGCAGCAAGGCAGAGAATTTACCATTTATCCTTGCGCTGCTCTTATCACAGCAGACACATGGAGTGGACCCGGCCACCATACATCGGGCTCTCTGCTGTCACTATAAATTTTCTGCCTACATACCGCTCCACCCTCACAAAAAAAAAAAAAAAAAAAAAAAAAAAAAGTACTCACAGGCACTTCTATGATATTGCTACCACAGGGTTGGAAAACAGTTTTTTCTTTAATTTAAATGGCAAGCTCTATAGAGACATCCATGCAGGGGTCAGCGCTGTGATGCTCAAACTGATGGGAAAACTGAAACAGTGTTTTCTCAGGGAGCCGGGAAGGTGTCCATCGGGGTATACTCTGTGCTAGTTTCAGCGGACACACATGGGTAGACATGACACCTGGACACTGACTAAATAGGTTTCATATTGTCAGTGTGAGTCACAGCTTTCCTGCATGGTTCAGATGAGTATTTAATGTCAAAAATGACAAACTGACAGGACAATCAATGAGGAAGTTCCTCATTGTGGTCAGATGAAGCCATCCAAAGGTCATTAAGAGCCTTAGCCTCTATATACAGGAAATGGCAAATAACCTTCGACTTTGACCTTGAGCACAACCTGAGGATCATTTTGTTCAAGTGTGGTGACCAATAAGGCAATTGTCTTGGAGGACTAGCGAGCCTTTCAAAAATCATTAAAATCAAAAGAAGATTTGTTGCTGGAGAGGTGCAGTCAATGCCACACCAAGACCACAGTGAGAGCAGAGTGTACCAAGACCAAGGCTTTGAGGTAGGGGCTTCAAACTCAATCAAAGACGAAGCCAAGACGAGAAACCCAAATCTAAGAGAGTCTGCCAAGCATAGAGTGGTGTGAGTAAGTGTTTGCCCCTTCCTGATTTCTCATTTTTTTGTATGTTTGACACACTTACATGTTTCAGATCATCAAACAAATTTAAATATTAGACAAAGATAACACAAGTGAACACAAAATGCAGTTTTTAAATGAAGGTGTTTATTATTAAGGAGAAAAAAAAATCCAAACCTGCATGGCCCTGTGTGAAAAAGTCATTGTCCCCTAGACCTAATAACTGGTTGGGCCACCCTTAGCAGCAACAACTGTAATCAAGCATTTGCAATAACTGGCAATGAGCCTTTTACAGTGCTGTGGAGGAATTTCGGCTCCTTCATCTTTGCAGAATTGTTGTAATTCAGCCACATTGGAGGGTTTGAACTTGAACCACCATTTTAAGGTCGTACCACAGCATCTCAATCGGATTTAGGTCAGGATTTTGACTAGGCTACCCCAAAGTCTTCATTTAGTTTTTCTTAAGCCATTCAGAGGTGAACTTGCTGGTGTGTTTTGGATCATTGTCCTGCTGCAGAACCCAAGTGCGCTTCAGCCTGAGGTCACGAACAGATGGCTGGACATTCTCCTTTAGGATTTTTTGGTAGACAGCAGAATTCATGGTTCCATTTACCACAGCAAGTCTTCCAGGTCCTGAAGCAGCAAAACAGCCACAGACCATTTCACTACCACCATCATATTTTACCATTGGTATGATGTTCCTTTTCTGAAATGCTGTGTTACATTTATGCTGGATGTAATGCGACACACACCTTTCAAAAAGTTCAACTTTTGGGAAAATACTCTGTGGACTGACGAGACACAAGTCTTGGGGATCATCAAGATGTTTTCTGGCAAAACTGAGACAAGCCTTTATGTTCTTTTTGCTCAGCAGTGGTTTTCGTCTTGGAACTCTGCCATGTAGGCCATTTTTGCCCAGTCTCTTTCTTATGGTGGAGTCATGAACACTGACATTAACTTAGGCAAGTGAGGCCTGCAGTTCTTTGGATGTTGTTGTGGGGTCTTTTGTGACCTCTTGGATGAGTCGCAGCTGCGCTCTTGGGGTAATTTTGGTCGGCTGGCCACTCCTGGGAAGGCTCGCCACTGTTCCATGTTTTCACCATTTGTGGATAATGGCTGTCACTGTGGTTCATTGGAGTCCTAAAGCTTTAGAAATGACTTTATAACCTTTTCCAGACTGATAGACCTCAATTACTTTGTTTTTCATTTGTTCCAGAATTTCTTTGTATCGCAGCATGATGTCTAGCTTTTGAGGATCTTTTGGTCTACTTCACTTTGTCAAGCAGGTCCTATTTAAGTGATTTCTTGATTGAGAATAGGTGTGGCAGTAATTAGGCCTGGGTGTGGCTAGAGAAATTGAACTCAGCTTTCCAAAGATGTGATAAACCACAGTTAATTTATGTTTAACAGGCGGGGGCAATCACTTTTTCACACAGGGCCACGTAGGTTTGGAATTTTTTTTTACCCTTAATAATAAACACCTTCATTTAAAAACTGCATTTTGTGTTTACTTGCGTTATCTTTGTCTAATATTTAAATTTGTTTGATGATCTGAAACATTTAAGTGTGGCAAACATACAAAAAAATGAGAAATCAGGAAGTGCGGTGGCAGAGTGGTTAGCACTGCGGCAGCACAGCAACTCACCCTTGGCCGGGGGATCCTGGATTCGATCCCAGCCCCTGACCAACAGTGATCTGTGTGGAGTTTGCATGTTCTCCCCGTGTCTGCGTGGGTTTACCCCGGGATTTCCCCAGTTTCCTCCCACATGCCAAAAACATGTACGTTAGGTTAATTGGCATCATACTGGGGATTCCAAATTGTCCTTAGGTATGACTGTGAGAGTGAATGGTTGTCTGTCTCTCTGTGTTGGCTCTGCGATGGACTGGCGATCTGTCCAGGGTGTACCCTGCCTCTCGCCCAAAGATGCCGGGATAGGCTCCAGCCCCCCGCGACCCGAAAAGGATTAAGCGGAATTAAGCGGAAGAAGATGGATGGATGGATGGATGAATGGAAGGGGGCAAAAACCTTTTCACACCTCTGTAGATGGAAAAAAAAAAAAGAATTGTTAGAGATACTTATAAAAAGACATCAGCAAGAGTTTCACTTCATGTTTTCTAAGGTTTTCATCCATTAAACAGAAAACTTTCTTTTCCACTCAAAGAAAATTACCAGTGATTTGATCACCATGGTGGATCTGTGCAGTCATTTCAAACACAAAGAAGGCATTATTAATATTAGCTTTGTGATTGCAGGGTGGAAAAACAAAACTTTTCAGGTTTAATCTTTGAGTGAAAAAAAAAAAAAAAGAAATATTCTATCTTCTCCCTAACTTGAAAGCCTTCCTTTTCTAAGACTTTTTAAAATTTTGGTAATTTTTTTTCAACAGGTTGTCTTTAAATTAATTAACAGTTATCTATAGTGGTAATACATGAAGTTTACTAGGCTTAGTGGTGTTGGCTGATGCATTCTGGGATTAGTAGTATCTGGTGTGTGTGTGTGTGTGTGTGTGTGTGTGTGTGTGTGTGTGTGTGCGTGTGTGATATTATCTCACGGGCCAGACATGACTGTTCACTGGGGTGGATGTTGCCTGTAGGCCTTGAGTTTGACATTAGGCTTTAAAGGGCCAAGACCAAGTCAAGACTGAGGCATACAGTGGTGCTGGTGTCTGTCCGACTCAATCTTGACCTCTTAAAGTCTTGCTCTTGGTACATCCTGGTATCATTGTGGTCTTGACTACAACACTAAGATTAACACTTCTACATACTGTATGTCACTCCACTCTCTGACAACTCACTCTTCCACGCATGGAAATGACTGCACCTTTGACATGGATTAATTCAAAATGAGGACAAAAAGGAGAAACTGGGATCAAGCTGCTCACAGACGCATAGAAACTATAGACCAACTAAAGCAGCTTAAATAGTGCACCCGATGAGAGATTTGCCAAATTAATGCATTTTAGCTATGCAATCAGCTGATATTGGCTGGGATTTAGATGAGATGATATGCTAGGATTACAGATGAGCCATAGTTAAATGACCAATATAAATTATCAAGCAGAAATAAAGAATTTTCAAGCTTTTTTTGAGAATTTGTCTGTTTGTGCACACAACTTCAAATCAATGTGTGTGGAATCTATAATGACCCTTCTTCTTTCGGCTGTTCCCTTTAGGGGTCGCCACAGCGAATCATCTGTCTCCATCTGGCCTTCCTCTGTAACACTAACCCTCTCCATGTCCTCCTTCACTACATCCATGAATCTTCTTTGTGGTCTTCCTCTTTTCCTCCTGCCTGGCAACTCCAGCTCCAACATCCTTTGTTCAATATATCTACTATCCCTCCTCTGCACATGTCCAAACCATCTCAGCCTTGTCTCTCTTACTTTATCTCCAAACTGCTCAACCTGAGCTGTCCCTCTGCTATACTTATTTCTAATCCTGTCCCTCCTAGTCACTCCCAATGAGAATCTTAGCATCTTCAACTCTGCCACCTCCAGCTCCACCTCCCGTCTTTCTGTCAGTGCCACCATCTCCAAACCATACAGGACATCATTGCAGGTCTCACTATCATCTTGCAAATCTTCCCCTTCACCCTAGTCGCTATGCTTCTGTCACAAATCACCCCCAACACTTGTCTCCACCCACTCCACCCTGCCTGCACTCGCTTCTTCACCTGTCTTGTGCATTTTCCAATGCTTTGGATGGTTGACCCCAGGTATTTAAACTCATCTACCTTCACTACCTCTACTCCTTGCATTTTCACCATTACACCTTCCTCCTTCTCATTTACAGTGATCCCTCACTTATCGCGTTTAATGGGGACCAGAACCGACCGCGAAAAGTGAAAAACCGCGAAGTAGCGTCACCCCCCCCCCCCAAGGGCGTCACAAGCACTATTTTGCACAAAAAGGCACAAGAGAACAGCGAAAAGTGCCACTAAGCAACACGAGCGATAAAGAACAATGAATGCGGTCTTCCTTCGCTGGGTATGGGCACTCGGCAGGGAGAGAAGCTGGGTAAAACGTCTCGGCCAATCAGCTTGCAAGGTAAAATGTCTCGGCCAATCAGCTTGCGAGATTCCCGAGCGGTGAAGAGGTGGGCGGAGAGGAGTGGAGCGGTGGTCAGAGAGGTGGATTTTGAGTTATGCGGGCTCTCCGTGTTGATACCTGATGTTCTAATGTAGTCTCCCTGCCTTCTGCTAGCGCCCGGGCAACTTTCGTGCCATTTTTTCTCAATTTTGAATTTTTGATGAATATTTTTGAAAAATCCGCGATGCACTGAGGGCGCGAAAGGTGAAACGCGAAGTAGCGAGGGATCACTGTACACACATATTCTGTTTTGCTTCTACTGACTTTCATTCCTCTTCTCTACAGTGCATACCTCCACCTCTTCAGGTTCTCTTCCACCTGCTCCCTACTGTCACTACAGATCCCAATGTCGTCTGCAAACATCATGATCCATGAAGAATCCCGCCTGACTTCATCTGTCAGCCTGTCCACCACCATGGCAAACAGAAAGGGGTGTAACCCCACTATACATCACCCCTACGCCACACCTCACCCCAGTCTCCCTGTCCTCATACATGTCCCACACCACCCTCACATACTTCTCTGCCACTACTTTTTTGGTTGACCATGGCGAAGCCTGTTCTGAGCGGAACCTGTCCTGTTAAACCGCTGTATGGTCTTGGCCACCGCGCTGCAACTCAGTTTCAGTGTGTTGGCAATCTTCTTATAGCCTAGGCCATCTTTATGGAGAGCAACAATTCACATCCTCAAAGAGTTCTTTGCCATGAGGTGCCATGTTGAACTTCCAGTGACCAGTATGAGAGAGTGTGAGAGAGATAACACCAAATTTAACACACCTGCTCCCCATTCACACCTGAGACCTTATAACACTAATGAGTCACATGACACCTGTAAGGGAAAATGGCTAATTGGGCACAATTTAGACATTTTCACTAGGGGTGTACTCACTTTTGTTGCCAGCGGTTTAGACATTAATGGCTGTGTGTTGAGTTATTTTGAGGGGCCAGCAAATTTACACTGTTATACAAGCTGTACACTGACTACTTTACATTGTATCAAAGTGTCATATCTTCAGTGTTGTCCCATGAAAAGATATAGTAAAAAATTTCAAAAATGTGAGGGACGTACTCACTTTTGTGAGATACTGTATACTTGCAAGGCCCCCAAGTCTTTAGCTCCACAGATATTAAAATGCAGCTCTTGCAAAGCCCCAAGAAAACATCACCATGCTAACCAACACACTATATTCAAGACAACACAACACCAGCCTCACTCAGCATGACAAAATCTGACCAAGAAAAGACGACAACACACCCACACCCCAGCTCCAACAACAAACGGGATCAAATAGGACACAAAAAAAGCCAGAATAATGACAACAAATTAAAAGGAATGTATTCCAAGCATTTATAAAAGTGTCACAAGTATTTGTAAAAGTGTCCTGTTTGTTGACTTGATGTCACTTGGTCCTGTTAGATATGATGTAATGTGTTATTTAGGAACTCTGTACCTCGTTAGTTACTACAAGAATGTCCAATATTAAAAATTATTTGATTTTTTTGCGAGTGCATGAGGGCTTTTGGTGTCCCATAAAAATGATTTCATTCATTACTGGTCCCGTTAGTCAAACTGAACACCAATGAAAAATATTTCCCACAATCATTTAAAGAGTTGAAAATAAAACAGCATACAGGAGAGAAACTGATTTTAACTCAGCGGTTACCGTGTCTTTACATGGATCTGGATAAATCTTCCTGTCATCAAATCCTATTTTAACAGCAAAATGCAAAGTCAATGCGAGCGCTAGTGGAGCGTTGCTAAAAGGGCTAGCTCCACTCGCTCAGGTCTCCTGAGCATCATCCTGCTGCATCCTGACTTCTTTATAATTTCCAGTTTAGGGCAAGGCCTTGGACTGTTTTTATCTGAAGCTGGTGGTCAAATTGTAGTTTCCTAAACTTGTTAAAAAAAGTAAATAGTACTGCTGGATATGAACATTTTTTTGAAATGCGTCATATGGGGACGTTGTCAAAAGACGGACTGTGATTGGTTAGTCCAGGGGTCACCAACTAAAACTGCAAAAGGGCCAATATGTCAGTCTTCCTCCTCAGCCGAGGTCCAAACTAGGTGTGGGAATCTTTAGGCACCTCATGATTCGATTATGATTCAGAAATCCGACTTGATTCTAAAACTCATTCTCAATGCATCTTGATGCATTTTTTTCTATTCAAGATTTTTCCCTCCCACTGTGTGACAACTTGGCCCTTTTAAAGCGAAGTATTTGCAATGACCTATGAATTTACTTCCAACATCCATCCATCCATCTTCTTCTGCTTAATCCTTTTTGGGTCGTGGGGGGGGGGCTGGAGCCTATCCCAGCATCTTTGGGCGAGAGGCAGGGTACACCCTGGACAGATCGCCAGTCCATCATAGGGCCAACACAGAGAGACAGACAACTATTCACTCTCACATTCATACCCAAGGACAATTTAGAATCCCCAGTTTGAGGCCAATTAACCTAACTTGCATGTTTTTGGCATGTGGGAGGAAACCGGAGAAATCCCGGGGTAAACCCACGCAGACACGGGGAGACCA
Organism: Pholidichthys leucotaenia; assembly: GCA_020510985.1. Classification (NCBI taxonomy): domain Eukaryota; kingdom Metazoa; phylum Chordata; class Actinopteri; order Cichliformes; family Pholidichthyidae; genus Pholidichthys; species Pholidichthys leucotaenia. Next base: position 73,723,873 of record CM035839.1, on the reverse strand, counting down.
TGCAAACTCCACACAGTTCACTGTTGGTCGGGGGCTGGGATCAAACCCAGGATCCCCCGGCCAAGGGTGAGTTGCTGTGCTGCAGCAGAGCTAACCACTCCGCCACCACACTGCCATCTTTTATTAAAACAAATGGAAGAGAAATCTGACACATGGTGGGCAGTGGTGGTCTAATGGTTAGGGATGTGGACTGGTGAGCGGAGGGTCGCGGGTTCGACCCCTGAACCGGCAGGATTAGATCTGGGTGGGACAGATAACATAGCAGTGTTTGCCCCACCCTTCTTAACCTCACTGTGGTGCTCTTGAACAAGGCCCTTAACCCCAACTGCTCCAGTGGAGCTGCTCAGTGGCCACAGATCAATCTGTGGTTGTACTGGGCAGCTTCCTGGTGTGAATGTGGAATTGCATGAGTGTGAACAGGGCATCCTTGAAAAAGAGGTTGCCTCTCAAGGGAACTGCCCTGCATAAATAAAGGTTAAATAAAAAATAAAATAAAAAACATGGACAAATTTATCTCAAAATGTGCTTTTCAGAACATCCTTTCATTGACATTCTTTCAGAAGACCACAGCTGTGTCCAGACAGGCCAGTATCATTTAACTTGCTTTCACACATTATTTTATTGAGCTCATGATTTAGCAGGTTTTAGCTCTATATTAATTTTTAAACAAAAAAATATTAAAATGAATTCTTTGTTCAATTCCAAACAAAATGTAATATAAAATTTTATAATACAGAACACTAAATGTGTTTGTTAACTCCAAATAAATAGGTCTAAAATTCTAAAATCTACAACTAAAATCCTAAAAATGTTTTACAGAAGAACACAAACTAAATTTTATTGCATTTTTAAAGAAGATTAATATCTAAGAAAACAAAATTTCACAAAAAGCCCTCTATACAATATTTTCAGTGCAGAAAAAAACAGTTTCAAACTAAGAAAAACAAAAAACAAAAATGGACATAAAATATAATAATATAACATAACATATTATATTAACATATAATATAATATAACATGACAGCTTTCCTCCGATATTTTTTCATCTCAACTGTAAACTCTGTTACAGCATGGATGGAGCTGTAACTCCATGGGTACAGGGAGAGGGGAGATGGAACTTTTCATGTTCAGTAACATGAGGAGCTTTTACTGAGTTTATAAGTGATATTGGAGACTACAAAAAGGGCCTCCATAACCAGCGACCTCACCTCTGCATCCCAGCATGGACTACTCTCGGCAGACTAGAGGAAGAAGGTTAATACATTCAATTTCACAACAGTGCTTCTTTTTGTGGGTACAGACCTGAAACGGTCAGTCCGGGGTGGATGTCCTGGCTGTCGGCCTTGTGTGTGTGTGTGTGTGTGTGTGTGTGTGTGTGTGTGTGTGTGTGTGTGTGTGTGTGTGTGTGTAAGGTGGTACAGCGAACCTGATTTTGCAACCTGCTGTATACTCTCTGGGGCGGTTGGAGCTGCAGAGTCCCTGCAGAGGGTGGTGTTGGTGGGACAGTGAAAAGGGGAGTCTGCAGCAGGAGGAAAGCACCCAAGGGCTTGTGCCATAATCTGTCAGGCGGTCGCCAATGCAGCAGGTCAGTTCTACTTTTTTTTTCCACTAAAATAAAACAGTCTCCCTTTTCCCCAAATTGCATCAAAAGGCTCCGGGGTCCAGATCTGAGTCCACCAGTTGGTGACCTCTGGGTTAGAGGTTTGCCTCCTTCCGAGTTTTTTTCCCCAACACAAACACAGTTTTTTTTTCTGATTGGCTGATTAATGCTCCCCCAGTGGCAAGCCCATTTTTGACTCCTGCAGACTTCTGACACGATTCTGACAACATGTTACACAATAATATAATATGAAATATATTTATTATCACAATATTTGAATCATTTCTTGTCCTTTTCTTCTCAAATTTCTCAAGAAGCTCCACCTCTTTCACCTCCTCCCATGAGCCACCACTGACTGTGGAATCTATAGTGACACATAAGTAACAATATAAAGCTTAATTGGCCGACAGTTCCAATAATTTCAATTTGCCACACAGCCGTGAGTGGTTAAAACCTAAATATGCACTGAGCTTTTGCCCCAGTTTCCTACCAAAGGTCACAGCACCACTTTTAGGGAATGTGTGCATCCTCACAAATGCTCATAAAAATAAACATGCAAGGAAATAAAAACCTGATAAAAACGCAACTTTGCCCCCTCACAAACTCACAAAATCGATACTAAAACAAGCAAACTTTGTACTCAGGGAGAGAACAAAGGACTAAAGCAGAGCTCAAGTAAGAGCACTTAACATGCATTATTAATCGGGGACGTTGGGTTTCACTGAATTACAGGGCAGAACTCAAAATGAGTCACAGGCCTGTTTCTGCTAGATTGAATTCAAAAGTGTGCAAGCTGCTGGTATGTTTTCATTTCATAAGCACACTTCCAAGGGCGACACTAATACCTCCTCAGCGTGGTCGTCGTTGCTTTAGATTATTCACAGTTTATCCTCAATTTATGTAGAACCCCTTTGCAGTGTAATCAGAGAGGCAGTTTAGGCATTAATTTAGAATGCTATTGCACGCCTTTTCTCAGTGCCACTCCATCTATTCTAGTCTGTTTACATTGACTTAACAAGCATAAAAGGCATTTTCTCATCATACAGATTTCTCTGCGGTCTGCGGAATTTTAAGACAATGATGCACACATGGTAAACCCGGGGAGCCACGTAAATCCATCTTCCTCTTGGTAAATCTGCTATCTAATTCTGCTTCACATCCCCGAGCCAAGCCAGCCCCTTCAGCGTGGGCGACGGCCTCATGGTGTTCACGCAGGGAAAACTGACATGTTAAAATCTGATGAGGCACTCCTTCATTTGGGGCGTTTTGGCTTGGTGCTGACGTGAACCTAGAGTGTTGAGGTCTTAGTCTCAACCAAAGCCAGGGGAGAATATGAGCTCACCGGTGGCAAGTGTCAGGATGGCGGAGAAGGGAAGGGCAAGAAAAGAGAAGGCTGAGATAGCCACTTGACACTAAAGTTCATCTTCGGTGGGAAGAGTTAGGGCTCTCGTCTGAAGCCTGCAGGGCGTTTCTTAGAGCCACTGGCTTCTTGCAACTTTCATTAAAGAAAAAGTTGGAAAACATAAATTTAGCAGAAAAAAGTCAAAAACATGACAAAGGTTTCTAAACTTTATAAGTGCAGCAAAACTAGTGCAACTACTGGCTGCACGGTGGCGCAGTGGTTTAGCACTGTGGCAGCACAGTTTTACCCTCGGCCGGGGGATCGCGGGGATCATGAGATCGTGGGTTCGATCCCAGCCCCCGACCAACAGTGAGCTGTGTGGAGTTTGCATGTTCTCCCCGTGTTGCGCGGGTTTACTCCGGGATTTCTCCGGTTTCCTCCCGCACACCAAAAACATGTAGGTTTAGGGCGCTCGCGCACGCAGCAACCAGCAGCCAGTGGCTTGTCACCAGACTGCAAACCAAGTCTACCTACGGGTACAAATAAGTAACAAAAAAAAAAAAAAAACAAAAAAAAAAAAACTAGAAAGATACAGTATGTTTTAACTGTTGAACTTCCTCTTTCCATAGAAGAAGTTTCTGACCCCTGAGTTAGGCATTATACCCCCTTTACGCAGGGGTGGAGATCACTGACAGATCTTTGAGAGATGGAAAAAATGGCCAGCTCTCCCAACAATCTCTCAATGATCTTCATTGATGTCCATGGTTCTCAAAGTTTTGACTCACTGCAAAACAGTCTCTCAACTGTCACCAAAGGGAGGCCTTCTCTAAACGAACTCTCAAGGAGCACTCAATAATCTCATCGCTCTCTCAACGATCTTTCAATGAACTCTACTGGTCTTTCATCAAGTGTTTGGTGATCCCTCACTGATGTCTCAGCACTCTCCATCTTTGGATTGGAAAAATCTGGAGTTCATTGAAAGATTGCTGAGAGATCACTGGAGACTGATGAGATCGTTCACCGCTCAAGGAAAACTCAGGGAGTGCCCAGTGATCTCATCAATCTCCCAATGGTCTCTCAGCAATCTTTCAATGAACTCAAGATTTATCCACTCTGAAGGTAGACAGAGAGGGATGGTTGAGCATTTAATGAAAGACTAATAGAGTTCATTGAAAGACTGCAATGGAGATCTCAGAGATCATTGAGAGATTGAGAGTTCCCTGAGAGATTGCTTTCCTTTGGTGATCATTGAGAAATTGTTTTGGACTGAGTCAAAATTTTGAGGAGACTGGCAACCGTGGAGATCCAATGGAAGATCACAGAAATGGTTGAGAGAACTGGCCTTTTTTTTTTTTTCCCCCATCGCTCAACGATATCTCAACAATCTCCACCCCTGTATAAAGGGGGCAGAAGAACACAAACTCCTCAAACACTCAACAACCTGACTGGTCGCCCAAGAAACACTCAACGATCTCTCTCAGTGATCTTTCAAGGATCTTTCAAAGATCTCTATAGATCGCCATGAAAGTTGCTGAAAATGGAATTTTTGATCGCATTTTATTGAGGTGCACCTGTGCAGAGGTAAATATGCAGTCTCATTCCCACCAGCAGTTTAGTGTCACAGTTCAGGCGGGGGTGGGGGGGGAGGAAGAGTGTGCAAAATATTTCCAGAAACTCATGGAGGGAGAAAGAAAATAAAAGAAGAGAAGAGCGGGACAGATAGGGGGAGAAGAGCTGTTCTGTTGGCGGCCAGGTCCTACTCTAGCCCATGATTCATTGCAAATGAAATGTCACCCTGGCAGGCAGTAATGCAGGCCGGCCCACTCCCCTGCAGCCTAATTGAATTTTACAGCCATATAAACAACAGTCAGCCAGCAGAGAGAGAGAGAGAGAGAGAGAGAGAGAGAGAGAGAGAGAGAGAGAGAGAGAGAGAGAGAGAGAGAGAGAGAGAGAGAGAGAGAGGTGTGAGCTATTGATGCTGGTGTTTATAGGTGGGAGCTTCTGATGTGCCATCAGTGAGTGTGTAAGGGCCTCCAGGGACCTGTAGCACAAAGCACACAGATGGAGGGGGCGACAAAGCAGGCTTGCCACCAACAGGACTCCCCCAAGACAAACAGAGATGCACATATAATGATGGCACTAAACTACCTGTGCTCTGAGATCCAGATTTACTGAACACTCAACGATGCCGTTACCAAGATCGCTAAAGCAAGCGGCTTTACCGCGGGTAACAAGTTCCATGGGAAAGGTTATGGCATTTGCCAACAAGTCCTCCAACAAACAGACTAAGTTCTGAACTTCTGAATGAAATAGTGTGTACAGTCTGAACGACTTTCACAGCTTTTCCCCATTTCAAAAGTGCTTAGTGTGCAGAATTTGTATTCCCTTTAGCTTCAGCTGGGCATTAAATCCACATTTAAGTGCATAAGCAGGGCTCGACATTAACATCGGCCAACGGCTGGTGGATTTCAGCAGTGGCGAGTAAGACAACCACTCCCACTAGCCACTTTGGCCAGTTGTAGTTTTCTCACATGGCATCTAAAATAATAAACCAACTGCAACGTGAGACTACTCCTATAAGTACTGCGTTGTTTTTTGTTGTTTTTTTTAATCAGTTTTCTTTTTCTTTCTCCTCTTTTTTCTGGTGAAAACAGGTAGTGACCATTTAGGTTAAATCCATCAGGTACTAATAATGATATGCAGCCATGAAGGGGTGTCCCAATTCATAGGGGTGGGAGAACAAATGAGAATTGGGACGGACCCAAATCTCCCAGCACTTCACCCTCTTATTACAAATATTTTTCTCTACCATTTTACAGTATTTACTGGTCTTCATAAATAATTAAACAGTGTTTCTCTTGCTATTTTTATGTATGTATACTCATGCCGGCTTGGACGTCGCCCGGGTTAACAAGGTCAGGAGTTCCTGGCAGTGGAAGGCAAAGGACAGAGCTGCGTGGAGGAATCTAATCAGACCTAAATGAAACCGTCATTGTCGCCCCCGACAGACTGCTATGATGATGATGAAAAATGGTATTGTACATTGAAAAAAGGTTGTAAATTTAATTCAAGTAAGTTTTGGCACACCATAGTCAAATTTGATCATACAGTATTAAACATAATTTTCCCATCACAAAAATTGTGGCTAGTGAAAACACTGAGTGGCTAGTGGCTTTGGAAAATCACTAGCCACAGTGGCTGGTGAGCAAAAAAGTTCATGTCAAGCCTGTGCGTAAAGTTAGTGGAATGTTAGCTTTAAGCAATAAAAGCCATTGGTTTTGGTCAGGAAAAGGCCAGGGTCTACTTTACACATACTGCAACTGCAACCCTCAGAAAAATTCCTATATTAGGACAAAAACTTGATTTTTTGATCTTAAAGACACTGCGGTGGATATAAATCTCCCATAAAAACAAACATTGTCTACAATAGTATCTTATGCCCGTTTTGCTACAAAAAAAAACAAAACAGAAAACTTTCATTGTCTTACAGTCTCATGTCAAAATCTTTTCCCCCCCTCCCCCTTCAAACACCAGAATCGGTGATTACCAGGCCCAACCACATACCACAAGGCTAATAAGTGCTAGCACTACATTATCAGAATAAATGCTGCGGTAAAGACTTACCAGTTGAAGGACATGCCCAGCTGTATGCACAGTGGCCCAGGATAATGAACTGTATCAGTCCTAAAAAGCAGTTTAATGATAAAACTTGTGTTAATGTGGATCAAGTTTTCCCAAAGTAGTTTGGTGAAAAATGCTAACTAGCCTAAAGGACAACGTCAGTTAGGCCAGAGAGTCCTGATTGGCTCAACATTACCCACATGTCAGCACCTTTTTACAGGGGGCGGGGCTTAAGTGAAACTTCACAGCAAAAAAACAGACATGAGATATTTGAGTGAGTTCACTCTTGATATGTCTTGTAAGTCATAAAAAACACATTACAGACATGTTAACAAGAAAAAAAAAAACCTTGATGTCACTTTAAATTTACAGCTTTATTCTCAAACATAACTCTTGTTAATTGGCAAGTCTCGTCTTGTAAATTTGTGATATTTTATTATAAATTTAAGACTTGCATAAATTTGCAAGTTTTCTCATAAAGTTGTGAACTGAAAGTTAAGAATGAATTTCTATTTTTTTTTTACATTTTCCATTTGTGGTTTTACTCCAAGACACGTGCAGCTGTATTCTCATCTTTTCCTGAAAGATTTGAGAAGTTCTTCTCATAAATTTTTAGTAAGTTAATTATGTTTTATTGTAAACTTGAGACTTTTTGTTCACAAACTGACCACTCTTTTCTTACAGTATAACTTTAACTTGTGAATTTGCAGCATTTTCCCCGTCATTATTTCCCCATCTGTAGTGTCAAAACACACACACACACACACACAGGTTGTGATTCTCGCCTGTTAGAACAACCACATTCTGTCTCAGATCACCAGTGGGGAGATTCCATGAAAACACTGATGTTTAAACTTAGAGCCTTTAATTTATCAGACAACACTTAGCCAAAGAATAATGAATAATGAATCCGGACGTCCAAACACAAGATTAAAGTTTAATCAACGGAAAAAAAAACAAACATGGTTTCCCCGTTTTTTTTGAACATATAGATTTTAAATTTCCTAAAAAAAATCTCAGCAGGAATTGGCCAGTCAAAACTCTCCTCAGTGTGTCCTCCCCTGCTGGTTAAGTGAGACGTGTCGGCCAAGCTTTTCCTGCAGATGACAGCCACTGAAGACTGTATAGAGACAATCAGCAGTGTCCCCTCAGGCACCCCCGGGGGCCAGGTCAATTTGTCCCGTCCTAACAGAGGACATCACCTCCATGACAGCCGGGCGCCTTGGCAGGCAGACAAAACGGCATCTGCTGCTGCAGCTCAGGCAGCACCGGGGCCTCCTCCAGTCAACTAATTGAGATAAAACACCTTTCTTTAATTAAATCATCAAATATTAATATTAAGGGTAAATATGAAGCATGCTTAGAATTAATTTTTATTAAGGGGTGTGCTGCTTCAATTCCGCTGAGATCAACTCAACTGAGTGTTTAATTTGGAAAATTGTAGGTCTCCAAGGGCATCCAAAATAACAAGTTAATATAGTGAAGAGGAGTAGTTATAAAGGAGGAGTGTTCAGAAATCATACTGTTATGGGGACACTCAACAAGAGACCATGACTCAAACAAACACATGTACTGTAGTTGCAGTGCAGTAGATCGGTGGTGAAGGTTGATTCCTAGCAGGGCTAGGGTCCTTGGTTCAAATCTCACGGTGCTTGTTCAGGTTTGGTCTGGTTCCTCCCGTCATGACACAAAACACCGGGCGTCAGTGTACTCACTGCCAATGAAAAAGGCAACAAACATTTTACTCATTTCTATGGAACCGGTCAATTAAAGGATGCAAATTATTTTTAGACGTCTTCAAGACAATATCTGAGATCGACAAGTGAAAATCTGTGTGTCAGAAGCACCCTGACTTTCCAAAATCACAACAAAACTCCTCCTGAGATGCCACGGCCAGGTCCTGTCTGCTCTGCGGCGCTGCTTCTCTGGCTGAAACATGTCGCCCATGTTGATCCAGAGAAGAAGAAGACCAAGGAAGGACAACAAAGTTCTGCTGCTGCAGGTCCTCCCTGGTGACTTGACTTGCCTCTCTGTCATCAGGATCATCCCCTGAAAGGGTCTTCGGGCTGGTAGGTCCTCACACCTGCGGTGCCTTCTCACGGTATTGGCCGAGATCCCGGAGTTTTCTGGGCCATCTGGGTGGCCAAGATCAGATGTGCTGGAGCACGATGTGGTGGTCTTGTTCCGGGTGGTGACACGTGCTCACCCTGGACGTGGTCTATCACCCACGGACCCAGATTCCACCTGGTATTGTTGCAGCTGAGCAGTGGTTGATACACTGCAGCCCAATCATAGAGCGCCACCTGTCCTACCGACATTCCACCCTCCAAAAGCCCCAAAGCATACTTATGTTGTCATGTGACATCATGGCATTGTGAAGACTTCTTATTTATTCTTGCACTGTTTTTGCCCAAAGCCCTTCCCATTTTTATTATATAGTATGTCTTGAGTGCTTCCACACTCAGGGCTATTTGGTCCTGGAGGTTTATGGGTGTTTTACTGATCGACTCCCACAAACTGCGCTGTTTGAACGCTTGGATGTGTTATGTATGTGAATAGTGGTCGATGGACTGTAGAAACTGAATTGCCCCTTGGGGATTAATAAAGTTTTCTGTATCTATATCTGTATTCCTCCCTTTACACAGGGGTGGAGGATCATTGCGAGATCATTCATTGATAAAAAAAAAATGCCCAGATTGTTTCAAAGATCTTTCAATGAACTCCAGTGATCTCCACAATTGCCACGGTTTTGATTCAGTCTAGAACAATCTTTCAATGATCACCAAAGGGAAGAGAACTCTCAAGAAGTGCTTAAAGATCTCATCGATCTCCCAACGATCTCTCAGCGGTGTTTCCATAAACTCTATTCTGGACTTTCATCAAACGCTCAGCAATCGCTCACTGATCTCTCAGTTATCGTTACCCTTGGGGTGGAAAAATTTGGCATTTGCTGAAAGATCTCTGAATGACCCTTGCTCCATGACCATTTAATGATCTCATCAATCTTTCAACAATCTCTCAGCAATCTTTCAATGAACACCAAATTTTTGTCCACCCTGAATGCAGAGATGCCTGAGAAATCAGTGAGGGATTGCTGAGACTTTGGTGAAAGACCAATAGATTTTATTGAAAGACCACATCAGAGATTGCTGAGAGATCATTGGGAGATGGATGAGATTGTTGAGAACTCAGAGATCACTGGAAGATACTGAGAGATCATTGAAAGATTGTTGAGATCTGGCCAATTTTTAATCTCTCAACAATCTCTGGGGTAGACGACACTAGAAAGAACTAGCGAACACTAGAAACCTCAAATATATACAGGTATATGTTTATATTTGTGTTTCTGTCATCCTCCGGGCATGAGTCCAGCCATGTCCTCACTCCCAGTTTGTTTCTGTTTTTTTTTTCCCCATTTTCATTATTATCCTGATCCTTGTGGTCTGTCTTCCAGCCCAGCCCGTCCTGTGCTCGTTCTCTCCCTGTATGTTTTGGTTTACCTTGATTGTGCCCACCTGTCCCATGTTCCACTGATTATCCCAGTGTCTATTTATTTTCATGTGAGCCTTGGAACTGTGTTGAGTCCTTGTCTGTGTGGTATGAGTTCACACCCCCGTCCTGTCTCCGTATTTTTGTACCTGTGACAGCGTTCGGTGTGCTCAATCAGCCCACGAGCTGAACATTTCTGTTCATTCAACTAAATCGGCTAACAGCAGTTTCCGCATTTGGGTCCTCTCTTCTGCCCTGCCTGCGCACATCCTTGACAGCCATGAAAGTTGTCAAAACATCTCCCAAACAATTACACAGAAACCGCCTGCCAGTAAATCTCATTTGAAATGGAATTAAAGAAAGTCAAAACTGGCAGCAATTATAGATATACAGACAATGTGTTTGCTTTCTTTTGCAGAATTAGATGAGCTTATTTTCATGTTTATACAGTAATAATTGGTTATTTTAGCATACAGACTGAGCTGACAAGACCAATAATGAAGCATCCAAATCAGTAAAAGCAAAATCAAGAAAAATAACATAAATGGAAACTACTGGTTCATAATCAGATGTAATTAAATTATTTATTAGAATCTTGTTGGCCTGTAGGGTTTGGGAAATACTGCAGCAAATGTGAAGCTTCCAGTTCTATGGCTTTCCTCTTTATTATTAAATTAACTCACAACTACTACATCCACTTCTCAATAAAGACGAGCATTTAAAGGTTTTCTTGCACAACTTCAGCATTAGCATAGTCACTGCCATCGTCCAACTCTCCAAAGCTGCTATACTTTCAGACACTGTGGTGCAAGTGAAATTCCAGACTGCCTCCACTCCGTCTCCGACCTGCCAACGTGCCGCGCAAAATGTTTCTCCTTCCATTTAGCAGCGACCAAATGCGTCCGTCTGTCTGTCAGTTCTCCTGCCTGCTTATTCACATTACTATTTAGCAGCCAGCCTGTTTGTTGTTTTTTTTTTTTCCCTTTTTGCCGGCTGTCCCTCCTCTACCCATCTGTCTTTCTTTCTAATAATTTACTGTCTGGTCTATCTACCTCTATCTGGCTTACAATTGCTGCCTCATAAACCGGGATGAGATTTATCCTTGTGTCAAATGAGAATAACGATGCAGGATAAATGAGGCTGGCTAAGATGAGACAATGCCAGAAAGAGGACGAATAAATACGGGGTGGGGGGGTGGTAGGCTGCTTCGGTAGGGACTGAAGAGGAGTGAGCTCTGAAGTTTATCAGCGAGACGATAAATATCCGCCACAAAGCCGCAGCTTCATAACAAGCTGAGTCCAGGTGTTGCCTCTGGTTAAATGAATGCGTTCCTTGCTTTAAAAATGCACAGCGACGGGAGAAATGCAGCCGTGTTTACATTGTGTGTGTGTTTATGCGATATGTTCCTCGCTCAGCAGGACTACGACCCTCCCTGCTGACTGTGACCTTCCCTCCTAGCAGGTGGGCCCGTTTCTCTCGCGTGCCGCCTTCCATCCCTGCGAACACCCCCCCCCATTCTGCTGACACCTCCTTCCCTTCAGCCATCCATCCTCCCTCGCTGCATCCTTGCCTCTGTCACCCCTTGATCCATCTGTCCCACGCGCGCGCGCGCTACGTCAGACCAGATGATGCTCCGAGTCCTTGATCCAGAGCATGGCAAAAAAAAGGGGGGGATGCTTCACAACTACACCATCCATCTCCGATGGCCAGGGTGAGTTAAAGTCACATGATGCATTAACAGTTTACTGAGGGCGTAGACAGTCAAAACATGCACAATAAATGGAGGGAAAAAAGGTCACATTAACATTACGCTCGCTCGTCACATGAATGTGTGCAGAAATAATAATAGTGCTTTTGCATAGAGGCTATCATAGCAGAAACTGCATTGCAACATGTCGGTTCAACAAACCTTAGCAAAACTTTCCCTGCTCATGCTGTGCATGAATGTGGCCTGCTAAAAATGGACACGGACACACGTGGGCCGCGTTGTGTTTTCTGTGCGTTGGCCTGTTCCAATCTGTGCAAACATGGCCGTGGTTCGTTGCACCGCACGGCCCCTTGCTGCTCTGCACTCACCGTGTGCCGCGTGATGGATGATAGGGAGGGAAAACAGCTAATTCAACAGTAGATTTACATTGTTCTGGTTGACCAACAACACAACACAGTGACGTGGTGAGAAAAGATGACCAAAAAAAATCAAACAATGATTTGTCTTTGTTATAATAGAATTAAAGCCTATGTAACTATTTTAGCATAAATAAATTGGACGTAAAGGTTTGGAGCATATTTCCTGATCACACAGAACTTGTAGGCATGTTCGACTGGGTCCTGCGTGGTGATAAAATTAATTTCTTTTCAACAACCTGTAATTATTTGACTAGAATCACCATCTATTGACCATTTAAGATGGTTAGTGTCACACTGCTTAATCAAGAACCAAACGCACAGCGCCAGGCATCAAAGATCCTTCACGAATAGGAAGTCAGAACTACAACCGACTGCAAAAAATGGAAATAACAATGCTTTGCATGTATTTTGATAGGATCGTAAAGCTGCCATTTGTCAAAAAGGAAAACAACTGTATTGGTTCTCAGTCTGAGTTTCAACATGCATGACGAGCCTTCAGTGTACACCCATAGTTATGGCTTTCTTTGTTAATTCAGAAACATTACAAATTCACGAAATGTACCTTTAAGTAAATTTGAGACACAGAACAGATAAAGGGTATCAGTGTATTCATTATAATTTGTCAATTAATATAGCCACAAGCAACGTTCATTAGTTGAAAGCAGCTGTAGACTCAAGGTTTTGCACCATTTAGCAACAGCATTTAAAGGTGTACTACACCTTAGGGTTTAAAATGCACAAGAGGGGCAGCATACCAGCTGATTGCCTGAACCACTACACCACATAACTGCTTCAGCTCAGACTCTAGCTTTCTCAAAACAAAAATACTTTACTGACAATGGATCCCAAGCAGCTGTAGACTTCAAGGTTTTGCACTGTTCAGCAACAGCATTTAAAACTTGGGCTTTTGAATGCACAGAACAGGTACAGTATGTTGTACTTCAGAAGACTTTGCTGGGAGGATGTGAACCTGGCTCTCAAGCATACCAGAAGATCGCCTTAAAGGGGTCATTGACTGCATTCTTTCCACATTTTAACAGTTCAGTCATGTCCTAATGAAGTGTTGGCGACCTATTTCGTTCACATTTTTGAACGAAATTTGTTTTGTATTTTTCCTGGCTTTCTCGAAACACTCTGATTTAAAGCCTGTCACTTTAAGAAACATCATTCACCTATTCAACTCCTCCCTCCCTCTTACGTCAGTTAGCCTTTAGTTAGCTTGGATGAGCAGTGTTGGTTCACTGATCCACAGTCGACTGTGTACCTCGCGTCACTCTGGCCCTTCTCCCGACAACCTTGCTGGGATGTCACAACAAATCGCCAGCACTGCGCACCAGGTGACCCACCGAACGCTGCAACCCGAGGCTGCTGGCTGAGCCAAGCTGCCGAGCCACAGGATCTCAAAGAGCGATGTCTTGCTCCGCAGGCTCCCGCATGTTGCCTGTGAGAGTAGAGCAGAGTGTGCAGAGCCCCAGAGGATGGTGGGGGAGCTGGCCGAGAGAGTCACTGGCCTCGGGTCACGGCGTAGGCGGTTGCTGCGACCAGCACGCTGGCGATGGCAACCTGCTGTGGAATCACGGTGAAACCACTGGGAGATGGGCCAGGGCGAGGCGAGGTATATTGTGGACTGGTGAACCAGGTGGTAGCAGGGATGGTTATTAGGGTGACTAAGAGCAGAAGAAAATAATTTAAGCCGCGCTCGGTTTGAGCTTTCTGGTATCAGTGTTAGCTTGGGGCTAATAAGCTACCTTTAGCAGACCTTCCATCTACATGACAGACAGCTAGGTGGGCCAATAATAGAGCAGTGGGTGGGTCTCAAGGATGGTGGTGGGTTGGCTTTTTGTAAACGCGACATATATGATTGACCCACAAAAGTCAAAAGCATTTCTGGCGTTTCAGGGAGAGAACAATGTGATAAAGGGTGTGTGTGTGTGTGTTTTGGGTTTTTTTTATTAAAGAGAATTGACTGTTTTGAAATTTTTTTGATAATTAGGTGACCAGTAGGCTCATTTCAGACAGTTAAAACCTACAAACACACTGTTCTTCAGTCAATGACCCCTTTAACCTCTACCCCACACAACCGCTCTGGGACACGTTACAACTTCCTCACACATTAACAAAATGTTCCATTGAAAAGTCACAACGGCTGACAGACGGTTCATAAAGATGATTTTTGGAACATGAACAGAATTCTGGTGCTGTGTGGAACCTTGAATATATTTTTACAAAAAAAGATGACAACTAATAAAAGCGGGAGACGTGCTTTAGAGACACCTTAGAAAAGACATGATCTTCTACCTAGATTATGTGGCTATTTTCCTTTTATGCTCGCTGATGCTTTGACATGGCAGGAAATTAAATCTCATCAGGCAGAAACAAACAAGTCTTTCAAGCTGTCATCTCTCAGGTTGCTTGTGTGCCATTACCTATATCATATCATATAAATCAATGCACAGCATGTATTCATCTTCAAACTTTTTTTTTAAATTTCTTCACTACTCAGTTTGTTAATTTGAGACATTTCTGAAAACAGGCAATACATACATCCAAACTCATTTAAAAAAAAACAACAAAAAAAAAAATCCCGGGGTTGGGCACCACTGGAGCTCCGATAATCTGCATGTCCCACTGCATCTCTCCCTCACTGCATCTCCACCTCTTCACCCCCATCTATAATCACGCCTCAATCTCTCAGTGTGTTAGCTGACCAGAGGCGCCGCGGGAGACCCCAATACCACAGCGCAGTGGAAATGTCACCCATAACACTCGCCTCAGGATGCCAATCACTTCACACCGCTCCCCACCGTGACCACTTCTGTGTGCGTGCGAGAGAAAGAAGCGGAGAGCGGGAACGACCAAGGGACGTGTCCATGTGTGCAAAAGAGAGTACGGAGCAACGACTGACAGTGCGACAACTCCCTTGCGTCGCCAAAAGAACAAAGAACAAGACTTAGCCGAAGTAAACATGTAGATTGGCGGCTTGATGACTTCTTCCTCAGTGAAGTGTGAACATTTGAGTGTTAATGAGTTTGTTCTTGCAACAGGATTATGGGTTGTCTAGTTGATATGACTGGCTGTAGGTGTTCATGGAACTATTTGAGATACTGCATTTTTTTTTTTTTTTTAAGTAGTGTGTGTGAGTGTGTTCAGTGAGTGGCAAACAGGTTTTGGTTAGGTGTGAAGGCAGAAACAGATGGCTTGGGTTATGGACAAATAATGCACATGAGCTTGCGAGGGAGTGGGAGTAAACGCATGTCTGAGTACGCATATGTAGCGTTGTTTGTCTGTGTGCGCAACTGTCGGTGCACACGTGTGCGACATGCCAACACACGTGTTAAAGAAACCCTGGTGGGCACTGACATGCATATGTGAGGGTGTGTGTGTGTGGGGGGGGGGCTGGGATTTGGAGCGCAGGGGACGCAGGTGTCCCCAGAAATGCCGTCTTTTTCCACCGTTGGTACGTGGGTTGGCTGTGTGAATGCATATTAGTGTGTACATGGAGGGTGATAACAAATGACAATAAAAAAAATTAAAAAAGAGGAAGGCGGGGGGGATGGAGAGCCTAGTTGGCAAACACTGGCACGCCGGGCTTACTGTGGCGCCAGAGGAGCGGGCACTCTGTCCTCATGGCAGTCGAGCAGTGAATACAGAAAGAACAGCCGGCGTATACACGCAGACGGGCATCAGACAGTGACGACTGTTATGTATGGAACATACCTGGGTGAAGGATGAGGCAAGATGGAGTTGGCGAACACAGCTTCATTGGTGGAACTCTGGTAGCAGTTACATGGCAGGCACCTGGCAATGGGCACTGGTCAAAGAGACCACAAGATGGTGGCCCACCCCCTATATAGGGCAGTGCTGTGACGTGACAGGAAGTGCACGTCACCACACCGCACTTGACAATAAAGTGCCGTTTCCCGTATACCACATTTCCTCCCCCCCCTTAGAAAAGTCCAAAACCACACACAACTGAGACCCTCCTCAATTTAGGACCCGAAACATGTGCTTAAATAACGAAAACTAATGTACTAAATTTGACTAACACACTAACTCAAAACAACCTAAACTAGGGCTGGCGAGTGGACTGCCGCACAGCCTGCACGGCATGGTGGATTATTCTGCCACTGATAGCTAAAAGAGAAAAAAGTCCTTCATTAAACTAAAATTACTTGCCGTGTTCCTAAGATAAAATGCAAACACAAAATAACTCCATATCATAACATGTATAGAACACAAGAACTATAAACAACATTTTACAGCACAGTCACTTGAGTGGGAGCGGTAGAACCGGCATGGGGGGCCCAGGGCAGCCCCTCAGCATGCGCACCCCTGGAAGCAGCGAACCCTTGCAACGATGGCTGATCTTCTGGATGATGGAGCCCGACTCATTCAACACCAACACCAACTCCCGTCCAGCCTAGTCACCCGGAGCCTCTTCCTGGACATGCTGAAGCTGATTGGCATGCATTAATGAGCCATCGGACAACCTAAAGTATGCTGCACCCAAATTCGTCACTATGCGCAGACATCCTTGGTGTTTTGCTGGCTGTCGTTTGGCCCACCTTCGCCGTGGATGTTCCTCACCCTGAACCAAGTCCAAAACCCCCAGCTCGGCCTGATGTGGTGCTGCTGAGCATGCGGTAACTCCATGCTCGTCGGTCTGGCCCCGTCCTCTTCTAAGACCATTGTAGTGGACACCTTCGTAGCTGTACACCCTCCATACCTCTGCGGCCAAGCTTCAGAGGCATCTGGGGCTAGCACACTGGTGTCACTCGCCAATGCAGGCGCCTCGCCGCCATGCTCGGTATTCCCCTCTACCATGTCCCGAGTGCCGGCACCGAGACCTTCCTGTGCCGAACCTGAGTGAAACTGGTCCTGCTTGACTGCCGTGGTGTCCGTTAGCCCTTCATCCCACACAACATTCTCTTTGACCACCGGAACCGGGGGGGGTTCCAGTGGCCACAACCCGACCATTCGTTCTCGGCATCATCTTTAATGACAAAACCCAGTCCATAAAACAAATGACAGTCCATGGTGTTATCGCCTCGTTCTGTCATGTGGAACGTGAAGTCAACCATCTTCACAGACTTGTACCAGACCGTTAACTCCAAAGTCCTAACCGTGCACAACCTTCCATCTCCATAACAATACAATGGTGCGGGGTTACTTGCAATCCTGTAGTGGGGGAAGAACCTCCTCATCGTGGGCCAGTTTAGCAACGACCCCTCCGTCCCCGTGTCAGGCACCAGCAGCACCTCCACGCCGTCCAATTCCACTGTGCAGTACGTGTACCCGCTTGTGCTGGGGAACACCGAACGGATGGTTGTCAGGGGCAGGCAGAGTGATTTCTCCCATGGGCTCTCTGATTCAGATACATGGCACAATCTAGCATAATGGTTCGAGTGTCCACATCTGCCACAATGTTTTCCCCTAACCGGGCAGACCTTCACCTTATTTTGGTGCATTGAGACCCACAACCCTTGCACAGGGATTTTCCTGGGGCAGACCTTCAGCTGGCAGCATTGGTTTCCATAACGTCATCATTCAAGCTATCCTCACTTTCCGAGTCCGCAACATTTATCACAGCGGTAGGCTCTGGCGGCCTCAGTGACTGGCGCTCGGTTAGCTCCGAAGCTAGCTTGACTGTTGCCTCCAGATGGAGAGCTAGCTCGACAGCTCTGGCTAATGTTAAGCCTAGCCCGCAATGTGCTCCGCAAGCTGGTCACGTACCATTTCATCTTCCAGCGGCCCAAAGCGGCACTCGCTAGCTAGCTGCCTCAAGTCGGCAACAAACTGGTGAATAGGCTCACCTACCCACTGATGTTGCTACCAAAAACAAATTCTCTGGACAGTCACGCTATCCGGGGTGTAGAAATGGTTGGCTAGCAGCTCCATGGCATCCTCGTGACGGGAAGTGCACATCACCACACTGCACTTCACAATAAAGTGCCGTTTCCCATATATCACTGACTGCACGGTTCGTCACATGCAAACAAGCACTGTAAATGTTTGCAGGGGTGCATCATAAAGGAGTATAAGTTTCCGATGGCCATGTTTTTTTTCTGTTCAACTTCACTGTGAAATGTGTTTTAGATAGCCGTTAATGATGATTTTGAGTCTTGCTAGATGAGGTAAAAACAAACAATCTTTTAGTATGAAAGACACACCTATAATGGTTACGATGCATACCAAAAGAGCACATTTCTCAAATGCAGTGATCCCTCGTTTGATTCCTGGCCAGAATGATCTTCCTTATATGTCTCTCCCCTGCTCCTCGCCCCATTTCAAGTTTCTCTCTTCACGGTCATGGTCAGCAGAAAGGGCAGGCAAAGAGGACCCAAATGCATGCAGGAAGTCATGATAAAAGGAGAAATAAACAAATAATGCACTGAAAAACTACAAAACTATGGTACATGGGTCAGAAACAAAACTACAAAAGAACACTGGTGTAATACAAACTAACAACAACACAGATACTAGCCAGGGCATGAGATACGGGACAGAGCCAGGAGACATGCAAGGACATTCACGGTGGACTAACACTCTACTTAACTGGGAAGGAACAGACTAGGGCTGCAACGATTACTCAAATAATTAGAATAATTCGATTACAAAAAATTCCCGATTCAAAATTTATGTCGACATGTCATTTAATGTAGCATGTCTATATGACCTTTTTCAGGTCACGCTACCCAAACAAAATGCAGATTTGTTTAACGGCGCCATGTCAGTGCAGCATAGTGACGGGCCTTCAATCAGGAAGAAAATTTTAAAAAACGACAAACGTATCTCAACTTTTTTTTTTGATTTTGATTTGATTTTGTATACTTTATTGATCCCCAGAGGGGAAATTGATGGCATCCACCTGGATGGATGAAGCAGCCACGGCACGGCGCTATCCCTTGACCATTCACACACACATCTAGGGCCACTTTAGAGTCTCCAATTAACCTAACCTGCATGTTTTTGGCCTGTGGGAGGAAACCGAAGAAATCCCGGAGTAAACCCACGCAGATACGAGGAGAACATACAAACTCCACACAGATCACTGTTGGTCAGGGGCTGGGATCGAACCAGGGATCCCATGGCCAAGGGTGAGTTGCTGTGCTGGTGCAGTGCTAACCACTGCGCCACCACACCACCCTCTGGAATCTGGAACTCTGGAATCATTTCAAGCTCAAATTGAAGGAAAACATTGTGCAGTGTGTACATGTTAAAGCTGAGTGGCAAGCTAGCATACTACAATGTTGGATGTTACAGTGTCTTGGCAGAAAGCATCCCACATCATGCACAGCCAGCTCACCCGAGACAAGGTACAAGATTGAGATTTTAAATTAAGCTGAATAGAATGTAGTCAGCTATGCTAATTATAAGATAAGATAAGATAAGATAAGCCTTTATTAGTCCCACAACGGGGAAATTCCAGGATTGCAACAGCACAGGGATAGCAACACTCAGAGCAACAATCAGAAGGCAAGAAAAAAAACAAGCAAGCAGCTAATATACATATGTACATATTACTATAAAATATATATATACACACACACACACACAGACACACAGTGCAGAGCATTGTAGCTGGATGGAATAAATATATGAATATATGAACACACAGTGCAGAGCACTGTAGCTAGATGGAATAAATATGTAAATATATAAACACCCACAGTACGGAGCATTGCAGCTAGGTGGAATAAATATGCAAGTATATAAACACACACAGTGCGGAGCAATGTAGCTAGATGGAATAATATGTAGATATATAAAAACACAGTGCGGAGCATTGTAGCTAGATGGAATAAATATATAGATATATAAATATAAACACACCCAGTGCTGAGCATTGTAGCTAGATGGAATAAATATATAGATATATAAATATAAACACACCCAGTGCACAGCATTGTAGCTAGATGGAATAAATATGTAAATATATAAACACACACAGTGCAGAGCACTGTTTTTATGCTTATATGACCAAAAAACATATAGCCACCGCTGTTAGCATCCGGATGCTAACGTGTCCGCTAGCGAATGCTAATGGCTAGCAAACGGAACTTTATGGGATAAGGACTTGTACTTATATAGCACTTTTCTAGTCTCAAAGACCACTCAAAGCGCTTCACTAGCACTAACCCTCTACTCTAAGAGCCTATAGGAGACCGATATCTAGGGACAATTTAGAACAACCAGTTAACTTAACATGCATGTCTTTGGATTGTGGGAGGAAACCAGAGCACTTGGAGTAAACCCACACAGCACAGGGAGAACATGCAAACTCCACACAGAAAGGTTCCTACCCCTGCCAGTCTGTGGATTTGAACCTGGAACCTTCTAGCTGTAAGGCAACAATGCTAACCACTGCACCACCGTGCTGCCCAACTTTATGTGTGTCACTCACCATTTAAAGTTATGTTCTATGCAATAAACATTGCTCCCCCCACCATGTCAGGTGGGGGGAGGAAGTTTTCTCTCTCCTCTACTGGTAAGATGTAGCCCAGTACAACCTGTCGCATTAAGGGAGGAGGTGTGTCCCCCTTGGGCTGGGCCCAAATGTGTGGCACGCAGGCCCACCGGCGCGTGGACACGCCCTGGTGCCACACAAAACAACCCCCAGCTATGGGCAAATAGCACCACTGCCTTGTGGTCGTCACGGGAGTGACAAAGGCTAAGGGAGACAACCCCTACAGAAAATCCGGAGTGGAGCCCCGAAGGCGGTTGGTCTTCGCGTAGCGGGACCTCCCGGCAACTCCTGTAGCCAAGTTGGTACCAAACTGTATCGGCTAGTTCCTTCCATTGGACACTACCAACAAGGCCGAGAAGGAGGATCTGTCAACTGGGCATCTCAGTTTCTCCACAACTTCGCCCTGGCCTGTGCCCTGGAGAGGTCACTCCAGTGCCGCCTTCTGCACGGGGAGACGCAGTTACTGGTTAAAAGTCCAGAGCAAATTGGCGTAAGCTCGGGCGCCTAGGGCTGTCTCCCGACGGTGGGAGGGATCGTCGTGTCCCACTGGCCAGCTACCGCCCGCCTTTAGCTGGGCAGCCCCCAGTCAGTAAGGTGCTGGCCCGTCACGGTCTGCTTACTTCAAAGGGTGCTTGAAGTGTAGGCCAAAAGCTGAATCACGGACTGTAATCACTGCACCAGCTAATATCAAGAAACCAAAGCCGCCAGCGCTGAGTCTGGCAACCTGGAACGTCAGAACAATGTGTCCTGGCCTCTCTGACGACCTCCAGCAAATCAACAATGCCAGGAAAACTGCTATCATCGACCGCGAGCTGAAGAGGCTTAATATTGACATTGCAGCACTGCAAGAGATGCGACTCCCGGGCAACGGCAGCTTGAAGGAGAAGAACTATACGTTTTTCTGGCAGGGACAGGAGCCTGACGAGCCTCGCCTGTATGGTGTTGGATTCGCTGTTCGAAACTCCCTTCTGTCCTCTATTGAACCGCCGTCTTCAGGCACTCCACGAGTCCTCTCTCTCCGTCTCATAACCTCCTCTGGACCAGCTAATATCCTTAGCGCCTATGCTCCGACGCTCTGCTCTTCAATTGAGATGAAAGATGCATTCTACGAGGCGCTCGAAACCAGGATCCAGCAGATCCCTGCCAAGGAGCACCTGTTTCTGCTTGGTGACTTTAACGCACGGATAGGGGCAGATCATGACTCCTGGCCCCGCTGCATTGGCCGCTTCGGCATCGGCAAGCTCAACGAGAACGGTCAACGCCTCCTTGAACTCTGCTCCTTTCATGACCTCTGTCTGACCAACACATTCTTCTCCACCAAGCCTCGTCACCGTGTGTCCTGGAGACATCCAAGGTCTCGCCACTGGCATCAGCTGGACTTTGTCATCACCAGGAGATCCCTGCTGAACCGAGTGCTGGTCACGCGCAGTTTCCACAGCGCTGACTGTGACACCGACCATTCCCTGGTCGCCACTAAGGTACGTCTCTGCCTCAGACGTGTCAACCGCTCCAAGCAGAAACCCCGACCCCGCATCAACACAGCTATGATTACAGTACCTAAACTGCGGGAACGCTATGCTAAAGTCGTAAATGAAGCCCTGGTGGACTGTCCCACTGACTGTGCTTCTGCAAGGTGGAACCATATCCATGAGGCTGTGTTTGAGACCGCCATAGGTACCTTTGGGAAAAAGGTGGGGAAGAGTGCAGATTGGTTTGAAGCTGGAGCCGCTGAGATGGAACCTGCAATCGCTGCCAAGCGTGCAGCCCTAATTGCCCACAAGAAGGAGCCCTCTGTGCAGACGCTTGCTACACTGCGCGCTGCGAGGAACAATGCACAAAAGATTGCAAGGCAATGTGCCAACGACTACTGGCTTAACCTCTGCCAGGACATTCAGCTTTCTGCAGATCACGGAAACATGCGCAAAATGTACAAAGGCATGAAGAAGGCTTTCGGTCCCAGTGTCATCAAGACCGCCCCACTTAAATCAGCTGCAGGAGATGTCATCAAGGATCGCGGTAAACAAATGGAGAGATGGGCTGAGCACTACCAAGAGCTCTACTCGAGAGTAACCACCGTCTCGAACACGGCCCTTGAGAACACCCCTCTACTGTCAGTCATGGATGAGCTTGACGCTCCACCCACCATCGAGGAGCTCAGCAAGGCGATAGACTCTATCTCAAACGGCAAGGCTCCGGGCAGTGACAACATCCCCCCTGAAATCGTCAAAACCGCAAAGGAGAGCTCGCTCTTGAAACACCTCCATGAGCTCCTGTTGCAGTGCTGGGAGGAAGGGGCTGTGCCCCAAGATATGCGTGATGTCAAAATCATCACTCTTTACAAGAACAAGGGGGAGCGGAGCGATTGTAACAACTATCGCGGTATCTCACTCCTAAGCATAGTTGGCAAAGCCTTTGCCCGTGTCGTCCTCAACAGACTACAACTACTTGCCGAACGTGTGTATCCAGAGGCGCAGTGTGGATTCAGAGCAACCAGGTCAACCATAGATATGGTCTTCTCTATGAGGCAGCTGCAAGAAAAGTGTCGGGAGCAGAGACGACCCCTCTTTTTGGCCTTTATTGATCTGACCAAGGCTTTTGACTTGGTCAGCAGGGATGGACTGTTTGCCCTCCTCCAACGAATTGGATGTCCCCCCAAGCTTTTGAGCATGATCAAGTCATTCCACCAGGACATGAACAGCATTGTCCAGTTTGATAGATTATCCTCAGACCCTTTCCCGATCAAGAACGGTGTGAAGCAGGGTTGTGTTCTGGCTCCTACCCTATTTGGCATCTTTTTCTCCCTGCTTCTGTGCTACGCCTTCCGGGGCTCTGAAGACGGTGTCTTTCTCCACACCAGGAGCGACGGAGGCCTCTTCAACATGGCACGCCTCAGATCAAAGACCAAGGTGCGAAGTGTTCTAATCAGGGAGCTGCTCTTTGCTGATGATGCTGGTCTTGTTGCCCACACCGTGGAAGCGCTCCAGCGTCTCATCAACTGCTTTGCTCGTGCCTGCTCTGAGTTTGGCCTCACCATCAGCCTTAAAAAGACCGAGGTCATGGGCCAGGATGTCAGCAGTGCTCCCAATATCAATATCGGCGACCACACACTTGCGGTGGTGGACAAGTTCACCTACCTCGGGTCGATCATCTCCAGCAATCTCTCC
Source organism: Pholidichthys leucotaenia (assembly GCA_020510985.1). Classification (NCBI taxonomy): domain Eukaryota; kingdom Metazoa; phylum Chordata; class Actinopteri; order Cichliformes; family Pholidichthyidae; genus Pholidichthys; species Pholidichthys leucotaenia. The sequence continues at coordinate 73,700,063 of CM035839.1, read as the reverse complement.
CTAGACGCCGAACTGAACGCCCGTATCGGCAAGGCATCGACGGTGATGGCCCGTCTGGCGAAGCGAGTCTGGGACAACTCTATGCTAACCATCAACACCAAGATAAGAGTCTACATGGCCTGTGTACTGAGTACTCTCCTATACGGCAGTGAAGCTTGGACCCTCTACTCCTGCCAGGAACGCCGACTGAACGCCTTCCACCAGCGCTGCCTTCGCAGACTACTGCACATCACTTGGCAGGACCGTGTCTCCAACATCGACGTCCTGGCCAGAGCAGATGTGCCCAGTATGTTTGCCATCCTGACAAAGAGACGCTTGCGATGGCTTGGCCACGTCAACCGAATGGAGGATGGCCGCATCCCCAAAGACTTACTGTATGGGGAGCTGGCTACTGGAACTAGATCAAAGGGACGCCCAACTCTCAGATTCAAGGATGTTTGCAAGCGTGACCTCAAGGCTGGAGGCTTTAACCCCTCCGACCTGGAGTCAGCCGCCTCCGTCCGCTCCAACTGGCGGACCATCACCCAGGATGTCATCCGAACAGCAGAGGAAAGAAGAGACACTCGCTGGGGGGAGAAGAGACTCCGCAGACAGAGGAGACTGTCGAGACCCCCACTACACTGTGAAGAATTCATCTGCAACGGCTGCGGCAGGACCTGCAGATCCCGTATCGGCCTCTACAGCCACACCCGATGGTGCAGCTCCCTGAATGATGACCCAAGGCACAAAACCCCCCCATGATCTTTCGAGATCGATGGAGCCAATGAATGAATGAATGAATGGAAGTATCAGATTATGCGAGTAATCTTCGATTAGAGTGGGCGATTACCCGAGCCATAAAATAGTCGTTAGCTGCAGACCTAAAACAGACTGGAGAGAATTTAAAGGGATGGAGACAATCAGGCAGGTGATGGACAAAAAGAAAAACAAGGGGGGAGCAGGGAGGAAAAATTATCAAGGAGGGAATAATTACACAACAGGAAACAAAGCAGGCATAGGGCATGCAGGGAATTAAAACTTAATATAAGAATGGAGCAGAAGGTAAGAATAAAGCACCAATTACACAATCCAAGGAGTAAACTCAGATTAAATGAAACTAAAGCGAGGAAGAACAGAGTGCAAACTACATCAGAAATAAACCCAGAAGTAAAATATAAAGATCACACTGAATAAAACAGAAACAAGGGAAATGACCCAGATAAGAAATTAAACATGAATTAAATCAGTAAGTTAGAAACAAATAAACAAGACCTAAATAGAAAGCATTTCCAAAATAAAACTAGAATCAAGTTAAACATAATGAAATCATCAGAATAAAAGTCCAAAACAACAGAATTCTAATACTCAAAGTTAGCAAAAGTGCCCCCCCAAAAAAATCTTTTTTTTTTTTTTTTAAAATGCACCTTTTCTGCAACCTGCTGGGATAAATCGAACAAAATTACAGGCTTGTAACTAAAAACTTGGCAAAAAAAAATCTAACAGTTGTTTCAAAATATGTTGATTTTCATGACTTGATTGTCAACAAATTCAGCCGTGAACAAAACATTAACAGTAAAATATTAGTATTCAGGCTTGGGAGGTTTGGGGTGGTTACCAATGGTATTTCAAACCATTACCTGAATAAAAAAGAGAAAAGATTTGTATAAAAAAAAGTAACATTTCAGAAAATCACTCTGTAATCGTCTCTAATCAGGCAAGTCTCTGGGTGGGTAAAAGACAGTGATAAAAGTGGAATTTCAAAATTCAATATTTATGTTAAATATATTAAAATTAAATTAAATTAAAATTAAATTAAATCACCCTTATTGTCATTCAACTGTACAACCAATCATGTACAGCAGAACGAGATTGTGTTTTACCTATCTACAGTGTAAATCACACACACCCCAAGTGCAGAATCAGAGGGCCGCTGCCATGCAAGGCGCCGCCACAGAGTTCCCTCCTCCATTCCATTTATTGCTGAGCACCAAGCTGGATGGCAGGAAGTTCCACTTTTATATGGTCTTTGGCCATATTACTGGCCATATTACTTATTACTGATGCTACATGAATTTTTAGTTTTAAATATCATGTTTATCACCAGTATTTGTGTTTTCTGACACTTTAGTTGGGGTTGCAGGTTGTATTACTAGAATATGGTTCTCTGAAACAAAAACAAAAAAAAAATGGAATCAATTCAAAACGAAGTACATTAACACTCAGACTGGGAATTGATTAAAATTTTTAACTAATTAACTGTGCATTTAATGAATTGTGATTAATCACTGAAATTACATTTTCAAAGTAATTTTCAATTGCATTTTTTTCATACAATATACCTGTGACCCTTATATAGTCAACAAAAATGCTGCTAGAACAACATCAAGCACTTGACAGTCATGGATGTGCATTCAATTTAAAAATTATTTTCTCACAGCAAAACTACCACTTTTAATATAGTTGTCACATTTCCTGTTTTATTTTAAAACTGTCCAAGACAAAGTCAGTCCTTCTACTTAAGGCAACTTTCCTAATTAGCTCAACCCTTAATAGTACAAATGGAGCAATCCTTAGTTGATTTCCAGAGCTCCTGAGCTCATCAGGAGACCTTAGTAGTGAGCTAGAAGCTTGTATTCATTTTACTGTATATTGGAGTGTGTTTTTTTCTCCTTTCACTCTGACAGAAACGCTCCCTCTTCTAATACTTTTGAGCAAGTAGCCATAATCAATAACGCTACGTCCGGTGCCTGTTTTAAGTGGGGTTTGTATGCACATAATGAGGTCACTCTGAGTACCGGAGGATCAGTTCAGTTTGGTGCAAATTTAAATGCTGAAAGACAAGACCTGCTCTTGCTTTAAGCTGAGCCAGCTGCTGACACAATCCAGTCACCACTGCCAACACCACCTCAGGGAGAGGAGAAACTATTTTTTAATGTGAGACATTGTCTCACATTAGTCAAAAAAGTTACACATTACTATTCCCAGCTCTAATTAATATGATCAAAACTTACCTTTGCAATTATGTAAGTTGGACATGTCATATTATAAATAAACTAATACATTAATATTTAAAAGGAATAAAGTCATCAACCCAATACCTATAGCAAAAAAATTGTTAACTTATTGTACAGACTAACTTTTTTGGATTAAGGTAACGTAGAAATAACTGTTAAGGAGACAGAGGTGTAAAAATACATCATTATAGATAAATATACTTCATGTCACCAGAACTATTGCATTCTGTCACTGGGAGCGCAGTATTCATCTGTTTGTCAGTTTACTCAATCTCAAAAAGTAATTCCTGCATCTGCTGTTCACCTATCTGACTATCCTTCACTGGGACATACTTCCTGCAGCCACACCACAAAGAAACACTAATGCTGAGGTCAAAGGTCATCCACATAGTCTATTCATCAGAAACCCATCAGAGGGGGCAGGAATTATCCCACGGGACCTGACCAATGTTAGAAATTCTGAAAGAAAAAATTGCACAATACTTCTGCACACCAGTGTTTGACAGATGTGTGACAGTATCTTTAAGACTAACAAAATGCCACTCTGGGTTAATGTTTTCTTTTATTTTAATCTGTGAAACCTGTAATAGCCTAAAAATAACATCAGCTTTAACAGCATTCCTGTTAAGACTTTCTAATAAGAGCGTTCACAGTCATTCAACCATTTTGACAGAATAAGTAGATTTCAGTGAGGTTAAGTGGGAGCAGACAGATCCATACAGCGATCCCACATCAATTCTGAACAGATGGAAAGTTATTAGCGAGGTTGAATGGGGATTGAAAGGAGATTGTGGGACTGCAGGGCAATTGCTCAGCTTTGCTTTCTCATTTACAAGAAATACACACATTTAACGTTTTGATTTTTTTTTTTCCTTTTTAAAAAGGGAGTTGGAAGCACAGTAAGGTAGCGTTCATTCCTCCTCTTAAATCACTGTCTTTTGTTCTGGAGTCAAAAAAATAGAACCTTGCTGAAATTCAAAGGGATTCTAAAGGATATTCTCCTTGAGGACACAGCTTCAAATATTGTCTCAACCCAGCATGGTTTTATGTCCAGAAGATCAACTGTTACTGCTCTGATCCACCTTCTTCAATGCTGGCATGAAGCACTCAACAGCAGTCCCCGGATGTTCATGCTGTGTTTGTTGACTTTTCTCATGCCTTTGACAGTTAACCACTATCAGCTGCTTAACTCCCTGGCCAACATGCATGTCAGATGCTCCCTTTGGCTTATTGTGAGGAGTTATTTGAGTGACAGAGAGCAAAGGGTGCAGTGGGGAACCTGTATGTCCTCTTCTTGTCCAGTCTCAGCTGGTGTCCCCCAGGGTGGGATATTACCACCATTACTTTTTTGTGATCTGTATTAACAGCCTGGACTCATGTCTTCCTTCCTATGCTTTTCCTGTGAAATATATTGGTGATCTAACACTCACTGAGCTACTGATGGAGTTTTTACCTGACCTGACTCAGAAAGCCTTGGACTCTTGTGTCTGCATGGGGACAGAACTTCTCTCCGACTATAAATGGAGCTAAGACCATGGATATGGTTATTAGTGCAAGAAGACAGACACATTCCCTCTCCTTTACTGCCGATGGTCGCTGGTCAGCATCAGTAGAGTCTCCACATTCAAGCTGCTTGGAGTTCAGATCTCATCCGATTTGTCATGGGATGCTCATGTCAACTATATGCTCTCTAAAACAAGACTCAGGATTCGCTACCTTTGTGTGGCTAAAAGAGCTGGCCTCCCGCCTGATGTCTTAAAACAGATCTGACCTTCATTCGTCCGGTTCTGGAATATGCCAGTACAGTTTGGGGAGATCTGACAAAAGGTCTCTCTGAAGAGTGAGAGAGGGTACAGAAGCGGTGCTGTAGAATAACTGGCATCCCACAATCCTCTTTTCCCACCTTAAGTGAGCGGTGAGATGAGGCTACTCTAAGTACCTCATGGTTTTTATTGTACGTTTGTCTTAATTCAGGATCCATGGTTTCAACAAGGTGTGTTGCTATGCTGTGTTTTCCTGCTATGACAAACTTCTAATAAAACCAATTTTGAAAAATTTTTTTAGAAGATGTGCACCAGACATACACTACATGGACAAGTCTTAATAGGTGAATTTTGTTTCATTCCAGGAAAATTTTAATGCTCAGCTTACCAAGACATTTTGGACAGTTGTGGGAACAGTTTCAGGAAGGACTGAGCTCACAAATGCTCTTCTGAATGAATGGACAAGTCTTATAGAAAGCATTCCTTGAAGACTGGAAAGTGGGAGCCAACTCCATATTGACACCTACATATTTAGAATGAGATGTCATATAACTAATGTGTATTTGGCTCAAGACTTTTGTCCACATAGCGTTACGTGTAGTTTAGTGTCAGTTTCCCTCTGCTGCAGCACTTCTGGACACAACAGCATCTGCATCCTTGCATAATCAGAAATTAAATCTATCTTCAGATATGAGATGTACCTTGACCATACACAGGCTTTAATTGTGTCAGAACTGTCCCAGCAATATTCAGAGTGTGTCTGTCGAGGGCCACTGACATTGGACAAAAACCTTGCATGAATACACCTTAGTGGCAGCAGGAATTAAAGTCTGTGCTTGTGTTTGTTCATTCTAAAAATAATATTTGGAACAGCTGAAACTGACATAATGCATGTATTTCCAGCTCTCCCTCTTTTGTCATTTCTCTGAGATTTTTGTCTTGATGGTGACAAATATTGGCAAAATATTAGGAGTTTACAAGTCCAAATAAAGCATTACTGGAGACAGTGGTATGTATGATGAAGCATAATAAACTACAATAAAATAAAACTAAAACAATGTCTACGAATGAAATGTGTGATGAAGGGTTGGTAGATATTCTGGCTGTGAAAAGGGGGTATGTAGTGAGGATGGACAGCAGACTCTCGGCAGATCAACCTCAAAGTCAATCAGAAACCTCAACTGTCACCACTTAGACCAACTAACATTAGTAGCCTAACTATCCTTCTAAAATAATCACATAATAGGCCAGAATGGCACGAGATGGTATATAATCAACTGATTAATTAACACGCTGCTCTAGTACACCGACTACATTTTGGAAAAAAGGAGAAATCGCACTTCGCGGTAATTTGTGTCACTTAGCCTGCCATGCTAACGGTCCCGGTAACTGTGACATGGTGAGAAAAAAAATGAACAAAATAAGTCAGAATGACATGCGGTATATTATCAGTGGTGGACTACTGAATGAGCTGGGGCCACGACTGTCTAGTGTGGTGACTAGAATTTACAGAGAATCACTCTATAAGACATGGTCGGGCTAAGCTAGCTGCACTTTAGCCATGTGAGCTCTGAGGCTTAGTCAAAATGCAGTGATTTATTAGTGTGATACCGACAGTGAAGAAATATTTACAGAGTGGGATTGGCGGGGGCGGGCGGGCGGGGGGGGGGGGGGGGGGTTGTACACGCGCGATTCCTTTGCAGTCTGGACGCGAGTAGTGTGGGCCTCCTCTCTGACTGCATTTAACTGCTGCACAAGGCTACTGTGAGACTCATGGTAGCACGTCCCGCTGCTTGTTGAGGACAGTAACTGCAGAGCCACATCAGAGTCTCCAAAATACCAGAACAGTCTCCGATAACACCAGAAAAAGTTGCTAGATTTGTCGCTAGTTGCTTTGGACAAAAAAAAAAAATAAATAAATAAAAAATTCGCTAAGAGAATTTGAAAAGTCACCAGATTTAGAGAAAAAGTCGCCAAGCTGGTGACACTGTGGAAAACTCCTTCGGGGAGAGGGTGTGCCATACCTGGGAAGTCATAACTTGATAACTTCAGGGAAGCGATCAGCAAATCCAAAAGAGGCTCTTCAGGCAGACTTGTAGTCCTAGTTTCTGTAGCAGAGAAGACTTCCTGTACAGGTGGACTTTGGCCAGCTTGACTTTCGAGACTATATTATGGTGCAAAAATTCTACATAATGCACTAAAACAAAGGGGAAACCCCGAAAAGCATGAAAGGGGCTCTTTAAGTCAGCTTTTTTTTTTTTTTTTCCCTTTTGGCTGCTTTCCTGCAAACATTTGGTTTGAACGGCAGGTTGGGGAAGCAATGCCCTTTTCCCCCCTATAAATATGATATCATTTTAATGTCAGTGAAAACCAAAGATAGAAATATCAGCCAAAAACGAGCTTTTGCAGCATTCTAAAAACTTGGCTTTTGACTGTACTAAAAATCTGATCTAATCACTATGAGGAACCACCATTTTATAGCATTTTAAAAATAATAAAAGGTGCCTTTTAATCAGCAAACAGATATATGAATTCTACTAAAAAGCAATTTGAATATAGTATACCAAATATAACTGAGTGAAAACAGCATCCCCCTTTACACCTTAAATTGAACAAATATATTCTCTGTAGAGAGGAAAAGAGTGCTGCATTTCTCAGATGTGCCGTTAATCTTCCTTTGTTGTCTCACTTTTATTTGCCGGTGAGTAACCCAATTTTTCCACTGGGATATTTAAAGACGCTAAAGAGCTGCATTTGCATTTTATGAGTTTAACAAACTATTTAATAAAGATCACCTAAAATCTGAGCAAATTATTTAACTTCTTATAAGCAATGCATCATACCCCGGTTTATTTACTAAGCAACAGAGGAGGAAATGGCCAATAAGGAGCTGGGTTGACAACAACAACAAAAAAGGTTTAACATCTTTTTTTATTCTTTCTCATAACTGTCTCCCAACATAAATCCAATAGTTTTTCCTTACCGGGCATTTTCCAGGCTTTACTTAATGTTTGCTTCAGCTCAGCGGTCATGGTCGTGCCGGAGAGAAACGAGGCTGTCATGTTGGGGAAGTTAAGCTGCATGCCAACCTTTTCTAACTTTGATGACTTCATGTTGGCCATTTTTAATGCATGAGTCAGGTGACGGAGGCCGAAGGTAGGGAGGCGAAGGACGGAGGAAATGAGCTGAAATGTGAAGGCTTAGCCAATTTTCTGGCCGTTTGGAGAAGTTTTCACCAAGTCTCCTTCCAGTTTTTCTTCATTACCAGCTGACCTCTGCTTCTGCCTTCCCTTCCTTCTCTTTTGCACTCTTATAAAAAAGGGACACGGTACGAGTATCTTGACCCTCTACTTTCTCTCTCTCCAGCTTACATCACCCTCTCATTCCCATTCCTTACTCTCATCCCTTTACACCACCATCGCACGCGTGTCTGAAATCATCCTCAGCTTTTACTTTTCATATTTTATGCGTTCAGCCCTGATGCGTGGTGACTACCAAACGGAGCAACCCGGAGTATTCTGTTACACTTCTCTTCTTCCGCAATGCCATTTTTCTTCCTCCTCACAATCATTTTAATTCCTTTCCACATCCATAATGTCGTCTGTCCCCCCCCCCCCCACCATTGCTCTCATCCCTCATTCATCCCTTCCCTACTTCCTCATTCTGCCTAGGTGAAGGAAGGCAGGAGGAGGATGAATAGTGAGTGCTTGGCCTCCCTCCAGCTCACATTTTCAATATCCGAGGGACACTTTAATGGTGCTTTTGCAAGCAAACACACACGGAGACGTTTGTATGTCTATGTGTGTGTGTGTGTGGGGGGGGGTGCACAATTATATTAGTGTGCAAACACTTCCCAGTCTTGGGGTGTGCACTTGGGCCCTTTGTCCACTTGTTGTACGGCCGGCCGGCCAGCCAGCTGAATAAATACATCAGATGCTTGGCTCTAAAAGAACACATTTGTCTTTCTCCCGGGAGGATGTGAATTATTTAAAATGAAAGCTGGGGGGGTTTGAGAAATGACTATCAGTAGCGGGTGACGTGGCTGGAAAGAAGAAGGATGGAGAGGGACAGCGAGAGGGGAGACCAGATGGGCAAGGGTGGCACACGGCCAAGAAGAGCTGGTTAAAAGAAAGGAGGTAGAAAATGCAAGATAAAAGGAGAACAGGAAGCCGGGACAAATTTACACAGGGGCTTCATATGTTTTGGAGTCGAGCGCGACACGGCAGGCTAAGGTGAAATCAATACGGAGGAAAATATGACGAGGCTGAGACAAAACGGGGCCGACACGAGCACAAGTGACAACCGACTGGTGCAACAGAGAGAGAGAGAGTGATTTCAGAAACATATGATTGGATGCCGGCGCCAAAATCTGAGCACACACTCGCGCACTGCTCACACACATCAGATAAATCCCTGAGCTTCTCCAGCAGATTTCAGTCTGTTAACCTGCCTCACCCCATCTCACCCTGCCACATGGTCCCCACCGGGAAAGGGAGGGGGGCAACTGGCATGTCACGGGAAAATGTGGAAAAGAGAGAGAGGAAGATGCAGTATGAAAATGGGAGGTGGGGGGAAAGAGAAAATCAGAAGGTAGGATGGGTGGGGGGAGGCAAACAGAGTTAGAGGAAGTCATGAAGCACCACAGAGACCAGTGGGATACAAATTAAGTACACACTTCTTCAGCAGTGCGGGCGGGGTGGGGGGGTGCATGGGGGGGTAAATAGCAAAGTGAAATAAAGGAGCGAGCGAGGGGAAGGGGAGGGAACCACATAGAGGAGAGGAGAGCAATGGGAAGGAATAGCAGGGTGGCGAATATGATGGAGCAGAACTGTAGAGCAGCAAAAACCCCCCACAAAGATAATAAAAGAATGTGCTGAAGGCATGTACCAAACTCAGTAATTATATAGAAAGAGCAGCATACCTTAATTAGAACAGGATGGAGCTCATGAGTGTGACAGAAACGCACATATTAAAAAAAAAAAAAAAAAAGTATAATTACACATGCACATGAAACAGCATTTGTGAGGTGATACGTTATGTTATTTATCCCCCAGTGGCGGCTTTTCGTAATGACATTGAAGAGCATGTGTGTGCGCTCATCACGTCACTGTAAGGGTGCCGTAAATGTGTAAATGAATGCGGGGTCAAGATGTATAGGAGTAACTGCTGTGCACATGCAAACCGCTGCATGAAAAGTGTTGCTTCCATCATGAAGCACCACCTAAGACCTCCTCTGGAAGTTCAGATTCGTCCCCGTTACATGCACCACAGCAAGCATCGGAATTGTTGGAATTTGGTGTAGAATCTGGATTTGAGGCAGCCGAGAAGCTTGGAAGTTTACCTGCTGGCTCCAGTGTGGAAAGGGGGAAGGCCGTGTTAAACAATATCTGCAGTCTCTGTTTTTACTTGGTCTCTCTCTCTTTTTCTGTTTAAAATTCTCACACCTTTCTCTCAAATGAGGATGCTGAATGAGAAGATGCAACATTCACATTTTTACTCTTCACCAGTAGAAACTTGTCAAGAGTCCTGCCATGTTCTGAGGAAAAATACACATTATTTTTGTCATTCTCGTGATTTTTCTCATTTCACTTAAGTATTCTGTAGCTCATTCTCTGCTTCAGATAATCCATAGTAACATACTTAAAGCTGCTTCATACTGATGCAATGCAAAAATGCAGTGCCCCAGTGCAGAAAACCGTCCTGTGACCCCCCCCCCCCCCCCCCCACATATCAGCTATTCACAACAGTCCAGCATGGAGTTTCCAGCATGCGAAGTTCCATTCATCCCACTTTGGCGGCTTTCTGTTAAACGTTGAGTACTTTGAAGACTTCTTGAGCATGCTAGCTTCTTGGTTCATCTACACAACAAGGCACAATAGGTTCCCTATGAATGCTAGATATTAAACTTACGCTAGCTGTTGGGGCTACAGCCATTGTTGCTAATTAGATTAGATTAGATTAGATTCAACTTTATTGTCATTACACATGTATGAATACAAGGTAACGAAACACAGTTTAGCATCCAATCAGAAGTGCAAAGGACAGCAGTGCAGTATATACGGTAATTAACAGTATGTGCAATTTAAGCAAATATATGCAAATATATGCAGCAGTGCAGAAAGTTAAAAGTACTGTTATGTGCAAATAATGTGCAATAAGTTAGATGTAGTTATGTAGTTATGCAGTTATGTACAGGTGAGGATGGTAAAAGATGATTGCAAGAGAGTCAGCGGGGAACTAAGTTCAATAACGTGACAGCTGTTGGAAAGAAACTGTTCCTAAACCTGCTGGTTCTAGTCCGAAGGCTGGAACAGTCCATGAGCAGGATGGTTGGAGTCCCTAAGAATGCTGCGTGCCCGGCGCAGACATCTTTTCCTGTAGACGTCCTCTATAGCTGGAAGTGGAGTCCCTGTGATGCGTTGGGCGGTTTTCACCACCCGCTGCAGCGCCTTGCGGTCAGCTACAGAGCAGCTCCCATACCAGAGTGTGATACAGTTGGTCAGGGTGCTCTCTATCACGCAGCGGTAGAAGTTGCCCAGGATGTCAGTTGACAGATTGTTCTTCTTCAATGTCCTCAAGAAGAAGAGGCGCTGATGGGCCTTCTTGATCAGGCTGGTGGTGTTAACTGACCAGGACAGGTCCTCCGAGATGTGGGTCCCCAGGAATTTGAAGCTGGGGACACGTTCAACAGCTATGCCATTGATATGCTAATGTTAGCTTCTTCCCGTATTAACTAGTGGTGTTGGTGTTATTGCGTTAATCATCTGTTAATGTGTTGGCCCCGTTAATGGTAACAAATTTTATGATCGCGGTTAACAGCAGTTCACAGCAGAAAGTGCAAACAGTACCTTTTGGCCTAGCGGCTCTCCATACCAAAGCCGCTCTGGCCACAGATGCTGTGTGCGCCATGCAGACATTGCTACATCAAACAAGCTGGATTACAGCCATGGATATCCTCCAAAGTGCTGTCATGTTTAAGTTTACAACATTATCTGTCGGAGCTCTTACCTGGATAATTGTTAAAGCTTCCTCCAAACCTTTGCCTGGATGTTGTACTGTTCTTCTTCTGTGGAAGCTAGCTAGCTAGTAGCTACATGCTAGGTTGTAGCTGACCTCCAGCAGCTGACATGGACAGAAATTAGCCTGTTTTCATCCTTATAGCTTTGGGTCCAACTGTTGGTGAGTACCAGTCTAAAAAAAATTCTCAGGTTTTGTTTGTAATGTCCATTCACTCCCCCGCCGTTTTTGCAGTATGGTGGGGTGTAATCACGGGCGAGATAGTTGTTTATGTTTGTAATTTCTCTGCTAAAAGGGAAATTGTGTCTGTTGTGACACATGGGGTCCATGGTTTTGTGTTGAGCTGCTTAAAAGTTGTGGATGTTTGCTATGGGAGAAAGAACAAGCTCCATTTGCGGCTGCTGGCTGGTTGGCTGCTGAGTTGTGTTGCAGTGACGTTAATGAGGAATGGCATTCCGTTGTTTGTACATACAGTCTACTTTTAGGAATTTTCTGGAAAATATTCTGGATAGTTTTTGTCATTTTGGATATGTTGAGAACTTTAATAAACCTGCAGGTGAAGACAGCAAACATATTTGTCCACTCCCATGTTCATAACGGTATGACAAACTTGAAAAATTACTGACTTCCATACAGATGAAAAACATGTGATTCACGTGTTATTAATCGCGATTAACTCAAAATTCCAAAAGATACAATCGCGATTAAAAATTTTAATCGTCCAACACCACTAGTATGAACATACGTTTCTAAGCAAACATCAGCTACATGCCATCATTCTAGTGCAGCTTCTATTCCATCTTAAGCTATACGTTGTTTCTGAGTAGGTTATTAAAGTGCTTGTTGGTGCTTAATGTAGAAAAGTTTATGCTTGGTCCTGGAGATAATATCACCTTACTGGTGGATGTCACTTCCAGGTTCGTTTTGGTCCAATGTATAATTCCAGAGCAAAAGTCTGCTGAGATCAAGGTCAGAGCAGATTTTTTTCCACCCGCATCAATGTGTGGTATGCATATGTTAATAATAATAATAATTCACTGAACCTGTAACAATGTAAGTTAATATCAGCCAGACAAGAATTTAACAATTACCTTTCTATTAAATATCTGGAAAAAAAAATGCTGGCAACCAAAAGCTTTACTGTAAAGAAACCTGGCATTGCTTGGGGTCAGCTGTACCAGTTACAGCACTTGAGCTAATAATCCTCTCCTCTTCTGCACAACACTATCTGCTTACACCATTATCAGTAGCTACTCACTGGCTATTCAATATTATTGAGCTGCACCGAGACACTTAGAGCATTTGCACTCACTCAGTTAAACAATTACATCCAGGAGTAAATAAGACACAGTTACAGGACACACACAAGTGCTACACCCGGATAAATCGGCTGGACGCCATTATTACACTGTACAGAAATTCTCTCACTTGCAGTCACCACACTATGTTTCAAAGTAGTCACCCATGCATGCCCTTCAAGCACATGTAAATCAATGTCATTGTGACAAACAAACTGACTCAATCTTCCAACACATAACCACTTAATCCATCCATTTATATCACACACACAGACTCGTGTGTCAAATGCCTTTTCACCCAAAACAGAATTAAATCAAATCCAGTGCTTGTGTGCGTGTGTGGTTGCAGATAACACGGCATAATACTGATTGTGTGTGTCCCTGCTATATGTGCGTATGAGCAGTCCCAGCGCAATTCCTCAGTTTAGTGGAGCATTACCGCTGATCAATAGCTCTGGTGCAGTGGGAGATGTCTGAGCTTCGGCTGCATATTCATACCATTAGACCGTTACAGCTGGAGTGAGCAAGGAGGCACTACAGGGAATGTGTGTGCATGCATGGGAATGTGTGTGCGTGTGTGTGTGTGTGTGTGTATATCAGCAGGCCACTCTCATGGATAATGACATCTTCTATCACCTAGCGGACCACACAGTGACGCGCTAAACTGCGCCTAGGGAAGGGTGGGCACCAAAAGAAGCAGGGTGACATCTCTCTTTCTCTCTCTGGACTTCCTGACTTTGCTGGTGCCATCACCGTGCTTCGCCATCCTTGTCGACTTGCTCTTTTGGCAGCGTGCCTGGAGTATCCTATTCTCCCTTTACTTCTCCTTCTCCTTCAAAATGTTACATTTTATTAGACTCCTGTCACACCCTTGTCTCTTCATCCTCGTCTTCTCTGGGTTTCCTGACTACGCATTTTGAATATCATTTCTGACGCCCTCTTTTAAGATTTCCCATTGATTTGTGTTAGAAGTCAGCATTTACTCCCCACAGACAAGGCTTTAATGCTGAAAAACGCTCCGTCTGGAATTACAAGAAAACATGGCAAGCAACACATACTCCATTTGCACAAAACAACTACCAACATCATTAAACAAGTCTCTTCTCCAACTGTCAAACGCTAACTGTACAATCAGAAATTCTGCAACATAGCCAAAGTTCTGCATTGGTTGTAATCACTGACTTCAGGATTAATGTTTCTTCCATTCACAGTCACGTCAAATACCTCTGAATAGCCATGTGTGTTCTTGGCAGAGGTTTCCACCTTTTAAGACAAACAGCTCAAACTTCTTTACACATTAAATCTTTCAGCTTCTCACAGAAGACAACCGGCACAAGTTCTTGTCCTCCCATAGATTCAAAAAACTAATGCAACGGCACCACATTTCACAATTTAAAAAGCGTGAAAACTAAGTATGGAGGTGGGTGGGTCATGGTGGATTTTCCTAAAATTGGTGCTTCTTCTTGCTCATTTGAACATGTGCACTTTCAAATCTTCTTGCTTATCTCTTTCTTTTACTCATTAAAATATCAGTTGTAGGCACTCAAAACTACAGCAATAGGTACGGTGTGCTACTAAACTTCCCGATTTAAGATGAAAGAAAAGGTTAGGGTTAAGGGAGAGTGAGGAACTGTTTTCAACAGTTTACACCTCTCACCTTCCACCATCTCACTACATGTAGTTATACTCACAACCACTTGGGGTCAGTGTTCTGTTTTCAATCATGTAACTACAGTGGTGTGAAAAAGTGTTTGCCCCCTTCCTGATTTCTCATTTTTTGTATGTTTGTCACATTTAAATGTTTCAGATCATCAAACAAATTGAAACAGACAAAGATAACACAAGTAAACACAAAATGAGGTTTTTAAAAGAAAGTGTTTATTATTAAGGGTAAAAAAAATCCAAACCTACATGACCCTGTGTGAAAAAGTGATTGCCTGCCTCCCCCCCTCCCGCTAAAACATAAATTAACTATGGTTTATCACATCTTTGGAAAGCTGAGTTCAATTTCTCTAGCCACACCCAGGCCTAATTAAGGTGTGTGTCCCATTACATCTGGCGTACAAGTAGCACAGCATTTCAGAAAAGGACCATCATACAAACAGTAAAATATGGTGGTGGTAGTGTGATGGTCTGGGGCTGTTTTGCTGCTTCAGGACCTGGAAGACTTGCTGTGGTAAATGGAACCATGAATTCTGCTGTCTACCAAAAAATCATGAAGGAGAATGTCCAGCCATCTGTTCATGACCTCAAGCTGAAGCAGACTTGGGTTCTGCAGCAGGACAATGATCCAAAACACACCAGCAAGTGCACCTCTGAATGGCTTAAGAAAAACAAAATGAAGACTTCGGAGTGGCCTAATCAAAGTCCTGACCTGAATCCGATTGAGATGCTGTGGCATGACCTTAAAAAGGCGGTTCATGCTCGAAAACCCTCCAATGTGGCTGAATTACAACAATTCTGCAAGGATGAATGGGCCAAAATTCCTCCACAGCGCTGTAAAAAACTCATTGCCAGTTAATGCAAACACTTGATTGCAGTTGTTGCTGCTAAGGGTGGCCCAACCAGTTATTAGGTTTAGGGGGCAATGACTTTTTCACACAGGGCCATGTAGGTTTGGATTTTTTTCCCTTAATAATAAACACCTTCATTTAAAAACTGCATTTTGTGTTTACTTGTGTTATCTTTGTCTAATATTTAAACTTGTTTGATGATCTGAAACATTTAAGTGTGACAAACATACCAAAAAATGAGAAATCGGGAAGTGGGCAAACACTTTTTCACACCACTGTATATCGTGAGGAATACCTTCTGGTAAAATGCTTTAATTGCTGCTTTATGTTGAAGGTCAAAGTCCATTAGTTCAAATGTCTGAAATTACCCACCTAAGCATTACTGATATTCTAATCTAGCTGGATATAACATTTATTACTTTATTGGTTTTGTGGGGGGGCGGCACGGTGGCGCAGTGGTTAGCACTGCGGCAGCACAGCAACTCACCCTTGGCCGGGGCATCCTGGGTTCGATCCCAGCCCCCGACCAACAGTGATCTGTGTGGAGTTTGCATGTTCTCCCCGTGTCTGCGTGGGTTTACTCCGGGATTTCTCCGGTTTCCTCCCACATGCCAAAAACATGCAAGTTAGGTTAACTGGCATCAAAAACTGGGGATTCTAAATTGTCCTTAGGTATGACTGTGAGAGTGAATGGTTGGCTGTCTCTGTGTTGGCCCTGCGATGGACTGGCGATCTGTCCAGGGTGTACCCTGCCTCTCGCCCAAAGATGCTGGGATAGGCTCCACCCCCCCGCGACCCGAAAAGGATTAAGTGGAAGAAGATGAATGAATGAATGGTTTTGTGGGGTTTTTTGCCTTGCAGTTTGTTTCCATTTCATTCTTTAGTCAAGCAAAAAAAAACAAAAAACAAACAAAAACAATGCACTTATCCATAGAGGTTACTTTAAAGGTTCTGTTCACTAAAAACTTATGTTTTTGTAGGTTTTAACCTTTTGAAATGTGTCTATTGCTCATGTGATTACTGGGAAAAAAACACCAAAATTTGTTTCTAAGGCTGCCTTCTATCATTTGCATAATATTGCCAAGATTAGGAGCATCTCGTCTCAGAGTGATGCTGAGAAACTGATCCACGCTTTTGTTAGCTTGAGATTAGATTATTGTAACTCTTTATTATCAGGTTGTCCTAAAGTATCTTTAAAAAGTCTTCAGTTGATCCAAAATGCTGCAGCAAGAGTTTTAACAGGTACTAGAAAGAGAGATCATATCTCCCCGGTTCTGGCCTCCCTTCATTGGCTTCCCATAGAGTTTAGAATTAAGTTTAAAATCCTTCTTCTCACTTACAAAGCTCTTAACATCCAGGCACCTTTTTATTTAAAAGATCTGATACTACCTTATCATCCTAATAGAGCACTACGCTCCCAAAATGCAGGATTACTTGTAATACCTAGAATCTCCAAAAGTACAATGGGAGGCATAGCCTTCAGTTATCAAGCTCCTCTCCTGTGGAACCAGTTGCCAATCTGGAATCGGGAGTCAGACTCGATCTCTGTTTTTAAGAATAGGGTAAAAACCTTCCTTTTCGATATAGCCTACAATTAGGGAGGGATCACGTGTCTCTGAACCTTCCCTTAGTTATGCTGCTAATAGATTTAGACAGCCGGGGGACCTCCAATAATGTACTGGTCTTCTCCCCTTTAATGTTTGCTCTCTACATGTCTGTTCTTTTCATCTTCTCTATCCCCTCACCCCCCAGCCAGTCGCAGCAGATGACTGCCCCTCCCTGAGCCTGGTTCTGCTGGAGATTTCTTCCTGTTAAAAGGGTGTTTTTCCTCTCCACTGTCACCAAGTGCTTGCTCACAGGGGATCACCTGATCGCTGGGGTCTTTCTGCAATTGTGGGGGTTTTCCCTACACTTGAAAGTGCTATGAGATGACTGTTGTTGTGAAATGGTGCAATATAAATAAAATAAATAAACAAAATTCCCACTTCTCTTAACACACACACGCACACACACAAACACATTACAGTGGTACCTCTACTTACGAACGTCTCTACATACGGAATTTTCAGGTTACGAGACGCCTCAACGGGAAAATATTGCCTCTAGTTACGAACGAAATTTCAGGATACGAAAGGCAAAAAAGTACGTGCTCCTCGCAGCTTCCGTAGTTTACCGAACGTAAACATACCTGTAGCTGCTCTGCCATTGGCTATCGCCTAGCATCTTCCTGGTATCCCATTGGCCACGAAGTTTTTTTTTTCCCCCAAAACTTTATGCGTTTGGTTGATCTCGCCAAAGAATATGGCCGTAATACATCAACGATCAGCACGGTATTAAAACAAAACGAAGCACTTACAAGCCGATAAAAGCAAACGTCCTTGGATCAGAACATGAACCAAAGAAGGCAAAAGGTGACGACGTCGACGACGATAGCAGTTAAAGGGTAAATGAACATAATTTTTATTATTCTTTCTCTTTTATTATTCTCTTTTATTATTCTTTCTCTCATTTTAAACTCTCATTTTATGTTTATTGTGCAGTAATCTAATTGTAACATGTATTTGTTACATGTTTTGATGCGTTTTTACGATTTATAAAAAATTTATGCCTGAATTTTGGGGGCTTGGAACGGATTACGGCATTTACATGTAAAACGCGCCTCTACTTACGAATTTTTCACGTTACGAGAATTCTTCCGGAACGAATTAAATTCGTAAGTAGAGGTACCACTGTATATCGTTTCTGTGAAGACCCAGTGTCACTTCCGTAGGTAACTCCAGGTTAAATTTCACTCTAATAGACATCCCCGGCATACTTGCTTCACTAATCATCATACCATGTAGGATAACTAAGTAGACGGTTATGCTGTTTCATTCCATCTAGCAACAATGCTCTGCACTGTGTGTGTTTATATATTTACATATTTATTCCATCTAGCTACATTGCTCCGCACTGTGTGTGTTTATATACTTGCATATTTATTCCACCTAGCTGCAATGCTCCGTACTGTGGGTGTTTATATATTTACATATTTATTCCATCTAGCTACAATGCTCTGCACTGTGTGTTCATATATTCATATATTTATTCCATCCAGCTACAATGCTCTGCACTGTGTGTCTGTGTGTGTGTGTATATATATATATTTTATAGTAATATGTACATATGTATATTAGCTGCTCTTGCTTGCTTGTTTTTTTCTTGCCTTCTGATTGTTGCTCTGAGTGTTGCTATCCCTGTGCTGTTGCAATCCTGGAATTTCCCCGTTGTGGGACTAATAAAGGCTTATCTTATCTTATCTTATCTTATCTTAATCCACACTCGAAGATCATGATATTTGGGCTTATTTTGTTATATTTCCACCCTGATGCTACATCAAACTGGTCGCTAGCAGCCTATCCATCACCATAGCAAACAAGAAGGGACACAGAGCTGATCCCTGATGTAATCCCACCCCCACCCTGAATCCATCTGTTACTCCTACGGCACACCCCACCACCTCATGCATGACCTGCACCACCCTCAAATACTTCTCTGCCACTCCTGACCTCCTCATAGAGTACCACACTTCCTCTCTTGGCACCCTATCATATGCAGAGTTAGCAGGAGCAGGGGCTAGCCAGCTAATGATAGCAATAGTGATGAAACGGTGAGGGTGGAGTTAACGGTGGCTCTTGGGCATTTAAAGAGACATGTATTCAAACTAACGGTTCTGAGAAATGTTGCAAAAGATGATTTACAATGATGCTGCAATAATGAAATAAAGACAATTTGGCCAGTGTACATTTCATTAAGACCCGTGGGAACTGTCAACATGTGGAAAATGTGATGTACATGAGACCTTTAAGAAAACCTACAATGACTATTAAGGTGCTTGCACTAATCATTACTTACATATGTGGTCACTCTTTGAAGTCACTTCAAATACTCTTTTTCATGTTACTCACTCTTCAGTTTCATAAAAATGTTGTGGCCAGCTATGCAAGTTTCCAGTTTCCAGTGGATCTGTTAAGATGCAAATCAGTCCAAATGCAGCAAAAACGAACAGGTGCCTTTTCATCGACTGAGCCACGCGGCGTGGTGCGCTCTAAAAAATTCAGAGCAGCTGTCACGCCTTGGCTAGTCATCTTCTTTTTTTCCCATGTAGAAATCCACACAGTGATATCCCAGTCAATGCACTGAGATAATTAGAGATTTATTTGATAACAGTGCTATCAAACAGACATCAGGATGGGGTGAAAACATTAAACAGGTAAAACAAATGAAAGGAAACAGAAGCACAAAGAGTTCGGTAATTGTCTCCCGTGTGCACCAGAACACCAAATTGTGAGTGGAATGAGTTTAATGCTTCACGTCACGTTGAACATTTGCGAGTCCTTTCTTTTTCACTTATTGGGCTCCCTTAGGATGCAGATATGTTATTGGCATGAAGAGGAACAATACTCCCCCGTTTCCTGTACGGATTCTTGTATTAAAAACTGCCGGGGCAGTAAACTGAAATACAAAACATTTCTGACACCGTATGAATAATAAAAACTCTGCTTTAAAGCGATACTGTAAGAACGCCATCGGAGAATAGAAGTCGCGCAGCTCAAAACAGCATCACTGCAATGAGTTCAGCAGTCCTTGTAAATTACTGTCCCATTACAGCGAGCGCAGTCTGCTGTCAAGTGACTAACACCCACGCCGCACTGCACAATGATTCAAGATGGGGTGTGAAAGCTAACAGCAACAGTCGGGGGATCAAACTGCTGCTATTGTATGAGCAATCCTGACAAAGGTTCTAATACCATCCGCCGGCGGTTTACGTCAGAGAGCAACTCACGCCGCCCACCGGAACCTCAGTGGCAACAACACGTGTAGGTGTGTAGGTGTGTCTGTGTGTGTGTCGGGGACATTGAGACAAGATGCGAGAAGAGTGCGCTGATGAAGCCAATGGGACAAGGACGTCTGAAGAAACGGCGCATTAGTCACCGTACTCACACACGGCAGGCCATTCACACTTTTCACATGAAAGCGACAAAGTCTTTGACATGAGTGTGAGAAAAAAAAACCCAATAATGTCACTGACGAATCCCGCGCCACAGGATTAATTGTTGAAGAACAAAAGAAGGCATGAATTATTTTAAAACATGACCAGTGTGTACCGTTCCTCTTTCCTCATCACTCACTAACATTGATTTCTTCTTATTATTCTTGTTCACCTGCAATTATCCCCCGATTTTCCTTCTCTCCTGCAGTATCTGGTCTAACTTTGTGTGTCTCTTTATATGGATCAGCATTCACATCTTCCCTCTTGAGCGACATGATCAGTCAAACATCTTATTTTGCACCCTGTCCTTCAGGTACGTTTTTTCCTGCAACACTTTGGTCTACCAGCAAAAACCCAAACACAACAACCAGTATTTGGTAATGTAGACCAAAACTGTAAAAGTAATATGTCTAATAATTTGTGAGGCTTTTCTGTTAAACTTCTGACTCTTCTCTTCTTTGGGCTACTCCCTTCAGGGGTCGCCACAGTGGATCATTTGCCTCCATCTCTCACCCTATCCCTTGCATCCTCTTATCTCATACCAACCCTCTCCTCTTCTCCTCAGCTGTCCCTCTGATACACGCATTTCTAATCATGTCCCTCCTAGTCATTCTGATGAGAATCTTAGCCTCTTCTGCTCTTCCACCTCCTGCTCTGCCTCCCCTCTTTTTGTCAGCGTCACTGTCTCCAAACCATACATCTTAGCAGGTCTCACTACCGTCTTGTAAATCTTCCCTTTCACTCTAGCTGCTATCTTTCTGTCACAAATCACCCCTGACACTTGTCTCCATGCACTCCACCCTGCCTGCACTCTCTTCTTCACCTCTCTTGTGTATTTTCCATTGCTTTGGATGGTTGATCCCAGGTATTTAAACTCATCCACCTTCACTACCTCTACTCCTTGCATCTTCACCGTTACATCTGCCTCCCTCTCATTTACACTCATGTATTCTGTCTTGCTTCTACCGACTTTCATTCCTCTTTACTCCAGTGCATACTGCCACCCCTCCAGGTTCTCTTCCACCTGCTCCCTACTCTCACTACAGATCACAATATCACCTGCGAACACCACAGTCCATGGAGACTCCTGAATTTTTCACATAAATTCGCTACGGTTTTCTTAATTGCCTTTTTCTTAAAATTTTACAATTTTTTGTGACATATCTCCCTCCAAAGTGAATAAAAATATAATGTATAAGCATCCCAAAGTGATAAAGCAAAATATTGGTAAAACTCAAATTAAACATAAAGCCTCTAAATTGAATGATTTGGCCTCTGTTCCTCCTCATAATTTAAAAATTAAATGTGGTTTATTAAATATTAGGTCTCTAACTCCCAAGTCTCTGTTAGTCCATGATCTGTTAATTGATCATCAGATTGATTTAATTTCCCTTACAGAGACTTGGTTAGGACAAGAGGATTATGTTGGTTTAAATGAATCAACTCCCTCTGGTTATTTAAACTGTCAAAATCCCAGAAGTTCTGGTCGTGGAGGAGGAGTAGCATCAATTTACCATTCCAAATTACTAGTTAATGTAAAGCAAAAAACATGTTATAATTCCTTTGAGGGCCTGGTCCTCAGTGTTGGGCACTTTAGCAATTCCAGGTTAAACCCAATTTTATTTGCCATAGTTTATCGTCCCCCATCAACCTATTCAGAATTTTTATCCGAATTTCCTGATTTCTTAGCTGATTTAGTGCTGAAATCTGATAGAATAATTATAGTAGGGGACTTTAATATACATGTGGATGTAGATAGTGACTGCCTTAATGTGGCTTTTAATTCAATATTAGACTCGATTGGGTTTTCTCAGAAAGTAGGAAATTCTACTCATTACCTCCACCATACATTGGACCTTGTTCTGACATATGGCATAGAAATAGAAAATCTTGTAGTGTCTCCTCATAACCCTGTACTGTCAGACCATTGTCTGTTAACCTTTGATTTTACTATTTCTGACTATTTGGCTCCTAAAGAAAAATATTATCACAGTAGATGCCTCTCAGATGATGCTGTTTCCAAATTTATGCAGATTGTTTCCTCTATGCCAGGTGTCAACACAACGGAAATAAGCTATAGACAGCTTGCTCCTTCTGTAATTGATAACATGGTGGATAGTGTTTCAGCTTCTCTGCATCAGGCTCTAGACTTGGTAGCCCCCTTAAAAAAGAAAAAGTCTAATCAGAGATTTTTAACTCCTTGGTTCAACACAGAAACTCGTAGCTTAAAACAGAAGACTCGTCAATTAGAAAGAAAATGGCGCTCTACTAATTTAGATGAAATCTATTTAGCTTGGAGAAATCATCTTTTAATTTATAAAAAATCTCTTAGAAAAGCTAGAACGAGTTATTACTCTGCATTAATAGAAGAGAACAAGAATAATCCCAGGTTTCTTTTCAGTACTGTAGCCAGGTTGACAAAGAGTCAGGACTCTGTCAATCCTAGCATCCCCTTAGAGCTTACTAGTCAGGACTTTATGAACTTTTTCAATAATAAAATTTCATCCATCAGAGATAAAATCAATCAGATTCTTCCCACAGTTAACTTAAATACTGTAACTACTACAACTCCTTCTATTGATGTCTGTCTTGATGAGTTTACTCCAATCGACCTTTGTGAGTTAGACAAAATAGTTTCCTCATCCAAACCTTCAACTTGTCTTTTAGACCCTATTCCTACCAGGTTATTTAAAGAAGTCTTCCCACTTATTGGTAGCTTTATTCTTCATATAATCAATTCTTCATTAACTTTAGGCCATGTACCGCAGGCTTTTAAAACGGCTGTAATTAAACCCTTACTCAAAAAGCCAACGCTAGATCCAGGAGCTTTAGCTAACTATAGACCAATCTCTAATCTCCCTTTCATTTCAAAAATCTTAGAAAGAGTTGTTGCTACGCAATTATTTGACCACCTGCAGGGAAATGGTTTATTTGAGGAGTTTCAATCTGGGTTTAGAATCCATCATAGCACTGAAACAGCCTTAGCGAAGGTCACTAACGACCTCCTCATTGCATCTGATAATGGACTAGTTTCTGTACTTGTCCTTTTAGATCTTAGTGCAGCTTTTGATACTATTGATCATAATATTCTACTTGATAGATTAGAACACTATGTTGGACTTAATGGAACTTCGTTGCAGTGGTTTAGATCTTATTTATCTGATAGGTTTCAGTTTGTTCATGTAAATGATGAGTTTTCTCTCAGCTCAAAGCTTAGTCATGGAGTTCCACAGGGATCTGTGCTTGGCCCTACTCTTTTTAGTTTATATATGCTTCCGTTAGGCAACATTATTAGAAAGCACTGTATACATTTTCACTGTTATGCAGATGACACACAATTATACCTGTCAATGAAGCCAGATGATACTAATCAATTAGCCAAGTTAGAAGCCTGTCTTAAGGAAATCAAAGTTTGGATGACTTGTAATTTCCTGCTATTAAATTCAGATAAGACTGAAGTCATTCTTGTTGGTCCAAAAAACCTTAGAAATTCCTTTCCAAATCAAACTTTCAGTTTGGATGCAGTTACTCTTTCTCTTAATAGCTCTGTGAGGAACCTCGGAGTTATTTTTGATCAGGATTTGTCCTTCAATTCACATATTAAATTTGTTTCTAAGACTGCCTTCTATCATTTGCGTAATATTGCCAAGATTAGGAGCATCTTGTCTCAGAGTGATGCTGAGAAGCTGATCCACGCTTTTGTTAGCTCGAGATTAGATTATTGTAATTCTTTATTATCAGGCTGTCCTAAAACATCTTTAAAAAGTCTTCAGCTGATCCAAAATGCTGCAGCAAGAGTTTTAACAGGTACTAGAAAGAGAGATCATATCTCTCCGGTTCTGGCCTCCCTTCATTGGCTTCCCATAGAGTTTAGAATTAAGTTTAAAATCCTTCTTCTTACTTACAAAGCTCTAAACAATCAGGCTCCTTTTTATTTAAAAGATCTGATACTACCGTATCATCCTAACAGAGCACTACGCTCCCAAATGCAGGTTTACTTGTAATACCTAGAATCTCCAAAAGTACAATGGGAGGCAGAGCCTTCAGTTATCAAGCTCCTCTCCTGTGGAATCAGCTGCCAATCTGGATTCGGGAGTCAGACTCGATCTCTGTTTTTAAGAATAGAGCTAAAACCTACCTTTTTGATATAGCCTACAATTAGGGAGGGATCATGTGTTTTCTGAACCCTCCCTTAGTTATGCTGCTAATAGGTTTAGTCAGCCGGGGGACCTCCAGTAATGCACTGGGCCTCACTCCTTTCCTCACTCTCTATGAAATATTTTTTTTTTTTTTTGCTGGTCATTAACATTTGTTTGTTCTCTCCCATAGATTGAGTCCCCATCGTGCTGTTTGCTCTCTACATGTCTGTTCTTTTCTTCTTCTCTATCCCCTCACCCCCCAGCCAGTCGCAGCAGATGACTGCCCCTCCCTGAGCCTGGTTCTGCTGGAGGTTTCTTCCTGTTAAAAGGGAGTTTTTCCTCTCCACCGTCGCCAAGTGCTTGCTCACAGGGGATCGCCTGATTGCTGGGGTCTTTCTGCAACTGTGGGGGTCCTCCCTACAGTTGATAGTGCTATGAGATGACTGTTGTTGTGAAATGGCGCTATATAAATAAAGTTGAATTGAATTGAATTGAATATCTGTAACGTTTTCATGCAAAATGACACCCTTTTACACAAGAATTTGTAACTTTTGTTCTAGCACATTTGCAGCCATTTTCTTGTAAATTGTCAACTTTACTCCAAGATCTGTTAGTCTGGCAAAAATCAAATAAAAACTTGCCACATGTGCCTTCTAACATAAATCACATAAAGATGTTATATATCAAATATATATATATCATGAGCCAGATAGGAAAAACAATGATTTCAAATCTCTTGGGAGAAAAAATAAACTCAAATTCAGTTCAAATCAGTGAGATCAACAGTAACTCAAAGAATGCAACCAAATGTACTTCAGTAAAAGTATAGGCTTTTCTTCAAAAATTTAAATCACATAAGAGTAGAGATTATGCTAAAATATGAAAGTGTAACACTGTAAAAAAAAGTAACGCAGCCAGTAATAACTTGTCATTTCTTACCTCTGACTATAACAAAGTTTGTTCAATAAATGTAGGTCTCAGCGTGCAGCTACATCAGGAATGTTTAATGAAGTCACAGCTTCAGGGCACTTCTGCTTGTTTAAACATCCAATTTCTAGCTCCACTTGCTCTGTGGATAATGAAGTTTTAACCTATAGGAAAAAATCAGTCTTCTACTGTACAGAGAGAATTCAACAAGGCTTACTCACAAATTATTTTTGATGGAACTGCCATTATTTTTTTTGTACGTCAACATCCCGAGAAACATCTAATTGGACTGTGCTGGAAAGAAATGATAATGTAGAATTTAGAAGAAAGCTTAAGTGTCAATACTGCAATAGTTCATGGGTCCATACCAGTTTGGATAGAGCCAAAAGACACCAACGCCACCAGTTTACTCTTGGCTATGATGATTTATAGATATTTGTTTGTTTCTTTACATCAGCGGTTCTCAAACTGTTTCTGATGGGTCAAATCTCCATCAAATTTTTTCTAATTTGTATTTTTTACACAAAATAATGCCAGCACAATAGCCAAGTTCCTCGCATGCACTAAAAAAAAACATTCTTGAGGTTAAACTGAGGTTAGTCCAATCTTTCCCACACTTCACCTGCACTCCTCCCCATGCTCTGCATTTTAAAATCAATTGTTTTGCACACTCTCTGTTTATTTTTCTGCCTCTTTGTTTTCTGGTCTCGTTCATTAATCCAAGCATCCAACCGTCTGCTTATCCGTTCCCTACCTTCACAGCTGCTGTGTCCCTCCTCATAGCCAGCGCTGCAGCTGCACTTCCCAATAGGCACCAGCCACTCGCCTTCAGCGCTGCAGTGCATCCTGGGAGGGCTGTCTGTGTCAATTTCAGAGTTGTTGACACAGGTGCCGCGCACCTCCACCAGAGTTGTGAAGGCCACCTCGGCCACCGTGTCGGGGAAGACGGCCAGGTTCTGGACTGTGGCGAGGCAGCGTTTGTAGTAAACCCGCACGGCCACCAGGGCCACGCAGGCGCCCACGTCCTGGAACGCCAGGTGGAAGCCTTTGCGGTTGAGGTGGCCGATTTCGCGCACCTCCGTGTTGAGCTTCATCTTCCTCTCGCCGAGGTCGCCCTGTGTGAAGCTCTCGTCGGCAGCAATGGTGTCTATCTTGGTGTAGCGGTCCTCCCGGGTCACGCCGCCGAGGTCCCTGTCCGACTCCACGTACAGGAGGTTGAAGGTCTCCTTGCAGGTGCCCGCCACGCCGGGGATGCTGTTGCAGTCACGCAGCGTGAACTGGAGCTCCACGAAAATGCGCTGTCCGCCTCGACGCGCCACCCAGCCGGTCTGCAGCCAGTTGTTCTGCTGCGTGGGCTCCATCACGTTACACACCTGGTACGTCCGAATAGGCTTGTACTTCTCATCTACGCCGCTAATCTCCTCCCACTAGCAAATTGTGGTCAAAGAACAAAACAAAAGAGGAGAGCAAATTAGTAAATGTTGGAAGCACACTGAAGATGAATACTAAACAGTAAACGGAGACATATGGTGCAACAAAGAACAGTTGTATGGAGACAAAAGTGTGACAGAGGAAGAACTGAGATGAGTCTGGTGACATAATCTGAAGCGCGAGTCTGTGGGTGAAAAATTCCTGGCTTTCAGATCCTCCAATATTGTCAAAACATGACAAAACGCTCAACCTCCATCGTCTCATGAGTCTTGAGTGGTGTCTCTGAAACTATGGGTCAGGCCTGAGTCGCTCTCCCCCCCCCCTCCCTCCCCCAAGCCATTTCTTTTTGATCTCGGTCACATTGGTGGAGGAATGGCATTTGAGAAAAATCTTTGCAAAACATTCCCGCCCACACGTTCAGTAAATGACACAGCTAGGCCAGTCAGAGGTCTTTGCAGGAGAGGGGCAACGTTCAAGCGTTTGCATTTATTTTCAGTTTGGCCTGTAATATAGATAATGACGTGCTGGGGCGGCTCTAAAAAGCTGCCAAATATTCTGACTGAATGTTTTCTCTTTTTTTTTTTTTTTTCAAATAATGATCTGAGCAAAGGAGCATTAATGGTGCATCAGTTACAAAATGCCCCTGAATGACTGATTAAGTGACAAATGAAACATATAAAGTGACTGTTTCTCTCCTCCCAGATGGGTCTTTAGGGACAGACAATCAGTGCCCTGGTGCCAAATATTCACAGATTTATCAAAGCAAGCACTTTGATCTATAGGAACGTTTTCTTTATAATTCATTGCGATGGTCGGACATAAAATAATGAAAGGAAAGGAAATTAAACATCTCAGGGTCAGGGTTAGGTAAAAATATACTGAGTATGTTAAATACAGTTGTGCTCATAAGTTTACATACCCTGGTGGAATTTGTGATTTTTTGGGGCCATTTTTTCAGAGAATATGAATGATTACACAAAAACTTTTCTTTCACTCATAGTGGTTGGGTGAAGCCATTTATTATCAAACAACTGTGTTTGCTCTTTTTAAATCATAATGACAACAGAAACTACCCAAATGACCCTAATAAAAAGTTTACATGTCCTAGTTTTTAATACCGTGTATTGCTGCCTTTAACATCAATGACAGCTGGAAGTCTCTTTTGGTAGTTGTGGATCAGGCACTTTATTTTCTCAGATGGTAAAGCTGCCCATTCTTCTTGGCAAAAAGCCTCCAGTTCCTGTAAATTCTAACTAACTAACTACTAACTAACCTACACTTATATAGCGCTTTTCTAGTCACAAAGACCACTCAAAGCGCTTTCACTAATACTAACCCTCTATTCTAAGGGCCTATAGGAAACAGATATCTAGGGACAATTTAGAACAGCCAATTAACCTAACATGCATGTCTTTGGATTGTGGGAGGAAACCGGAGCCCCCGGAGTAAACCCACGCAGCACAGGGAGAACATGCAAACTCCATACAGAAAGGTTCCAACCCCTGCCAACCTGGGGATTCGAACCAGGAACCTTCTAGCTGTAAGGCAACAGTGCTAACCACTGCACCACCGTGCCAAATTTAGCACCGTGCTGCTAAATTCTTGGGCTGTCGTTCACGAACTGCGTGTTTAAGATCTCCCCAAAGTGGCTCAATGATATTGAGGTCAGGAGACTGAGATGGCCACTCCAGAACCTTCACTTTTTTCTGCTGTAGCCAACAACAGGTTGACTTGGTCTTGTGTTTTGGATCATTGTCATGTTGGAATGTCCAAATGCGTCCCATGTACAACTTCTGGGTTGATGAGAGCAAATTTTCTTCCAGTGCTTTCTCATAACATGCTGCATTCATCTTGCCATCAATTTTGACCAAGTTCCCTGTGCCTTTGTAACTCACACATCCCCAAAATATCCCGATCCACCTCCGTGTTTCACAGTAGGGATGGTGTACTTTTCATCATACAGTGCTGTGAAAAAGTGTTTGCCCCTTCTCGATTTCTCATTTTTTTGGATGTTTGTCACACTTAAATGTTTCAGATCATCAAACAAATTTAGATATTAGGCAAAGACAACACAAGTAAATACAAAATGCAGTTTTTAAAAGAAGGTGTTTATCACTAGGGGAAAAAAAAAATCCAAACCTACATGGCCCTGTGTGAAAAAGTGATTGCCCCCAAACCTAATAACTGGTTGGGCCACCCTTAGCAGCAACACTGCAATCAAGCATTTGCAATAACTGGCAATGAGTCTTTTATGGCGCTGTGGAGAAATTTTGGCCCACTCATCTTAGCAGAATTGTTGTAATTCAGCCACATTGAGGGTTTTCGAGCATGAACCACCTTTTTAAGGTCATGCCACAGTATCTCAATCGGATTCAGGTCAGGATTTTGACTAGGAAACTCCCAAGTCTTCATTTTGTTTTTCTTAAGCCATTCAGAGGTGGACTTACTGGTGTGTTTTGGATCATTGTCCTGCTGCAGAACCCAAGTGCGCTTCAGCTTGAGGTCACGAACAGATGGCGGAATTCTCCCTTCAGGATTTATTGGTAGACAGCAGAATTCATGGTTCCATTTACCCCAGCACGTCTTCCAGGTCCTCAAGCAGCAAAACAGCCCCAGACCATCACACTACCACCACCATATTTTACTGTTGGTATGATGTTCCTTTTCTGAAATGCTGTGTTACTTTTACGCCAGATGTAATGGGACACACACCTTCCAAAAAGTTCAACTTTTGCCTCATCAGTAACACAGAGTATTTTTCCAAAAGTCTTGGGGATCATCAAGATGTTTTCAGGCAAAACTGAGAGGAGCCTTTATGTTCTTTTTGCTCAGCAATGGTTTTCGTCTTGGAACTCTGCCATGCAGGCCATTTTTGCCCAGTCTCTTTCTTATGGTGGAGTCATGAACACTGACCTTAACTGAGACAAGTGAGGCCTGCAGTTCTTTGGATGTTGTTATGGGGTCTTTCATGACCTCTTGGATGAGTCGTCGCTGTGCTCTTGGGGTAACTTTGGTCGGCGGGCCACTCCTGGGAAGGTTCACCACTATTATAAGTTTTCACCATTTGTGGATAATGGCTCTCACTGTGGTTCGCTAGAGTCCCAAAGCTTTAGAAATGGCTTTATAACCTTTTCCATACTGATAGATCTCAATTACTTTGTTTCTCATTTGTTGCTGAATTTCTTTGGATCGCGGCATGATGTCTCGCTTTTGAGGATCTTTTGGTCTACTTCACTTTGTCAGGCAGGTCCTATTTAAGTGATTTCTTGATTGAAAACAGGTGTGGCATTAATCAGGCCTGTGTGTGGCTACAGAAATTGAAGTCAGCTGGGGCGCTGTTGAGCGGTCAATGGAGTAGGACGCAGCTTTGGTGGCTCCTGCCAACTTCGTATAATATTGTTATTCAGTTGTGCAGTTTTCCAAAAACCCAGTGTTTTTTCTTGGTTCTTTTTCGCTGTGTACGTCAAGAGATACTTTTGAATTGTTTTGCAATGTCGGGGAGAGGAAAAACCCGCACTATTCAGACGTACCTGAGGCCTTGCCCACAGGCCCCGACTTCCGAGCCGCTAGCTCAAGATGTCGAACCAGCCCCTGTTTTGAACGCTGAAGCCTTGAAATTTGAGCTGCTTTCCTCCCTAAAAGAAGACATTGCCGGTATTATTAAGAAGGAGCTACAAGAGATTATCGGAGACGCTTTGGCACCTCTTAAGCTTGAGCTGCAGTCCGTGAAATCACAGTTAGCGAGCGACAATGCTGCTATCGATGCTAAGTTGGCTAAGCTAACGGGTACTATGGGGGACATGGAAGAAACGCTCACAGGTTATACGGATGACATGGCTGACATGAAAACAAGCGTTGAGCGCCTCACTGCCAAGGTTGCTATGCTGGAAGACAAATGTGAAGACCTAGAATCAAGATTGCGACGCAAAAACATAAGGATCATTGGCGTTGAAGAGGGCCCTGGCTCTTTCTCTCCTACAGCTGTGGCTGCGTTGCTGAAAGATGCTTTTTCTTTGGATAAGGAACCACTAGTGGATCGGTCTCATCGCACTCTTCAGCCTAAACCTAAACCGGAGTGACCGACCACGAGCCATTGTGTGCAGCTTCACTACCACAGTGACTGTCTTGATATATTACGGCGTGCACGAGAGCTCCAGCGGATTAAAGTCGGAGGTATGACTTTGTCGGTCTTTCCGGACTACACTGCCAAGATAGCACGGGCTTGGGCTGCATTCACCGAGGTCAAGCGGCTACTCCGTGGCATCGATGGAGTCAAATACGGACTTTTCCATCCGGCGCAGCTATGCATTACTTACCAGGGGACTGAAAAGAAGTTTACTTCGCCGGAAGACGCGAAAGAATACGTCAAGACTCCGATTTCTGGGTGAGCTGTGAACCTTTCATTACAATCCTTATATCTGTACGGACTCTAGACTTGTTGTTATTACCTGGACATTTGTGCTTATTTGCTTTATTTTGAGAGTGATCATTAGAATCTCTTAGTGAATTGTTGAGTTTATCATTACTTTTTCTTACTTTATTGTTTAGATTATAATACTGGTATAAAATAGTATGTAACTTAATCATTGCACATATTATAATTCAATTTCTGGAAGTTGGCAGGAGTCATGTTTTCCACTGGTACTTCTTCCTCTGTTTGCTCGGCTTTGCCTCCGAGTTGTTCCTATTTTACTGAGAACAACTTTTTTTTGTTTTGTGTGTGACACTGCTGTCTCCATTGGTTTTTGGGTGGGTTTTTTTGTTACATGGAGACTTTGGTGTGTATTTGTTTTGGGGTTTTCTTGGGTGGGGTGGTGTTTTACCTCAGCCACGGCAATAGTTCTTGTGTTGTTTTTTTTCTACGTGTAAATGGCTAGTACCATTATAGGCCATGGTACAGCTTTGCTAGGCGCATCTTTGCGATTCATTAGCTGGAATATTAAGGGCATGGGTCATCCTGTCAAAAGATCAAAAGTTTTTAATCACTTAAAACAATTAAAATCCTCAATAGTGTTCCTGCAGGAGACCCATCTTCGGATAAAAGATCATCATCAGTTTCACTGCTCATGGGTGAGCCAAGTTTTTCATTCAGAGTTTAGTTCTAAATCAAGGGGGGTTGCTATTCTTATAAATAAAAATGTACAATTCTCAGCTACTAACATTATAGCTGATAAAAACGGCAGATACGTGATAGTTGCCGGTACTTTGATGCAGAAAAAGGTTCTGTTAGTCAATGTACATGCCCCAAACATTGACGATGTTGAATTTGCAAATAAATTATTAAGTAGCTTACCATTTTTGAATTCACATTTGTTAATCTTAGGGGGCGACTTAAATTGTGTCTTTGATCCATCACTAGATCGATCTAATCCCCGTAATCTAAATAAGTCTTTAATGTCTCAAACATTTTCTGATTTCATGACACAGAATGGCTTTGTCGATCCTTGGAGATTCCACAATCCAACCAGTAAAAAATTCTCCTTCTTTTCTAAGGTGCATCATTCTTACTCCAGCATTGATTACTTTTTTATTGACTGTACTCTAAATTCCTGTGTAGTTTCCTCTGATTATTTAAAGGCCAAATGTCACGTAACAGGGTCCTTAAAATGTCTTGAAACTAGATATAAAAGGGAACCGATCCGTTTGGGTCTTGGTGCATATGCTTCAGTAACGCCGGAATATTCGTTAATTTAAAACTGCCGCGCTTGGCCTGACGTTCCTACTCACGGCCCCCGGAATCGCCTGGGGAAGAAGGCGGAAGTGACGAAATAGATTGTACCTTAGTTTGATGCTTGGGGTATCCCGATTGATTGTTTATATGGAGACTGGAAGATTGAAGTGAGCAACAAGAAAGAAAAAATTGGATATTTCACCCATACCTTAAAACGGGGCTATAAGGGACAGCTGGGTAATAAGGGACACTTTTCTGGGAAATGTTTTCATACCTGTCAAGTGATACGTTTTCGCCGTATTTTAATACCGTAAAATGGGGCTATAAGGGACGGCGGGGTAATGAGGGACACTTCTGGGAAATGTTTTAAATGTAATTCGTGTTGTTATTGTCAAATATTTTAAGGATTCATGGATATTTGACAATAACACAACTCAGCGTCCGGCTCAAAATAAAAAAAGCAGAATTCTGGATTTGGAAGGCGATTCCTTTCTGTTCCGCAGCCGCAGGACAGTTGAAAGTGTGAGGCCTAATGCCTAATGACTTCTAACTGTAGTGACAATAGCTCCCGCTGAGCGATCTGCCCGGGGCGGCCATCAGCCTAATGATTGAGTCCACACTTCTCAATGTAGTGAGAATAGCTCAGGCTGAGCGATCTGCCAGCACCCTAGCTGTGGGTCTCACACACACGACGTGTTCCTCAACACACTCAATAATTTTTTTTCCCGTATATTTTTCTTTTGGGCGTACAGAAATGGCAATACGCCCGTATGTGCTAAAATTGCATTTTCCCCATATTAAAATACGGCGAAAACGTCTCTCTTGACAGGTATGCGCCTCCATTCTCCTATTGATCTGGTCAATTTCTTGACAGCAGCGGCTCTCCTCCACTGTAATAATAGTGGCTTCCGAAAAATCAATATTTATGGGGCGCCCTCGACAGACCCCCTTCGGCTTCCCAATTCTGGAGGCGATTAATGTCCAATTCAATGACATTTTCCACTGGTTCTGCTCTCTGGTCATCGTCGGAACTGTTGTCATCAGACAAAGCATCTGATTCCGTCTCGGACGGCTCGAACCTGTAAGGTTCTATGCCTCTGTCACTGTCTGAACCACTGACAAAAAAAAGACAAAAAGAAAAGACAAAAAAAAAGACAAAAAAAAAACTAAACTAAACTAATTTGTTCACAATCGCTGTCACTTTCCGTCATGATTGTCGAATGTTGATAAGTGTGAATGTGGATAGGCAGGGCAGCCAGGGTGAAATTTGTGACGTCAAAATCATGGTCACGGTCTGGATTGGCTGTCACAAGCCAGCGAGCAAGGCGGGGCCTTCGCCTGGTGTATTTTGTGCAATTATGTAAATACGGGTGGGTGATATGGTCTCCGGTATGAATATTTGGTTTAAGCTATGTGTATTTTATCAAAATTCGTTGTCATTTAGAAAAAAAAATTACGTGACATTTGGCCTTTAAGTATAATAATATCTGATCATGCACCATTACTATTAGATATTCAGTTGGGTGCCTATAAACTTAGTCTTCCTTCATGGAGGTTTAATTCTCTTCTTTTAGCAGATAAAGAGTTTTGTGATTTTATTTCCAATTCAATTGATGAGTTTTTGTTGTTTAATAAAAATGATTCTACTTCATATTCACTACTATGGGAGACACTTAAATCCTACCTTAGAGGACAAATCATTTACTACTCTGCACTTTCTAATAAGAGACGTCACGCTAAGTTTACTGAACTCACTTTAGCTATCAGTAATATTGATCAAAGATATGCCTTAAATCCTACACCAGAATTATTTAAACAGCGCATGGAGGTATAATCAGAACTTGATCTAATTTCAACCCAAGAAGCTGAACGGCTATTATTACAAAGTCGTGGAACTCATTATGAATATGGCGACAAAGCAAGCCGTCTATTGGCACATCAGCTACGGCGTCAAGCAAACTCTCAGATTATAAGTAGTATTCAGAATATCCAACATATAATCACGACGGATCCTAATGAAATCAATGCCACATTTAAAACATTTTATTCTTCTCTATATACGTCGGAGTTCCCAACAGATTCATATAACATGAACATATTTCTTCATGACCTCTCGAATCCTGTAATTGACTCGGATACAGCAAAAAGCCTGGACTCCCCACTCTGCCTTGTCGAAATAATTAATTCAATTAAAGCAATGCAATCAAACAAAGCACCTGGCCCTGATGGGTTTCCCATCGAATTTTATAAAAAGTTTATAGAAAAATTAGCACATTACTTTTAGCTACATTTAATGAATCATTAGAACGAAGTATCCTTCCTCCAACTCTAACACAAGCTTCGATTGTTTTACTTCATAAAAAGGACAAAGACCCAACTCTATGTAGCTCTTATAGACCACTATCATTGCTTAATGCTGACGTGAAAGTGTTAGCCAAAGTAATTTCTTCCCGTTTGAAGAAGGTTCTCCCTTTGATTATATCTGAAGAACAGAACGGTTTTGTTAAGGGACGACAATTATTTTTTAATATACATACTCTCTTCAATATAATTTATGCAAAGCAGTCATCTGATTCACCAGAAATAGTCATATCGCTAGACGCTGAAAAAGCGTTCGACAGGGTAGAGTGGGAATATTTGTTTGCGGTTTTGAGGAAATTTGGATTCAATGAGAAATTTGTTTTTGGATTCGTCTCCTCTATACATCCCCGAAGGCAAGGGTTCAAACTAATGATATGTTTTCCAATTATTTTCCTCTTTGATGTGGCACACGGCAAGGCTGTCCATTATTGCCCTTGCTTTTCACTATTGCCATTGAGCCTCTGTCCATTGCATTGCGGTCTTCCAATTTATTTAGAGGGATTTTTCGAAATGGAACTGAACACAAGTTGTCGTTATATGTGGATGATTTGTTGTTATATGTGTCAAATCCAGTTAGTTCTATCCCCAATGTCTTGAGTATCTTAAATAATTTCAGTTCCTTTTCCGGTTATAAATTGAATTTGGAAAAAAGCGAATGCTTTCCCATCAATACGACTGCCTGTGATCTTCAGCAGTCTGACATACCCTTCAAACTTAGTCACACAGGATTCAAGTATCTTGGTATAAATGTGACACGCTCTTTCGCTAGCCTAGCTTCAGCCAATTTTTCTCCCCTTATTGCCAAAATAACCTCTGACGTCCAGCATTGGCGGAATCTCCCTCTTTCACTCTTGGGTAGGATTAATGTTGTCAAGATGAATATCTTACCAAATTTCTTTTTTTATTTCAATCAATTCCTCTTTTTCTGCCTAAAAACTTTTTTGATTCTCTGGATAAGATAATTTGTGGCTTTATCTGGAATGGTAAACCAGAGTTCGTAAAAAATTATTGCAAAGATGTAGACTTAGCGGGGGACTTGCATTACCTGATTTTCAATCATATTATTGGGCGGCACATATACATAAAATCTGCTATTGGTTAAAGTCTTTTCACTCCCCATGGTGTAGAATGGAATTATCATCCTGTCGTGGGTCGTCAATACCTGCATTAATTTTTTCCTCTTTGCCTACAAAACCCTCTTTGTATACGGACAGTTAAGTGGTTCTCAACACATTAAAAATCTGGTTTCAGTTTAGGCGGCGCTTTGGTTTTGTAGCTGCCTCCTCTTTGTGTCCTTTAACTAAAAATCATTTGTTTCCCCCATCTCTCTCAGATTCGTCATTCTCCGATTGGCATGACAGGGGTATTGAACATATAAGGAATTTATATACATCCGGGCTTTTTGATAGTTTTACCAATTTATCTTCCAATTATAACTTACCCGGCACCCATTTGTTTCGTTATTTTCAAATTCGTAATTTTGTTTCTAAGTGTTTCTCTAACTTTCCTTCTATCCCTCCTGAGCAGCCCTGGGAAAGTATAGTTTCACATGGTCCACAACATAAAGGGCTGATATCTAAGCTTTATAATTCCATTTTAATATTAAACGATGAATCAAGTGTCAAAATAAAAAATTTGTGGGAGAAAGAATTGGGTATACAGATGACCGAAGAGCTTTGGTAGGATGCCATTAACAGAATTAGAACGTCTTCCTCATGTGCTCGTCTTAGCTTGATTCAGTTTAAGGTACTATATAGAGTCCATTTCTCAAAATCGAGACTCTCTGAGATTTACCCAGAAGTTGATGGTAGTTGTGATAAATGTAAGGGATCTCCCTGTCACCTTGGCCACATGTTTTTTCTTTGTCCGGAATTATACAGTTTTTGGTCTGGTTACTTTACAATTATCTCCACGGTTCTTCAAGTGACTCTGCTGCCTTCTCCATCTATTGCCATATTTGGGATTCCCGACTCCTCTGTAGTTTTGAATTCAGCACAAAGGGATATTGTGGCCTTTACATCCTTAATAGCAAGGCGTACTTTATTGCTGCATTGGAAATCTGTCAGATATCCCTCAAATTTCCCTATGGCTCAAGGATATGATGTTTTTTTTCTAAAACTTGAGAAAATAAAATATACGATAAGAGGATGCACAGAAAGGTTTTACCAGAAATGGCAATGTTTTATATCTCACTTTTCTAATCTAAAAGTCTTACCCATCTAATTATGTCAGCATGTGCCTTGTTATATATATATATATATATATATATATACATATATATACAGTATATATTTGTAATTTTTTTTCCTACTTTATTATGTGTATTTGTTTCATATTATACACCTGTTGAGGTACTTCCTCTACTGATTTTATGAGCTGGGGTGGGGGTTGTTCTAGGGCATATAAAAAAAAAAAAAATATCTGGTGCTTAAGTGTGAAGTACTTGTTGATGCACTATTTGATCCAAGATGCATATATGTACAGTGGGGCAAAAAAGTATTTAGTCAGCCACCAATTGTGCAAGTTCTCCCACTTAAAAGATGAGAGAGGTCTTCAATTTTCATCATAGGTATACCTCAACTATGAGAGAAAAAATGAGAAAAAAAAAATCCAGAAAATCACATTGTCGGATTTTTAATGAATTTATTTGCAAATTATGGTGGAAAATAAGTATTTGGTCAATAACAAAAGTTCATCTCAATACTCTGTTATATACCCTTTGTTGGCAATGACAGAGGTCAAACGTTTTCTGTAAGTTTTCACAAGGTTTTCACACACTGGTGCTGGTATTTTGGCCCATTCCTCCATGCAGATCTCCTCTAGAGCAGTGATGTTTTGGGGCTGTCACTGGGCAACACGGACTTTCAACTCCCTCCAAAGATTTTCTATGGGGTTGAGATCTGGAGACTGGCTAGGCCACTCCAGGACCTTGAAATGCTTCTTACGAAGCCACTCCTTCGTTGCCCGGGCTGTGTGTTTGGGATCATTGTCATGCTGAAAGACCCAGCCACGTTTCATCTTCAATGCCCTTGCTGATGGAGGGAGGTTTTCACTCAAAATCTCTTGATTTCTTCACACCAAGCTGCTTACCTATTGCAGATTCAGTCTTCCCAGCCTGGTGCAGGTCTACAATTTTGTTTCCGGTGTCCTTTGACAGCTCTTTGGTCTTGGCCATAGTGGAGTTTGGAGTCTGACTGTTTGAGGTTGTGGACAGGTGTCTTTTATATTGATAATGAGTTCAAACAGGTGCCATTAATACAGGTAACGAGTGGAGGACAGAGGAGCCTCTTAAAGAAGAAGTTACAGGTCTGTGAGAGCCAGAAATCTTGCTTGTTTGTAGGTGACCAAATACTTATTTTACTGAGGAATTTACCAATTAATTCATTAAAAATCCTTCAATGTGATTTTCTGGATTTTTTTTTCTCATTTTGTCTCTCATAGTTGAGGTATACCTATGATGAAAATTGGAGACCTCTCTCATCTTTTAAGTAGGAGAACTTGCACAATTGGTGGCTGACTAAATACTTTTTTGCCCCACTGTATATGTGCTTAATAAGTGTATCTTTATTTCTTGTTTCAAGAAGTATTATGCAAACTTCTCTGTAATTTCTGAAACTGATTTTAATAAAAATATATTGGAAAAAAAAAAAAGAAATTGAAGTCAGCTTTCCAAAGATGTGATAAACAGTTAATTTATGTTTAACAGGCGGGGGCAATCACTTTTTCCACACAGGGCCATGTAGGTTTGGATTTTTTTTTATGCTTAATAATAGACATCTTCATTTAAAAACTGCATTTTGTGCAGTGGTGTTCTTCACACCACTGTAGGCCTTGTTGACTTTTCTCCAAATGTAGCATTTATGGTTGTAAAATGGTAAATGGCGTTCACTTATATATTGCACTTTTTACTCATCTCTGGATGACCAAAGCACTTTACAGATCCCGCTATCCACACATTCACACACCGATGGCGGCAGAGCTGCCATGCGCCGGCGCTGGCCTGACCCACCAGGAACAACTGGGGGTTCAGTGTCTTGCACAAGGACACTCCAACATGCAGACAGCAGACAGAGTGGGAATCGAACCCCTGACCCTCTGATCAGTAGTCGACCACACTACACCTGCGCCACAGCCGCCTTTTTATGGCCAAGAAGTTCAATTTTGGTCTCATCGCTCCAAATAACTTTATTCCAGCAGTTTTGAGGCTTGTCTCTGTGCCGTCTGGCATATTGTAAGCGGGTTGCTTTGTGGCATTGGCACAGTAATGGCTTTCTTCTGGCCACTCGACCATGCAGCCCATTTTTCTTGAAGTGCCTCCTTATTGTGCATCTTGAAACAGCCACGCCACCTTTTTTCAGAAAGTCCCGTATGCCAGCTGATGGTATTTGAGGGTTTTTCTTTGCATCCTGAACAATTTTCCTGGCATTTGTGGCTGAAATTGTTGTTGGTCTACCTGACTGTGGCTTGGTTTCAACAGAATCCCTCATTTTCCACTTCTTAATTACAGTATTAACACTGCTGATTGGCATTCTCAATTCCTTGGATATCTATTTATATCCTTTTCCTGTTTTATAAAGTTCAACCATCCTCCCCTGCAGGTCCTTTGATAATTCTTTTGCTTACCCCATGGCTCAGAATCCAGCAACGTCAGTGCAGCACTGGATGAAACATTAAGGGGTCTGTCAGGAGCCCAGACACTGCCTGCCTTTATATACACACTAATTACAAGTAAACGGATCACAGGTGACGATGGTCACCTTTAGTAGCCATTTAAAAATTGTGTGTCAACTTGTGTGGATGTTGTCAGGCCAAAGCTTCCAGGGTATATAAACTTATGATGAGGGTCATTTGGGTAGTTTCATCCAACTACTAACTATGAGTGAATGAAAAGTTTTTGCATTATTGTTCATATTTTCTGAAAAATGGCAGGGTATGTAAACTTATGAGCACAACTGTACTACTGCAATAATTTATTCTTTACTTGCACAATTTTCACGATTAAATGGAGAGTTCTGTCTTGCTGCATATCAAGAATTGAAATGATTTAATTACAACATTGTGAGTTAGCCAACAAGAAGACAAATTTAAAAAGCAAAAAAAAATGACAGTGGTGCTAGCAGAGCATACCAAGGCTCATCTGGGTCGATAAAAACTCTTAAGATTTCCTATTTCCTCAGTGGGGGCATGCAATTTTACAAAAAGGCAAACGTTTGAAGGAAAAAAAAAACCTCATAAATTTAAACGCTCAAATTTACAAGAAAAAGTAGCGAATTTAAAGAGATGAAAACCAGCAAATCAACACTAAATAAATCAATACATACATTTTAAAATCCTCCCAAAACTGAATAGAAATTTGAAACATTTATTCATCATTAAACTTGTTCTAACATACTATGCACTAAACACTCCACTTCATCAACATTAAAATTTTAATTTTTAAATCTAAAAAGAAGATCAAGTGAACGTCCATATCAAAATGCAAATTATTTACACAGCTTTACTCTCTATTGAGCTTATGCTCCCCATATAAACTTGATCCTTCTATTTACTAATGAACAACCGCCATCCATAAAAACTTTAATCTGCACTTTAACATTTTCTCACAGTACCTTCTAACAATATTAGAAATGTGTGTTAAGATTACAGGTCACATTGGTACATCTGATAAATATTTAAAAACCTTTAGAAAAATATATAACAATCCATCATATACAAGGGCTGCTTATTAAAGTGTTCCCTTGATTCACTTCCTGTTATTGTAAGAAGCTGAAATTGCATATGTATAATAATACATGTCTCTATAGGACATGTGGTAATTTGCAGCTCTGAACTCCTAAGCGTTCCTCCTTTACAGGCACTAAGGTGGAGTAGATGTGGTAATGGAGCCAGTTGAATGCAGAACGGTCATCGCGTTCCTGTACTTGAGAGGCTGCACACCGTGGGAGATGCTTGATGAGATGAAAGAGATTTATGGGAGGATGCCCCATTGTATGACGTAGTCAAGCACTGGCATTGACAGTTCAAGCGTGGTCGGACATCGGTGGAAGCGGCACCCATTCCAAGGTGACCATTGATGAAGACACCATCCGGCCAAGTGGAGGGCATCATTTTGGAGGATTGCCGCATAACCATTCACTAACTAGCCCAAGATGTTGAAACCAGTGTGGGGTCTGTGGAAAAAAAAAAAAAATCCTCCTTGACCATTTGCACATGCTGAAGTTGTCTGCACAATGGATTCCCCTGTTGCTCACGCCTTTCCAGAAGCAGGAACGAGTCACATGCTGCCACGCTCTTTTTGCCATGTGTCAAGAAAACCAGGAGGACTTCTTCAACAGACTAAACGTGAAAGATGAGTCCATCACTATTATCCAAAGACTAAAGCTCAGTCGAGGCAATCGAAGCATTATGACTCACCACCTACGAAGAAGCCACATGTCCAACCCTCAGCGAACAAGGTCATGCTTGGGACCAGCATGGAGTATTGATAAATGATTTCCTGGCAAAGAGTACCACAATTACCGGGACTTACTATGCTTCACTGCCGCAAATATTGTGGAAGGCCATCAAAAGGGAGATGCGTGGCATGCTGACCGAAGGTGTCCACCTCCTGCAAGACAGTGCCCCGGTTCACAACTCCCATGTTGCCCAGATGGAAGCATGGTCCTGCGGCTATGAAATCCTTTCCGATTCTCTTCACTCTCCCAACCCGCACCATCTGACTTCTACCTTTTTTCCAACCATAAAGTCATTTTTGAAGGATAAGCACTTCAACTTGCAGACTTCCACAGAAGAGGTCTCCACAGCTGCTTAAAGCGATGGGAGAAGTGAGTGACCCTTGGCGGTACCTATGTAGAGAAAGACTAATAACTGTGTCGAGCTTGGTTCCTCTCAGTCCATGGGAAATGAGTCAGGGGAAATCTTTAATGAACAGCCCTCATATATGGTACAAATAGCACATGTTTAAAGAAGTGGCAGTTTTCAGTTTTGGCAAAATGGGAAACTGTCAAGTGCATCATTTGTCCAACAATGGAATGAAAATAACCTCAGGACCAAATACAATTAAAAAAAAAAACAAAAAAACAAAGCAGACAGAAAAGTGCCTGTGTTGTGTCACTGATTTAATAACCTGTAGAGCCACAGTGGATGTGGCGTGCATGTTGGTGCAGGTTAGTGAATCACATCTATAAATCTTAGATACAGACTTGCTTTGGGTTTCATAAGAATCTTTGCAAACTTGTACTCCAAACAATACTTATTTGCACTCTTAACCTTTGCTACATAAACAACAGAGTGTGGGCATGTGTGCGTGCTTGTGCTTGTTAGGTCAAGTTACAGCTGTGAAGTGGGTGACAAACTGCCATAGAAGGGTATTTTATTTAAAAAAAAAAAAAAAAAAGGAGCTCCTGCATTTCTCTTGCAGTCATAACTTAGCGCAAAGGATTTTACAAGCTGAATCGATTGGCACAGAAGGCGACCATTTATCTGTGGCAGCAGCTCCGTGAGGCTGGTTTGGACAGTGCCATATCCAAGCTTGGATTACCTTCATTGATTAATGATAATGAGAACAAAAGCTGTGGAAAAAGGGAAGAAACCAGCTGTGTTTTACAAATATGAAAAAAATATGCAAGCATACGTACTCCGTTGGGGGGGTAAGATGTCCAGCCCAGTTCCGCCTGAGTCTCTTTAGAATTCAGCAGCACCACTGCAGAAAACAGACAAGGAAGGGGAAAAACTGAGTTAGAGGTCGAACGAGGAGCCATTAAGATTTTTTTCCCCCCTTATTCA
Source organism: Pholidichthys leucotaenia (assembly GCA_020510985.1). Taxonomy (NCBI): domain Eukaryota; kingdom Metazoa; phylum Chordata; class Actinopteri; order Cichliformes; family Pholidichthyidae; genus Pholidichthys; species Pholidichthys leucotaenia. Next base: position 73,657,133 of record CM035839.1, on the reverse strand, counting down.
AGTTGTGTCTACAGTGTCGCTTCAAACAGTGGTGCATAAATACCAGCTCGAGGAATGCGTTCTTACATTAGTGAAATAGACTGTATTTATCACAGCACTTTCCTTGTCTGATCAGACACAATGTGATTTAAGCAATTACAACACTGTAAGTCCAGGGTGATATGTTGAATGATAAAAGAAAAGGCATTAATGGGCAGCACTGTCAGAATCCAGTAAGAGTGAACCTATCCTTTGATAAGTGCATTAAAGTCATCTGTTGAGGACTTAAGCTGGACAAAGAGCTTTTCATCACTCACCCGTTTCAGTGGTAAACAACATGGAGAGAAAACCACAAACAAAACAAGGATCAGAGTGATTTCACATCCAGTCAGTAGACAAAGAGCACCCTTGGATGGCTTTGAAAGAAGAAACCCGCAAACTCAAAGTCTGGGTTTGATGTGACGTCTTTTCAGCACTAAGGACAGTGAACAAGAGTGAGTCTGCTTTCAGCACCATGGACAGCTACACTGCAAAGCAAATGCATGGAAGCTCAGTGACATCGCCTAAAGTCGGCTTCTGCCCGAGTTAAGAAACACACTGTAGCTTCATTATTGCATTATATAATTGTCTAGAAATTAATCAAAAACAAGAATTAGGAATTATCTTTATCTGCAAACTACGATGGAATAACCACAATTAACTAAGAGATAAATACAGATGAACACTGACTATGAAACACAGAGTGAGGAAACTCAAACTCTAAAAATATGCTGAACATAAACCACAAGAGATGGAGAATGATATTGATCCTGATAACCACTTTTTCAATAATATTCATAACCACTGTGAATATTACACTGAAAAGCAATTCAAAAGTCAAGTGCAATTAGATGGTAAACTGTCAATAATACACTTCAATAGCAGAAGTCTTAACAAAAACTTCTCACAGATTCAGGACTATTTAAAACAGCTAAACAGAAAATTCACAGCTATAGCAGTCTCTGAAACCTGGCTTAATGAAGACAGGCTCCCCTGATGGCAATAGAGGGATATCAGATGTTTAACATTAACAGATCTCAAAAAAAGGGTGGTGGTGTTGCACTGTATATTGATGACCTATATAGATGTAAGCTTGTAAATGAAATGTCCTCAGCACTACCAGGGCTTCTGGAATGTGTTACTGTTGAGATTGACCTAGACAAAACAAAAAATCTAATCATAAGCTGCATATACAGAACGCCGGGAACTTGCATTGAGACATTCAGAGATAAATTAGTCGAGCTGTACAATAATATTACTAGTAAGAAAATGGTAGCAATTTGTGGAGATTTCAATATTGACCTACTTAATCCACATCAACAAAATGTAGTTACAGAGTTCATGAACTCTATGTACAGCATGAGTCTATATCCCACAATAACACATCCCAGTAGAATCACAGCTCACTCTGCTACACTTATTGACAACCTGTTTGTCAATGTTCTCGACAAGAAAATAGAAAGTGGATATTGATAAATGATATAAGCGACCACTTGCCAATCTTTGCACTTATCCATGGCCACACGGGGCCCAACCCAGAAAAAATCTCAAAATCGTTCAGACACAAATCACCAAACGCAATCAGTTCTTTTAAAGAGGACTTGCTGAAGCAAGACTGGACAGAAGTCTATGTATCAGATGTAAATGAAGCCTATGACACATTTATAAACATTGTAACCACTCTTTATGAAAAAAACTGCCCATTAGTTAAAAAAAAGCTTAAACACAAATTTACTGACAAACCATGGCTAACCAAAGGACTACAAAAGGCGTGTAAAAAGAAAAATTTATTATATAAAGCTTTCATAAAGAAAAGGACAAAAGAAGCAGAGCAGCGGTATAAAACATACAAAAATAAGTTAACATATATAATAAGATGTAGTAAAAGAGACTATTACAGTAAAGAACTGGAAAAAAACAAAGGACAATATTAAAAATACATGGACAATAATCAACAGTATCCTTGGAAATAAAAGCAGAAATACCAGCTACCCAACTAACACTCCAAAAAAATAATAAATCGCTCCGAATGTGAATATAGCTTCACCTGCAGATGAATTTAATAATTTTTTTGTTAACATTGGACCTAAACTGGCCCGAGAAATACCCACTACGGTGCCAACAGGTGATTCAATATGCAATAACACTGCTGTAAAAGACACCATCTTCATAAAGAACACAGACGAAAGAGAGGTCATTGAAATTGTTAAATCGTTCAAAAGTAAAACATCTACTGACTGCGATGGTATTGATATGCTACTAGTCAAAACTGTTATCGAATGCATAGTGAAACCACTGACGTATATCTGTAACCTGTCTCTCCAATCAGGTATATTTCCCAATGCAATGAAAAATAGCTAAAGTAATTCCGATTTACAAGACAGGCGACAGAGGGGAACTCTCCAACTACAGACCAATTTCACTATTACCGCAATTTTCCAAGATACTTGAAAAAATATTCTATGAGAGAATTGACAACTTCATACTGAAGAATGATTTATTGTGTGAGCAGCAATATGGGTTCAGACACAAAAGGACAACAGCATATGCCTATTGGAATTTACAGAAAAAATATCAACAGCCATTGAACAATAAAGAGTATTCAGTTGGAGTATTCCTGGATCTTAAAAAAGCATTTGATACAGTAGATCACAATCTATTATTAAAGAAACTACAAAATTGTGGTATCAGAGGGGTAGCACTGTCCTGGTTAAGAAGTTACTTAAAGAAGAGATATCAGTTTGTATGTGTTAACAACAAAAACTCAGAGCTACTGAAGGTCACCTGTGGAGTCCCACAGGGTTCAGTTTTGGGACCATTATTATTCAATATGTATATAAATGATATATGTAAAGTTTCAGAAAAAATGGACTTAATATTGTTTGCTGATGACACTAACCTGCTATGCAGTGGAAACAACTTGGGAACAACTTCTGGATACACTCGGAAAGGAATTAGGAAAGCTGAAACTGTGGTTTGATTCGAACAAATTAACGCTCAATTTAAGCAAGACAAAAATTTATAGTCTTTAACAACCATCACAACTACCCAGTACCCAAACTCAGTGTAAATGGTGTAGAGATTGAAAGGGTATCCGAAACTAAATTCCTTGGAGTAATAATTGATAACAAACTGTGTTGGAAGCCACATATTAATTATATAAAAGGTAAAGTATCCAAATCAATTGCAATATTACACAGAGTGAAAAATTTGCTGAATCAACCCACACTATACACCTTGTATCATTCATTAATACTCCCATACATGACATATTGTAATGAAGTATGGGGAAATACATATAAAACAAACATATATCCACTCTTTATGCTTCAAAAGAGAGCTATTAGAATAATCAACAAAGCAGCTTACAGGGAACCAACAAACCCACTTTTTCTTAAACAAAAAACTCTCAAGTTGAAAGATCTGATCGACTTTAAAACCGCAATAATAATGTTCAAAGTGAAGAATCTATCACTGCCCGCAAATATCCAAAAGTTGTTCCAAACAAGGGAGAAACGATATCACTTCAGAGGAACATGTATATTTCAAAAGCCTACAGTGAGAACAACTACCAAGCAACACTGTATTTCAGTGCAAGGTGTCAGATTATGGAACGATTTTGGACCTGAATTAAAATCATGTACAAAGCTTGGACAATTTAAACAAAAACTAAAGGAAGAAATACTCCAAACATATTTACAAGACGACATGTAAACTCACATAAGGATTGACATTTCCAGCCTGTGTTGTGTTATAGCTTAGTTTTTCTTTTTTCTCTGTGACACTATGTCTTAGATTTGTTTTTGAATAGTAACCGCTTAACTTAGACTAGCTCAGTTTTCTTTTTCTCTCAGTCATATTTTGTCTTAGCCTTGTTTTAAATTGTAATCGCTCTTGTCTTGTTTTCTCTTTTTTCTCCTTTGAATTCTTGGATGGAATATGGGTGGGCAATATAAGCTGCGGCTTCAGCCATCACCCATTTCGGATAACTCACGTGGAATTGTATAGTAGAAGGAGTCTTTGTCTAATTTGACCTTGTTGTTATATTATACAGTTTCTTTTAACCTGTAATGTACTATCCGAAATAAAAATTCATTCATTCATTCATTCAAACTGGAGTACTTTCCCATCTTGTACAAATCAAATTTGACACAGAAATCACGCTACCACAGTTCACTAGTCATGATGTCTTTGAGCTGACAGACTCAGATTGGCTGCCGCTTCGCACTCGGCTGGAAGCAGCAGGCGTATGCGAAAGCCATCATCAGCACATTTATCTCAATCTATAATCTAATATCAGCATCTGTAGTGGCATATGGTGTGCAGCATTAATGACTCGTTTTTTTAAATGATTTTTGCCAATATCAGAATTAACCATGCCTTAAGCTTCTGTCTGCTTAAAAAAGCCCGCCTCTGTCATGGGCACACGCACACGCACATGCGCGCGTGTGCACACACACACACACACACACACAGAGGGAGAATGAATATCACACTCTTCACACAACACTCACATCTCTGAAGGAATCTACAGGTCTGACAACCTGACAAAAGACTTTTTTTTCCCCAGTACACTGACGAACATGTGCAAAGACTTCTTTCTATCATCCTTGAAAGCACTTCTTTCATTCTTTGGATGATTGGATTTAACTTTCAACCACTTCTACAGCTTATAAGGACCATTGAGAATAACCTGAATGACAACGTCTACAGTTTGACTCCTTGGGAAATATTTGGCATTCATATCATCCTGGCTTTCATGAAAAGTTTGTCTATCGAGTACCAAAAAAAAAAAAAAAAATATGCCTCTGCTCACTGATGTAATAATAGAGCATGGCGATATTCTTCTGCGTACAAACCAGTTACCTACACAGTCTGACTCAGCTGTTTAAAATGTGGTGACTCAAATCCTGTAATCCTGACTCATGCGCTGATCTCACACTGATGAGCCACCAGAATAGATGATTTTTTTTGGGACTGTTGAATATATCAATGTGATTGGATTAGGCATGCATCCATTGTAAAATCTGGGGTGATGCCCAATACAGAGTTAGAAAAATAACCATCAGCTGATGGCACAGTTATTTTTCATGCCAGGGAAACAAAGAAATATAAATATCATAAACAGCTGAACTGTTAAAGCAAATCGGCCCTCCATCACACCATATCTGAAAGCACAAATTCAATAATACATATGTCTCCCACAACTTTTATGGTTTATAACCTTTCATATGACCATTGCGTGAAAAATAATTGCTATTGCAATTGTATCTCAGATTTGTTTTAATAATATAATAATATTAATAAATAATATTTCTTGTTTTTTTTTCTTGCCTTCTGATTGTTGCTATCCCTGTGCTGTTGCAATCCTGGAATTTCCCCGTTGTGGGACTAATAAAGGCTTATCTTATCTTATCTTATCTTATCTTATAACCAAAGAGACAAAATTCTTCACGCTTCACTGTAGAGGGTACGTGTAGGGCTCCTGGTGGCACCTCGCAAACATCATGAGGTTAAACAATCGGCTACTGCCAACAGTAAAAACTCATTTATTGGTTATCAACCATGACTAAATTTCAGCAAATATACTGGTGCATCCCTAGACTTCGATATAGGAATGTAGTATGGCATATTACAACGGTCACCTCAGTCAGATTCTCTAGAAGCATCAAGTTTGGGACCAACCACAAGTCAGTGCAGTGCACTGCTTTGGGCATCCCAGGATTGCTGTGCACCTGCAAGCCTCTTCGTCACCCAACATTGTCCCAGTTCGCAAAGCGAGTGCCAGTGAGTCCGCTCACAGTGACAACTCACTGGAGTCACTCGAGGATCGGACAGTGATCAGAAAACCTCGCTAGACCATAAGAAAAAAACTTTACTAAAATGTATTTTTATTATTTTGGGGGTGAACATCACTGGGTGCCCCAAGCAAGGTTCTGTGGTAAACTGGTAACATGAAGAAATTTGGAGAGGGATTAAAGAGGGAGCGGGACAAAGGTGGAGAAGAGATTCTGAGGAGGGATGAAGCAGAAGGCAAAAAAAAAGAAGAAGAAATAATGAGTGAAGGATGGAAGAAGCAGACAAAAAGTGAGAAAGACCAATGAAAAAGTAGGTGAGAGGCTGAAACCAGAAAGACTAGAGCACATGAAAGTACAAACAGAGGGATCAGTACATTTTAGTGAGCAGTCAGTCAGAGGGAGACTGAGGATGAGGTTGGCACCATGATCACAGCGACCACACAAGTCTGGTAATAACAGGCTAGTTAGGCAGACTAATGGACCTTCAAGGACAGGATGAATAGAGAAAAAAAGTTACACAAAATAAAGGAAAGATAATTATGAATGGGTCATCAGAATAGGGAAATTCTAAAGAAAGATGACATGACAAAGCCTTACCCATGTCACTTAATAGCCATGACAGATTATCTAGACAAAACGATCATTTCTAAAGACTATTTCATAAATAATTACCATTCATTAAAGAGACAGCAAAGACCCTATGTACCACAGTTGCTTTTTTTGTCATTATGGCCCTTTTTAAGCAGCAGCAAATGAGGCCGACTCATCAGCAACAGATAAAACAGAAGACACATGAAGAATAACAGAGCCTTGCCTTCTTTGATCCCATTTATGCAGAAGGTGTTAACATGATCTGCTTTGTGAATGGTAAGAACAGAGCTGCTCATGTTGTGAGCAAAAGAAGAAAAAAAGAAAGATGGGCCAAAAGACCGTTTCCACTGGGGAAAGACCATTCATGAGACAAGTCATACTAACATCCCAAAGTAAATGAAACAGGCAATTCTGGAAATATTTAAAGTCTTTACTCTGACTTTGGCGAACTCACACTATTTGATGAGAAACATGCAAAAGGTACTACCTAATTGAATTGAAAAAAAAATTGAAAAATTAATGTAGCAGTTATTGGAAAATTATTAACTAATTAATTGCACATTTTCTATAAGTAATTGTGATTAACTGTTAAAATCACAAAGAAAAAATGAAAAAAGTATTTTAAAGTGGCTTTTCATTGTTTTTTTCTTTCATAAACTATACCTGTGATACTCATATTCAACAAAAATACTGCTAGAGCAACATAAAACACTTGACAATCATGAATCTATATCCAGCTCTTTATGGTAGCAATATTTAATATTCTTTTTCAGTTCATTATAGCTACCATTTTCAATATTGTCACATTTCCTGTTTTATTTTGAAACAGTCAAAGAGTAAGTCAGTGGTTCTACTTAAGGAAACTTTCCCATTATCCCAGCCCTTAAAAGAACAAACCGAACAATTCTTATTTGATTTCTAGAGCTCCCGGCCTTATTCACTTTATACTGGAGTGTGCTTTTCTACACTCACTCTGACAAACTCTGCCTCTTTTCATACTTTTGAGCAAGCAGATACAATCAGTAACACTACGTCAGGTGTGTGTGTGTGTGTGTGTGTGCGCGCGCGCGCGCGCGCGCAAAGAAGTTGCCCTGAGTACTGGAAGATCAGTTTCGTGTGGTATAAATTTAAATGGTGAAAATCAAAACCTACTCTTGTTTTAAGCAGACCCAGCTGCTGAGACAAACCAGTCACTGCTGGCACCACCTCAGGGAGTGACCTGACAGCGTCAATTTTTAAAAATGTGTTAACTGGCTCACATTAATCAAAAAAGTTAATATTATGTTAATATTTTCAGCCCTAGTAATCTGAGACTGTCCTCCAGCAGAAAACACTGTCTGTGGTCTTATTTTTTACCAGCAGGAAATGTAGTGGCCTCTAGTTGTCCTGGGAATAATTACACAAAGTGACACGGCAGAGGGCTGCAATTGAAATGTGGGTAAACTGAACTTTTACTGTGTCCTTACCCCAAACTTAACCATTACACTAGCCTTAATGATGCTTGTAGCATCTGACTCAGTTCATGAATGTGAGGGATTAGAAGGTAAATTTTTTTCTTTCTAAAAAAAAAAAAAATTAAAAAAAATCGCTTTGTAATCATGAGTGGTTTCATTAGCAGCATATCCAAAACACAAACATCTTTTTCCACCCATCCACCCCTGATCTCACCCCCTCTGTCATCTTTCCCTGGTTTTTGTAGAATGCTTTAATTGAGTCGGTCAGCCTTGCTGAAACACAAGGACGAGACGTGCTGGATACAAAAGCGAGCGCTAAGAAAGAGACAGCTGTAGGAGAGAGGAGAGTACAGCACTTACTTCAAGTACTCAGAAGAAAGTGAGGGGAATTGTTGGTGCACCACAGCAATTGACGAGAGGCAAGCTAAAATCTGGCCCTTTCAAGTGTGTAGCTAGCACTGACACAGCTATCTTTTTTTTTTTTTTCCCTCTTGTAGTGGAAGAGAGCAACAGGAAGACGGCTCTGTCATGAAGGCCAATTTCAAGGGTCTGCAAGGTTAAGGGTTCTCGTTTTATCTGATTGAATTAGTGTGTGGAGCTGTTATGCCGTGAGTAAAAGCAAACTTACATCTTTTCATCTAAAGGTTGAAAAGAAGAAGAAGAAGAAGTCACCTCTGTTGTCATTCAGTCCATACAGCCAATCATGTACAGTAGAACGAAACTACGTTTCTCCTATCTACAATGTTAATCACATCTAGAATAAGAGGGGGCGCTGCCACAAACAACTTCTCCTTCCCCCATTCTATTATGCTGAGCACCAAGCTAGAAGGCGGGAAGTGCCAATTTTATATGGTCTTTGGTATGACCCTGCTGGGACCTGAGATGTTCTATCAGCTAGGCCACCACCAGGAAAAAGGTAAAGCAGCATATTTTATATATTATACTGTATATATATATATATATATACATACATACACAGTGGAGATATTAGAGAACAATGTATTCAGTGCAGAGGTGCTTAGTTTTTAAATCCCTACAGCCCTAAAAAAAAAACATTCTTTGTTTTCTCTTCTGACTCAGTGGTCACTGGTCTCTAATTTTGCTCACTGTGTTTTTTATAAAATAAATGTTTGTGTTGAAGTGCCTTGATTATTAAAAAAAAAAAAACATGCTAGTACAGCAGTGGTATAACCACAACTGATATTCTGTAAGTTTCTGAATAATGAAGAATAACATGTAAGAATAAATAAAGTATTAATACACTGTTCTCTAATTTTGATCGCCACTGTACGTCCAGTATGTATACAGTGCAATACTTCACATGACTTGCAGGTAAAGATTACCTGAAAAAATGGCAGTGATGTAACAAACTGTAAAATTAAGTGGACGTGAAATGGCTGCAAAATCTAAAAACAGACATCGTCTCTTGTGATATTTGCACCACTCATGTTTCATTCTCCTACCTAAAAGCTGCTACAATATTCTTCTTCTCCACAGAAATCTAGGAAGGCCTTTTATACTCCCTTTACACAGGGCTGGAGGTCACTGAGCGATGAGTGAGATGACAAAATCGCCAGATCTCCAAACAATCTCCCAAAGATCTCTCAGAGATCACCAAGAACTCACAATGATCTCCACAGTCCTCAAAGTTTCAACTAATTCCAAAACAATCTCCCAACGCTCACCAAAGCCCTTAGGGCAAAAAAGAGAAACGGAGAGATTGGCAACTACAGAAAAGCCTGTTCTTGTATGCCACACATGTGCCCATAATATGCTTCCAAGTTATTTGTTCAACATCCCTTCACCAACAAAGAGAAACATCAAACCTGAAGCACCCTGGAGGTTGTGGGGATTTACACTCTTGGTCAAGGACGCTAGGAGAGAACACGGGGAACTTGGGAGTGCTCTGAATTTTGGCACTTCATATGAAGGATGATCTTCCCGTTGGCGTCACTATGCAATGGTCAAAAAGAGAGAAGGCAAAATAATATATAGCTCTATGGAAGCAGTACAGTCCTACTGCTGTAGGACAGATAAGAAAAAGAAAAGGATAAATCGATGGGGGATACAAAGTGTCACATAAAATTCACAAACAGTCACATAAAAGATAAATGTGTATAAAGAGGCACACGCACATACACCACCTTCAGAGATAAATGGTGTTGGGGAACACACGCGCACGCACACACACACACACACACACACACACTGAGCCAAGCAGTACTGCCATTATAGCAGCTCTAACAGCATGGCATATTAACTTCAAACAAGGCCCTCCCTGTAACAGAATAATGAAACTTTCAACTTCAGTAACGTGACATAATGTAAAGAGAACCTGCAGTCAATCACATGTGTGATGGCCACAGACAGAGAGTGGATAAAGCTCCTCAAATACATGGTATGCTCCCAGTAGCCTTCTGAACCACAGCAGTTGTTAAAATTAGATCAGTCTTTTCCAACTACTGTTCCAAACATCCAACACAGTGCATGTCCTCCTTGAGATTTTCAGTGTGGAGAACAGCTCTCCCCTCATCAGCCGTCCAGGATCAATCACCGATTTTCAGATCTCGCCCTTTTCCACTTTGCAGTTTTCAAGTGACAAACATACACTCTCCTGTCCCATCTTAACTTGTGCACAACTGGATGACAACAGTGTGTGCATGCATCAATATGGCTCAATATCCATGCACAAGCCCTTCATGGATGTTTACATGCAGTATTATTTAAAGGTCTCATATTGTGCAAATTGGTATTTATGGAGGTTTACACCTTAAAAATTCCAACCTGGTGTCATGGTCATGCATGCAATCAACACACTGATCAACTACAGCAGTGCTTTTCAACTTCTTTTTTGGTTCCTTTTTACACTGGAAAAAAAAAAATCTCGGGGAACCCCACCAAGCAAAAATTCAAAGATTCAAACATTTTATTTTTCAATACTACTATACGTACAAGACATACAGGAGAATTGAAATGGCATTTCTCTCTCTCTCAGTGGTGTGCAGAATATAAAAAAAGAAAAAGGAATAAGGCTGGAAAAAACAACAACAGCAGTCTATGTACAGTAGTGCTATCTGTAGTGCAAATGGCGAGAAAAGATAGACCCAGACCTCCTATTGTGCAAATAAAGATAAACGATTACTAACTAACTAACTAACCTGCACTTATATAGCGCTTTTCTAGTCACAAAGACCACTCAAAGCGCTTTCACTAATACTAACCCTCTATTCTAAGGGCCTATAGGATTAACAATGATGAAACCCAGCAATCCTATATACAGAAAAGTAGAGATGTAATACCCGTAGTACCAAGTTCAATGTGGTAGTGTAAGTGCAGACAGTGACAGATAGGACTGCATGTCATCAGTATTGCAATGACAGACAGCAGCAGATATGGTATTTGTGCAAATGGTTGCAGTAAAGTGCAGAGACATACAGCAGCAGACATATTACTGTTGGTGTGCCAGTCTTTCTGTGCCAACAACTGAGGTAGCTATTGCGCAGGTAAGTGCATTACGGACCGGGGGGGGGGGGGGGGGGGTGGACTGAGTTCAGGGTCCTGATGGCCTGATGAACAAAGCTGTTTAGCAGTCTTGTGGAGAGGGCCCGGAGGCTCCGGTACCTTTTCCCCAAGGGCAGGGGGCTGAAGAGGGAGTGTGAGGGGTGGGAGGTGTCGCCTGCAATGTTGCTGGCTCTGCGGGTGAGCTAGATGTCCGAGGGGGGGGGGGGTAGAGGGGCACCGATGAGCTTGCTGGCTGCTTTCACTGTGTGTTGTAGTGTCTTCCAGCAGGAGGCAGTGCAGCTTCCATACCACACCGTGATGCAGCTGGTGAGGATACTTTCAATGGTGCCCCAGTAGAATGAGCACATGATGGGGGGTGGGACTCGTGCTCTCCTCAGTTTGCGGAGGAAATGGAGTAGAGTTTGAGCCTTCTTGGCCAGTGATGTAGTGTTAGCTCAAGTAGGTTCATTTTGTCTTCTTTTAATTATTTACCTTTTGTTCTTATTAAAGACAAAAATAGAAAGATGTTTTTACCTTCTTGCACGGAGCTAAGTAACTAGTTAATAAACGAGACTCTGGCATGCTATCGGAATTAACCAGACAAATCGCTCCACCAACTAAGAACGGCCATGCACCACCACCCACAGAATCGAGAAAGAGCTACCAATCCGTCAATCCTTTCCGTGTCCGGGCCGGGTGAGGTTTCCCCGGGAGATTTCTGTGGGTGGTGGTGCATGTCCGTTCTTAGTTGGTGGAGCGATTTGTCTGGTTAATTCTGATAACGAACGAGACCCCGGCATGCTAACTATTTACTCAGCCCCGTGCAAGAAGGTAAAAACGTCTCCTTTCTATTTTTGTCTTTAATAAGAACTAAAGGTAAACTAGAAAAGTACTCACAGAGCGCATACCTCCGCCAAGCCTCCTTCCGTTTGTCATGGATCACCTCCAAAATGTAATGGGTTTGTGTGTAGGCCTATAGCCACTTGTGGTGAAAATGACATCAAAGTCTGTCCATGAGTTTTGGAGTACTGTTGCTAACACACTGTGAGAAGATAAAAGCCTTGGCTGAGGTATGCATTCTCAGATCATCACCAAAATATAATGGATTCCTCTCTAGTCCAAGAACCACCTCTGGTGAAAATTTCATCCAAATCCATCCAGTAGTTTTTGTGTAATCCTGCTGCACAAATACAAACAAAGCCCTTGGCTGAGGTATGCATTCTCAGAGCATCACCAAAATCTAATCATCTGTTCCCGGTGCCATTACACACCTTTCCTGAAAATTTCATCAAAATCCATTCATAACTTTTTGAGTATTGTTGCTAACACACTGTGAGAAGATGAGAGCCTTGGCTGAGGTATGCATTCTCAGATCACCACCAAAATATAATGGGTTCCTCTCTAGCCCAAGAACCACCTCTGGTGAAAATTTCATCCAAATCCATCCAGTAATTTTTGTGTAATCCTGCTGCACAAATACAAACAAAGCCCTTGGTGGAGGTATGTACTCTCAGATCATCACCAAAATCTAATCTTCTGTTCCCCGTGCCATTACACACCTTTCCTGAAAATTTCATCAAAATCTGTTCATAACTTTTTGAGTTATGTTGGTAACAGAGACAGACAAACAGACCAACCCCGGTAAAAACATTACCTCCTTGGTGGAGGTAATAAAGTGATGAAGTGTTGTTGGACCAGGAGAGGTCCTTAAAGATGTGCACCCCCAGGAACTTGGTGCTGCTCACCCTCTCCACAGCTGCTCCATCAATGATCAGAGGGGGATGCTGTGTGTGTCCCCTCCTGAAGTCTACCCCAATCTCCTTGGTTTTTCCCCCCACATTCAGGAAGAGGTCATTGTCTTTACACCACTCGACCAGTTGGCTCACCTCATTTCTGTAGTTGGCCTCCTCATTGTTGGTGATGAGGCCCACCACCATCATGTCATCCGCAAACTTGATGATGTGGTTGGCGTTGTAGGCTGGTACACAGTCATGGGTCAGCAGGGTGAAGAGCAGCGGGCTGAGCACACACCCTTGTGGGGCCCCTGTGCTCAGTGTGATGGTCTGGGAGGTGTTGCTGGCAATCCACACGTTCTGTAGCCTCCCTGTGAGAAAGTCCAGCACCCAGTTACAGAGAGGTTTTGAGTCCCAAGTGTCTAAGTTTTTGTATCAGATGCTGGGGGATGATTGTGTTGAATGCTGAACTGAAGTCCAAGAACAGCATTCGAATGTAGGAGTTCTTTGAGTCCAGGTGGGTGAGGGCTGGATGGAGAGCAGCAGCGATGGCATCTTCTGTGGATCTGTTTGACCTGTATGCAAACTGAGACGAGTCGTGGGAGGGAGGGAGGATGGACTTGATGTTCTGCATGACCAGCCGCTCAAAGCACTTTATTATGATGGGGATCAGTGCTACGGGCCGGTAATCGTTGTAGCTGGATGGGATGGGCTTCTTTGGGACTGGTATTATGGTGGCAGTTTTGAAACATGTGGGAACAACAGCTTGAGTCAGGGAGATGTTGAAGATGTTGGCCAGGACATTCTTGAGCTCCTCTGCACAGTCCTTCAGGATGCAACCCGGTATGCTGTCTGGTCCAGCTGCCTTGCGTGGGCTGATCCTGCAGAGGGTCCTCTTCACGCCAGTAGGATCCAGACTCATGGCCTGCTCGTCTGAAGGAGTGGTCTTCTGTGCTGATATGCTGTTTTGTGCTTCAGATTGGCCAACAAAGTCATTTAGGTTGTTGAGCAGTGTGGTGTAACTCGCACTGGTAGCAAAAATGTTATAAAATAACACATTGCAGCCTGTTAGCGCATGTAATGACAATTTAGTCTTGTGATTAGTTTCTACTCACTCAGTGGGAAACGTGGGTCTGTTTAGACAAACACAAAGCCGATATCCTGGCAGAAACATGCCAAGTTTGGCACTTTCCAGATTTTTTTTTCCCCCAGAGGTGTACTTTTGAGTGTAATCCATTTATTTTGTCTCTGCTTGTGAGCAGGTTTTCATTTTTGGCTTGCATCCATGTGTTCAGATCATTCAGATGCTAATATATATCTGCCAGGTATGCCAGCCTTGTACATCACTCATCACTTGGAAGCAGCTTTGTATAATGGCACCTCTCAGTCAAAAACACTTTAATTTCCTCTTGGAGCTCATACATGCAGGCCAGCACCATCAGGCCTCACTATGGAGAAATGGGCTCCGCTTCCTTTTCTTCACGTAAAGATGCAAGTATGTGGCTTTTTAGGGGGCTTGTTCTTACAAAGTTTACCATTGGCACAGCATGGCTATCATGTACACTGCGTAATTGTGCAGCGCACCAATGAATTAGTGCAAGCCCAAAATGCAGGTGAAGTGAACGTGTTTATTAACAAAGGAATACAACACAATAATGTCCATAGCATACAATCTTGGGATAGAAAGCAAGCAGACGAACAGGCTGCCACTCTGAAGGCAGGAGGAGGATTGGACCCATGCGCTCCCAGATGGGACTGGAGCAGAGGGGAAGGGCAATTAACAATAGGAGAGGGACTTACGAGCAGGGTCGAAGCAACTGGCTCTGGAAACGACAACACATGCACAGTCCAAAAGGAAACCAACTAGAGGAGCCCAACATCAAAGCTAGCTTCCATCAAACAAAGACTTGTGAGTAGAGTAGGTAGAGTGCAGGCTATTGACTAACGCCGTCACAACGAGTGCTCACACTGTCACCCATAAGTACACTGTGAACTTAATGAGTGAAAAGTCGATGCAGGTGTGCGACAGCAATCGGTGCATGAATGCGTGTCGGCGTATGTGGGTAGTTGTGTGTGTGTGCGCGTGCGTGCATGAGTGTGTATGTGTGTCAGTAAAACAGGGAAAAGGACAAATAATAACAGACAACAGGTATGGGCCAGCAGAGGGAGAGGCGTGGCTGTAGGCTGGCAGGGAGCCCAAGCTCAGAGGCTCCAATAACCTGCCAGCTGGAAATGATCAACAACAATCAGGAACTACAGCCACAGATCATGGAACAGGGTTGCGATATCAACCCCGTTCATGACAATGGCCCAACAAAGGAGCTAGATCCGCTGCTTAAGTCTTGGCAACAGGTGCCTCGCAATGCAAAAAACAGTGGGTAAGAACATCCGAGTGTCTCTCACTCTGCTAATGAAGCTTTGGTGTGCCCAACCATAGATGATCCATCAGTACGGGGCTCAGTTCAGAGTTTGAACCTTTCCTCTTCGAATATTTATCCATTGCTGTTTGTCATTTAGCCACTGCGACCTCTAGCACATCTTAACAAGGTCATTAACCTTTGTACAACCCATGAAGAAGATGAGGAAGAAGATAGCAATCATTATTATTGAATTCATACTGCCACCTACTGACATTGAAGTACCACTACAGGCACCCATGCACAACAATGGTAAAATACTTGCAATTTTTTGGCCCAATTAAGAAGTGAAATTAGAAAATTTCCCGAGGACCCCCGTTAAAACAAAACAAAAAAACAACAACAACAAAACACTGCACTACAGGACACTGTGCAACTCTCACAGTTTCTCGCACTACTGCATAGTAATTCCACACAGCATGACCTGCCACTGCCCTTTTTCAGTTGCACTGAGCATCCGCTAAGGAGGAGGTGGGTGGGGGGTAGTGGGAGGCTATCCAATCTGTGTCCAGAAGGAGGCACTGTCATTACTGTAATGGTTAGGGACGGGGTAATTGGATTGTCCAGGATTCATTTTCAAGCATTTTTAAAACTAAACCACTTACACTTTCACCAGAGAAGGTGTTGTTTCCACTCCTTTCCTACTTTTTGCAGGGGAATCCACTTTACCCACACTTACAAAACGTGGAACATACATGGAAAAAGCCACTTTATTGTGTATATTGCACGTTTTCCAAGGGCGGGTGAACATGCACTTTTTACACATTTTTGTGAGACTGGATTGAAACTACAGCCAGTGGTCACGTGTATAAATAATATCAAAATGGTCACTTCACAAATACGTATCGACTTCTCTGGTAATCTGGTACCTATATAGTCAAGTTCATAGTGTATATGTAACAATTATTGACAATTTTTAATAAAGTACCACAATACAGGTGTCTCTGAATCAATACAGTATAAGCACCAGAAAGTATCCCAGTATTACCTGTTGTGTCCATAATTAAGCCAGTAACGACAGAGCATGAGTACTATAAACGGAGCTTTATTAACAGAACTATATGACAAGACCCTACAGCTTTTCGGCACTCTCCTGCGGGCCAGGGCATCTACTAGGCGAAGAGGACGAACCCCTTCCGCCCATGCCCTTTATACTCTGGGTGGCGTCACTACCGGAACTGGCAGTTCGCCACCCCCATCTATTCCCTGGCCAACCCAGCTGCCATCTTACTACTACTGTCTATTTTCGTATGTAACACTCCCCCCCCCCCACACCCCGAAAAAAAAAAATGCAAGCACACTGGTTGGCCCACCCAAATTTATAACCCAACTCACACTCTAAACACCAAATATATGTACAAAAATAAATAAACACCTTTCCATTCACACAACTAAGACTGGGGACACTGGGTAGACTACCAGCGCCCCCTACATGGCCAGGCGGATTATTCTGCCGCCTTATCCTTATCAGTCCAGTAAAGTAAAAGAAGCCGTGTTTCTAAACGAAAAGTAATCCCAGAACAATCACAATATACAGTATACATGAGAACAGAAAACGGTGAACAAAATTATTACAAGCACATCTAACCCCCTATTGACGGCTGCCACCCCAACACACCCACCCCACAATTGGACATACCATATAAAAGTGTTGGGCACTTCAAATAAATATTTCAAATTCTACAAAATACTGTACATAAGCCAAACAACTCGTGTTTTTTCTTATTTCCCTTCAACATGGTCAGTACCTATCCTTTCCCAAAATCACACCATTTACACACAATCCAATCAACCCTTATGATTTCCACTTTATAATGCTTCAGTGCTTCATGAACATACTTTAGTTCCCTTTTTTTTAAACAAATTACACAATTTCTTTAATATGATCAGCGCCCCTTACAAGATATCCGTCACCACTAGTCAGTTATTAAAACGTTACTTTATCTTTACTGCAAATAGCCGGGGCCTACCCCAATAAGGCTAGCAACTATACACAACGTGACATAAGGATAAACTCACAACATAAGAACAAACACACTCCCCAGTCATTTAACACACCCCGTGGAGCGCCCTCCCCCTGGATTGCCATCTCGTGGTTCCCTCCCAGAGCATCTCCTCTTCCTGGCCTCTGGGGATGAACTGCGCTGTCTCCTCTTCTCCACTACACGGCACAGTTCGTTGGGGTGCCTCCACATTCCTTCAGACGGGCCCGAATGTCCATCGGCCCGGGCAGCCATCACCTGGAGCCACCCCTGGTCCTTGCGTCGTCCGCGGGTCTCCCTCAGCCAAGCCTCAACCCATGAGTGGACTCCATCACCAGTCTGCAGGGAAGTCCTGACCTATTTCCTCGGGTCACTGCGGTGTAAGTAAGCCTCCTCCTCGGAACTGTTCGTCTCGCGGGTCCGGTTCGCAATCCTCTTGGGGGGCCGTCGCTTGGAACGCTTTAATGCTGCGCTCTGTGGTCTCGCCCCCTCCATCCTCAGTGCGGGCACCACGGGCTTACTAGCCACCCCAGAGGTTCTGTCGTGCCATCCAGCACCCACACCAAGGGTACCATGGACACTGGCATCAGGTCCATCCCGGGGCGGCGTCGCATGGCGACTGATGTGCTTCCTCTCAGAAACGCCGCGCCAGTATCCACCAAAAGCGGCACCTTGACGCCATCTAGCGACACAACACAATTGATCCATCCATTCATCTCTGGTGACACCGTATGAGCTGTAGTTGGAGTCTTCGGCGAGGGACCCACCTCATGCTGTCGACCCCTCCGCTCAAAATTTCTGCAAGTCCTGTCCAAATGATTCAATAAGCCACACCTCCCACAAGGCTTGCCCCTCGCCGGACATTCCCTGGACTTATAGTGGTGTTTAGGGGACCCACAGCTGTAACATCTGGGCGGACCTAGGGCGGACCTAATCTTGACCATGGAGGTGTAATCGTCATCCCTGCTGTCTTCTTCCTCAGGGTCCAAATTCAGCGGCCTCAAGCAAGGCTCGCCCTGGGTCAGCGAAGTTCTCTCTCGGAGACTGTAACCGAGGGCACAAACTGGCAATGTCCAACCAGGAGGTTTGAACTCATAACCTCCTGCTCTGGAGTCCAGCACGCTACCTGTGTTGCCAATAGGGTTGACCCCCTTGGCAAGCCAAGTAGGAATGCTTTAATTCACTCCATCACATATTCCCCCTCAGATTTTGACATTGTCCCAATGTCAGAGGTGCATTTAAGCTTTCAGGCTCTTCTGACACACCACCAGCATCCTGCACCAGACAAATCCCACTTCTGACACCAAATGTAACCGAGGGCACAAACTGGCAATGTCCAACAAGGAGGTTTGAACTCACAACCTCCTGCTCTGGAGTCCAGCACGCTACCTGTGTCGCCAATAGGGTCGACCCCCTTGGCAAGCCAAGTGGGAATGCTTTAATTCACTCTATCACAGAGACCTCTTGCTATTGTCTCAGCTGCCTCAAATTGCTGGGCCAGCTCGATAGCAGCGGCCAACGTCAGCTCACCTGGGTGCGTCAAAAGCCTTGAACTAGACATGCTCCGCCAACTGGTCCCGGACCATTTCATCCTCCAGGTTTCCAAACTTGCATTCCCTCGCCAGCTCACGGAGGTCTGCAATGAATCTTCTTGCAGACTCTCCCGTCCGCTGGCGGCGCTGTCGAAATTGAATGCGTCTAACAGTGACGTTCTCAGGAGCACAAAAACAGCGCGCCATTAGCTCAACGACCTCATCAAAGCGATCGGCTCTTCCTAAGTTTTCCAAAATCCTCTGTCCTCCCATGCCCAAATTATGGACTAAAATTGCCTTTGCGCGAAGCTTCTCCAGCTCGCTGAGGTTCAGGGCCACCAAATAGTAGATAAATACGGTGAACCACCGAGACCACGCCACGGGTGGCTTGCCTTTTGTCTCCAAAAATGGCCGAAAATTGGCAACAGACCTCTCCATAACCGCTTTTACCTCATCGCCAAATGTTGTGTCCATAATTAAGCCAGTAACGACAGAGCGTGAGAACTGTTAATGGAGCTTTATTAACAGAACTATATGACAAGACCCTATAGACTTTCAGCGCTCTCCTGTAGGCCAGGGTGTCTACTAGGCGAAGAGGACAAACCCATTCCGCCTGTGCCCTTTATACTCTGGATGGTGTCACTACCGGAACCGGCAGTTCGCCACCCCCATCTATTCCCCGGCCAACCCAGCCGCCATTTTACTACTACCGTCTATTGTCATATGTAACATTACCCTGGAGTGATTTTTCCCCACCCCTGCTGCCGTCATTTAGTTACAACTCTTAAAGAAATGGGAGGATTGAACTTCATGGGTTTTATATCACAAACCAACAAGCCCTGTCTTCATTCCTCTAAGTCAGCAAAACAAATGTAACCTGACTGCCTCCTTGCTGGTGACTGGCCCACTCAAAAAGCATTTAGCCAATCAGATAAGGGGCTCATTAATATTAAAGAGCAGGCTGAAAACAGACTTGTTTCAGACAGAATTTTAAAGACAGGTTTTCTCAGGAGCTGTAAAACAACATAGAAAATGTGTTTGGGCTTTAAAACAACTTTTATGATGTTAAAACTTAAGGGTGAATCTTTGGAAGATGCATAATATGTGGCCTTTAAGCAAGGATGCAATAAATGCCATTTGTTTTTTCAAATCCCTGTGCATAGGGATGAGTAGTATGACATCATAAAGACACTTTTCATTAGAAAAGTTTGGTCCAAGTTTTCTTCTGTCCATCATCCTCTCCTCCTACAACACAGCTCTGGTCTCCCTAATTAAATCTTTTTTTCTTTTTTTTTTTGCAGTGCCAGTCTTGAATCTGAATGACCACCTGTTAAGACAAATGGCTTTGGGAGGAATAAAGCCAGTGTGTGTATTTGCATGTTTGTGTGTGCTTACGGGAATGAAAGAAGAGAGTCATTCAGAGAGTCAGAGATGGCAAAATCACAGTGTATGGGTTTGGAAAGGAGAAAAAGAGGATGGGGGAAAGAAATGGGAAAAGACAGTTTAGACAATAGCAAAATAGAGGAGGAAAGTGAGAAAGAAAAAGATACTGTTGAAATTATGAAAAGTAAAAAAACAACACTGGCTTTTGTCAAGCTTATCACAACATACATGTGTAGTAGTGTTGTCTTCTTTAAATTTAACTTATGAACTTTCACAGTGTAAGAGGTATACAGTGGTGTGGAAAAGTGTTTGCCCCCTTCCTGATTTCTCATTTTTTGTATGTTTGTCACACTTGAATGTTTCAGATCATCAAACAAATTTAAATATTAGACAAAGATAACAATTAGAAGAAGATAACGTTCTTTCGGTAATGACCGAAAGAACGAGATCGCGGATACAAGCGGCTGAAATGAGCTTTCTCCGTAGGATTGCTGGACTCACCCTCAGAGATAGGGTGAGGAGCTCAGTCATCCGGGAGAGGCTCAGAGTAGAACCGCTGCTCCTCCACATTGAAAGGAGTCAGTTGAGGTGGTATGGGCATCTGATTAGGATGCCTCCTGGACGCCTCCCACTTGAGGTGTTTCAGGCACGTCCCACTGGGAGGAGACCCCGGGGCAGACCCAGGACTCGGTGGAGAGACTATGTCTCCCAGCTGGTCTGGGAACGCCTTGGTATCCCCTCTGAAGAGCTGGAGCAGGTGGCTGGGGAGAGGGAAGTCTGGGCTTCTCTGCTTGAACTGCTGCCTCCGCAACCCGGACCTCCGGAAAAGCGGTAGAAGATGGATGGATGGATGGATGGACAAAGATAACACAAGTAAACACAAAATGCAGTTTTTAAATGAAGGTGTTTATTATTAAGGGTACAAAAAAATCCAAACCTACATGGCCCTTTGTGAAAAAGTGATTACCCCCCCCCACTAAAATATAAATTAACTGTGGTTTATCACATCCTTGGAAAGCTGAGTTCAATTTCTCTAGCCACACCCTGGCCTGATTACTGCCACACCTCTTCTCAGTCAAGAAGTCACTTAAACAGGACCTGCCTGACAAAGTGAAGTAGACCAAAAGATCCTCAAAAGCGAGACATCATGCTGCGATCCAAAGAAATTCAGCAACAAATGAGAAACAAAGTAACTGAGATCTATCAGTCTGGAAAAGGTTATAAAGCCATTTCTAAAGCTTTGGGACTCCAGCCAACCACAGTGAGAGCCATTATTCGCAAATGGCAAAAACATGGAACAGTGGTGAACCTTCCCAGGAATGGCCGGTCCACCAAAATTACCCCAAGAGCGCAGCGACGACTCATCCAAGACGTCACAAAAGACCCCACAACAACATCCAAAGAACTGCAGGCCTTACTTGCCTCAGTTAAGGTCAGTGTTCATGACTCCACCATAAGAAAGAGACTGGGCAAAAGTGGCCTGCATGGCAGAGTTCCAAGACGAAAACCACTGCTGAGCAAAAAGAACAAAGGCTTGTCTCAGTTTTGCCAGAAAACATCTTGATGATTGCCAAGACTTTTGGGAAAACACTCTGTGGACTGACAAGACAAAAAAAATGAACTTTTTGGAAGATGCATGTCCCATTACATCTGGCGTAAAAGTAACAGCATTTCAGAAAAGGAACATTATACCAACAGTAAAATATGGTAGTGGTAGTGTGATGGTCTGGGGCTGTTTTGCTGCTTCAAGACCTGGAAGACTTGCTGTGGTAAATGGAACCATGAATTCTACTGTCTACCAAAAATCCCTGAAGGAAAATATCCGGCCATCTGTTCATGACCTCAAGCTGAAGCGCACTTGGGTTCTGCAGCAGGACAATGATCCAAAACACACCAGCAAGTCCACCTCTGAATGGCTTAAGAAAAACAAAATGAAGACTTTGGCGTGGCCTAGTCAAAGTCCTGACCTGAATCCGATTGAGATGCGGTGGCATGACCTTAAAAAGGTGGTTCATGCTCAAAAACCCTCCAATGTGGCTGAATTACAGCAATTCTGCAAAGATGAGAGGGCTAAAATTCCTCCAAGGCACTGTAAAAGACTCATTGCCAGTTATTGCAAATGCTTGATTGCAGTTTTTTGCAGCTAAGAGTGGCCCAACCAGTTATTAGGTTTAGGGGGCAATCACTTTTTCATACAGGGCAATGTCGGTTTGGTTTTTTTTGGTTTTGGTTTTTTTTCCCCTTAATAATAAACACCTTAATTTAAAAACTGCATTTTGTATTTACTTGTGTTATCTTTTTCTAATATTTAAATTTGTTTGATCTGAAACATTTAAGTGTGACAAACATACACAAAAATGAAAAATCAGGAAGGGGGCAAACACTTTTTCACACCACTAAGTTTTTTAAATGTTCTACGTATTGTTTCATATATCAGCCACAACTCCCCATATCACCCAAATGGTGTACGCATATTAAAGGTGAAGCCTTCTGCTGGAAAATGCACATTAGCAGGCTTAATAACATATCCTCTGTAGTAGATTCTCCTATTAGAGAAGCACACCAGAAAGATAAATGGGGAAAAACAAATCAAAGCATACATCAAAACTATCCCTCCAGCAAGACTAGCCAAAAAAAAAGGAGAGAAATAGAACAGAGTGAAATGAAAAAGTATCTTTTGAACACATAATTAGTCGTCTGGCACAGCACCTCCTCAGTACAAACCTGAAAACAAGGCTTTTACTAGAAACAGTGCCAAAAACGAAACTTCTATAAAGCACATCGATACAACTTTTACAGCAAAACCCCTTGCTTCAGAGCCGGAATATATTGGTAAAGGGGTATAGCTCATCTTTTTTTCATAACACACTATAGCAGATAGTTTGTCCAAAATGGCTGCAACAACACTGGTTATGATACTCCTTGCACTGTCTGTAGCACATGCAGTGGATGACAGTGACAATAATGGCTCTCAAAATCTAGTTTTGGTGCAATCTAATGTACCCAAGTTAAATGACTTCAGACAAGACTGTGCATGACTGTATTGCAAATATATTCCATCAAGTTATTTGTACTGAAGGACACAAAAACCCCACATCATTCTTTTCTGTGTTTTTTTTTTTTTCCTTCCTATTGCCTCAGATTTAGAAAAACTACTCTGACCGAGAATTTGGCAAAAGGACGAGCTTTTTAAAAGAAACAACTGGACCATGCAAAACGAACTATTTAAGGCACGGACAAAGCGGTGGGTTAAGGGACAAAAGTAGAAACCTTGAGGATCTGTCATTGCACTAAAAGCAGAGCATTGCAAATATAAAGGAGGAATGTTCTCTGGCAAAGAAAAACGTAGGCATGCATCCTGGTGAGATGACTCAAAGACAGAAGGCTACAAAAGGAGGATGGAGGATTATAAAAGCACCATGTGAAAGTCAAAATTAGAAAAATATTTCAGTAATACTTTATAACACAGCCTGTGACGTACAATAAATTACCCGTTTTACATGACTACTAGTGTAAGTTCAGTGTAACAACATGGTTAAAACCTCCATCTTTATCATAAAAGTACCCTGTTGTTATCGTTTAAGTACCTGTTGAGTACTCTGTACTTATCATGTGGATATCCTGCATTAACCACACATGAACCCCATAGTTTCCATGTTCAAACAAGTTTAACAGTTCAGCTAATCTTATGTGTAACCTGGAGACTGTGCTACACTTTGTCAAAAATTCTGTCTATTTCTAATTCTGTCTAAGATGAATAGCTTTTGTTTTGTTTTTTTGTTGTTGTTTGCTTGTTTGCCTTCTAACATGTTACAAGATCCACACGGATTCTGCATTGATTTATTAATTGAACTGATGAACAGAGACTGGAGAGACAATACTAGATAATCACTATTCAATCTGCACCATAAAGTGAACAAGTGGAAGTTACAAGTAAAAGATGCAATAGGTCATGCTCAGTGTAACCTGTCAAAATGGCAGATAGCCTTCAGATTTTTCAGTCACGGCTCAAAAAACGTCTGTAAATGACAATTTTCAGTTAATGCAACCTGTGGTGTAAACTTTACCTACTTAATTATCTGGTGCTTACTGGGTTCCATCTGTGCAATTACCCTGACATTGCCCAGTATTTACTCAATTTTGGGCTGCATTCTTCAGTTACTGGGTTCTAATTCAGTTAACCCAAAATAATTTGGAATTACTGGTAAATTATAAATGAGCAAAGTGGCCATGCAGAACATATTAAATACCCAGTAATTTTAAGGTAATTATGAAATTAGAACCCAGTAAGTACCACATAATTTCTGTGTAATTTTGCATAAGATTACTTGAACAATTAAACTTGTCTGGAGTATGAAAGATACAGGGTTCTTCCACGGTAACTACGGAGCACCTACAAGGTAAGTACATGGTACCAATATAATGTGCTATATGGCTCTTATATGGTAAAAAAAACAAAAACAAAAAAAAAACAAGGTACTTTTACTTCGGTGTTACAGAGGTATCACCAATATTTTCCAATGAGAGCGATAACAGGCTACAGGTATCACCATTAATCCAACAATTAATTCTTCAATAACATTTTGAACGTTGGAATATCCTTTCAAAGTGCCATCTGATCCCAGTTAGTAGTAGGAGCTGAAATGAGACTTCACGCACAGATGCACGACTTCCAACACAGAATTAAATCAGTTCGCCTCAGTCAACTCACAAGTTTGAGCTTTAAAGAGACACACATCACTCTGGTGTTGCTCAGCTGAAGGTCTGTGTAGTTCAAAATGCACCAACTCAACATTTGTGCAAATGTACAAAATACAGGAAATACGTTTGGCATTTTGGTAGGAAATGCCAATTCTCTATTCCAGTCCTGGCCAGAATTTATACTGCAGTGTAATCATAAAACACAAGAATGTCTTCAACTGTAATTAAAGGCATCTTAGTGACAAACAGGCGGGGCGAGGGGGGGGGTGTCTGTGGAAGAAAGGTTGGCAGTCACTCTCCTAGATGATGACAAAACTTAAAATTAAATCCTCATAAAAACCACAACACTGGACCTTTAAACCACAGCCATAACGTCCTCTGACTAACTGTACCAGATATTTTACAACACGCAATCTCCTACCTACTTAACGACATAGAACAGCATATAAGCAATTCTGCAAAGTTGAGGCAATCACCAATTTGGCAAAGTGTGCATGTGTGTGGTGCTCAATGAGCCGGCGGCTAAAGCGCTTGCATAACGTCAGGGTTCACGGATTTCAGGACCGCACGTGATGAAGAGTTAATTATGAAGCAGAAAGTACACTGGGCTTTCTATCTGCACACACATGAATGGCTGCATTTGTACAGGACACTGGGGAAAAAAATAGTCTAAAGAAGAAAATATTTTACCTCCCACAGTTTAATTTAGGCTAAACATGCACCCGCGCTGTCAGCATATATGAGCATATGTTTCAACTTTGAGTGCATGCATTCCCTCCTTCACACAGAGCTCTGGTTTAAATCCCGGGGATGTCTTACTTGCACATCTTTTTAGAGTGCTTTTAAATAATACACGCATGTATCTTTGCACTGTGCCACAACTTCCTCCATCATCTCCCTCGGTCTCCTTGGTCTCCACTTGTCCAGCTGGCTCACTGGATTATTTAACTCTACACTCATTCTGGCCGCTACATTGGATGCAGCCTGCTGAGGTCATATAGTTTAATGTCGGTACAATGGAGCGCAACAGAGACTGAAGGGAAAGTCTGTGTCACTTTCACTTGTTATATTCGACACCCTGATGACACCTTTACTTCTCTTTTCCTTTCTCCCCACTTCCACCCTTTTCATCCATTATGTCCCCATTGTTCCCTTATTTACCCCCCTTTTTTTGCTTCCTTCATCCCTCGCTCACTTTCTCATGAGGGAGGAGGGAGCAGAGGCGTTACATAAGAGCAGTGGAGGTCCAAGGTGTTGTGCTGACTTTGTTTTCCCTCTGGTTCAATTTGAGAACCACTTTAGATTAAATTAGGCTGTCTCCTTCTACATTCACCTCTCCTCATCTCTTTCATCTGCCCCCCCCCCCGTCTTCCTTTTATTCAATGACGTCTTAAAGAATGAGAAGTACTTGCAGCTGTGCTTTATGCACACCAGACCAACTGGAGGTCATCATGCTCAGACAATCAAACAGAAAAACAGGCTTTGTCTGTCCCTTTAATAATTTAGCGCATACGTAATTCAACCCAAACACCTTAAACTTGTTTTTTTGTTCCCTGCCGCTGGTTGCTTCTCTCTTTTCCAAAGTGCACTCATGTACCACAACACAATGCCACAGGTGTCGCAAGTACTCGCGGAGCATGTATCTGAGATTCTGACAGCAGAGACCAGGCAAATGAATGCCTTTTGATGAGCTAAAACTGTACCTTCAAAGGTACACCTATGCATCATCCCACCGTCTATTCAGAATCTTCTATGTCACCTTTGTCTTCACAATTTAAGTGTTACTTATAAAGTGATAATTACCAACAGTCATCTTAACGCACAAAAAAAAAAAAACAGCAATAGAAGACCAAAGGAGAAGTGATGACTAAAATGTGCTTAAAATTTGATAAAAATGTCTTGTGTGCACAAGAAAAAATCTTAAAGGGGTCATTGACTGAAAAATTGTGTTTTTGTAGCTTTTAACCTTCCTATTTGATCACATGATTATTGAAAAATTGTCAAAACTCATTCTCTTAAACACACACACACACTAACTCTTCTGGGTTTGCTACAGAATGTCATAATCATGGTAAACCCAACCTTAATATCCACCTGCTGCTCCCTGATTGGCCAGCCTAGCTGTCGTGTAGATGGGCGGGAAGCCAAAGGTGTTAGCATCAGAGCTAACAGTGCTGCTAGCGTGCTGACTTACCAAGCATGGTTTATATTGTTGGTTTGTTTAGATTTCAGTCATACTAATTAGACAGCCCTGCTTCCATCTGTTTCACTAATCCACAGTCAATATAGCTCACATCATTCTGGCTTATTTGGTTATATTTTTGCCGCCGTAATGCTACACTGAACTATCAGCATTAGCTTGGCTAGGCAGTCGGAATTGCTCAGTCTAATTGCATTAGAGCTCACCTCAGCAATGAGAGGCTGACAGACAGACATCTGGTGTTAGCTTAACTGTCAATTCAGATAGTTTTGAGCTGTATTTTCTATAAATTTTATTCATATTCTATTCTATTGTTTTCTCTCACCAAGATCCATGGTGGCTAGCTGAAGCTAGCAGTTTAGTCACTCATTCATGAATGTTTCTGTGCTTATTGTACTCCTGGGACCGGTCATATCCTATCAACCACTGACATCACACACACCCCGTCTACCAGTGACGCATCATTCCATTCAATCTTTAAGACAAAATTTAGGTTAGATGGCTCACGCTTGTTACCCGAGCTAGGAGCTAACTAGCTTATGTTTGCAATAGTGGCAAAAGAGGGAGTGTGGAGTTAACTGCGGCTCTTCGTCATTTAAAGAGACATGCACTGAAATGAGCCGTTCTAAAACAGCAAAACATGATTCACAATTATGCTGCAATAATTAAATAGTTAAAGGCAATTTGACCAAAATATGTCACAAACATTTCATTCAGACCTGTGGGAGCTGTCAACATGTGGGAAAAGTGCAGTGACTGACCCCTTTAAGTATTTCACTTCAACAAAAGTGTTACACTCACAGATTTATATCAATCTTCTCTCACCCTTACTGTGTTTTTTACATGTCTTCTCTGAGTTTTTTTCACTTTGATATCATTCTAACACCGACTTATTTCAAAAGCCTGGGCAGGAGTACATTGTTTTGACAAAGCCCCACTTAAACTGGGTTAATACATATGTATTGGCCATCTGGTGATTTTATTTTCTGCAGATTGCTCCACATTTGGGAATGAGACGTCTATGTCACGTTTAATCCCCCTTAACTTCACGCTTAAGCCTGTTTTCGGAGGTGACTTCACCGGCCACAAACAACACATTCAAAACCTACACAGAACAACCCATAATCCTGTCACACCAAAGTGGCGTCTCAAATTGCACTAATAACACATTTAAGCACCAATCTACAGTGGTGTGAAAAAGTGTTTGCCTCCTTCCTGATTTCTCATTTTTTTGTATGTTTGTCACACTTAAATGTTTCAGATCATCAAACAAATTTAAATATTAGACAAAGATTGTCTAATATACCCCCTCATAGATCGTCACCTTATCGTGGTGGGGGGGTTTGCGTGCCCCAGTGATCCCAGGAGCTATGTTGTCCAGGGCAATTTGCCTCTGATAGGGTCTCCCAAGACAAACTGGTCCTGGGTGAAGGACCAGACTAAGAACGATCCAACAGACTCTCATGATAAATTGTATATCAAGGATTCAGTGTACCCCGCCCGGTATGGGGTTACCGGGGCCCCACCCTGGAGCCAGGCCCGGGGGAGGGGCTCGAAGGCTAGCGTCTGGTGGCCGGGTTTCCACCCATGGGACCCGGCCGGGCTCAGCCCGAAGGAGTTACATGGGTCCGCCCTCCAGTGGGTTCACCACCTGCAGGAGGGATCATGGGGGTCTGGTGCTATGTGGATTAGGTGGCGGTCAAAGGCGGAGACCTTGGCGGACTGATCCCAAGCTTTCTAAACTGGCTTTTGGTACGTGGAATGTCACCTCTCTGGTGGGGAAGGAGCCTGAGCTGGTGTACGAGGTTGAGTGATACCGGCTAGATATAGTCAGCCTCACCTCAACACACAGCTCCGGTTCCGGAACCAGTCTCCTGGAGAGGGGCTGGAGCTTGGCCTTTTCTGGAGTTGCCCCGGGCGAGAGGCGACGAGCAGGGGTGGGTATTCTTGTATCGCCCCACCTTGCTGCCTCTATATTGGAGTTTTCCCCGGTGGATGAAAGGGTTGCTTCCCTGCGCCTTCGGGTTGGGAAACGGGTCCTGACCATCATTTGTGCCTATGCACCAAATGATGTTTCAGAGTACCCACCCTTTTTGGAGTCTGTGACTGGGGTGCTGGAGGGTGCTCCTCCTGGAGACTCCATTGTCCTACTGGGGGCCTTCAATGCGCACGTGGGCAACGACAGTGAAACCTGGAGGGGGGTGATTGGGAGGAACGGCCTGCCCGATCTGAACCCGAGTGGTGTTCAGTTATTGGCCTTCTGTGCTAACCACAGTCTGTCCATAACGAACACCATGATCAAGCATAAGGGTGTCCATATGTGCACCTGGCACCAGGACACCCTAGGTCGCAGGTCGATGATCGATTTTGTTATCGTATCATCAGACCTGCGACCGTATGTCTTGGACACCCAAGTAAAGAGAGGTGCAGAGCTGTCAACTGATCATCACCTGGTGGTGAGTTGGATCCGGTGGCAGGGGAGGAAGCCATTCAGACCTGGTAGACCCAAACGTATAGTGAGGGTGTGCTGGGAGCGTCTGGCTGAGGCCCCTGTCCGGGAGGTCTTCAACTCCCACCTCCGGAAGAACTTCAACCACATTCCGAGGGAGTCTGGAGACATGGAGTCTGAATGGGCCATGTTCTCCACCTCTGTTGTTGAAGCGGCGGCCCAGAGCTGCGGCCGCAAGGTGGTCGGTGCATCTTGTGGCGGCAACCCCCGAACCAAGTGGTGGACACCAGTGGTGAGGGGGGCCATTAAGCTGAAGAAGGAGTCCTATCAAGCTTGGTTGGCTTGTGGGACTCCCGAAGCAGCTGAGGTGTACCGGCAGGCCAAGCGGAGTGCAGCTCGGGTGGTTGCTGAAGCAAAAACCCGGGTATGGGAGGAGTTCGGTGAGGCCATGGAACAAGACTTTCGGTCGGCTTCAAAGAGATTCTGGCAAACTGTTCGGCGGCTCAGGAGGGGAAAGCAGCTCCCCGTCCACACTGTGTATGGTGCGGATGGGACACTGTTGACTTCAACTGGGGATATCGTCGGGCAGTGGAAGGAATACTTCGAGGATCTCCTCAATCCCACTGATACGCCTTCCACAGAGGAAGCAGGGTTTGGTGACGAGGGGGATGACTCGCCTATCACAGGGGCTGAGGTCGCCAAGGTGGTTAAAAATCTCCTTGGTGGCCGGGCCCCGGGGGTGGACAAGATTCGCCCCGAGTACCTCAATGCCCTGGATGTTGTTGGGTTGTCATGGTTGACACGCCTCTGCAACATTGCGTGGATGTCGGGGGCAGTGCCTTTGGCATGGCAAACCGGGGTGGTGGTTCCTCTCTTCAAAAAAGGGGACCGGAGGGTGTGCTCCAACTTTAGAGGGATCACACTCCTCAGCCTCCCTGGGAAGGTCTATGCCAAGGTACTGGAGAGGAGAGTCCGGCCGTTGGTCGAACCTCGGATTCAGGAGGAGCAATGTGGTTTTCGTCCTGGCCGTGGCACATCGGACCAGCTCTTTACCCTCTCAAGAATTCTTGAGGGTTCGTGGGAGTTTGCCCAACCAGTTTACATGTGTTTTGTGGACTTGGAGAAGGCATTTGACCGCGTCCCTCGTGGATTTTTGTGGGGGGTGCTTCGGGAGTATGGGGTATCGGGCTTGTTGTTACGAGCTATTCGGTCTCTGTACGACCGTTGTGAGAGTTTAGTTCGTATTGCCAACACTCGGTCGGAGTCATTCCCAGTGAGAGTTGGACTCCGCCAGGGCTGCCCTTTGTCACCAATCCTGTTCATAATTTTTATGGACAGGATTTCTAGGCGCAGCTAGGGAATGGAGGGTGTCATGCTTGGTGACCACAGGATCTCATCTCTGTTGTTTGCAGATGATGTTGTCCTGTTGGCTTCATCCAGCAATGACCTACAGCTCTTGCTGGGACGGTTTGCCGCCGAGTGTGAAGCGGCTGGGATGAGAATCAGCACCTCCAAGTCCGAGTCCATGGTCCTCAGCCGGAAAAAGGTGGATTGTCCTCTCCGGGTTGGGGACAGGCTCCTGCCCCAAGTGGAGGAGTTTAAGTATCTTGGGGTCTTGTTCACGAGTGAGGGGAAAATGGAGCGAGAGATCGACAGACGGATTGGAGCAGCATCTGCAGTGATGCGAACGTTGTACCGGTCTGTTGTGGTGAAGAGGGAGCTTAGTTCTAAGGCAAAGCTGTCGATTTACCAGTCAGTCTACGTTCCTACTCTCACCTATGGTCACAAGCTTTGGGTAATGACCGAAAGAACGAGATCGCGGATACAAGCGGCTGAAATGAGCTTTCTCCGTAGGGTTGCTGGACTCACCCTCAGAGATAGGGTGAGGAGCTCAGTCATCCGGGAGAGGCTCAGAGTAGAACCGCTGCTCCTCCACATTGAAAGGAGTCAGTTGAGGTGGTATGGGCATCTGATTAGGATGCCTCCTGGACGCCTCCCACTTGAGGTGTTTCAGGCACGTCCCACTGGGAGGAGACCCCGGGGCAGACCCAGGACTCGGTGGAGAGACTATGTCTCAGGCTGGTCTGGGAACGCCTTGGTATCCCCTCTGAAGAGCTGGAGCAGGTGGCTGGGGAGAGGGAAGTCTGGGCTTCTCTGCTTGAACTGCTGCCTCCGCGACCCGGACCTCCGGAAAAGCGGTAGAAGATGGATGGATGGATGGACAAAGATTGTTATGAACCTGGGTTTGGTTGGCCATCTTCCAAGCCAGTGGCATGGAAGATGGCGCACAGGGGCACCGAGACTGCAATCACCATCACGCCTGCTGTGGGGGTCGCCGCCGAGGATCTGGGTCCAGCGCCAGGAATCGTGGAGAGCCCTACCTTCCTCGCTGGGGAGGCCATTGCGGGAGCAATGAGGCCCCTGATAGGGACCACCGCCAGTGCAGCGGTGCTCCAGCCGGAGTCCACCGCCGGTGCAGCCACGTCCCAGACCAGGACTATCGCGGGTGCTACGGTCCTCCTGCTCCAAACTTCGGAGGGCAGGGGGGCTCCTGTCCCTCGGTTTGGCCACCGAGGTTCCTGGGTGGGTAGGCTGCCTCCCCGCCTTCCCCTCCAGTTCTGGTGGCTCCACCACGCTGGTCGGCCACCCGAAAGACTTGACCTTTGGGTTGGGTGGCCCATGGGCCTGGGCAGGCCGCCGGACACTGTTCTGCGGGCAGCCTGCTGGACGTGGGACTTGTGCAGGCCACCCGATCAGTCACCCCTCACCATGCCGGGGGCCTGGGACTCTTGTCGACTCCCTGAACTTTGGACTTCTGGGGAGGGGGGCTGGTGTCTTAAGTGGGGGCTGTTAGGAGGGTCACTGCTCTATATTTGCATATTATTTGTTGCATTTTTCACCGGTTGCTTCCCTCCTAATCTGTTTTCCCCCACCTCCCACCCTGGATAATTGTTTCTGGGTGGGGGGGTTCCCTTGTGGTGGGTTTTTGGTTTCAGCTGGTGGTACGGGGGTGTCTGGTACCCACCCCTGGGGGGGGGGGCTGTTATGAACCTGTTCTGACCCATGGTTGGTTTTGCCCTATTTTCCATCAGGCGCTTCAGGGAGCCATTTGGATCCTTCTCTCCCTGACAGCTTGGGCATGCCCCTCCTCCTGTCAGTGCCATCAGCTGTGTATTATTGGGTGTTCACACACATACAAGCACACTCTTCATTCATTCCCATTCACATGCTCATACACTCACTCACGCACACATGGTGTTAATTATGTTCTGCCCACAACTCCTCACACCGGCGGTCTCTTCCCTCATTAGTAGTATTATTACTTAAAGACGGGGTTAGTAGGAAGAGACCGTCGGAGCACTGAGCTTCAAGCACACCAGCGTGTTCCTCTGTGTTTGTTTGTTACCATTACCTTCATTGATCTTCAGCCTGGCATCATCGGCTGTTCCTGTTTTCACCCTCATCCACCAGACTACGCTGACAGCCCCGGCTCATTCCAGCCGTAAGTTCATGTTTGCCTTTCTTTTCACACCAACAGCTTATTCCCTCCCTCAGGCTGTGGAACATCCAGGTGGCGTCCCCGTATGTCTGGTGGCCTCATTATCTCTGTCATAGAAACTATCTGTTAATTGTCGTGACTGTAAGCTAGACTGGTTATTTTGGTGTTTTGGTTAATAAAGTGCACGTTCTAGGCCCTGTGTAAAAAACGGCTCTGTGTAAAAAAGTGATTGCTGCCCCCCGTTAAAACCTAAATTAACTGTGGTTTATCACATCTTTGGAAAGCTGAGTTCAATTTCTCTAGCCACACCCTGGCTTGATTACTGCCACATCTGTTCTCAATCACGAAATCACTTAAATAGGACCTGCCTGAAAGTGAAGTAGACCAAAAGATCCTCAAAAGCGAGACATCATGCTGCAATCCAAAGAAATTCAGCAACAAATGAGAAAAAGTAATTGAGAGCTAGCAGTTTGGAAAAGGTTATAAAGCCATTTCTAAAGCTTTGGGACTCCAGCAAACCACAGCGAGAGCCATTATCCACAAATGGTGAAAACATGGAACAGTGGTGAACCTTCCCAGGAGTGGCCAGCTGACCAAAATCACCCCAAAAGTGCAGCGACGACTCATCCAAGAGGTCACAAAAGACCCCACAACAACATCCAAAGAACTGCAGGCCTCACTTGCCTCAGTTAAGGTCAGTGTTCATGACTCCACCATAAGAAAGAGAGTGGGCACAAATGGCCTGCATGACAGAGTCAATAATAATAATAACAATAATACATCAGTCTTATATAGCGCTTTTCTAAATACTCAAAGACGCTTTACAAAGTAGCATAGGAACAAACATACAGTGAACGGGTAAACAGGCAAGGTAGGTACACATAGGTAGAAGAGGCAGTCAGTTTTCGTAGGTAGATTTGAAGAGATGGGTTTTGAGTTGACTTTTGAAGGAAGCAAGTGTGTTGGCGGACTGGATGTGAAGGGGCAAGGAATTCCAGAGGGTTGGTGCGGTGATGGCGAATGATCTATCACCCAGGGTGCAGAGTTTTGTCTTGGCGATGGGGGTAAGAAGGTGAGTGTCAGCAGAGCGGAGGAAGCGAGTGGGGGAATGACGAGACAGAAGGTCAGTTAGGTATGAGGGGGCGAGGTTATGAAGAGCTTTATAGGTGATGAGGAAGATCTTGAAGTTGATGCACTGTTGAATGGGGAGCCAGTAGAGTTGACGGAGGAGAGGAGTGATATGGTCTCTAGAGAGGGAGTGAGTAAGTAGGCGGGCGGCTGAGTTTTGGACATACTGTAGTTTTTGGACGATGGTGGAAGGAAGTCCATACAGAATGCTGTTACAGTAATCAAGTCTGGAGGTGATGAAGGCATGGATGAGTATTTCAGCAGCAGAGGGGGAGAGGGTGGGACGTAGGCGTGCAATATTACGAAGATGAAAAAATGAAAAAATGATGTTCTGGTGATATGGTTGATGTGAGACGTGAAGGAGAGGGTGAGGTCCATGATAATGCCGAGGTTTCTGGCCAGGGGGGAGGGGGTGACTGAGTGACCATCGATTTGGAATGAAAAGTTCTGGGAGGAAGGTAAAAGAGATTTTGGTCCAAAAATGATGATTTCTGTTTTATTGCTGTTTAGTTTGAGAAAATTGTTAGTCATCCAGGTTTTTATATCTGTGAGGCAGTTGGTGATGGTGGAGAGAATGGCGGGGGTGATGGATTTAGAGGAGATGTGCAGCTGGGTGTCGTCGGCGTAGCAGTGAAAGTGAAGACCATGTTGACGGATGATGTGACCAAGCGGAAGCATGTAGAGAGTGAAAAGGGTTGGACCGAGCACAGAGCCTTGAGGGACACCATGTGATACGGGGGTGGTGCGTGATTTGTGATTGTTGACGGAGATGTACTGGAATCTGTCAGACAGGTAGGAGGTAAACCAGGAGAGGGCGGAGTCAGTGATGCCAATAGAAAGCAGACGACGGAGCAGGATGGAATGATTGATGGTATCGAAAGCTGCGCTGAGATCGAGGAGGAGAAGAATGGTGAGGGAGCCAGAGTCAGAGGCGAGCAGAAGGTCATTGGTGACCTTGAGAAGGGTGGTTTCAGTGCTGTGGTGAAAACGAAATCCAGATTGAAATGTTTCGTAGAGTTTGTTGGAGAGGAGGTGTTTCTTGAGTTGGGTGGCGACAGCTTTTTCCAATATTTTAGCCAGAAATGGGAGGTTGGAGATGGGTCTGAAATTGTTGGGGTCGTCAGAGTCCAGGCCAGGTTTCTTAAGGAGGGAGGTGATGGCAGCAATCTTGAGTGATGGGGGGACAGTGCCAGTGGTGAGGGAGGAGTTGATGGTGTCGATGATAAGGGGGGCAAGAGGGGTGAGACAGGCTTTGATAAGGGGGGAGGGGATAGGGTCCAGCGGGTATGTGGATGATTTCATGCTGGAAAGTATTTCAGAAAGTTCATCAGTGGTTATGGGTGAGAAAATGGAGAGCCGTTTATCTATGGGTGGAGGAAAAAGTGGGTTCAGAGTCAGGGGTGATGGCCGAGG
Organism: Pholidichthys leucotaenia; assembly: GCA_020510985.1. NCBI lineage: Eukaryota > Metazoa > Chordata > Actinopteri > Cichliformes > Pholidichthyidae > Pholidichthys > Pholidichthys leucotaenia. The sequence continues at coordinate 73,621,334 of CM035839.1, read as the reverse complement.
AGGAGGCAAGCTGATTGTGAATATTGTCAATTTTGGAATGGAAAAATGATAGAAAGTTATTGCATTTTTCAGGGGTGAAGGATGATGAAATGATGTCCTGGGGTTTGAGGAGTTTGTTGATGGTGGAGAACAGAGTGCGGGGGTTGGAGGATCCAGAGTGAATGATGCTGGAGTAGTAGGCGGAGCGAGCTTTATTGAGTGAGGATTGGTATAGGTGCATCAGTTCTTTGTGAGCGAGGGTGTGTACAATCAGACCAGTTTTGCAGCTCAGGCGTTCAAGCTGTCGCAGTTGTTTTTTGAGTTTGTGAAGTTCTGAGGTGTACCAGGGGGCTGAATGAGTGAAAGTAACGGTTTTTGTTTTCATGGGGGCCAGTTTGTTGAGGAAGGTAGACAGTGTGTTGTTGTAGATGTTTACTAAGTCCGTAGTGGTTGGGTTTACAGGGAAGGTGAGGTCGGAGAGAGTGTTTGATATGCGTGTGGAGAGAGAAACTGAGCAGATGGACTTAAGATTCCTGAAGGTTATTGTTCGGTCTTGTTTGGGTTGAGGGGCCGGGATGTCAATGTCCAGTGTGATGGCGAGATGATCCGAGATGGTGAGGTCAGTGCTGGAGATGTTGTGAATGTGGAGACCAGTGGAGCAAACCAGGTCCAGGATATGTCCACGGCTGTGGGTGGGGAAAGTTATGTGTTGGGTGAAGTTGAGACACTTGAGTAAGTCCAGAAAATCGTTTGCATTTTTGCAGTCAGGTGAATCAATGTGGAGGTTAAAATCGCCAAGCAGTAGGACAGATGGTGAGATTGCAGACAGTACTGTAATGAGTTCTGAAAGATCTGATAAGGATGAATTTGGTTTGGGAGGGCGGTAGATAATCGCAATGAGGAGAGGTTTTGGGCCTGGGAGTTTAAAAGTCAGGTGTTCAAAAGAGGAAACAACGGGTATGGAGAGAGGTCGTGGATTGAGGTCATGAAGGTGAATAGCAGCAATGCCTCCTCCATGGTCTTCAGGGCGTGGGTTGTCCAGGTATGAATATCCAGCAGGGGTGGTTTGGTTAAGTGCAATGTAATCCAGGGGTTTTTGCCAAGTTTCAGTAAGACAGAGGAGATCCAGTTTATTATCAGTGATGAATTTGTTTAGAATGAGGCTTTTATTGTTAAGGAATCGTGTGTTGAAGAGGGCAAGTTTCAGGTGCTTTTGTTTTGAAAATGCGGGTGCGGAAGTCAGGATAGGGCGGAGGTTGAAAGGGTTCACGTTGGGGTTGTTCTGATTATGCGTCACGTTGTTGTGATGACGCAACGCGGAAGTGCGGAAGCCGGTGTCCATGCAGCGATTTGACCAGAGAACAGGGATACAGTTTGTTGTGTTGAAGTGATAATTATACTTACGGCGTGAACTTCGGTGGATATATCGGGGCCAGAGGAGAAGTCTGGAGCTTTTTAGTGAGGCAGTGAGTTCCAAGGAGGGAGAAGTTTGGTGGTTTAGCCGGAGGAGTTGCACGGATGTGTAGCGTAGCGCCATAACTGGGGCTATGCCGGTACCGGAGGTGGGTGATGGAGGTCCAAGTTTGTTGCAGGCGTTAAAACCAATGAGTCGGCAGAGTTACAGGATGGAGTGACAGAACGTGACGACCATGGAAGGACGCTTCCCAGCCTCTCCGATTTCTAGCCGAGCAGCGCTAGCACCAGGCAGCAGCCAGCTAGCTGTTGACCCACCAGCTTGTAGCGAGACACCCAGTAGCGAGCTAGCTGATGGCCCAGCGATGTTAGCAGGGACTCCCAGACAGATGACAGCCAAAGCACGGACAGGTAGCAGTTGGCCAGCCGTCAACTGGCTGGCTAACAGCCAGTTTCCCGCAGGCCAAGGCCACCAGCAAGTCGCGGGTAGATGTTCCAGAGATGGAGAATAGAGAGGCAGATGAAGACAATCCAAACCATGACAGGACAACAGAACAGTTCGTGATCGCAGTGGCACTTGAGTCAGCCCGGTGGGTGAAGTTGACAGCCAAGATCGTCTTGCAGGTAAACGTCTACACCACCAGTAAAAAGAACAAAAACAGTAGTATCCAGGTCCAGCAATGTAGGGAAGCAAACAAACAAAAAACACATAAACTGTAAAGTTTAAGAAAAAAAAAATTACGAATGAGTCACGAATGGGAAAGCCGCGAACAGAGCAGCGCCAGCATCCTCCTCAATCAATGACTGAGTAGTTCCAAGGTGAAAACCACTGCTAAGCAAACAGAACATAAAGCCTCGTCTCAGTTTTGCCAGAAAACATCTTGATGATCCCCAAGACTTTTGTGAAAATACTCTGCGGACTGACGAGACAAAAGTTGAAGTGTTTGGAAGGTTTTCCTGGGTAAAAGTAACAGAGCTTTTCAGAAAAGGAACATCATACCGGTAGTGTGATGGTCGGGGGCTGTTTTGCTGCGTCAGGACCTGAAAGACTTGCTGTGATAACCATGAATTCTGCTGTCTACCAAAAAATCCTGAGGGAGAATGTCTGGCCATCTGTTCGTGACTTCAAGCTGAAGCACACTTGGGTTCTGCAGCAGGACAATGATCCAAAACACACCAGCAAGTCCACCTCTGAATGGCTTAAGAAAAACAAAATAAAGACTTTGGAGTGGCCTAGTCAAAGTCCTGACCTGAATCCGATTGAGATGCTGTGGCATGACCTTAAAAAGGCGGTTCATGCTTGAAAACCCTCCAATGTGGCTGAATTACAACAACTCTACAAAGATGAGTGGACCAAAATTCTTCCACAGCCCTGTAAAAGACTCATCGCCAGTTATCGCAAACACCTGATTGCAGTTGTTGCTGCTAAGGGTGGCCCAACCAGTTAATAGGTTTAGGGGGCAATCACTTTTTCACACAGGGCCATGTAGGTTTGGATTTTTTTCCCCTTAATAATAAACACTTTTATTTAAAAAAAAACAACTGCATTTTGTGTTTACTTGTGTTATCTTTGTCTAATATTTAAATTTTTTGGATGATCTGAAACATTTAAGTGTGACAAACATCCAAAAAAAATGAGAAATCAGGAAGGGGCAGACACTTTTTCACACCACTGTATATTTTTAGCAGCAATGAAATGAAAACTGTTCAGTGATTTCAAGTGTTCTTTTTCATATATGGGTGGGAAAAATGTTACCACAGTGGCACTTTAGATGTCATTGCATAGTAAAGTGAAAACACAAAGAAGCAACACCACTGCAGTGGAAAACATGATATTACACAGCTGTGACCCACTAATTTGATCAGTTCTATCCTGCTATGCTGGGTTGTAGCAGTTATATACATATAAGGTCTTATAATGATTAATGTTATTTGAGTGGACTAATCTTTTAAGCTCAGCAGTGCTGGTGATCCTCTTATAATACGTGTATATACCACACTGATATATGACCAAGCCGTGCTGTGAATGCACATATCATCATCATCAGGTCTCCATCACGAACACAGGTTTTCATCTACTAATGCAGCAGCAGTCTTCTGTACTCTACACCAGCCCACAATCTATAATTCAGTGCAGTCCACGAAATGTTCCCCACTCTGGCAGCTTTGGGGACCTTGGCACTCTGTTCTTTCTCACTCTCTTGTCCTGTCTTGTCTTATCCCCAAAAGCCACCCCATGTGTCATGTAGCTGCCCTCCGGCGCACACATCTTACCCTTTCTCTCCCCTTTGATTCTCCCTGTGCTTTTCCTCGTCCTGTTCTCATCTCTTAACCCACTTTACCTTGAGTGACATCACCACCTCACTTTACACACCAGCCATTCTTTTTTGTTTTTCCCTTTTCCATCATCCAAGTTGTGCCTGTGGCAGTTCTGCGGTCCCATCGAGTCCACACCGGCTCCCTGCGGGCAAAGCACCCATTATACCGCAGATCGATCCCTGCCGCATCGATGGGCGACTGCGGCAATGACACAGAAGAAATGGAAGGAAAGAGGGGACAGACAAGCAGATGGACGGATGAATGGGAAAAGCAGAAGGAGAGGGAGGCGGCGCAGATGAAATGAGGTAAGTGATAGATTCAACAATGTGGGCAGAGAGGAAGGAAAATAGTGGAGAGAGTAGCATGAAGGGTGAAGATGATGGAAGGAGGGAGGGCAGGCATTGCAGGACCATTTGTCAATAGCCTGCAGTGTGACCTTGGGGATCGATGAGACTGACAGCCAATCAGTCAATACTGTAGGTTCCATAACTAGCTCTGCTAGGTATGGGCAGAGGGTTGAGAGGAAAAAAGAAAGGATGACTTGGTCATTGCAGTCAATAGGCCAGGAAACCAGACCGCCTGTCGGCTTTGATGCCAGGAGACAAACTACAGCAGAAGGGAAGGGTCATGAGGGTGGGGCTAGGTTAAGATAGGGTCATAGGAATTAATAAAGGAATACCATTAATTTTAACTGTAGTAAGACATTTATTATGATTTTGTCAATGATTATGACATGGTCCTGTGGAAAAACAACACGTAGAAGCAGGTAAACTAAGGACATTTTCACATCAGAAAGTCCAAACTAAGGTTTATGTTTGTTACATTGTATCCATTTGGTCTGGCCAGGTTTGCTTTCACACTACTCCTTATCCAAGCGAACCAGACAACTTAACCTGACACACCTCCATCTTGTCGTCATGATAACGGTGTTGTTACCACAGCCTGTTAGTTAGCCAGTCCCTCCAGGATTTTGTGGGATTTTTTTTTTTATTGTTGCGGAAAGTTGCGGAGCTCTCCTTGGGGATTTGCCTGAATCGCGCGTTGGTCCGTGTCCAGACCGGAGATTCACAGCTTTAAAACTCATTGACAAGATGTAGTAGTGATTTTTATCTCTAAAGATGTATAAAATATTACAACACTGGCTGTAGTATTAGATTTTCTCATTTGTCTGTGGTTTTACGATGTCTCTCCTCACTTGCGCTCCTGAGATGGGAACCTTTCTGAAAATTGCTTTCACTCTAAACAAACAGTTTGATTCGGTCCGAGACCACATCTTTTCACAGAGGAGTTTTCACTTAAAGTTTTTGTCCAGATCAAACTGAAAAGTCAAAAAGTCTGGCAGCAGATGGGTTAGGTATAAAAGCATCTAAAGATTTATCCAAAGCCACACAGGAAAAAGAATGTGTGTGCGTATATGTATGTGTGTGTGTGTGTGTGTATATATATACATGTACATACATAGGGTATTTACAGTAATTTGTGCCACTCACTGTGCTTTTTAAAAAATTAATATTTTCTATAACTTGAATGTGGCTGTATCAAAACATTGTTTACAGAATGTGGTTTAGACAGAAGAATGACATGTGCTTTCCTCCACAGTGTTCAACATTGACTACAGGTCCATCAGGAAGTGGAATAAGTGATTCTGCAAAGCAATAATTCATCTGAGTGTTTGTTAGCATTTTCCTCCCAATTCAAACACACAGTCAAAACAAAATTGCTGAGTTCATTTCTCAAAGAGGAAAATCTTGGCAAATTTTTTTAAAGTGTTCTGCCATTATACTGCAATAAAACATTGCTCCCAACAATTCTTGCTTAACCCGAACAGTTATAGATACCTGCACATCTGTCCTATGCATAAACCCTACAGGGCTGAACACTGTCAAATTCTAAAGCCATGTGGTTTGAGAGATGAAGTCAGCTGTGGTAGATTAACAACTAGCTGTAGAAATCATGAAAAATAGCGTTGCCATACCAGTAGGGGCATCAGATAACACCACATTCTCGTTTCAGGTGCATAACATTACTGTTATTTGGTTAAAGCCTATCTTCTTAGGACCTATGAGGCTGTTGGTCTCTAGTACACTTCACTACAAATACACTGTTTCTTATGGTTGGGAAAAGTTTACGGGTTTGATTTAAACAAGCCGATTTACAGCTATAACCCTGTTATATCATACCTTTGTATTATGGCACAGCCCACTAATGGTACAGTCTACCATCCCATCAGTATCTGATAATATATTAGAAGTTTGGAGTGAGACATGGCTGGATCACAAAACTTTATGCATCATAGAAGTAATTAAACCAGACTATCAGTGACAGAGTAGCTCATTCCAGCCTGATGAAATCACCCCAAGAGCGTAAAGATCTCCTGACCTTTGATCTTGACCTTGAGCACAGTCTAAATACAGACCCATCTGAGGATCATTGTGTGCGAGTTTGCTGAACACTGAGGCAATTTCCTGGGAGGATGAATGACTTTCATGAAACCATAAAGGCCCAGATCTCCTGATCTTGACCTCAATCTGCATGCAGGATCACTGTGAGTGAGCTTGTTGGGAATTAGGGCAATTGGCTCAGATAAGTATTCATTTTTTCTGAAATCACATAAGTGCCGAGGTCTCCTGACCTTTGACCTTGATCACCACCTGGATGCAGACCCACCTGAGGATCACTGTGAGTGAGTTTGGTGATCAGATACCAAGGAGCAGTAGCAATTTCAGTGAAATGTGGATGGACAGAAGAACAAGACAGTCGGACAGACGGACGGATGGGCGCCACGCCCTTAGCTCCTTAAGGCTTTACTGGAATGAGCTAAAAAAAACTGGAAAACAGCAAAGACAAATGCTAAATCACTTTTACCCAGATATTCAAGGTTGGACACATCAAATCAAGGCGACTCCTGCAGTGAATCCAATCAAATGATGCATGTAAGAGGAGTTCTCCAATGCTGCATCACACCACAAGCTGCTTTTATCCCTTTAAATCAGGGGTGTCCAATCATGTGCCATAGAGCAGAGATTCCCAAAGTGGGGGTCGAGACGCCCGGGGGGGGGGGGGGGGTCACGAGATGATTTTCAAAATCCTTAGGTGATTACTCATGTGACGTCACTTTAACTGCGCCACAGTAAACGTCACAAGTAGATTTCATCTGAACAGCTCAAATCAACACACTGTGGTACCACAAAGGAGATGACACTCCACCCAGTACTTCGGGGTGTTGGGGGTGCTAGCCAGGGGCGCCAGAGCACTGGGGGGTATGTAGTAAATAAAGATGTGCCTTTCGCCCCAGCTGTGCCAGGTTCACACCTGAGGATGCAGGGGCACGAATGTGTTAATCTGTGTAAGTTGATGTGTGTTCACACTTGGTAACAGGTATGTAAATGTGTTTAACCTGAGTGCCAGAGGTGGGGAGAAAATGCATAAAGCAGATCGCTTTGGCATGCAGAATTAGTCTGTTCTTTGTTGGAGGAGAAATAAACCTCTGTGTCGTCAGCTCCTGTCTTGTCTGCTTTCATCCTCCACAACACTACGCTTTAAGCCCAGAATATTATTTTTAAAAATGAAACGTTGGTTAATACCAACCAAAGACAACACAGCGAGGCCAGCAGAGATGGCAGAAGAGGAGAGCGGAGACATGCCGCCAGAAAGGCCGACGTCTGGTGCAGGGGGAGGAGGAGGAGGAGGAGAGCACCGTAAGCGTAAAGGGCTCCAGCAGTCAGACCAGCCTTCTTTCAAGTATCGAGAGGAATATATTCAGTATGGATTCATGCATCATTATCAATGAAGTACAACATCCCCAATGTGTAGTGTGCACCGATGTGCTTGCACAAGAGTTTAAAGCCCATAAAAATGCTCAGACACTTGAAAACTAAGCACCCATCTCTTGCCGCTAAACCAGCAGATTTTTTCTGCCGAAAGGAGAGAGAATTGCAAAGCCAAAAGAAAGTCATAGCTAACCAAACAACATCCACAACCAAAGCTCAAAAGGCATCATATGAGGTGGCATATTTAATTGCGTAGGCAAAAAAGCCACACACAATTGGAGAAACCCAAATGAAACCTGCTGCTATCGCTATGAGTCGGACAATGCATGGTGATAAACAGGCGCGGGAGCTGAAAGCAGTGTCGCTGTCACGCGGGACCATATCCTGGCGCATCACGGACATGGCCCAGGACATAAGGTGTCAGCTGATTGACAGAGTGAAGAAAGGGGAATATGCTTTGCAGTTAGATGAATCCACAGATATATCAAATTCAGCCCAGCTGCTTGCTTTCGTTAGATACAGTTTTGATGGAAAACTTAATGAGGACATGCTGTTTTGCACCCTGCTGGATGTAAAGTGCACAGGTGAGGACATTTTCACAAAACTTAAACTAAAAGAAGAGGGACTGTCTTGGGATGAGTGCATCGGTGTGTGTACAGACGGTGCTGCAGCAATGCTGGGAAAAACAAAGGATAAAAGCAAGAGTCTAACAAATGGCACCCCATGTAAACTTTACGCACTGTATTATTTACAGAGAAGCTCTTGCAAACGCTCAACCCAGATCTTAAGAGTGTTCTTAAGACTGCCATAAAAATGGTCAACTACATAAAATCACACCCACTCAACACCAGGCTGTTCGCCACTCTCTGCAATGAACTGGGATTGGAGCATCAGGACTGGCTTTTGCAAGGAAATGTCCTCAGCCACCTGTATGAACTGCGGGATGAGGTGCACTTACTTCTGATGAAGAACCGGTCCCAGCTCGCTGACCACCTGACTGACCCCGACTGGTTAACAAGGCTAGCGTATTTGTCCTGCATATTTGACAGACTGAACAGACTTAACATGTCATTGCAAGGTGAAAACACAAGCATCACGCTGAATGATAAAATCCGCGCATTCAAAAGGAAAGTGGATCGCTGGACTGCGAGAGTTGAGATGGGCAGGACTGATGCGTTTCCTGAGCTGGAGGAGTTCATGGAGGAAAATAATCTGAGTGTTAACACTGTGAAGAAGTCCATCACTACCCACCTTCAAGCCCTCCTGGAACACTTTAATAAGTTTTTCTCCGAGGAAACAACTCCAGAAAAATATGACTGGATAAGATCGCCAGTCACTGCAACGGCCACAAGTCATCTGCCATCCGACATGGAGGACGCACTGATTGAGCTGTCAAGTGACCGCACCTTAAAGACAGCTTTTCATTCAAAAATGCTTGCTGAGTTCTGGATTTCAGTCGAGAGAGAATATCCACAGCTATCCAGGGCCATGATGGACGTACTGATGCCGTTTGGCTCTACATACCTGTGCAAAAAGACTTTCCCGGCACTGACACATATTAAAAATAAATACAGGTCGCGTCTAAATGTAGAGGATGATCTCCGAGTGGCCATCTCCAAAATTAAACCCAGAACTGACTTGTCGTGCTCCACGCATATTGCCCATCCATCTCATTAGGTGAGATCAACGCTGAAACATAGTTTGACAAAATACACATTTGCACCATAACAATGTTCACATGTTTACACATTGCTACAGTTTATGGCTGTTACTTTGACTGATTGTTCTGCTAACATGGAAATTAAAGCATTGTGTCAAAATTAAGTTTGCACGACAGCAACAATGTTCACTCCTAAATTACATGGAAACTACTTTAATGTATTCTGCTTTAATCGTTCAGTAAATTGTTACATGTAAAATCATATCATTGTTGTGTTATTATGCCCGTGTTTGTTTATGCTTATTAGTGTGCGAGTCCTGTGTGTACGTTTTTTTTATGTTTCAGTCACCTCCAAGGATAGTGGGGGGTCGCCAGTCTCTGTCACTGTTATTTTGGGGGTTGTGGGCTGAAAAGTTTGGGAACCCCTGCCATAGAGGGCCAAGACCCTGCAGCAGGTTTTCTCTTCTACCCAGTCTCTTCAGCAGGTGTTTTCACTTATCAGCAGTCAGTGGGAAGAAGTGCAGTGGAATCTGTGGTTGAAGACACTGGTTGGAGGTAAAGCCTGCAGGGTCTTGGCCCTCCATGGCACATGATTGGACACCCCTGCTTTAAAGTGACACTCCACCAAAAATCGAGTCTTTTTCTTGTTAGCATGTCTGTAACATGTTTTTTTATACCTTACAAAACATATCAAGTGCAAAATCGCTCAAATGTCTCATGTCTCCGTTTGCCGCAAAGTTTCACTTAAGCCCCACCCCCCGCAAAAAGGTGAGTTGAGACAGAATGTTTTTGGTGATGTAACAATTCATGCTGCTGGCATGTGGGTAGTGTTGAGCCAATCAGGACACTCTGGCCTAACTGGCGTTATCCTCCAGGCTACTTAACATTTTTTTAAACAAACTGCTTTGAAAACTTGACCCCGATTAAGATGGGCTTTACCTTTAAACTGCTTTTAAGGACCGAAGCAGTTTCAGTTATTATCCTAGGTCACCGTGCATACAACTGGGCATGTCCTTCAACCAGTAAGTCTTTTTATCACAGGATATACGCTGATAATGTAGTGCTAGCCGCTACTAGTCTTGTGGTATGAGGTTGGGCCTAGTAACCACTGATTCTAGTGTTTGAAAGGGAAGGGGGGGGATGAAAAGTGAAAAGACATGAAACTGTAAGACAATGAAAGTAGAAAAAAGGACATAAGATACTATTTTAGACAATGTAGATTTATTTTTATAGTGGATTTATAGCCACCAGGGTTCTGCAACTAAATCCTAGCATCGGGCTCATCTGTAATGACCACTTAACGGTGTAGCTGTGCAGCTGGTGACATCAGAGTCACATCAGGTGAGAGCTTGTCGGCACAGTAGAGGCGTTTGCTCCATAAAGAACTCTCAGTGACACAAAGACACCAAAATCGAAAAAAAAAAAAAAAAACGATTATAGAGACATACAGAGAGTTGAAAAGATGGTGTCAAACACAGTAGAAATGGGAAAGCTTTGTAGCTCGGCGAGCCGCTCCTGACGAGCACAGAAAGGATCGCACATGCACACCAAAAAACATGGACTCCCTGAGAAATCCTGGTTATCAGTCATCAAGCCGATGTGAGAAATAAATGATGCACAGTGGAGCAGCAGCAGTGAACTGCGAGTGGTTAGAATGGCAGATTATGCCAAACCACAGCAGCAGCAGTGGTGGGCTGGTAATTAAGGAAATTAAAGAGCCACTCTAATGACAGACAAAGAGCACTTCCCTTACCAACGATTCCCCCCCCTTGGGTAAACAGGGACCCCACAGGACAGAACTTGAAAACAGGCAAACACACACCGATGGCTGGGTCTGACGTACGTCTGTGTGCACCGACGCTCCTCACACACACAAGAGCAAACAGTTTAGATCACAAAGGCATACACGGATTAAAAAGAAAAAAAAAAAAGAGGCCGCATCCAGCTTGTGCTCCTCATTTGTTCCGCTGTTTAAATGCAGAAACGCTCCTCTTCATCCTCCCTCCAGCCATCATCCCATTTATCGTTTATTTACTTCTCGCCAGGCAGATCCAGTAATACAATAGAATTAATCTGCTAATTCCTCATTTTTAGACACACCAATTCAACTCTTTAATACACACGGACAGCAAAGCAAGACTAGCTGCACAGCCTGGGCTGACAGGCTGATTGCTGGATTTAATTATCACAGATAATTACTTGTTTCCCTTTGACTGTTAACCACTGGGCCACTGTTGCAACACTTCCCTGGGTGCTAATGTCCGCCGGAGCTGCTGGCTCTACTGGAATGGACGGAGTGCTGAGATGCCACAGAAACGAGGGTGTCGTTTCTCAGCTTGCCATTTTAAATGAGGAGTCTGCTGCCTGTCAAAAAAAAGGCTATGGTTATCTACATGTGGGAAGACACTTGTTTAGTCAATTATTTAACCGATGCAAACCTTTTGGGAGGAAATAAGTGCCGTTGTGAAAACAGATCCATTATTTACCTCCAACACTGCGTGTGACATTGCTGCATACTGCAGCACACCTTTTATGATCTAGATTCTCAAATATAGATAAGAATGCATTTAAAAAACCTCCAGTGGAAAAAAAAAAAGAGAGATGTGTCATAAAACTCTGTCGTCTTTCTAGTGGGGAGAGCATTTACTTCTGAAGCTGCTCTTTTATGAGCAGAGGAAATGGAGAACACTGAATGATACTTCCCACTCTTGAATGCGCCGCAATCTGTTCCTTTTCAAGTCTGCTCTGGAGACCCGTGCAGTTTGATGGCCACTCTGACTTCTGTGCAGGAAAAACAAGTGGTAAACAGCACAGACTGTATTTTGTGTCGCACTCAAAGACTTACAGAAACATGAGATCCCAGAGATCGACACCCCCCCCCACACACACACAAAAAAAATCTTCAAATGTCCCACACACCATGATTACAGCAGTTATAGAAGTTCACTGCAAGCTGCACCACCATTAATCTAACTAGGACTGCACTCAGCAGAGATGCAGACCCACGTCTCTCAGCCCTGTCCCTGTCGGAACGTCAGATAGCAGAGAAAATCCCTGCTTGACTTCCTGCTTCAATCCTGACGGCACGCCATGACCTATGTCTGTGCAGACCTTCCTGATCTTCAAGGTCAAGTCACTGGACATTCCAGATGTGTCCCAGACGCCCATTCTAGACTGTAATAAACTGTGGTGGCACCATCACCTCTAATAAACTCACTATAATCAAAACTGACCTTGACCTTTTTCTCCCAAAAGCATAGCCAGATGTGGTCAACCTGTGTGCCATGTTTGGTCACCATCCACTCCGGGGACACTGGTAATAAACGTTCATGTGACAAAAAGGTTGATTTGATCCAGTTTCACTGAATTCCAACAGTATGACGACGACTGTGGCTAAATCCTGTCTAGATCGGTGCCTCTGTATGTCCTATACTGACATTTATCGAGTCATGCTAACAGCTCATCTCATTGACTAGCACATGCTTGGGTCCTGTTGGCTGCATGGTGTAGATACTGTAGGGAAAGAGCTCTTGAGAAGAACGATCTGTTTTAAGAGAGCGTCTGTGGGCAGCACAGGCAGTGTGTTCCAGTCCTAAATGAAAGTACTGCAGTAGAACTCCAAATGGGGACAAAACTGCTGCAAACACAGTTACGCTGTGGAGCTACGATACCTGTGACCCAACTAAAGGGTTCAAATAAAACTGATGGATACATTCTCAGAAAGCATACAGTAAATCCTTTTTGGCGTTCAAGACCCCATGAAAACTGGAGAACTTTTGTAACTGTGAGGAAATGGCGTCATCTTTTTTTTAATATTTGCATTATCACACACAACTGATCTTTGTTTACTGTGTAGCGTCCTGTTCATACATTCATGTCCTAGTAGCACACACACACGCACAGGCTCATGTCATCAGAGCGTCTGTGCATGTGTCCATTTCCACATGCTCAGCTATGCGAGTCAACGCTGTATCCTCGGGGCAGACCTGGGCTACAAGAGTGACACGCTGACTGATAAAATCTGCAGAGGGGGTCGTGGGCAATTAGAGTTCATCAAAATGACAAGTTAGCTTCACTTATCATGCCACATTAACATACGCACGCGCATACATCCAATATTGACCAGCAGCACTGCCATAGTAATTAGCACCGACTATTACAGGAGTGTGGTATCAAAAAATGACAGCGTAGGATATTCAGAATCATGTGACTAAATGTTGTCACTGACTAAACCACTATTTGGTGCAGAGATTATTTTTTAACTTATTGTGCATGAAAACATTGATGAAAAACAAAGTAGCATATTTGCATGACATTAACAGTTCCTCCACTTCCATGTGATTGGCATTTTTTTAATGACTTAGCACAGGGATGAGCAACTGGTGCAGCCCGCACCCTGTTCCACTGCGACCCACCAATCTATTTCCAAAAATCAATTATTAATTTATGTCACGCTTGGAGCCACATTCTTAAATGCAATTATAGAGTCCACCAGCAGAGGGAGCTCTAATTGAAACCTAGGTGCCGCTCTGTGTGAGTGGTGGAGTGAGAGAACCACAGAGATCAGAGGGAGCAGCGTGACCGGAGAACGTGTTTATAAGGTATGTGTTGCCTGCTAAGACCGCATTAGTAGGTTGTAAACAGCAGTAAATGTACAAAGTAGGCTTCTTTTAAACAGAAATAAATGCTACAGCTCCTTGGTAGCATTTATTCTTGTTTGGCAGGTGAAGCCTTATGGAGCTCAAAGGCTTTCCTTCTAATTGTGCAGAAAAAGATTCAAAGCTTTGAGGTTTCTTTCTAAAGAGGGTGACTGAAGCGCTGACGCTGTTTCAATCCCATGTCAGCAATAAGAGTTCAGAGACTGATCATTTTAATCTTTTGATTTTTGTTCATTTATACCAGAGGCTCTTAAACTTTTTTTAATTCCCCATTTTGGGGAGCCAGACGATTACCAAGCCCCCCACACACACACACACAGCTATTTCTCTGCCCCTCCACACCCACAGTGAATCCAAGAATAAGCTAAGCCTCGTCATATTTCCTTTTCTTCTTGGCTTTTTTGTTAATTATCATCCAGAATTTCTCTTTGCTCAGGATCAGGAACGGGTTGGACTGGAGATCTAACACCAATGCTGTGCACAAGAAGGGGATGAGCAGACTCTACTTCCTGAGGAAGCTGAGATCCTTAAACATGTGCAGCAGGATGCTGGAGCTTTGCTACCAGACCGTTGTCGCCAGCGCCATCTTTTTTGCTGCTGTCTGTTGGGGTAGCAGCATCAGGGCCAGAGATACCAACAGACTTGTCAAGATTGTCAAGAGGACTGGCTCTGTAATTGGTCTCAGACCGGAGACCTTTGAGACAGTGGTGGAGAGGAGAACACTAAATAAACTGCGATCCGTCATGGACAATCCTGATCACCCCCTCCACCACACACTGGACAGACAGCGAAGCACTTTCTCCAGCAGACTACTACAGCTTCGCTGTCGAATAGCCAGGTACAGGAAATCTTTCCTGCCACATGCAATTTCACTGTACAATAACTCACTATGATGTTGTATTCTGGTCATAGCTATGCTGCCACACTGCACCTTACAGACCAACTGGTACCTCACATTTTCACTCTGCTCCTGATAGTCCTTCATTGTGCAACAGGATGATTCATGTGTTTATACGGGTCATCATATATTAAGCTATGATGTATATAGGTTTTATAGTCATGTTAGTTTACTTTCCATGGGTAATACCTTTGCCTGTCATGTGTGTGTTTCTGTAGTTTGGTTGTCTACTGTCATGCTGCGGATACCCTGTAATTTCCCAGTTTAGGATCAATATAAAGTACATCTATCCATTTTGATTGAGAGAGTTTTAAAAATTAGGTCATGATATAATTTTATCTGCTACTGCTTAATCCTTTTCAGGTTGAGGAGTGGGGGACTGGAGCCTATCCCAGCATCTTTGGGCAAAAGGCAGGGTACACACTGGACAGATCACCATCTATTGCAGGGCAGATGTAATTTTATCAGTAATTTTAATATGATAAAATACTGAGTAGCTTTTATTTTCAGTTTTAATTGTGAAGCTTTTAACTTTGCAGGAAATAGCTCCCCCCACACACACACGATAGTTAAGTTAATCCCTTCCGCAGCATGTGGGACACCATGTGGTGTATAGGGGCGGCACCTATCTCCATTTCTCTGACCCTAGGCCACGCAGCTACTGTGAGTAGTCAAAGCTACAGTGGGGGTCAGTCTCTGGTAGCTCTGTGCGTTAACTTTCCTTGCCACCATTCTATTATGCTGAGCATCAAGCTAGAAGGCGGAAGGTACCCTTTTTATATGGTCTTTGGTATGACCTGGCTGGGATTTGAACCCATGACCTCCCGGTTGTGGGGCGGATGCTCACATAGTAGGTTTACGTATAACTCTGGCCCTCGGGACATGAGGCAAAAATTTTGTGGCCCTCACTACCACCAAAGTTGCCCATCCTTGACTCAGTGGGATTTTACAAAAAAAAAAAAAAAACGACCAACAAAAATGTGATGAAACTTTCTGGGGAAGTGACTCTTAGATAAACCACTTTTTTGGGGGTGGAGTGGGGTGTGTGTGTGTCTGTCTCTGGAGAAAGTGGTAGTGTGAAGGGAAATTCTTGGCTAGAACCTTAACTGTCCTCTGGGAGCACACGTGTGCAGAGCAACTGGACTGACCTGCAGTGAGGGCAGCTCTGCTCTCATGAAAATGTCTGCAGTTTGCCAAAATAAAATTTGTCCTGAGGCTGACTTTGCATAATAAAACTCATGGTGTAAGTGGGCACAGATCTCGATTTACAATTAAAAGTGATTAAACATCTTTGGCTCAGTATAATGAAAAACTATATTACAGGGAACAGTTTGAAGTTGTGCTTTATAAAGTGTGTCCAAAGATGAGCTGGAATTCAGAAAACATCTAAATCATTTAATAACAATAATAATAATTATGATGAGTGTGTAAGATGATCGTCTTTTGTAGTGAAGAATTGCAGAAAATATAACCAACACGCAAAAGCTTGTCAGTTGTCTGAGGTTAAAGAAAGAAAAACCTTTTCCTTTTTCATTAGAAGCTCTAATCTCAACAATCCCCCACTATAAAAAACCCAGATGAGCACAGCTCTGCTGCCAACCCTCGTGACCGTCACCTGACCTTCCACACGGGTTAACTGACCCCTAATGGTCCTCTCCACACCTATCGAACGATCCTAGCACCCCGCACAGAGCTCAAAGGTCACACTCCCCAAGGTCGTAGCCTATCGAAGGAGGGGTTACACCGACACAGTTCAGCTGTGTGTAGGAGGATTTACTCGGATGTGTGTACACCTCATTTTACCACCAGGGAGCCTTCAGGCACTCGCTGCCCTCATGAGCAATTCATGAATGATGGATTGGGTCAAGCTTTTTAGGACCTTACACTGACGGCTACGAAGGGTTTTGATATGGGAAGAGAAGCTGACATGCAATCACATTATTTAGCACAAGGTTAGAGGAGGAGGACCCTATCCATAATACAGGCAGCAACACGGCAAACAAGCCTTGATTTATACCTCCTTTACACAAGGGTGGAGATCACTGAGAGATCACTGACTGATGACAAAATGGTCAGATCTCCAAAAGATCTTCCAATGATCTCTCAGCAATCGACAAGGAAACTCATTGATCTTCAGTGATCTCCATGGTCTTTTGAAAGTTCTGACTCATTCCAAAACAATCTCTCAACAATCACCAAAGAGTGAACTCTATTGGTCTTTCATTGAATGCTCAGCGATCTCTCACACATCTCTACTTTCAGGTTGGAAAAATTAAGTGTTCATTAAAATATTGCTGAGAAATCAATAAAAGATCACTGAAAGATCATTGGGAGACTGATGAGCTCTCCTTGACTGCTCAGCAATTGCATTGATCTCCCAATGATCTCTCAGCAATTTTTCAATGATTTCTCAGTGATCTTTCCATGAATGCCAAATTTTTCCACACTCAAGGTAGAGATGGGTGAGAGATCAGTGAGGGACTGCTGAGTGATGAAAGACCAATAGACATCACTGAAAGATCCCTGAGAGATCATTCAGGGATTGATGACATTGTTGTGAGCTCCCTGAGAGTTCTTTGAGAGATCACTTTCCTTTGGTGATCACTGAGAGATTGTTTTGACTTGGTCCCAAACAATCTCTGAACTTTGGTGGCTCATCATCAAGAGATCACAGAGATACTGGCGATCGCTGAAAGACCGTTGAGAGATCTGGCTATTTTTTCATCTTTTAATGATCTCACACACACCTCTTTGCTCAACAAACAAACTCTCAGTGATCTCTCAAGGATCTTTCAAAGTTCTCTATAGATCGCCATGAAAATCAAAATAATCTGCCAAACATACACAGAAATGGCTCTGAGGCATGAGGAGATTGTTGATCTCTCAGTGGTCACCCAACGATCTCCGTCTATGTAAAGAGGCCGTTAGATTGTATGGTGCTCCAGCTATTATTTTCAAAATGTTGATGTTTGCCATTA
This sequence comes from Pholidichthys leucotaenia, assembly GCA_020510985.1. Taxonomy (NCBI): domain Eukaryota; kingdom Metazoa; phylum Chordata; class Actinopteri; order Cichliformes; family Pholidichthyidae; genus Pholidichthys; species Pholidichthys leucotaenia. The sequence goes on along the minus strand of CM035839.1, from coordinate 73,603,659 downwards.
AGTTTGTCTACCATATCTCATGGGACGGCACAATTTCAACCACTGGTTTAACCCCACAGAGCAGGTGGACATGCTGCAGACGGCTGATGGTCATGTTATAGAGCGGAAAGAAGATGGAAGGGAGCGGTGGGGTGAGGGGAAGCGGGAGATGGGATGACAGAAGCTTGAGATGATGAGGGCACAGCGGGGTCACGATTCCACGACTGCCGGAGCCCTGCAGATCTCAGTGGCGGGGCACCTGGCATCGCTAATGAAATCTGGACATTCTCTCTCGCTGCAGTGAAAAATGGGGACGAGCCAGATGATGAGAAGAAGAGTGGAAAGGAAACAAGGAAAAAAAAAAACAAAGGGAGGAAAAGTAATAAAGAGGTGAAGCCAGAAGATGAGAAAGGGGGAACGGGGGGGAAGAGAGGAATTTTAATCTCCATATGCGGTGATAGCGGGCAGACCAGTCTTTCATGGAGCCCCGATAAACAGGGACGAGGAGCAACACCAAACACAAGGCCTGATTGAGGGCAAATTAAAATGCAAATGCGACACTTCCATTCTTCCAGATTTCACCCAGGAGATAAAGTGAAGCGCCTCCATTTCTGTCGCGAGGCGCAACGGCGTGCCGACGCCCCCGCGTTCCCGTCTGTGCTTGTGTGTCAAGTTTGAAGTAAGCGGCGACAGGAGAGCGAGTGCAGGTGAGGCTGCAGAAACACGGCATCCCCGCCGAGCCGCGTTTCCGTCGCCACTCTCGCCGCCGACTCCTCCTGCCCGTGGACGCTCAGCGGGCTTCGGTCACGCGCGCGGCGTCAAAGGATGCGGCGGAATCTGAACAGCGGATTATAAATACATCCAAAAGACATTAAACCGGGGACACGGTGTGACAAAATGTCCACTCATTTTTTTTGCACCTTATGCCCAAAAACGCTTGGCTCACGAACAGTAAATCCAGCAGTGTCTACGAGGCGTTTTACAAGCTGGCATAAAACAGCTTTTATGAGCAGGGTGTTTAATGCTCCACACAGCCTGGTTCTCCCACCTTTAATTATTGCAAAGCCATCGCTTCGCCATATGTGTGTCCGCACCTTTCCAAGTCCTGGGACACAACCACATTCAGCTGTCCGTCACACGGGCCCTAAAAAAGGCAGGAGGTGCGCAGTTTAAGCCTAAACGTCGGCACCGGCGGGTTGAATTGTGGCTGGAGCTGCTGCGGATACTGGGGCCATGGTGGGAGGAAGAAGTGAAAAGGGAGACAAAAGAGGAAACGAGACAAGAGACGCTGCAGAAGCACAAAATGACGGGGGGGGGGGACTAAAGCAAACAGCCTTGGCTTTAAGCTGCTCTTTGACTGACTGAGCTGAATTTTTCATCAGCCTTCATTCTCGGGGGGGGGGGGGGGGGGGGTCGGCTAAAAGCAAGCTTTCCTGCAGCCGTCGTGCTGTGTGTGTGTGTGTGTGTGTGAGAGAGAGAAAAACCGCAGAGAGTGAAAGAAAGATCACATCATTCCTTCACATATGTTAAGACGTGTGGTTTCTTTTGCCCACAGACAATAATCAGATTCACTAATGTGGGTGAAGAAGAGGGGAAAAAGTGGAATTCACAAGTTCAAACCCGATATATTCACCATGAGTGCTGACTGGAGGAAACGCCATTGATTATATACTTAACTAGAGGAGTTTGTTTCGTGATCTTCAATAGGCGCATATTAGGGCTGCCAGGAGCCAGGACCTGTACTTACAGAGCACTTTTTCTAGTCCCAAAGACCTTCAGTAGCACTCATCCTCTATTCTAAGGGCCTATAGGAGACTGATACCTAGGGACAAGTTAGAATGACCAATTAACCTAACATGCATGTGACTGGATTGTGGGAGGAAACCTGAGCTCCCAGAGTAACCCCACGCAGCACAGGGAGAAGAAGCAAACTCCACACCTGCCAGCCTGGGGATTCAAACCTGGAACCTTCTAGCTGTTAGGCAGCAGTGCTAACCCCTGCACCGCCGTGCTGCAACTAACGACTGTCCCCCACAGTCTCCTCTAGTGAGTGCTCTGGTGGTTGTACCGGTGACAAGTTCTCAGTTTAACATATTCTCCCAGGAGGGGTGGTGCACAGCCATTTAATATGGGAGTTTTATCATTTTCAAAAGACAGAAAATTGTATTTCTTGCAAATGTGACAACAATGATATGTGGGATAATCTAATGACTATTTTTTTTCGATAAGTCGACTAATCGCGATTATTTCTGTCATGTCCGCCATCTCTGCTTCCTGTTGGCACCGCTCCCGTTTGGGGCTCCAGCGCACGTTCAACCTCCTAAAATCCCAGCGTTCCACCGGTGGGGTGTTTCAGATCTTCTACTGCCACTCAGTGAAGAAAGAATTTGATTTTCTTTGTACATCAAAGGGAAAATTGGCTGGCATGCTAGAAGAAAAGTTTCAAATCTACAAGAAAATAGCTGCAAATTTAAAGGAAAAAACTGCAAATGTCGGAGACAAAAGTTTAAAAAAAAAAATTACAAGAAAAAAGCTGAAATTTTTTGAGAAAAAAGTTGCAGATTTAAAAGAAAAAAAATGCAAATTCACTCATTCATTCATCTTCTTCCGCTTAATCCTTTTTGGGTCGGGGCGGGGGGGGGGGGCTGGAGCCTATTGAGGAGGAAAAATTTGCCAAATTAACCGCTTAAAATTCCAGTGTTCCAAGTGTGTGTGTGGGGGGGGGGGGGGGACATTACATTTTCTCCTGCCACTCAGTGAAGAAAGAATCTGACTTTCTCTGCATATGCTACATTTAGGGAAATTGGCTGGAATGCTAAGAGGTCTGCACACCTGAGAAGATCACCTTGCTCTCAGTCTCTGCCTTTAATATACAAACTGTGTTATGCTGGGAGAATGTAATTCGGTTTTATATGTGCAAGCATGCATATTAAATGACAAAGGAATCTTAAATCTTGAATATAATGTTTTATAAAAGCTCCCCATAGCTAAATAAAAAAACAATGGCCCATCAAACGTGAGTTTGAGACTTGGACTTGACAGGAATGTTTGTAACAACACAATTGCTCCACACTGTGTTTTTATATATCTACATATTATTCCATCTAGCTACATTGCTCCGCACTGTGTGTGTTTATATACTTGCATATTTATTCCACCTAGCTGCAATGCTCCATACTGTGGGTGTTTATATATTTACATATTTATTCCATCTAGCTACAATGCTCTGTACTGTGTGTTCATATATTCATATATTTATTCCATCCAGCTACAATGCTCTGCACTGTGTGTCTGTGTGTGTGTGTGTGTGTATATATATATTTTATAGTAATATGTACATATGTATATTAGCTGCTCTTGCTTGCTTGTTTTTTCTTGCCTTCTGATTGTTGCTCTGAGTGTTGCTATCCCTGTGCTGTTGCAATCCTGGAATTTCCCCGTTGTGGGACTAATAAAGGCTTATCTTATCTTATCTTATCTTAATTGTCAGATGTCACAAAACTAATTTATTTAACTCATCAAGCACAAGCAAGAAAAGTGGCAATTTTTCATGTTTAAGAGCCTGAAACATTCATTCTCAGAATTTTTCCTGGAAAAAAATGGTACACAGGTGATTAGTCGACTATCAAATTAGTTGTACATTAATTTTCTGACGATCAACTAGTCATTTAGTCGACTAATCGTTGCAGCACTAGGGTGTATCAGAGGGACAGCTCAGGTGGAGCGGTTTGGAGATGAAGTAAGAGAGGCAAGGCTGAGATGGTTTGGACATGTGCAGAAGAGGAATAGTGGATATATTATATACTGTATATGTTAAAGATGGAGCTGCCAGGCAGGATGAAAAAAGGAAGACGACAGAAAAGATTCATGGATGTAGTGAAGGAGGACATGGAGAAGGTTGGTGTTACAGAGGAAGATGCAAGCGATAGGGTGAGATGGAGTTAGATGATCCACTGTGGCGACCCCTAAAGGGAGCAGCCGGCAGAAGAAGAAGAAGAAAAACCTTTGTGCTGTAGCATTGAAGTAGGAGGGCCAGACAAAAGTAAGGAGTTAAAATTAATGCAAAACCTGTTGTGTAAAAGCGTGATGGACCCAATGTGTGGAGGAGCAGCCGTGGTGAGCGGCGTTTTGTGATTTCAGCAGCAGTCAGACCTGGAGGTCTTGGTGGTCTGATTCCCTCGCTTTTTGAAGAAGGAATATGGGCGGAACAGAACAGTTCCAGACAGAAATCAGTTTCCCTGGTGACAAACCTGTCAGTGTTAACACAGCCTTTTCAACACTCTTGAATGGACTCTGTAGGTGTTTCAAACAGCACTGTTGTTTAAAAAGACGATATGCATCATAATGTGGGCCTCTGCACTGATGCAGAGCAGTAATAAGAGTTTGCAGGTGTTCTAAAACTGTAGCATGGTAACACTGGTAGCTGGTAGGCCTCTGCTGGACAATGACATTGGCAAATTCCATTCTTGTATTTAAACTTGTATGTAGTGAAGGAGGACATGGAGAGGGCCGGTGTCACAGAGGAAGATGACAGGGACAGGGTGAGATGGAGGCAGACGATCCACTGTGGCAACCCCTGAAAGGAGCAGCCAGAAGAAGAAGAGGAAGATGTTGAGTCTTGTAGTCTTGGATTGAATAATGGAATGACTCCTTATAATGCAGGAAAGGGGCAACCAGCTGCAGGTGAAAAAAAAGCACCTGCTGTACTGAAAATTGATATTTGGACAGATATGATGAACTCATCAGAAATCCTGAGCTACACAAGACACACATGCTGCTTGCAAAATCTGCTTGAAAAATGAGCTAACAACAACCGCCAAGTACGCATTGTATCTAGTTAAAAAAAAAAGCAAAACAAGAGCAGTACATTATACACTTGTCCATAGCCATAATCAATAGTGCATAACTACATAGCTACTATGCCAGAAACCAACAAAATTAATTACAAATTCAAGATTCAATACACTCTACATCTGTAATAAAGTTAATAACCATGTAAGTGCAAGAAGTTTAAGCAAAGCAAACAATCTAAAATTCAAAGTGGAACAAATTTAGAGAAAATATCAGAAAATCATTTAACCCCCTACAATGTGCATCTTCAACACATGTACAAACACTGCGTGAAATTAAAAAAAAGTCCTAGCTTGAAAATGGTGAGAGGACTTAGACAAACTTGTATGTATGGATGGACAGACAGGCAGGCTTCATCACACCATAACATGTCCCATCTTTCGACAAACATAACAATGAACACATTAGAGGAGGCTTTGTTAACTTTACCAAGAATAAGAAGTATAACCCAGTCTGTGACAGAAATCACAGATAAAAGATCTACAGCCTCAGTAGTACAGAACATCAGGTTCCTCCACCTGCTAAGATGTAGGCACCATGGTAAGCTTCAGTCACGAAGCTAACTTCACTGAAACAGCTACACCTGCACTGTGCAGTAAAGTCACAAGTTTTTAATATTTATGTAAAAAAGTACCTGTTTGTTTGCGATGTTTGTAGAGAGAGTAGGGAGGCAGGTGGAAGAGAAACCTGGAGAGGTATGCTCTGAAGAGATGAGGAATGAAAGTCAGCGGAAGCAAGACAGAATACACGCGTGCGAATGAAAGAGAGGCTGGAGCAATGGTGAAGATGCAAGGAGTAGAGGTAGTGAAGGTAGATGAGTATAAATACCTGGGGTCAACCATCCAAAGCAACTGAAAATGCACAAGAGAGGTGAAGAAGAGAATGCAGGCAGGGTGGAGTGGGTGGAGATGAGCATCAGGGGTGATTTGTGACAGAAAGATAGCAGTTGGAGTGAAAGGGAAGATTTACAAGACAGTAGTGAGACCTGCTATGATGTACAGTCATGTGAAAAAATTAGGATACCCCATTAAATATTCAGTTCTTTATTAAGAAATGTTCACATATCTATGTCTAAACTTGTTTTTTGTTTTAATTTGCATTTTTTAACATTTATTTTAGCCATTTTAAGTGGGAATTAATGTGGGGGTGTCCTAAAAAAGATGGGGGTTATCCTAATTTACTCCTCACTATTTGTTTAGAATTATATTTTACAGAAAATTTGAAAAAAAAAGTTTTGAATTCATTTTTAATTGTTTAGTTGTATTATATGAATCTCCCAGTATTTTAAACGCTGATATTAAATATCCATATGTCCAAATATGTTAAACCCCCCCCCCCACACACACACACACAGGCTTATACAGGGTATCCTAATTTTTTCACATGACTGTATGGTTTGGAGACTGTGGTGCTGACAAAAAGACAGAAGGCAGCGCTGAAGGTGGTAGAGTTTGTTGCGTCTAAAATGCCTCAACCCCCAGTTCTTTTATACGAAGGCCAAATAACCAGACAGAGATGAAGTATACTTTCACTTATTTTACAGGAAGTGAGATATGGATTACAAGCAGCGCTGGAACACAACTCTTTAGGAAAATACCCCGAGAGAATGTGTTGCCCAAAAAGTGGGCCCTATAGTTTTTATAAAGCTTAACCACTCCCTGGTGCAAGTGGGAGGGGTTTTACCTCACTGTATCAATACACTTCTGCTTATGTGGCAGCTCGGCTGTGTACAGAACTGATTCTAACTGATTTCAGCAAATGAATTATAGGGTGTAAACTAAACTCTGCAGTGTAGCGTGTGAAGCAAGCAGATAAAGAAGTGTGAGAAAGACAGGCCAATCATGTCATTTTACCGACAAGTTGTAGATGCAAAGAATCTCACTGGAAGTGAGTAGGAGGAAAAAAAAGAATGTCAAAACTACCTCTGTCTTAGGGCTGCCATGTGAAAACTATGTTTGTGAACGACTTAATCACTGCAGAAGGACGTCACGAATAAAGAATTCAGAAATATCCGATTAATTTTATTAGATGATGAAAAAGTGGTCATATGCAGTACTGCTGAAAACTGAAGATGCAACGCTGACATTGCTGCCACAGTGGTGCATCAGTGATTGCTGATCTTGCAAATAAGATGGAAGCAGCGGAGGAAAAAAATAACCTTCAGCGTTCAGGTAGAATGGTTGTGTGTGTGTGCGTGTGTTGGGGGGTTACTAAGGTGACTCTTCAGGTTGACGACATTCACTTGTTGAAATATGAATAAGCAATCATTGTATGCACCTGCCTTAATGACTACTGCTTGATGAAAAGTCTCCTGCCACTCTGCATGATACTCCTACAATTCAATTCAATTTATTTATATAGCGCCAAATCACAATACAGGTCGTCTCAAGGCACTTTACAGAAAAGAGTGGGTTTAGGCCACACTCTTAGTTTATACAGTAGAACCCAGCAGAGACCCCTAAGAGCAAGCACTGCGGCAACACAGGCAAGGAAAAACTACCCTTTAACGGGCAGAAACCTCGGGCGGAACCATAGCTCAGAGGACGGCCATCCGCCTCGACCGGCTGGGTTGAGTAGCTACATTCAAAAACAAACATACAAATACAACATTCAAAGCCAAACAGTCCAGTACCAAGCCAGGCCAGGCTGCACATGCAAGCGAAGGCCTGGCAGGGGCAGCATTTCTAACTAAAGGCCTTATCAAAGAGAAAAGATTTCAACTTTCTCTTGAATAAAAAGAGTGTCTGCCTCCCGAACTGAACTGGGAAGATGGTTCCACAGGAAGGGAGCTTGATAGCTGAAAGCTCTACCTCCCAATCTACTTCTAGATACCTTGGGGACCACTAGTAGTTTGGATTTTTGGGAGCACAGGGCTCTGGTTGGATGATAAGAAACTAATAATGGCTCTTTTCCACTAGTACCCAGTCGGCCCTACTCGGCTCTACTCGGCCCGGTTTGTAGCCTTTTCCATTACTACCTAGTACCTGTTACCAGGTACTATTTTAGTACCTATTCGAGGCCAGGTACAACTGCGCTGAGTCGAGCCGAAAATGTGACGTCAACAGACTGCAGGCCACTGATTGTTCAGGGCGTAACGTCATGAAAGCGTCCGTCTTCTGTGGAATCGGCACGACCGCCATTTGCAATAGTTCATGGACTAAACTCGGTCACCGAGTAAACACGATATTAATAGAGATGGCGTTGTAGGTTTTGTGGAAATCTACACCGTGGTCCAACAAAGAGGTGCAGAGTTTTCTGTGCTTGGTGGCAGATTCAGTGAGAGGAGCGACCCGCACCGATACAGATGGTAGCCCAGCATAGAACCGGACTACGGACAAGCTGAAGATGAACGTGAGAGAACCATCGATGGTGAGTGATTTGTGATATTGTGCATCTTTTCGCTTATTTATCCTGTTGGTGGTAAGCTCACTTTTTTGAGCAATACAACACCGTCCTGTGCTGGCTAACGAGTGTTAGCTAGTAGCTAGCTAGCTACTAGCCAACTCTGCTGATTCGCACTTGCTTTGTCCGAAGTATTCGCTTGTGAGAGCAAAACGATGAAATATGTTAATCCTGGTTAAAGTCCTGGTTTGTGTACGTGTTGCACTTTGGTGCTGTGCATTAAGTTGTGTGTAATTTCTTTCTAGAATGTGTTCCCACATGCCAGGGGTTAGCCGCCCTCAGCATGTTGTGTTTATATTGTGGATACAGGTGAAGAGGACCCCAGGATCCGAAATCTCAACATATACAAGTGCATTGTCAAACCAGTGATTTATAAAGTGATTCATATAATTTTCTAAAGCGTCAGAATAGACCCACACACCTATTCTGTGGATTTTCCATAAAAGGTGTTGGAACAGTGTTTTCATGCTGTTTCTATTCCACCATAAATCCCTGGATTGAAAATGTACTTGTACTTGTACAGAGTGGATCCTGCAGTGCTCACTGGTCAGGGAAACAAAGCATTTTTGTCACATCCCACCACTGACTTTCATAAGTGTATTTCCCTGATACAGGTACATCTCCAAAAATTAGAATGTCATGAAAAAGTTCAGTATTTTTTGTCATTTATTTCAGAAAGTGAAATCCATCTATTATGTATATAGATTCATTACACAGACAGTGATATATTTAAAGCATTTATTTGTTTTAATTTGGATGATTATGGCTTATTGCCCCTGAAAACCCCAAATTCAGTTTGGCAAAAAATTAGAATATCACATAAAATTAATTTTAAAAAATAGTTTTTAAATAGAAATGTTGGCCACTGAAATGTTGGTTGGCATGGGCTGTAGCCAAAATATTCAAAATTAAAATAAACACTTGCAATATATCACTGTCCGTGTAATGAATCTATATATGGGTTTCACTTTCTGAAATGAGTGACAAAAAATATTGAACTTTTTCATGATATTCTAATTTTTTGAGATGTGCCTCTATACGTATTGAACTTGCTTTAACAAACCACCATCCATTTCTGTCGTTGGTCTAGGCAAGAGGAAAGGAAAAGCAGCCACCCCACAACGGACCTTGCCACTGTGGCAAGTACTGAAATCCGTTGCTTTTATAGGTAAAATGCCAAAACCAAAGTAGCACAATTTCCACTTAATATAAAAGGGACTGAACTGAGATTTATTTGATTGTGTGAATATTAATTACAGAATAATTGAAAATGACTGGCACATCAACTGTAAAATAAACCGCTTGTTAATGTATTTATTTATTTTTTTTTGTCAGATAACTTGCGTGATCCTTTGTGAGTTATGTTCATAACTGTATGTTGCACTTTGGGGAATGGGAGTTATTCAGTCAGCAATATAATTTCGTTTATATATGTAGTTTATAGTCTATCATCAATAAACTCATGCACTATTATAATAGCAGGACACATTACAAATATTTGAGACCCATTGTAGTGCATCCTTTTATATTTTAGCAATACAAGTACAAAATACTGCCCACACTTGAAGCCAGGGCAAGAAGAGATACAGCGGTGACAGAGCGGTGGCCAAACTTTTTTGATAAAAATTCCATATTTTGACTGACTCCATACTCAGTGATGCACACCCTCAGTTAAAGTACTATATTCCATTCAAGTGAAGGTATTGATTCATTCTGATTGCTGAGGCCACAGTAAAAACAAATGATTTTAAACTCAGCCCTTGTAAAACCTACTTTACTGAAGCGCAGCTACATGAAAATTGTGGTTAAATACAACAACGAAGTACTTTATTGTCACACTCGAATTGTAATCGCTCCTGTTTTGTTTTCTTTTGAATTCTTGGATGGAATATGAGTGGGCAATATAAGCTGTGGCTTCAGCCATCACCCATTTCGGATAACCTATGTTGAACTGTATAATCAGAGGAGTTATTGTTTAATTTGACCTTGTTAGATTTTTTTCCCCTTTGCTATATTATTCTATTTTCTTTTAATCTTTACTTTTAATCTATCTGAAATAAAGATTCATTCATTCATTCATTCACATTCCACCACTGGCTTTTGGCAACAAGTGTATTTCCCAAATATGTTTTAAACTTGCTTTAATTAACCACCACCCATTTCTGTCTTTTGTCTAGGCAAGAGGGAAACGATCCACCCCAAACCGGACCTTGCCTCACTATTTACAGAGATGCAGGCCGAAGATCTGCTGAACTGGGACCAGCTTGAGTGGCACATCCCAACTGCTTCTCAGTGAGGCAGCATGGCCGGCATGTGTGACCCATTCTTTTTTTTTTGTTGTTGTTTGAATTTTGCACATTCTGAATAATCTGGAATTTGCTGCTGATTGTAATAAACAATTTAGTGACTTATGTGTTTGCATCATGATTTTCTATTTTGTCTGTTAAGGCACCGGTGGGAAAAGAGTCAACAGTACAAACCATTTATCGGTGACTTTGAAAATAATGGCTCATTTTTAAGAAAAAGTAACCAAAACAATTATTTTATTTACTGAAGACTGTATTGCTGGATGTGCCACCGCAGAAGACCCTGCACACTTTAGTGACAGTACCAGTATATGGAGGAATTCTGGGCCATATTAGCATCTGTACTTTATCATAATGGGTTTGGGCAGGGGTGTCCAATCATGTGCCATAGAGGGCCAAGACCCTGCAGGCTTTACCTCCAAACAGTGTCTTCAACAGCAGATTCCACTGAATTTCTTCCCACTGATTGCTGATCAGTGAAAACACCTGCTGAAGAGACTGGGTAGAAGAGAGAACCTGCAGGGTCTTGGCCCTCCATGACACATGATTGGAGACCCCTGGGTTAGGGTTTAATGGGATTTAACATTTTAACACAAACTGCTTTATGGTTCATAATTCTGTTGACAGACTTACACCAAACCAAAAGTGATTTTTCAAACTGCTGGATTGTTCTTAGACAGCTTTTCCAATCTTTCAGTATTTAATTTATGTCACTTGGTGGTAACCTTCACATATATAAAAAAAAAAGACATCTGCAAAAACTTCAAAGGTTTATTGTCTGTTCATAGTGCAATACCACATGAATGCATGTATAGTACATTGTTGATGCAGAGAATATACATTTCTACAGTACATGTATCTAGTAAATCAAGTATTTTCCATGTAACCTTGTAACTGCATTATTACCTCCGCCAACGAGGTTATGTTTTTACCGGGGTTTGTTTGTCTGTTTATTTGTCTGCCTGTTACCAACATAACTCAAAAAGTTATGAACAGATTTTGAAAAAATTTTCAGGACAAGTCCGAAATGGGACAAGGAAGAAATGATTAGATTTTGGGAATGATCCGCATCACCATCTGGATCCAGGAATTTTTTAAAGGATTCTTTATTATTGCGAGATAGGGCCATTTTTAGCATATGTGTATATAACTCCACAATAAATGGTGAGGACGCTTGCCCCAAAAAATACAGGATAAGATCCCAATAGGTTCTAGGAAATATCAAAGACTGATCCGGATCCTGCAAAAAATCCAGATACTGTGATCCACAACAGGAAATAATAGAGGATCTTTGGAATTTTCATCACTGTAAGGTAACAAATTCAGATATAACTAGAAAAGCACTCGGAGAGCGCAGACCTCCGCCAAGCGCCACAGTTCCCCCCCATACAGTGTTTGTGTGTACGTTTTCAGATTCCTTGACCATGAAAACATATGTCTAGCAATTGGATTCACAATGATAGGATTAGTGGTTCAGTAGTAAAAGCATTACCTCCTTGGCGGAGATAATAAACTGAAGTGTTGGTGTTGTGTCCATCTCGTTCATGTGCAAAGTCCCAGGCTGCGAGCGTTTTCATAGATCACTGCAAGCAGCACTCAGGGCTTCAGTGACGGATGCAAATTGCGTAGACAGGTTGCCGTGGGTTTTATTGGGTTTGTGCTCCGCGGCAAAAAAGAGGTTTTTGAATCTTCCCCGGCAGAGAGCTGGTTTTTGCGCAGCCCCTATGGCTGGGCGGGGAATTTCTGCCAAATAGTCCGGCGGCGGACAGCTGCCCGTCTCAGTTTTTGCAGCGTAGCACAAACACAGGCACGCTGGCGGGCCCGGGCCTCCACTGTTTTGACGGATGCAAATTGGGTAGACAGGTTGGCGTGGGTTTTATTGGGTTTGCGCTCCGTGGAATAAAAGTGGATTTGAAGCTTCCCCGGCAGAGAGCTGGTTTTTGCGCAGCCCCTATGGCTGGCTGGGGAATTTGTGCCAAATAATCCGGCGGCGGACAGCTGCCCGTGTCAGCTTTTGCAGCGTGGTGCAAACACAGGCATGCTGTTGGGCCCTGCCCACCACAGTTTTCCACGTGCTTTTCTGCCTAAAACTTTGAAGAAGGCGGAGTTTGTGTTCGTCAGACACGACGACCAGCGCCCTCTATTGCCCCTGCACACATGTTGAAAATGGCCGTATCTCACAATGTTAAAGAATGCTTTTAAAAATTCCTGTATCAAGATGGTGATCCGTATCATCCCCCAAATTTAATCAGTTCTTCCTTGTACCATTTCCAACAACGCCTGAAAGTTTCCTCGAAATCCGTCCAAAACTTTTTGAGTCATCTTGCTAACCAACAGACAGACAAACAGACAGACAGACAAACCCTGGCAAAAACATAACCTCCTCCTGGCCTTCAACCTGGCGGAGGTAAACATACAACAAACACCAAAATATAGCCAAGACACTGAGGAATCAGTAGTGTGCCAATGGATTTGTTGTATCTTCAAAAGCTATGGAGCTATATCCAGAACAAAACCGCCTTTACCGAAAAAGTGATTTCTGTCAATAACTACTGAACTAATAAATATACACTACCGTTCAAAAGTTTGGGGTCACCCAGACAATTATTTTGTGTTTTCCATGAAAAGTCACACTTATTTACCACCATGAGTTGTAAAATGAATAGAAAATATAGTCAAGACATTGACAAGATTAGAAATAATGATTTGAATTTGAAATAATAATTTTTTCCTTCAAACTTTGCTTTCGTCAAAGAATCCTCCATTTGCAGCAATTACAGCATTGCAGACCTAACATGATTGCACAAGGGTTTTCTAATTATCCATTAGCCTTCTGACACAATGAGCAAACACATTGTACCATTAGAACACTGGAGTGATAGTTGCTGGAAATGGGGCTCTATACACCTATGTAGATATTGCACCAAAAACCAGACATTTGCAGCTAGAATAGTCATTTACCACATTAGCAATGTATAGAGTGTATTTCTGATTAGTTTAAAGTTATTTTCATTGAAAAAAAGTGCTTTTCTTTCGAAAATAAGGAAATTTCTAAGTGACCCCAAACTTTTGAACGGTAGTATATCAATGTGAATCCAATTGCTAAAGGTATGTTTTGATGATCAAGGAATCTGAAAATATAGATAAAATAAATGTAGGACTATTATATTTGGGGAAAATCCCAATATTAGGGGGAACTGAGGTACCTGGCGGAGGTCTGCGCTCTCCGAGTGCTTTTCTAGTTTTAATTGCTTTTAATCCTAGATCAAGTTTGTTTTGGCCTAAAATGCATCATAATTGTCAAATATATCTTATTATACCTAACTCAGTACTGTTTACCTTTTGAATTTTGTGTTTAATATAACCCCATAACTACAACCTGGCAATCAAGTTGTGTCAGCTGATCACTTTTTGCCATGACACCACCACAGACTCAGTGCTACTGGAGCAGGTATGTCCCATGATGTCTCAGTCTCTCCATGATTTTCACACAGATCAGAGCAATTTATTGTACAGGAAGCTAAACGTTCCTACAGACACGCTTAAGCTCTATAACCACTGATCGTTTGTGAAGCTGGGGTGACATCAGTGACAGGCTGTATTGAACGCCAGACCAACCGTTTGAAGCGGTAATTTTCCCACAACAGAGCCATCTGAAACACACACACATGGCATACATATTTTAGTACCTAATAGCAATAACTTGCAGACATTACAGTGTAGTACGACATACTTAATAAAGCAAACTAGCATTAGCAATCATTAGCTTACCGTCATATGTGATATAGTTTGTATCCTCACGGCTTCGGCTCTATGGCTTCCCAGAAGCTCCAGTACTTTTCCAGAGTGTTTTGTCTTGCTGCCTGTACCCTTGTCTGGCGGTCCTTTTTAGCCTTTATGGTGACAAAAAGCCACAGACCGAGGAGTCGCCTTGTACAGCCGCAATGTTATGTTTTGCTGGGGTCGTGTATTTTATGTCACGGGAGTGTGGTGCCGCCTTGCTGTAAAAAAAATCCCACCCACCCCAGGTGTACCCAGCTGCAATGGAAACACAACCGAGCCGAACCAAGTAGAGCCGAGTAGTGTAGAGTAAGGCCGACTGGGTACTAGTGGAAAAGGGCCATAAGAGTTCTTGCAGGTAAGAAGGAGCCATACCATTAAGAGCTTTATAGGTTAAGAGCAATATCTTGAATTCAATTCTATATTTTATTGGGAGCCAGTGTAAAGAAGCTAAAACTGGAGTAATGTGATCTCTTCTCCCTGTTCTCATAAGGATACGTGCAGCTGCATTCTGAATGAGTTGGAGAAACTTTATGGACTTATTTGGGCAACCTGATAAAAGTGAGTTACAATAGTCAAGTCTAGAGGTGATAAAGGCGTGGACAAGTTTCTCTGCATCTTTATGAGACAGGATGGACCTAATTTTAGAGATATTACGCAGATGGAAGAAGGCAGCCTTAATGGTTTGCTGTATATGAGAGTTGAAAGACACATCTTGGTCAAAGACAACTCCAAGATTCCTAACAGAAGACGTAGAAGCCAGTGCAATGCCATCTAGTGTTGTTATCTTGCTAAAAAGAGGACTTCTAGCATGTTTGGGGCCAAGGAATCGTCCTTGGCCTTGGCCCTGTCCTGGCCTTGGCCTTGGCCCTGTCCTTGCGGTACATGTTCTATTGCTGTATTCAGCAATAGAAAGTTGTAGTTCATCCAGGTTTTGATATCCTTAAGACACTCCTGGAGTAAACCCAACTGGCTGGGATCATCTGGATTGATGGATACGTAAATACAACTGAGACAGACCGAGGCCGAGACCGAGACCGCTGACAGTACAGTCAGCATAACAATGAAAATGAATAGAATGCTTCCTCATAATGGCTCCCAAAGGCAGCATGTATAATGTAAACAATACTGGTCCAAGTACTGATCCCTGTGGAACTCCATAGCTAACCGAGGTCTGAGTAGAGGACTTGTTATGGACATAAACAAACTGGGAACGATCTGATAGATAAGACTGGAACCATCTTAGCACTGTTCCATTCAGGTCAATTTGCTGTTCCAGTCTCTCTAGCAGAATATGGTGGTCAATGGTATCAAAGGGAGCGCGGAGGTCCAATAAAACAAGGACGGAGACAAGTCCTTTGTCAAATGCCATAAGGATGTCATCAGTAACTTTCACTAAGGCTGACTCTGTGCTGTGATGTTTCCTAAAACCTGACTGAAATTACTCAAATATAGAATTTTTTTCTAAAAAAGTGCACAGTTGATTGGCGACTACTTTTTCGAGGATCTTGGAAAAGTAGGGGAGGTTAGATATTGGTCTATAATTGGCCAAAATCCCAGAATGAAGAGAAGGTTTTTTAAGTAGAGGTTTAATTACTGCCACTTTAAATGACTGCGGTACATGTCCTGTCAATAGGGATATATTAATTATGTTCAAAAGAGATGGACTAATCAGAGATAGTGATTCCTTAACTAGTCTAGCGGGGATTGGATGTAAAAGAGAGGTAGCTGATTTAGAAGCTGACACTATTAGGGCTAGATCAGAAAGATTAATACGAGAAAATTTAGAAAAGTGGAGTTCTGAGCCTGTGGGCACAGCAGTGTTAGGTAGAGGCTTGGTATTTTTAGGGGGACTATTTTTTTTGGAATATTACTCCTAATACTGACAATTTTATCATTAAAAACATTCAAAAAGTCATCAGCACTAAGAGTTGGAGGGATGTAGGGATCTATGACATTTTGGCTCTTGGTTAGCTGAGCCATGGTGCTAAAGAGAAATCTATGGTTGTCTTTATTTTCTTCTATCAAGGATGAATAGTACTGTCGCCTAGCACTACGGAGAGATTTCTTATAGGTGGTAAGGCTGGCATTCCAGGCTGAACAAGATTGTTCTGTCTTATTTGCACACCAAAGCCTTTCACAGGATCTAACTTTCTGTTTTACCTTATGGGTGTGGGAGTTGTACCATGGAGCTTGTCTCCTATTTTTAATAGTTTTCTTTTTAAGAGGGGCTATGGGGTCAAGTGTTGACTGCAGAGAAGCTGCAGTACTACCAACTAAAAGGTCCAACTCTAATGGATTCAAGTAGTCAGTGCTGTCTGCTATATTGAGACATGGTAATAGAGTAAGTGCTGAAGGGATTAATTCTTTAAAGCGAGCCATGGCACTATCAGAAAAGTATCTGGTAACTATATTTCTGCTTGATGCTGTGAAATAGGATAGCACAAATAAGATAAGATAAGCCTTTATTAGTCCCACAACGGGGAAATTCCAGGATTGCAACAGCACAGGGATAGCAACACTCAGAGCAACAATCAGAAGGCAAGAAAAAACAAGCAAGCAAGAGCAGCTAATATACATATGTACATATTACTATAAAATATATATATACACACACACACACACAGACACACAGTGCAGAGCATTGTAGCTGGATGGAATAAATAAATGTTGGATGGAATAAATTTGAATGTTATCAAATAGTGGTCAATCAGTGTAGGATTTTGAGGGATGACAAGCAGCTCATCAATTTCTACACCGTAGGCCAAGACCTACATATCTCTGTTAAACTGAAACATTTAAACCAACACACAGGAGCTGGAAGACTTCCTTAAACTATATCTTCTATATAGCAAATTAAAAGCGCATTTCAAAACATTTTCCAGCACAGTAAATAATTTTGCTCCACAAGCTTATATTCATATGTAAATCCGTGCAGTCCTGCCAACTGAACAGCGCCATTGGACGCTTCAGTAGCATCCAGTGATTTAGTAAGAGACTCCTTCAAATGACCTCCATTACTTTAGCCACCTCCAAAACACAGACGTGCTCAAGACTTCAGAGGAGGCAGGTAATTTGTCATTAACTCAGGCCACTCAATCCCTGAAACACTGCCAGCTTCAATTGTGTGAGAGCGTTAGACGGCCTAAGAGAATGGGAGAGAATGGGAGAAAGAGGGAAGGAGAGATATGGAAAGAGCAAGTTGGAGAAAACTGCAGGGTGATTGTGAGAAACAAAAAGGGAGCGAGGCACTTTCTCTTCTTCCTCTGTGAAAGTGTCTTCCGCCACTGGCTGTGGAGAGAGGATGCCGGAGCCCAGAGCTCTGTACACCTTTAAGCATCTGACCACCCCACTGTTACATAACCTGACAGCTGCCACAAACCAAACGCTGAAGAACACTGACTCAGAAAATCCTCACAAGTAGGCACGCTATTTTAGAAAAGAAACTCCACTAACAGTTCTGTGCCATTTCTTTAATCTTTATATACAGGGTGTCC
This sequence comes from Pholidichthys leucotaenia, assembly GCA_020510985.1. Classification (NCBI taxonomy): domain Eukaryota; kingdom Metazoa; phylum Chordata; class Actinopteri; order Cichliformes; family Pholidichthyidae; genus Pholidichthys; species Pholidichthys leucotaenia. The sequence continues at coordinate 73,585,844 of CM035839.1, read as the reverse complement.
TCTTCTAAACATGTCAAAGGTATTTCACCATAGCTTTGTTCTGGCTTTCACTACAGTTTGACTCCAATACTTTTTCCCTCAACTGAATATTCACAACTCAGAAATTAGGGGTGCACAATATTAGGCTTTTTTTTTCCCCACTAATGATATGTTGATATTGTGAAAAAAAAATTTTGCCGATTGCTGGTGCCAATACCGATATATGCACATATATTCCCACCTATTTACATCTCCTTTGTCTGACAGTGATGATTAACTGGCATATAAAGACACGTTCCCCAAGGAAAATAGGACAACTACCAGACCGGCACAGAAGCTCAGGTACCACTGGCCTTTTATTTTATGCTACTTCAGAAACTTTTTTTTATCATGAATATTTCAAACCCTTGGCTGCTTTTAATGATCTTGTTTCAACGTGAAGCAAGGATCTTTTCTTGCATTTACACGCCTGCCATCAGCAGAGACTTGCTCAAACTTGTGAGGCAAGGAAGACCTGTCAGTACAGACGGATGAGTATTGTGAAAATGAAGAGTCTGCTTAGCTCTGTGCTTGTCGCCACGATAAGAAGTGAATTAGCCTCCTCTGAGCAGCTCCTCTTGAATCTTCTTCAGCGTCAGGTCACCCTCAATTCCCAACTATCCTCACTGTCATGTCTTGAGTCGACGAGTATACTGGCTAGCTTACATCACACAGTCAACCCCTCTCCCGGCTGTTCTACCTTAGCCTTGGTGGTGAAAGGCGAGGAAAGATGCCCCCTATTCCTCTGATTCCCATGACAATGTCAACGATCTGGAGTTATCCAACTTCTTCCCTCCTCTGGCCACTCTACCAACTTCACATCACCATTCTTGAATGGAGGCCATAATGAAGGTAGCAGCAAGGCTAGCGCTACCTCCAAAAGATGAAGATCTCCTGGCTGTAATCCAAACTTCGGTGGTCACTGTAGAAGCTGCTGAAGTTTGTTGTTTTGTCTTTGCCATCATGTCTCTCTGTTGTTTGGGCTTCATGGAATCCTTGCACTGTCTGCTTTTGCTCCGGACTGTCTGGAGGCTCAACTCATGTGATGACATAATTCACTCAGGCTGTGGGAGACGCATAATGCTGTTATATTTTATCAGTTGTAAATATTAATTTGTGCCCATTCCAATAAATCATTTTAAAGGCTTTATGGGCCAATACCATCATCCATCCATATCAGAAATATCAGAACCTCCTAGGTTATCAGACAACTGTATCAGCCCTGAAAAACCCATAGAGTATTTTATAAAATGAGATGACAACTTTTAAAAAAATATCTTGGTAGTGCACATACAGATGCCATCACACTCTTTCTACATAAGGAAATAATAGCCATAGCTACAGTGCATCCGGAAAGTATTCACAGCGCTTCACTTTTTCCACATTTTGTTAAGTTACAGCCTTATTCCAAAATGGATTAAATTCAATTTTTTTCCCTCAAAATTCTACACACAATACCCCATAATGACAATGTGAAAAAAAGTGTTGCTGTTTTTTTTAGATTTTTGCAAATTTATTTAAAAAAAAAAAATCACATGTACATAAGTATTCACAGCCTTTGCCATGAAGCTCAAAATTGAACTCAGGTGCATCCTGTTTCCACTGATCATCCTTGAGATGTTTCTACAGCTCAATTGGAGTCCACCTGTGGTAAATTTAGTTGACTGGACATGATTTGGAAAGGCACACACCTGTCTATATAAAGTCCCACAGTTGATAGTGCATACTGTATCAGAGCACAAACCAAACATGAAGTCAAAGGAATGGTCTGTAGACCTCTGAGACAGGATTGTCTCAAGGCACAAATCTGAAGAAGGGTACAGAAAAAAAAATTCTGCTGCTTTGAAAGTCCCAAAGAGCACAATGGCCTCCATCATCTGTAAATGGAAGAAGTTCGGAACCACAAGGACTCTTCCTAGAGCTGGCCAGCCGTCTAAACTGAGTAATTGGGGGAGAAGGGCCTTAGTCAGGGAGGTGACCAAGAACCCAATGGTCACTTTGTCAGAGCTCCAGCGTTCCTCTGTGGAGAGAGGAGAACCTTCCAGAAGGACAACCATCTCTGCAGCAATCCACCAATCAGGCCTGTATGGTAGAGTGGCCAGATGGAAGCCACTCCTTAGTAAAAGGCACATGGCAGCCCACCTTGAGTTTGCTAAAAGGCACCCGAAGGACTCTCAGATGATGAGAAACAAAATTCTCTGGTCTGATGAGACAAAGATTGAACTCTTTGGCGTGAATGCCAGGCGTCATGCTCTGAGGAAACCAGGCACCGCTCATCACCAGGCCAATACCATCCCTACAGCGAAGCATGGTGGTGGCTGCATCATGCTGTGGGGATGTTTTTCAGCGGCAGGAACTGGGAGACTAGTCAGGATAAAGAGAAAGATGAATGCAGCAATATACAGAGACATCCTGGATGAAAACTTGCTCCAGAGCACTCTTGACCTCAGACTGGGGCGACGGTTCATCTTTCAGCAGGACAACCACCCTAAGCACGCAGCCAAGATATCAAAAGAGTGGCTTCATGACAACTCTGTGAACGTCCTTGAGTGGCCCAGCCAGAGCCCAGACTTGAATCCAATTGAACAGCTCTGGAGAGATCTGAGAATGGCTGTGCACCAACGTTTCACATCCAACTTGATGGTACTTGAGAGGTGCTGCAAAGAGGAATGGGAAAAACTGCCCAAAGATAGGTGTGCCAAGCTTGTGGCATCATGTTCAAAAAGACTTGAGGCTGTAATTGCTGCCAAAGGTGCGTCAACAAAGTATTGAGCAAAGGCTGTGAATATTTATGTACATGTGATTTCTTACTTTTTTCAAGTTAACCACTTGCGCTCCGTTGTTCCGCGGGCGGGCAAGTCTCTGCGTCCTAGGGCGCAGGAGGGCGCACTCGTGCGTCCTCGTGCGCTCTCGGACACATAGTCCAGATTGTGGTGATGTAGGTGGTGTTGGCGTCCAAGCGCCACTGAAAAAAAAAGCTGCAGACACAGCCGCGAACAGATTAGTTCATCTGATTGACCTCTCATTCGACTAATAAGAGCCTTGAATTGGGTTTCTGAAACCTTGAAGAACCAATGAATGAAAACCTAGGAAGGAGGACCCGCCTACTGTGAATGCAGGAGCCAATTGAAGCACAGAAGTTCGGGCTGGGTGAAAAGAGATTTACTGTTGCAGCTGATGAAAAAAAAGGACGCTGGACAAACCTGCTACAGACCCAGCAGCATGGAGAACACCCACAAGTGGGACCTGCACTCATTCCAGTAGAATAGACGTTTAGGATTCTCTTCCGTCATCATAGACCGACGGAGGCCGACGACAAAGGTCGTAAATCATTCACCAAAACCGCAATATTGGAATTATGTTTTGACTGGGATCCACGAGCGGACCAGCGTCGCGTTCGTCTGACAATGGGGAAGAGAAGTTCGCCAGGACTCTGCTGCTGTGAAGAGGTAAGGTGTTATAAGCTAAATTTATTATTTATCCCTGAAAACTGTAATCCAAAAATGACTTTTGACTGATTGGATAAATTACAACTGTACGGCGCACGAAGTACGAAGTGCGTGCGCGGTTCATTTGCCATGTTCGGACCGTGAACGCCCCCCCCGCTGCAGAAGAGGAGCGGGGGGGGGGTGTTCACGGTCCAAACGCCCCCCGGTCCGCGGGGGGAAGCCGCTGTGACAGCGTTGCTGTGGAAACATGCAACGAGTGTAATCTGTCATGTAGCGAGGGCCGAACTCCGTCCTTTGTAGCGGTGGGGGGGACAACTCCCCCCCCCCACACACACACACACACACACAGACACAGCCCTGAATGTGACCTTTCATTAGAGCCCAAAATGAAGATTCTACATTGAATTATTCAGAAGTTACAGACGTTTTTCCAAACTGTGCCATTTGGCACAATTTGGCACAGTTCCAAAACGCCTGGGAACAACCTGAGAACAAAGCTGTGTAAAATATTCATTTTTTGTGGTATTGTTACCAAATTTGGATCTCAGCTTGATAACACTTGGTTCTACATTTCTGTTGCATTTTCCAGCCAGATCGGACAGCTGTGTGTTATTTGCAAGCATTTGTATCCAAAAAAAACACCGTGGCCAAATTTATTTTCTTCAAGTTCAGTATGTTTAGATGACTGTAACTCAGTGGCCGGAGCATGTAGAGAGATTATGGTTTTTTTGCCAAAAAATTCAAAGTGTTTTCTTTTAAATGAGACCAACCCCATGAAGGTGCTGCAAAGGGTTGAAGAACAGCTTTCGATTTACTTTGGGCACGTTATTTTTTGGCATTTTTTAGGAAAATTGCCCGGAGTGCAAGGGGTTAATAAATTTGCAAAAATCTTAAAAAAAACTTTTTTCACGTTGTCCTTAAGGGATGTTGTGTGTCGAATTTTGTGGAAAAAAATTAATTTAATCCATTTTGTACTGAGGCTGTAACATAACAAAATGTGGAAAAAGTGAAGTGCTGTGAATACTGTCTGGATGCACTGTACTTTGTACTTAGGTTATCCAAAACCAAAAGACTGACAACCAATGCCAAAAATCCTTTCAACAATAAATGCAACAAATTCACATTTCTTTAATAATGAATTAACCCATGCTATTTGGACACTTGAAGCTTTTACGTGCAAATGCAAACATAAAGGGTCACTAGACACTACTGAGAATGGGTAATTAAACAGAAAACACTTCTGATATCATTTAGACACTGGATCCCTAATCAAACACCAATTACAAAACTCTGGTCTACAAACTACAACCAAAACCTAAAACTGTCTTACAAGGAATATACAAAGTGTATGACACAAATTCATGTTACAAAAAATTCAAATCCCTCCATTCAGAAGCTAAGCCTAAACTTTGGCAGCCACCATAAGTTTGAGTCTTATGAGGATTAGTCTTTCCATGATTTGGAGACCTGGATTTGGGATGTTTATCCGATTCTTTTTGGCAGACCTTCAAGTTTTATTTGACAGGATAGAAAGTGCCCATATACACTTCTATTCCGAGGTCCCCGTCATCTGACTTATGTCTGAGATATAGAAACCCATCGGGAACTACTCCAGCAGGATGTTCACTGCCATGCAATGCCACATTCAGCTTGGTGGACTCAAACAATTTCTTTAACATCCTCCTTGTCATATGCATCATTCACCGTGATTTTTCTTCCAACTCATCTCAGCTCCTCTTTAAAATACAATTTGACAAACTCCAAGTAGGCTATCATACAGTATGTCTTTACAGTGGACAAATCAGGCAAAACTCACTATACGTAAGTAACAGTTTTAATGCTGAGATATTGTCTTGGCAGCGTTTACCATCTCTGTAAACAACATCTGAAGCTCTGTTCAGAGGAAATAAAATACCTTTCTAAATTATTTATTATGGGTTATTGAGTGATACTTATATTAGCCTTCTGATAATCAAGAGGGAAAAAACAAGCATGTTTCTGTGCCCAAGTTCTCAAAAACAAATGCAAGTAACCCCCGCAAATTGGATATTTGTGGTCAACCAACCACTCCCCCCCCTCCAAAAAAAAGCATAAAAATCAATGCTTCTGTTTCCATCAAACAAGTTACCAACCAAATAAAATAATCAGGTTAACATGGTGTTCACTTATATAGTTTAAAATGTTCATCCGTTTTCCACAAAACACAAAAGTCCAATGGAAAAGGCATTCCATCTTAGAATCTGAAATCAGACATCAGAAACCTCCTGGGGGTGGAGGGCCAATGCTTTAGGCAGACTTAACTTGGATTAGTCTTTCTAACCAACACTCAGCTTGCACTTGCAACATTTAAGCCTGTATCTCATGGAATGGCCAATGCTGAGCAATCTTCACGAACACTGTGACTGGAGGGATTTTGTCAGGGTTTATTAAAGGTTGCACAACAGTCTGTCAACTAGTGATGGCAGAAATGGAACGTTTGAGAGATCGAATCATTTGGAACAATTGATTCAGAAAAAGAACCGATCTTTCGGAACATTTGAAACATCTCCCACAGCAACATCTGGTGGCCAAATGTTATAATACTACACTCAAACAGTCGAGTGTTTTCGTGTGTGTTTTTATCTCTTAGCATTTCGTGTTTTGTTTGGGGTTTTTTTTTTTTTTTGTTACTTATTTGTACCCGTAGGTAGACTTCGTTTGCAGTCTGGTGACAAGCCACCGGCTGCTGGTCGCTGCGTGCGCGAGCGCCCTAAACCAGTCCTTCTCAAATAGTGGGGCGCGCCCTGCCGGGGGGGCGCGTGTGACCCCGGGGAACAGGCTTTGCTTTTGCCGTGTAAAGTGTAATTGCACATCCACGGCAGCAGGTGGTGCAGTGGCGCTCTCATTGTCAAAGTCTGTGCGGGAGTTTAAAACTTTTTAAATTGCTGTCAACAAACCCCTCGAGAGACACCATGGAGAAATATTTAACAGTAACGAAAAGAAAGGCGGAGAGAGACACAGGTAAAGAGACAAATGAAAGTCTCCCAAAAGCTAAGACGAGGAAATATGACGAAGCTTATCTAGCGCTTGGCTTCACTCTGACTACGGTGGGAGACGAGGAAAGACCGGTGTGTTCACTGTGTCTGAAAGTGTTGGCAGCGGACAGCATGAAGCCAAATAAATTAAGACGTCACCTACAGACATTACATCCTCAACACGTTGATAAGCCGCTTGATTTTTTTCAGCGAAAACGTGCGGAGTACGGCCAACAATCATCCCGCTTTGTGAACGCTACATCAGTAAACCAGCGAGCACTTTCAGCATCATTTAAAGTGGCGCACCAAATTGCGGAGTGCAAAAACCCCACACAATTGCAGAGGAGTTGATACTGCCTTTTTCTACCTTTTTCTTCAGACTAAAACGTTAAATATATTGGTACTCCTGTGTTAATGTTCCAGATCAATTTACATTTAATATTATTTATTGATTGAATTATTTTTCTCAGCATCAAATGGTTCAGTTGGTCAAAAATGTTTCTAGTTTAAATAAGGATTGACATATTTTTTATTTCAGGCACTTTGATGCACTTAAAGTTTTTTTTTTCTGTTTTAGACTATAACAGGGTTTCTGTGTGGCAAAATAAAGTTAATATTTGTTGAAAGTTGATTTATATTGCTTTTTTCTTTTGTTAATGTTAAAAAGGATACAATTTTAGGTATACTTATACAATTTTTATAGATAATGATCTTATTTATAGTCACTGCGGCAAGTTGGGGGGGGGGCGCGAAATATTTTCTCTTTCTTAGGGGGGGCTTTGCAAAAAATAATTGAGAAGCACTGCCCTAAACCTACATGTTTTTGGTATGCAGGAGGAAACCGGAGAAATCCCGGAGTAAACCCACGCAACACGGGGAGAACATGCAAACGCCACACAGCTCACTGTTGGTCGGGGGCTGGGATCGAACCCACGATCTCATGATCCCCGCGATCCCCCGGCCGAGGGTAAAACTGTGCTGTCACAGTGCTAAACCACTGCGCCACCGTGCAGCCCAGGGTTTATAGTTTTATTTGTATGAATTAATTAGTATTTGCAGAGGGTGCTTGTGTACAGTCAAGTATTTTTATTCAGAAAAACAATCTGTTCAACAGTGCTCGGACTTGGACGGTTTCTCCCCTTGTTTAAAATCTCTCCTGCTTTTGAGAATATTCTCTCGCAAGGGACTGATGTGACTGGAATGGAGAGATATGTTTTGGCCCGCTGGAACTTTATTATTATTATTATTTGGTCACCTATGAGGCAAGCGACCACATCTCGGTCGCTTTACAAAGCTAATACAGGGCAGGGGTCGCCTCTCCTCACTACCCAGCTGGAATAGGTGAGGGAATATAGCGGCATGTTGTTTCCAGTAATCTTGAGGGTCATCTCGTCTGGGCAAGTATGGGGCTGAGAGATAGCGCTGAACCTCAATTGATAGATAAACAGACAGACAAGTTACATAACAATAAATGAGAATCAAACACAATTACCACTTCATTTAATCATTCTGAGCATAGTGGGTGTCTGGGGGTTGCCTACCTATGGCTTCTTTTAGTGATCAAATGCATAATTATTTTTTTGTAAATGATAATAAAGGTGTATAAATAATAAATGTATACTTGTATGTGTATTAAAACACCATGAATACATACTATTAAACACTATGTTGGCTATGGCTTGATTCAGGTTGTGTTGTGCTAGGAATGCAGGCATCAGGATGTTTTGTCCGTAGGTGTCGCCACATAGTTCTTGTATTATTACAAAATGCAAGATGCTGCAAACAATGCATACATTTAACTTTTTTTTCCCTTAAGAAGGTTGAAGTGATCCCAGACATCTGACCTGGGATGCTTTCTATCCCCATCCATTTCCAAATAGTGTAAATCCAAAAGCACGCTCAATACAAGACACTCAGAGAGCCAAGACTTTGCAAACAAACTGCACTTTAGAGGACCTTTTAAATGTTTAAGGCATGTGGGGTGATGAATCAGCAGCCAGTCATGCAAGGATACAAGAAATTAGTATTTTACATATAAAGTATATCTATAATACATATATTGTGCATAGAATAGGCATTTTCATATTGTATAATGGTAGTATTTTATTTATTATTCCATTTTAGAAACGGGATAACAAAATCACTGCATAAAACAATGGTGACGTTTCAAAACAGTCGGTGACGTAATGGAACGCGACATGGAACAGTCACGTGACATCCTCTTTCTGATACAGACCTTGGAACAGTGGTTCGATTCAGAAGTTCCATCTAGGTTTCGGTACGTACTAAAACACTGTTTCGACTTTGCCATCACTACTATCAACAGTTTTCTGCGACAAGAAAAACAGTTTGCCACCGTAAAAACTGTTGGCAAACTGTTGTGCAACCTTTTATGAGCCCTGACAAAAACCAACAGTCACAATGTTCATGAAAATTCCTCAGGACCCTTAAAGTTCTTTAAGGGTGGCTTTTGCTGGTACAACATATCGTTTTCACATTCCCTTAAAAAAAATATCCACACAGTCTTAGAGTAGTTGCTGTCCTGACACCTGTGATGCAAAACGGCAAAGGTTGGCTTCCTTTGAGTTTAGATATTGTTTAAGTAATACTATTTCTCCCTTTGATGTCTGAGACAGAGTTTCAAGTTTGAGAGACAACTGTGAATTGTGTAGGATCCAAGTAAAACAAAGCTGAATGAAATAAATCACCCAGTGCAAACAAAGAAGGAATACATTTGGCCCTCACACAGGTTCGTTGGTAGAAAATTGCTGGATGGGCTCCTAAACAACTGATTAATCAAATGCCACGCTCTTTGTTTGGCTGGCTGACAGATTGAAAGACAAAAATGCCTATATGGATCTGGCTAACTTGATTACCAGTTGATTTTTTTTTGTTTGTTTCTTTGACTGCTGGCTGCCTCACTTAATGCCTTTCTGGCAAGCAGTCTTGGCGGTTGCCTGGTTGCCAGATTACCTAACTGAATGGCTAGTTGTCCAGCCAGCTGGTTAACTGCATAACTGATTGGCTGGGCGACGTACTCATGGGTTGTCAGACTAATTGACTTGCAAACAGGAAAGCAACATTTATGACTGAGAGGAAGCTGAAAAACAGGAGCACTACCGCACCCAACCCTGCACTGATGACAACTCTGATTGCAATCACCGCCAGATACAGAAAGATATGCATGCATGGGAACACAAACAACGCTGCATGTTGGGGAATGCAATTATAATCTGTATGATAACAAGAATAACAAGCAGTACAGAACACATACATAGAAGGAGCAGGTACAGTGAATTGCATCATAACTTAAGACGGACTGCACAAAGAAGGTTCAACTTTTATACCAGTTGACATCATGCCCACTTTTCCCCAGAAGAGGAATTGGGCACGTAATGGGCAACTAAGTAATAGGGGTGGGTTCAAAAGATTGATTCTCTGATTTGAATCAATTCATGTTTAACTGAGCTGATATTGTTCACAAAATCTGTGGATCAATCCTTTAATATAATGCTTTTCCATCTATAAACAAAACGCTAGCGGTCCTTGAGCCAGCAGAACTCTCGTGTGATTGAACAGTCACGCGAGAGTTAAGCCGCGGGTCAAAGTGAATCAAAATGGCAGCGCACAGCTGACAGATTGGATTTAAGAACTGTGAAGGTAGCGAAGAGCTCGACAAAACCAAAGTCATCATGTTTAAGTTTACAATGTTATTGGGTGAGGCTCTCACCTGAAAATTTGTCACAGCCTCCTCCAACACTGCTAGCCTGCTAGCCGTTATTAGCATGTCCGTGGGATGGATGGGATGAATATATACACCAGACAGTCCGTTTCAGCTGTGATCCATCTGTCTGCAGATGAGTGGCAGCCTCATTTTCATACTAGTTTACTCTCCAGTGTTGATCATTTTATTCCGGTGACAGCAGAATCTCAAGGTTGATTACTTGCTAGCCCTCATTAGCACGATCACTCAGACGCAAATGTGCATGCTTTCCACATATTTACATATATTCACGCCAGGCGAAAAATTTGCCTCAATGCTGCAAATATGGTACGTACTGTGGAAATAATGAGCCAGTTGCACATTGGCTGTTTTGGACATGTACTCACTTTAGTCTCACAAGAAGGGGTGTGCCATATTGTATTGTTCATGATAATACCGATATAAATTTTAATACTGGTGTAAAAATTAATATTGTGATATTTGGGGTCTGCTGTGTGATGATGTCACACCATTACGCTTCCCACGGAAGTTATAAGAAACGGCAAAACAAACATGGCGCAGCAAGCTGTAGTACAGAAGTCAGACCATCTCCCTCCAGTTGAGTGGAAATATTTAAGTTTCATTTTCTGTTTCAGACTGCTGTTATGTAAAAACAACAACAACAAACGGTGCAGCAGTGTGGATAATCTGCCTGCATTTTTTCCATCTGTGTGCAGTTAAGATGCAACTGTTTATATTATTTTCTTGTAATATTGATGCAGAACTAAAAAATATTTTAAACTAAATCTGAGCTGCTGTTTATAAACTGGAGAAATGAGTTTTTGTTTTGTTTTACTGAATATGTTGAAGATAAATGATGCTGGCCTGTGAAGCTGTCCTTTTTGCATAAATTTAAAAGAAAAAAAAAGCTATAATTAATATCGCCAAAATTCACAGAAATATTGTGATATCATTTTAGGCCATATTGCAAATCCCTATTCACAAGTGTAGCATTTTCTCAGGTATTACCAATTACAAAAAGTATGTTCTAGTTGCACTGAATGCCTGACACATTTAAAATCTAAAGTTGCTGGCAAATACAGTGAGATTGCTGTATGTATACATGTTGCATGCATTGAATTTGTATACAGGTATATCTCAAAAAATTAGAATATCATGAAAAAGTTCAATATTTTTTGTCACTCATTTCAGAAAGTGAAACCCATATATTATATAGATTCATTAAAGTGTTTATTTTAATTTTGATGATTTTGGCTTACAGCCCATGAAAACCCCAAATTCAGTTTCTCAAAAAATTAGAATATTACATAAAATTAATTTAAAAAAATATTTTTTTTAATAGAAATGTTGGCCGACTGAAAAGTATGTCCATGTACACACTCAATACTTGGTCGGGGCAAATTTTGGATTAATTAATTCAATTCAACTTTATTTATATAGCGCCATTTCACAACAACAGTCATCTCATAGCACTATCAACTGTAGGGGGAACCCCCACAGTTGCAGAAAGACCCCAGCAATCAGGCGATCCCCTGTGAGCAAGCACTTGGTGACGGTGGAGAGGAAAAACTCCCTTTTAACAGGAAGAAACCTCCAGCAGAACCAGGCTCAGGGAGGGGCAGTCATCTGCTGCGACTGGCTGGAGGGTGAGGGGATAGAGAAGATGAAAAGAACAGACATGTAGAGAGCAAACAGCACGATGGGGACTCAATCTATGGGAGAGAACAAACAAATGTTAATGACCAGCAAAAAAAAATATTTCATTGAGAGTGAGGAAAGGAGTGAGGCCCAGTGCATTACTGGAGGTCCCCCAGCTGACTAAACCTATTAGCAGCATAACTAAGGGAGGTTTCAGAAACACATGATCCCTCCCTAATTGTAGGCTATATCAAAAAGGTTGGTTTTAGCCCTATTCTTAAAAACAGAGATCGAGTCTGACTCCCGAATCCAGATTGGCAGCTGGTTCCACAGGAGAGGAGCTTGATAACTGAAGGCTCTGCCTCCCATTGTACTTTTGGAGATTCTAGGTATTACAAGTAATCCTGCATTTTGGGAGCGTAGTGCTCTGTTAGGATAATACGGTAGTATCAGATCTTTTAAATAAAAAGGAGCCTGATTGTTTAGAGCTTTGTAAGTAAGAAGAAGGATTTTAAACTTAATTCTAAACTCTATGGGAAGCCAATGAAGGGAGGCCAGAACCGGAGAGATATGATCTCTCTTTCTAGTACCTGTTAAAACTCTTGCTGCAGCATTTTGGATCAGCTGAAGACTTTTTAAAGATGTTTTAGGACAGCCTGATAATAAAGAATTACAATAATCTAATCTCGAGCTAACAAAAGCGTGGATCAGTTTCTCAGCATCACTCTGAGACAAGATGCTCCTAATCTTGGCAATATTACGCAAATGATAGAAGACAGTCTTAGAAACAAATTTAATATGTGAATTCAAGGACAGATCTTGATCAAAAATAATTCCAAGGTTCCTCACAGAGCTATTAAGAGAAAGAGTAACTGCATCCAAACTTAAAGTTTGATTTGGAAAGGAATTTCTAAGGTTTTTTTGGACCAACAAGAATGACTTCAGTCTTATCTGAATTTAATAGCAGGAAATTACAAGTCATCCAAGCTTTGATTTCCTTAAGACAGGCTTCTAACTTGGCTAATTGATTATTATCATCTGGCTTCATTGACAGGTATAACTGTGTGTCATCTGCATAACAATGAAAATGTATACAGTGCTTTCTAATAATGTTGCCTAACGGAAGCATATATAAACTAAAAAGAGTAGGGCCTAGCACAGATCCCTGTGGAACTCCATGACTAAGCTTTGAGTTGAAAGAAAACTCATTATTTACATGAACAAACTGGAACCTATCAGATAAATAAGATCTAAACCACTGCAACGAAGTTCCATTAAGTCCAACATAGTGTTCTAATCTATCAAGTAGAATATTATGATCGATAGTATCAAAAGCTGCACTAAGGTCTAAAAGGACAAGTACAGAAACCAGTCCATTATTACTGTATTTTACTTACTTATTGATACTTACTGTATCAATGTGGCGTGGCATGGAAGTGATCAGCCTGTGGCACTGCTGAGGTATTATGAAGGTCCAGATTGCTTTGATAGTGACCTTCAGTTCCTCTACATTGTTAGGTCTGGTATCTCTTATCGTCCTCTTGAAAATACTCCATAGATTCTCTATGGGGTTTAGCTCAGGAGAGTTTGCTGGCCAATAAAACACAGTGATGCCATGGCCATTAAACCAGGTTTTGATATTTTTGGCAGTGTGGGGGGGGGGGGGGTGCCAAGTCCTGCTGGAAAATGAAATCAGCTTCTCCATAAAGCTTGTCAGCAGAGGGAAGCATGAAGTGCTCTGAAATTTCCTGGTAGACGACTGCGGTGAGTTTGGTCTTGATAAAACACAGTGGACTAACACTAGCTGATGACGTGGTTCCTCAAATCACTGACTGTGGAAACGTCACACTAAACCTCAAGCAACTTAGATTCTGTGCCTCTTCGCTCTTTCTCCAGACTCTGGAACTTTGATTTCCAAATGAAATGCACAATTTACTTCGATCCGAACAGAGGTCATCTGCTGTCAAGAGGAAGATGAGAGACACCAGACCCAACAATGTAGATGAGCTGAAGGCCACTATCAAAGCAACCTGGTCCTTCATAACACCTCAGCAGTGCCACAGGCTGAACACCTCCATGCCACACCACATTGTGGTGTAATTAATCCAAAAGGAGCCCCGACCAAGTACTGAGTGTGTACATGGACATACTTTTCAGTCAGCCAACATTTCTATTAAAAAAACTATTTTTTAAAACTAATTTTATGTAATATTCTAATTTTTTGAGAAACTGAATTTGGGGTTTTCATGGGCTGTGAGCCATAATCATCAAAATTAAAATAAATAAACACTTGAAATATATCACTGTGTAATGAATCTATATACTGTAATATATGGGTTTCACTTTCTGAAATGAGTGACAAAAAGTATTTAACTTTTTCATGATATTCTAATTTTTTGAGATGTACCTGTACTTGCTCTGGGTTGTTAACTTGACACTACACACCATTTGCATTAAAGAAAGCACTTGTGAGCACTTTTTATTATCCAACTTATGATTTCACAAAGTGAAACTTTGTGAAATCAGTCAGTTATTCAGTCAGTTAAATTGGTCAGTTCTTTATGTGATATTTTATGTATTAACAAAGTTAGAGTATTCTTGGCACAATTTGCAGCATTAGCCCTCTAAGATTTTTTTTTTTTCCTGGCAAGTAAAATAGCTATTAAAATGGTAATTTACCTGAGTGACTTGGGATTGGAATTGAATCAATTCAGAACCCCAAGAATCTGAATTGAATCGATTCTGGAAATTAGTGATGATTCCCAACCCTAGTAAATAAACTAATTTAAAATGAGGAAAGATTACATTAAACTTGGTTTAGTTTTTCCTTTAAACCAAGATTAAATTTAATTCTGTTGTAACAAAACTTTAAACTCCAATTTAAACTGTGAACTTAAAGCAACACTATGGAATTGTCTTGTTCTGGGAACTGAAAAAACTACAAGTATGGCAACTATGACATCAGTTCCAACTGCCAATCAGAGGACACAACTGTAGCCACCAACAACTAAGCACCCTGTGGTTGGCTGTTGGAACTCAGGTCATGGTCTCCATTAGTTTCAGTGTTCTACCAGAGCTATTGCAGGGAATGCAGGTCTATTCAGGCTATGGGGAAAGTGGCATTCACTCGGACAAAGGTTGATTCTACCATCAAAGTAATTTTGGAAACATTATTTTAAGGTGATAGTCTTACATAGCGTTGCTTTAAAACCTGTATTCTTCATTTCAGGCAATTCTGTTCATGAAATGTCTATCAGCCTCCGTCTTGTCAATCAAACATTTTGTTAGTGTGTGAGAAAGTCAGTGTGACATTCTCCTGGTCAATGGTTGATGTGCCATCAAAATGATTTTGGAAACATCATTTGAAGGTGAAAATCTTACATAGCGTTGCTTTAAAACCATCAGCTACATTGGTTAACTTTTACAATGACAGAATTTTGGGATAGTTTGACCAAAATCAACTTCCTCAAAGAAAACAGAGACGGACTCCACCTAGATTTTTGTAATAAAGATGGATTTCTGTTGATAACAGTTTACAAAGGAAACATTTTTAGAACAGTCTGTTAAAGCAGTCAACCAGTGGCTGTCAAACAAGTTTTTTGTTTTTCACTGTACTGTTGTTGTTTAACCAATTTGGCCAAATAATTTCATTTTTTTTAAAATTGATCTTTTTCTTTGTTTTCCCGTATTTTCTTACAGATATGTAATTATGTTTATGCACAAATTATAAAAGGGAAACATTGATAGATACAAGTGACTGATGTAGGTGAATGGGGTAGGAGTACATAAGTTTTTTTTTTACTTCTTCCTACTCTTTATCAAGCATGTTATTTATTTTCTGTATTATTTATTTTCTGTATTTTACTTTCCCCATTATTTATATTTTGAGTGCTAGGATTTGAAGAAATGAAACGGACAAATTATGTGGGGTTTTTTCTCCTTTAGTTTTGGTTTTTCACTCTTTAATGTTCTTTTGACTTGTGTGTATGCCTTAGTATTTGTAATATTGCTTGATAATGTCCCACCCCTTTTTACATGCCAGCAATAAACTACGACGACTATTAACTCAGCCAACACTTTTTTTTTCTTCTCAAAGGAAAAAATACTGTATATGAGCTCCTCTTCTGAGAAATCCCAAGTACTGTTAAGCAAGCCTTTTTTTTTAGCTGGCCAATAAGCAGTCACAAACAGTTACTTTCTCCCCTCCAAATAAGCCTGACTTAACTAAACCAGGTTTAATTGGAAGTGGTTTGGTTTTAAACCTGGATTACCTCATTTTAAAACTACTATAAACTCTGAGCTAATCTTAGATTCATTTAAATCTTGGTGCAATCCACCTCTAGAAAAAAAAAGTAGTATATACTGGCATAAAGATTCACAGTTAATCACCACTGAGAAATACTGACAACGCAGTGCGGCTTTCTGCAAATAAACCGAGAAAATTGAGCTCCTGGCTCAGGAGGTAGAGCGGGTCATCCAATAACCGGAGGGTTGGCACTTCAAATCCCCCTCTCCCCAGCTATCCTGCCATTGTGTCCCTGGGCAAGACACTTTACCCACCTTGCCTTCAGTGTTCATGACACTGAGTGTGAATGTATAAATGCTCATTAGTGGTCAGAGAGGCCATTAGTGCAGATTGGCAGCCACGTTTCCATCAGTCTGCCCCAGGGCAGCTGTGGCTACAGTAGTAGCTTACCACTATCAGTGTCTGTCTGGAGTGAATGAATAATGTATCCATTGTAAAGTGTCTTTGAGTGTCCATGAAAAGTGCTCGGTGACGCAGTGGTCAGCATTGTGGCAGCACAGTATTGGCAGCAATTCCACCCCGTCCATCGGTGACCCCTCTGTGTGGAGTTTGCTTGCTCCCCCCGTGTCTGCGTGGGTTTACCCCGGGTACTCCGGTTTCCTCCCACAGGCCAAAAACATGCAAGTTAGGTTAACTGGAGGCTCTAAAGTGGCTTTTGGTGTGAATATGTGAGTGAATGGTGAAGGGACTGGCACTGTACCGTGGCTGCCTCATCCAGGTGGATGCCTTGAATTCCCCCATTGTAGGACTAATAAAGAATTATAAAATAAAATAAAATCTGATCCATTATTATTTTAAATCAGGTAATGTATGGTTATCCTCCTTAATTTTTCATGTTTTTCAACATATTTCTGCATCACTTGCCATCCATCTTCTACTGCTTATCTGGGAGTCTGGGCCACAGGGGCAGCAGTCCAAGTAGAGTAGGCCAGACTGCCGCCCAGTTCATGGAGCACCATGATCCCTATGATCCCTCCTGCGGGTGATGAGCCCACTGGAAGGTGGACCCATGCGACTCCTTTGGGTACACTGTGTCCTTGATGTAACTTTTTTCATGGGGATCTAGTGGGCCACTCTTAGTCTGGCCCTTCACCTAGGACCAACTGGTCTTGGGAGACCTTACCAGGGGCATGTTGTCCCTAACAGCCTAGCTCCTGGGATCATTAGGGCACACAAACCCCTCCACCACATTAACGTGGTGAGCCACAGAAAGGTACCTCACTTGCCCCTACAGTAAACTTCAAGCCATTCCCTTCCCACCATCCTGTCTTTTACATCCTTTTTTGGCACTCCCTTGTGCTTTTGAAGAACTGGACAAACCTAGTCCCAGGCTGATCCGTTGCCCTTCCTTGGCAGTCACCACATTACACCCTCTGCCACCTCCATAACTCACTCATGCCCAACCACAGCTGCTGATAAACTGAGCGGCGTAGGTCCCATGCCGGTGCGTTAACCTCCCTTGCCCACTCACCTCATTACGTCCATTTACCATCTACACATCTCACACTCCCTAACACCCTTTCATTACAGAGAGTCTTCTCCGCGGGGGGCTATCACTTCAAAGGCACCCTGCCTTCCTCCCCCGAGTCCGTGCTGAGAGGGCTCCAATGACGGGGTGCGATATAGCGTATGAGAGCGAGAAATGGGGTGGAAGGGGTATCATAAAAATGACTGAGCCGAAGAAGTGCGATTTATGTATTTATTCATCACCAAGGAAGGTGCGTATTAAAAGGTCAGGCAATTTTCCAGGTCACTGCCCAAACCCACATGGTGAGGAAGTGAGGGGATAAAGAGGACAGGAGAGGAGAGACAAAAGAGATTAAGAGCAAGCGAGAGTGGCTGAGATGGCAAGCTGGTAAAGGTGATGTTGGCAGTTGGACATACATCAGTGCGCTCATACTTCACCTGTGTATGCCAGTGCGAGGATGTGCATTAGCCTACTTTTCCTAAACACTGTGCTCACACTGCTGGTTTATATGCGAGGGGGGGGGGGGGGAAAGAGAGTGCATCTATGGTTTGTGTATACATTCACTTCTCTCTGCACACCGACTGTGGTTAATGAGTTTGAAAGGTCAAACGCCTCTCAGGAAGATTAATGGGGTTTCCTATGCACGGGGTAATGGTTTACGAGACCCAGCCGGACACATTTCCAACATGACGGTCATTACCACCGCAGAACTGAGCTGGACCGGGGGGGGGGGGGGGGGTAAATAAGGGGTGGATGGACACAAACTACTGGGAAGGCACAAAGAGAATTAGTCAATATGCATCATTCTGATGTACATGTGCCAATCATTCCTGCATGTGCAAACAACTCAGCTTTACATCACAGTTTGTGTTTATCTTTTTATGGCAATGGGCAGATGGTGAAAAAAAAAAAAAAAAACATTTTCAGAAATACAGTACAATATAAAATTTTAGTTTCAGCATTTCTTATTTTATAAAAGTCCCATTCACTCCAACATGGTGTGATTGTGCGTTTTAATCTAAAACCTTACTTTGGTCACGTGACTACAGTAAAAATATTAAAATCCCTCTTCACGTAGAAATAATTATATTTTAACATTTCAGCAGAATGGCACAGTTTTTGTTCTTCCAGCATCTTTTTTCCTCAACTGCTTCACTAATTCTCAGTTGATAATATATCTTGCATCATTCTGGCTCGTTTTATTTTTGCTGTGATGGTGGATGAACCGTTAGCATTAGTTTGGCTAGGCGATTACAGTCTGTCTGCCTATGGCTAGCTTAACTGTTTAATCGCTATTTCTACAAATTCTATCCAGCCCCACTGGACTCCTTGTTCATCTACCTACACCTAGCATTACTATATGTTTTACTTTGACGTTATTTTAGCTTATTTTACACTGACCAGAACCAAAGGCAGCTAGCAGCCATTAGCAGTTTTCCATTCACTCTTTTGGGGTTATTTTTGTGTTTACTGTACTCCAGGGATCCTATCAAACACTAAAACAAACCCTCACCACCAATGATGCATTATTTCATTCATTCTTTTTGAAGAATTTATGTTAGTTGGTTCAGGTTGTGTTAGCTATCCAAACTAGGAGCTATCCAGCTAATGCTAGTCAGTGACATGAGCAACATCCTAAGTGATGTAAGATGGAGGGTGGAGTTAACTGGTGTTCATGAGCATTTAAAGAGACATGCAGTGAAACAAGCCATTCTGAGAAAGACTGCAAAAGATGATCCACAATGATGCTGCAATCATTAAATACGACAGTATGGCCAAAGTAGAGACATTTCATTAAGATCTGTGGAAACTGTCAACATATGGGGAAAAGTGCACTAAATGGAACTTTTGGTACATATATGTACATAACTTTGAGCTTATAGATTCCTAACTCTGCATGAGATTTTGGATAAACTAGATGTGTCACTGTTATGCATAGGTGTATTATGCAATCTAATCAGAAATGTCAGATCACTCTCAACATGCCCCTCAGCAGCAAGAAATACAGAGAGCGCTGCAGCAGATGACATAGCACCCACAGAGTTCAAACCTGTAATCATCATCAAGATTCCCAAGTTGAGCTTTCCTCGACTGAAGAACTGGTGCTTTAAAAAAAAAAAAAAACAGTGCTGATTACATTTTTGTTGAATCACATTTACCGCACTTGTATGCACTTAAAAGGAAAAGAAAACACCATCATTGCTCTCCGAGTACCTGAAATTACATTTTTAACTGTTTGAATAGATTACTACTTGTTGTTCTGTTTGTTTTAAATCTGATTTCTTTGAGACCGTTTTAAAAAGGGGAAGTTCACGAAAGCTCCACTTTCCAACACAAGAGGCATCCACTCGCTCGTTTTAACACCTCAGCTTGTTTGACTCAGCTCGGTGCTCCATGTAACTGCCAAAGATGTTAAATGGTTTGGTTTTTATAGAAAGATACCACTTTCAGAAAGGTTTGAGAAGAAAGAACAGAACTACAGTAATAACAGTAGGCTGTTGTAGGACAGGCTATGGTAGAAATGTAAGATGGACTCACAATAGAAAATCTAGCAAGAAAGGAAATAAATAAATATGGATGCATAATTCACTATTAAGTATAAAGAATCCAACTTTTCCTAACATACATCATATGTCTGATATTACAGGGCAGCATCCGAGAACATGAAAAGGGCATTAAAGGAAGTGTCCAGCCTAAGTCAGATGCAGAGTAAAGATAAAGGGAAGACCAGTAGAAGTGTGTGGGGTTTCCACGCATGACACACACATGCATTGGTTGTTAGAGAGCATTGCTGGGACCATCTGTGAACAGCATGAGCCAAACAAGTACGTATGTTTGAGCATGTGACTGCACATGTCTCTTTTAAACATCAGTCAGTACGATGCCCTTCGGGCCACACCACGCTTACATAAATGCTTATGAACTCTTGGACAAAACGGTCTCATCTGCAGCCAGACTGAAGGTTCTGTGAAAGATTACATATTTTAAATATTACACTTTTCTCCTGATATTATGTTCCTGAACAAAGCACACCGTGTTTTCTTTCTGTGGCTCCACCCTGTCGAGGTCAATTCTGAGAGACAGCTAGGCTCTGTTTACTGCTAACTCAACATGCTCATCCGTTTGGTATTAAGCTCGACACTCTGCTGTGAGCAGGCGAGGACTGGCCATCGGGAAGGGCGGGACAATTCCTGGTGGACTGGTCCCAGTGTGGACTGCTTGTGTTGGACCCGTGTTATTGTTCAGTAGCTCTGTTGTCTGAGGTACAGCGAACGCACCACAGGGCTGCAAAGAAAAAAGGGGCAGCAGAAGAGGATGAGATGCTAGAGTAGAGCTCCAACAAGTTGGGGTTAGGATTTTTCCACTGTTGTAAGGCCTGGGCCACGGCCAGCAGTGGCATCCATCTGGACAGACTGACGCTCCAAGGTAAATATTTGCCTCCCGTCACGCTCATTTTACACACACGGACCCCTGTGCTACACCATGTATATGGAACGTTACGAACACAATTGTCTGGCGGCGTCAGTGAATATGTCTGTTTGGCACTTGCTTCAAACCTCCTCAGCTGCTTGTTTAACAAAAAAAAAAAAAAAAAAAAAGTATTGCTATTAGTATTAAAAATAGAGAAAAGTGTCCCATCAGTGGCAAAATAGAAGGTGGTGGTGGTGGTGGTCAAAGGAGCAGAGGAATTCAAAGGGGAAAAAAAAACTCTTACCCCAGAAGCAGCAAAACATTGTGCTCTGTTTTCCAATCATTATATTTACATTATTGATGTAGTTTTATTCTTTTTTTCCCCCTCTGTGTGGCTCATTGCAGAAGTCTTAATACTGGCTCTTTGCATTCAGTAATTATCCATATAACTTTTACAAAATAAATCCACACACCGTGAGTAAATATTATATTTTCAGAATCAAGGTTAAGATAAGCCTTTATTAGTCCTACAATGGGGAAATTCCAGTCACACTATTAAAGTCACACTGCAGCTTATGCTCTATCAACCCACTTTTCTATAGCGTTCTCAAGTGCATGCAAAATTTTATTATTTACGTATAATAATAATCACTTTTTTAATCAGTGTCCCTTCTTTCTGCTCTGATGTGTACATTTTTGTGCAGAGGTTTTTTTTAAAAGGTATTTAAACCTTTAAATTGTTTTAACTAGAAAGGTAGCAAACTATCGTTGAGATGGTGGCTCACATATGGCAATGCATGCAATCATCATAGTCATATATGTCATGTACGTGCGCCGCAGCATACAGGTGAAAAGATCTGAGCCCAATCGCAGGTGAAGTGAACGTGTTTAGTAACAGAAAACATACATACAAAGTGTCCCATTAATGCAGTTCAAAATGACTAGATAGGGAGATGAGCTGGCTACAAACTCTGTTGGCTGGAGGAAAGATGAGCCCCACGCAGCAGAGAGGAAGGGCAAATGACAATGAGGAGGAAGACTTACATGAGGGTATCGGAGTGCAGCTGGCTCTAGAAAAACAACACCGCCCGAAGTCCAAAAAAAATAGGAAAACCAACTAGGAGTGAGCCTGATCATCAAACGTTGACTTACGCCGCCACACTGAGTGCTCACACTGTCACCCATAAATACCCCGTGTACTTAATGAGTGACAAGTGGAAGCAGGTGTGCGGCGGCAGCCGGTGCGTGTCAGCAAATGTGAGTAAGAATGAATGTGTGTGTGTGCATGGACAAATGAAAATAACAGTCAGCTGGTGGATGCCGGCTGAGAGGAGGAGGCATGGCTGCAGACTGGCAGGGAGCCCAGGACCCAGAGGCTCCTAAAACCTGCCAGCTGAGAATTAAGAAAACAATGACCAGAGAAACTACAGCCACAAATCATGGACGGGGTTGGAGACGTCCTACCCAGCCCATTACAATATACAGTGTGATTATAACAGCCCTTGGCTCTGCTAGAGACCGTGCACAGAATAAACAGTTATAGGAGCCACATTTTCATATTTAAGTCCTTACATATTTATTTCAGAGCATTTCTATAGTTTTTTTTTTCAACACGACAATTATGTGATAATTGCTTTTTACAATATAATTGTTTTTTTTTACCTAAACAAGTGCATACTCCATTTTCAGAAGAGTTGGAACACTTTGGACCAGAACTCCAGAATTTAACATTTCAGTTATTAGACTATATCTTATTTTGGACCTTAATGTAGCCTATGGAGCAATATTATGATTTTTTTTCTCTAGAACATATATTTAGCCATTGGTTGAATGCAAACAGCAGTCAGCTAAACTGAAAATATGGCTTTGGTTTGAAAGGTGAAGGAGGAAGCAGCAGCAGCATTGCTACTTGTCCAGAAGCTGAGATGGTGCAGAGTTCAGAGTCAGACACGGAGCAGGAACCCTCAGGTGCAACACAGAACCACAGTCCTAAATATGGAGGTATGAACCACGGTGTGTAGAATTACTGACTGCTCAAGATGTACATGTTTAAGTTTGTTATTGACAGTTTTATCTCATTCTGCAGAGCAACAAAATGTGCAGCGAGATCAGAGCCCAGTACAAAATGAGAAAATGATTAATTAATTGACTAAAAAAAAATATTCAAAAAATGGATATTTATCTTCCAAAGTAAAGGTTGTAACCACATTTATAACTAGTTTGTACACCACCATATATGCATATAAGGTGTCAAACATAGCAGTGATGGTTCTGGTTCATAACAATGGGTGGCCTGTTTATCCCAGTCCACCCCTGGCTGTGAGACTCTGAAGATCTTCCCGTAGCAGCTGCCTGTTACGTGTCTTTACCTTTCTTAACCATAATAAATCACTAAAGATAGGTCTTGGGACTACAGCTTTCTTCTTTATTCACCAGATCAAAGGGACATTTTATTAGCAAAACTAAAAATCCACAACAGTTCAAAGAATGTTGGATGACTGAACTCCACTGAGACGGTGTCATAGCCTCATCTTCTGCAGCCCAGTTAGGGTTCCAAGCAGCTGGGCTGCGGGGAACCCATTGTAATTGTTCTGATTATTGTTCTTCTGGTTCTTATTTATTTTTCTCTACTGAAAGTGCATGGAGAGGAAAAACTGTAATACATAGAAACATGAAATTTTACATTCTAATCAGACCAAAATCAGGGTACTGTTTCCATAGGTGGTGCTATAATAAACAGTTTTACTTTTTTGCAAATATCTCAAGAACAGCTGGGCCTAGACTCAAAATTCTTTCATCATTCTATTGTCTGAAGTCTTACACAACTTTTGTCCACTGATCTTATAATCTAACTAGAAAAGCACTCGGAGAGCGCAGACCTCCGCCAAGCGCCACAGTTCCCCCCCATACAGTGTTTGTGTGTACGTTTTCAGATTCCTTGACCATGAAAACATATGACTAGCAATTGGATTGTCAATAATAGGATTAGTGGTTTAGTAGTTATTGAGGAAAATGGCATTTTCCATAATGGTGGTTTAGCGCCACAGTTCCCCCCATACAGTGTTTGTGTGTACATTTTCAGATTCCTTGACCATGAAAACATATGACAAGCAATTGGATTGACAATGATAGGATTAGTGGTTTAGTAGTTATTCACGAAAATGACATTTTGCTTAATGGCGGTTTTCTTGTGGACGGTTATCTGGATCACCACCAAAATCTAATCATCTGTAGGATACCCCATTTCTGACAATCTGTGAAAATTTCATGAAAATCCGTCCATAACTTTTTGAGTTATCTTGCTAACAAACAAACAGACAGACAGACAGACAAACCAACGCCGATGATCACATAACCTCCTTGGCGGAGGTAAAAATGATGTTTTCTGCACTATATTTTCAAAAAGGTGTAAGTGAAGTCACAATGAACTCCAATAAGCCTAATTTGCATGTTTGTTTGTTTTTTGTTTTTTTTTTTATGTGAAAGGAAACCAGAGCACACAGAGTAACCCAGGGGTCTCCAACCTGGGGCTCGTGGAATGTTCAGGTTTCTGTGGGAAATTTTCTAATTTCACTTCTTAACTGGTCCAAAGATTTGCAAATGATTTGTCATTGTTGTGCATGTGTTCTGTAGGCACCCTTGCACCCATGCAGAACAACAGCAAATGAATTGCAAATCTTTGGACCAATTAAGAAAAGAAAGTAGAAAATTTCCCACAGACACCTGAACATTCCACGAGCCCCAGGTTGGGCACCCCTGGAGTAAACCCTCACAAGCATGGGGAGCACATGCAAACCCCACACTGATAGGTCCTGCTGGCTGGTGGATTTGAACCCATGACCATTTTACTGTGGGACAATGGTACTAGCCACTACACCACCATGTTGCACCCACTGCAGTGCTCCTCCCAGGAACAAAAACGTTACATAAGGCCGCTTTCAGAAACACAAAATGGACAAAAATTAGATGGGCAATCCACTACAATATGGCTAGTTTATATTTTACTCTGGCTAACAAAATCTTTAAAAAAAACTTTCAAACTGCCAATTTGCAAGAAGGGAGCTGCAAATTTACAGGGTGTGGCAAGTAAAATTCCACCACACATTACATCAGAATGCATAGAATTAAATCCTTTTATCTTGTTGGGGTTTTTTTGGACCTGCATGTGTCAGTGTCTCAGTATGTGTCTAGTCCACAGCAGTTTCAAGAGACTACCTAAACAAGGTCCAAGTAAGGTTAATGGCCTCTAAGCCAATAGCTCTCAAAAGGACAATGCAGTTAACCTAAGGTTATGCTTTTTTCCCTGCCGCTTACCTCACCACAGCCCTAAAGCTCTGTCGTGAATTGACTGAATTTGGTGAGAGAAAAAAAATCATGCTTGGTCAAAGAGGCAAATCTGTGAGAAACTTGTCCATAAAATATTTACCATTGAATTTATTAAGAAAAAAAACAGATCCTGGTTTCTGTGAGGGGAGAAATTGGAAAACCAGATGAAACCAAATGGGTTTTCTACAGCGCATTCATCAGGCTGTCAGCACAGCTGGGCTGCAGCTCCTCCAAGTCTAACTGCAGGTAGAATGAACAAAAGCACAAGCTCACAACAATAGCGGCTTTGATGAATCTATCTTCTCGCTCGTACCAAGGCCTAAATGAGTGGGTGAATTTGTTTTCATCATCGGAAAACTAAAGGAAATGAAATGAAATGCTAGAAGTGTAAGGGTGGAAGACTGGGCTCCACCGAGATGTCAGTTCAATTCCCCACATGCCCACCCACATCAAGCCCCTCGTTAATTCACTTACTGTTTACTTCCAATGCAAAACACCCACAGCAGAAAAGTCTGCCAAGAGCACTGCTATAGCTCTACACAAACATACATCAGTGACATTTATCAACTTTAGACACCTCAGGACTGAACAGCCTGCCAACAAATACTCCTCTAATCCATCAGCATCCCAACAAAAGCAGCAAAGATGAATAATGTGTTTATGGTATCCATTTACGCATCAGGAAGAAATAAGTCCCAATTCTCTGAATCTGAAAGTGTGGGTGGTGTGAGGCATTTTATTTATTCATTTTTTAATTCATTTTTTTGCATATAACCTTTCCAGAACCTTTAGAGAACAGGCCCTTGAGATGTTTGCATAAGGCTCTGGCATCAAAGCACAGGAATTTGCTGAAGTATCTCTGGTTTAGTTTTCAACAAGGACTTTTAAAGTTCTACCTTGCACCCGTGGAATACAGAATATAGATCACCTTTGCCCCCAAGTATCACATAAATAGAATCTCAGCTGCAGCCGCACACCTAATTATTCTCAATGTTTTACATATGGAGCGAAGTGTCTGTTTGGGTAGTATATCCCATGTTATATCCCATGAATATTACCCATATTTTATATCTGCTTAATGCCTTTTTGCAGTCAGTTTGTATAGAAACATATCAATGTGGACATAAGGGGGAAAAAAAGATTAAAAAAAGATAGCCTGCTCAACCTCCAATGGTAAGTTTGCTTAAGTTGTTTTAACTTTACCTGCATACATCTTAAGTAGTGATGGGTGCATTAATAGAGTTAATCATGATTAACTCAACGGCCCCACTGATTTAAAAAAAAAAATGATCATGAATAATTGCCAAACAAAAAAGTGGAACTTTTAAAATGTGGGTATTGTTTCCGTCAGGCAGTATATGGCACAACTCAAAACAGAGACATGAAGCCCAATTTATGGCACATTTTATTTAATTCTGGGTGTTCAAATCAGTTTGTTGGAGTATCGCTGCCATACTATGGACATATGAACCGTATCAATGCACAATCCTGACCTGGATGCTGGACAGAAGAGAAGAGGCCGATGGAGAGGTGGAAGCACATGGAGGGCTAACAGCTAGGCTAAAAGCTAACCCCGCTTCCATCAGTTCCTGTTTGTGAAAGTCCGCTCATTATAGAACAAATTGGACTATTTACTACTAGAACTCACATCAAAAAGGTAAATGAGCGATGCAACTGCTATAATAACGCTAAAGCGTTCGCTAGGTGAAAAAGGCACAGCAGCGTTTGTTTTTCCTGAGGACACTGAAGAGGACTGAAGTACCACCAGAGATGCTGTTAACTTTACACCGTTGCTCTATTGAGAGCATTTTAACATACAGCATCTCTACGCAGTACCGCAGTTGTGCTGCATTGGACAGGAAGGCTCTCCAGCACATTGTGAACAGTGCCCAAAGGGTCATCAGGACACAACTTCCAGCGCTGGATGAGATAAACAACAGCAGGTGCCTCAGGAAAGCAATCAGCATATGCAGGGACCATACACACCCCTGCAACCACCTTTCTGAACTGCTGCCATCAGGAAGACGCTACAGAGCTCTTCCTACACACACATCTACACTACTACACAGCCTTTTTTCCCCCAGAGCTGTGGCTGCTCTAAATCATGGCAAATACCTCCCTGCAATATAATGTAAATAATCTATTATATTGAACACCAATTTGCACAGTTGTACACAGATTATATTACATTTGTGTTGCACACTTTTTAACATATGATATATTTTACCATTAGAGCTTCCTAGCTAGATTTTAGCGTATTAGATTTTAAATTATTCTATTATTTATTGTAGATAGTGAGCATCTCACAGAGCAAGCAGAATTTCATTGCACTGTGCAGTTGTGTTCAGCACACTCATATCTTGATCTCTATAGCAAATTTATCTCTTTATAGCTATCCGATAACTAGTTGATTTTATTTTTTTCCCCACTAAGACAGTTGTGCCAACAAAAGCAACTATAGCTGCAACCCAGAAAAAAAAAAAGGTAATTATACAATTTTAGTGTCTGCAACTGGGATCTGCAGGTCTTACCCACCCTACCCCACCCTGCCATCTATGTGGGGGACTTTAACAGCCATCACCCTGACTGGGGGTACCCAGCAGTGGACAGTGATGGGGAGGCACTTTCAGACTGGGCATCCAGAAATGACCTCGCTTTGATATACGACCCCAAACAAAGAGGAACCTTCCACTCTGCTAGGTGGAAGAAGGACTATTCTCCTGACCTGTGTTGGGTCAGCTCTTTGAATGGGGAGCCATATCCTACACAGATCCTCATTCTTGATGATTTTCCACACAGCCAACACCGGCCCCTGCTTGTACACATTGGCCTACAACTTCCAGTCATATACAGCCCAAGGAAGATGCGCTGGAACTTCCGCAAAGCCAACTGGAAGAAATTCAGTGAAACTCTGGACCGGAGCATTGTTACCATCCCACTCCACACCATCACTGTAGATGAAGCATACAACCGCTTCTGCAGCGCAATCTTCAAGGCTGCCCATACTGCAATCCCACGAGGCTACCGACCCCTCTATGTCCCATGTTTGGACGGAGAAAGTGCTGCCCTCCTACAATCCTATCAAACATCAGGGGACCCAGAGATAGCAGACCATCTCATTGAATCGCTAAATACAGCCCGGCGAAAGAAATGGGAGGAGACAGTTGCTGACCGGAGCTTTACCCACTCTAGCAGGAAATGTTGGAGCTTCATCCGTCGCCTAGGAGCTGCACAGAAGCCCCCTAGCCAAAGCCGAGCATCCGTCACACCCAACCAAGTTGCATCCCACCTACTGACTATCGCCAAAGCACCCCAAGACAAAGACACCAGAAGAGCAGTTACAACTGAGCTAAAAAAACACCAAAAAATGCCTGTAGAGGAAACGAACCCTGAACCCTTCGAGGCTGCTGAACTGGAGAAAGTCCTACAGGGCCTGAAATGTGGAAAGGCAGCAGGATACGATAACATCTTCCCAGAATTCATGAAGAATCTTGGCCCCCGAGCCCTAACCTGGTTGACACAATTCTACACAAGGATCACACAAACGAACTCGATCCCAAAGAAATGGCGGACAGCAAAGGTCATTGCCATCCCAAAACCTGGCAAAGACCACAAACTACCAGCAAGCTACCGCCCAATCTCCCTACTCAGCGTTCCTTACAAAATCATGGAGCGCCTAATACTGCAACGCATTTCCCCAGAAATAGAGGATATTCTAAGTGTGGATCAAGCAGGTTTCCGCAAGGACCGCAGTACAGGAGAACAAGTACTGGCCCTAACCACCTTCATTGAAAATGGCTTCGAGAGCAGACTGAAGACAGGGGCTGTGTTTCTCGATCTTACAGCCGCCTATGATACGGTCTGGCACAAAGGCCTCCTCCTGAAACTTATAAAGGCGATCCCTGCTTGGGCAACAGCAATTATAAAAACCCTGCTGACCAACCGAAGGTTCAGAGTCCACCTCAGTCAGAACACAAGTGCATGGAGAATGCAGAAAAACGGACTCCCACAAGGCTCAGTTCTAGCTCCAACTCTGTTCAACCTCTACATAAACGACCTGCCTACTACAAAATCCCGCAAATTCATCTACGCAGACGACATCTGTTTGGCATTCCAAGCACCAGACTTTGAACCACTGGAACGGGTGCTCACGGAAGATCTTGCTAAACTGGACCAGTTCTGCAAAATCTGGCGCCTAAAACCAAGCCCAGCAAAAACCGTCTCCAGTGTATTTCATCTCCACAATGCAAAAGCTGCCAGAGAACTAAACATCCACCTGAGCGGACTCAAGCTTAAGCATGCCCCAAATCCAACTTATCTTGGAGTGACCCTTGATAGGACCTTATCCTTCAAGGAACATCTAAAGGGGACGGCTGCTAAGGTGAAAGTACGAAACAACCTGCTCTGCAAGCTCGCTGGTGCAAAATGGGGGGCGGCAGTCTCCACCCTGCGCACCTCAGCACTGGCCCTTTCATACTCTGTAGCAGAATATTGTGCCCCTGTCTGGTCCAGGTCATCTTACACACACCATGTAGACACCCAGCTCAACACAACCATGAGAACTATAACTGGAACAATCCGCTCAACACCACTCCCCTGGCTCTCTGTACTGTCAAACATAGCCCCTCCACACATCCGGCGAGCAGCATTAACTCAAAGGATGCTCCAAAAAGTTAAAGATTTTCCTCACTTACCAATCCATGCAGATATCTACACCCCACCCACTGCCCGACTTTCATCCAGACGGCCGATTTGGAAAAACCCTCCCCCAGCTGACTTTACCATCCAGACAGCTTGGCAAGAGGAATGGGAAACCAAGGAGGTCCCAAACAAACAGCTGGTGATAAACCCCAACCAACAGGTCCCGGGCACCAACCTCCCAAGGAGACAGTGGTCTACACTCAATCGCTTCAGGACTGGACATGGCCCCTGCTTGGCCAGCCTTCACAGATGGGGCAGTAGCCCTAGCCCACTGTGCGCATGTGGAGAGGAGCAAACTATGGAACACATCATAGAGGGCTTGCCCGCTCCAAAGACTGGAAGGAGGATTACACACCCTCCATACAGCAAACCAGGAGGCAACTGCTTGGCTTAAGGACTTTGCATTCGCTAAATAAATAATAATAGTGTCTGGTTGTTGTTACTACCGTTTACAACTCAGAGCAGTTTGCCAAGGTAAGCTGGCAGCTCTACCATTCTGTTTAAATACATTTAAGGTTACAGAAAGCCACAATGCCGTTGGCTGCCCATCTTCTGTAAATGATGTGCAAGTCTGAGACACTCGCGCCATGACTCGTGCAAAAAGAAGCAGTTTTAACTTTTCAAACATGGTCTCGTTGTGAGAACGTATTTGCATTTATTGCTGAATTGGCAGCTCCAATAAATCTGACAACTCTGACAGTAACATTCCTCATATACAGCATAATTCATATTTTCAATTAAGCTACAGTGCCATTTGGTAACAGATTTAACTTTCCAACAATGCAAAATACGAAGATCATTTCCTATTCTGTAACCAGCAGTATATACGACATGAATATGAAAAATCTGCTAAAATGTAGCATGTTATAGCTTTTTATTTACATGCATAAATTGCAGCACAGGGAGAGATTTCAGCTTAAATTCATGAATAAAAATATTGTAAAGAGCATTCCATGAGCTTTTCCTTCATCTCTCACAGGCAGCTGCACAAAGCTTCATCCTGGCTGTTCAATTTGGCTCAAACACCTGCTAAACTTTAATTTTTCCTCCCACATATGAACGCACACATACCCGTGACGGCTCGTTTTCCTCCTCTAGACTCATTTCCACCATCCACTTTTGTCTCATTCCTCGTGCTGTATTTGTGCCCTTTTAATGAAAATGCAAAATTCTTAAAAAAAATTATGGCAATGTTATCCAATACATCACATACTCACAGTATATACTCATCAGTTGTTCAGTTCTAATATCATTTAAGGTAAATTAGGACCTGGCTTAGGTACTGCATTGGCTCCCTATATTAACCCTTGGTCTGTTTGATCCCGTGTGACTTTCAGGTGTTGTGGTACTACTGTAAAGGAGTAGCACACTGGTGTCTGATTGTGTGCCATGGAGGGTCAAGACCCCGCTGGTTTTCCCTCACAGCCTGCCACTAAAGCAGGTGTTTTCACCGAGCAGCAATCAGTGGCAAAGAATTTCATGAAATCACCTCATGAAGACACTGGCTGTGAGGAAAACCTGCAGGGTCTTGGCCCTCCATGACACATGAATGGACACCCCTGCAGCGGTGGAAGCCCATTCTTCTAATAGCACACCCCTCCCTTCCCAAAATGCTCCTGTCCAACTTGTAATGTGCCGTTTTTGAGAGTGAGACTCCTCTGTCTCCCCTTCCCTTAGTTCATTTTACTCTACATGTGCCTATACACTCCCACCCCCCCCACCCCGTCTTTGCCCTGTTCTCATCCACCTGAAAATGACAGTGTCCCCGAGGCCTTGACAAGATAGCGACGCTACGCCTGCCGTGCTCACAAATCACTCTGACCTTACAGACTCAATGAGGTCACAGTCGTCTGATCTTACACGCACAGGCCTAAACCTGTTCTTGCTGCTCGAAGATGGTCCAGTGCTTCAGTCCAGGGCTGCGGCGGCCAAGTGGGGGAAATGGAACAAAAAAAATAAATAAAAAAAACTGCAGCAATCACAGGCAATTAGTTCCAATTGATGCCTCTGAGGGTGGAGTGACACTGCTCTGCCAGTCTGAAAATTGCTGATGAACCCAATGTTAGTCATCAGATTACTTCTAAGTACTAATTATAATATTTAGTAATCATGTGACATATGAGTAGAGTTTAATAAATATTCACTCTAATTAACTTGTGCTCAGGTCAACAGTAAGCAGCATGGCTTTGCATATAGATAATGGAATGTTTTCAGCAGAGATAAATAAGATTTAAATGGTGGCCAATGATAATGAGCTATGACTTTCTAGCTACACTGCAAATAAGTGACAAAATTGAGGTTAGAGGTGCTGCGTGGAGTTTTGAAAAACTGAGGGTTTAGTGACGCTGTTTGGTCAAAATTAAACTGCAACCCTGTTTATTCATTTCTGAGAAGGTATGGCATCAGTTTTTAGAAGTACCATAACAGTACCTGTAAAGGGACAGTTTTCCTACATTTTTTAATGCACCTGAGACAGTACAGTAGGTTTCATCGCCTCTTCCATCACAGGGAAACAGGGGTACATGGCTTCCTTGTTGCCTAGCAACAATGTAACATGTACCAGACACGTGCCTCCAAAGGATTGTTAGCCTGGACATTTTTTTCCTTGTGATCATTTCACTGATACAATCAAGACCAGAGCTCCTGTTTTCAGTCCCTCTAGGATTTTGCAGGAACACAAAAGCCTGAGTTTGCGGAAGCTTTTTTAAAAAGTTGCAATAAAAGTTGCAATGTTTCGAGAGGTTTTTTTGCACTAAAAGTTGTGGGAATAACTACAAATTTTAAATCAGATGCTTTTTCCATAGTTTACTGCAATGATATTCTATATAACACCACAAGAAAAGCACAGGATTGTCAAAAATTTCCTATAAACAGTGATTTGTAAATTAAGCAGAGACTTCTGCTATACATAAAAACTCTATTGTGCAACAGCAAATACAGTCTAACACAATTAAGTGAGAATGAAGTAGCTACTCAAATTTGTCATAAAAATGATCAACACTGTAGGCTACTCTTGCTGAGAACTTGAATTAAAAAGAATGAATAAAACAATTATCTAAGACAACAGTTAAATTGCACTGAATGCATGTTAAAGAGTATAGATTTGGAAATTATGGCAGCACCTTCATTTGACAACTCCCAACCACTTGGTACCCAGCACAGAGAAAAAAGAAATAATTTATTCTGTTGCTCTGTGCTGTCTATCGCAGTCTGTGTTTTTCTTAAAAAAAAAAAATAAATAAATAAATAAATATTCTCTCTCTTTCCATGCCCGACACCTACCTGTCTGTCTATCTGCTGTGCGTCTTGACACACACCTGTCTCATCAGATACTCATCTTTCCTTCACAGGGAGTTGTACCGGGAGGAGGGGCTCTCCTTGGGGGGTTGCCCTGTCCAGACTAGAGATTCACAGCTTTAAAGCTCATTGACCAGATGTAGCAATGATTGTACCTCTAAAGATGTATAAAATGTTACAACACTGGCTGTAGTGTTAGATTTGATCGTTTGTAGTTTTACGTGTCTCTCCTCACGCTTGCTCCCGCGATGGGGTGCTTTTCAGGCAGGCAGACTTTTTTTTTCCTCAACACAATCCCGGCACTTTGTACACACGGTCAAGACAGAGATGTCGGGAGATGTCCTCTGGCAAAACAAAGGAAGGGACGGTGTGGGGAAAACTCACGGGTGAGTGTTTTGTTTTAAAATCCCACACTGATTTTTGCTGATGTGTTCCGTTAATACTCACTGTAAACATGGAAATCAGCATGGTGCAGCAGCACATTTGA
The DNA here is from genome assembly GCA_020510985.1 of Pholidichthys leucotaenia. NCBI lineage: Eukaryota > Metazoa > Chordata > Actinopteri > Cichliformes > Pholidichthyidae > Pholidichthys > Pholidichthys leucotaenia. The sequence goes on along the minus strand of CM035839.1, from coordinate 73,552,005 downwards.
TTGGTTAGACTAAGTGTTTGAGCCCTACTCAAGGAGAAATCTGATGCGAAATTGGCAGAAGTTGATGAGGCATGGCCAAAATTGAGGGAAAGTTGCATTGATTGGACAAAGTTGCAAGGTTGACAAAAGATGTGGCAAATCGCTGATTCACGTGAATTAGTGCAATCGCAACATCGCAAAATCCTGGAGGGACTGTGTTTTATCCATTTCCTGTTTGAGGACCTAAACACTGATATACTTTCACGGTATGCTGGATGTTGATTTCGTCATGATATGAAGATTAAAGATGACTTTGTGGTTGGTTTTCTCCTGTCTTCTGAAAGAATTTCTCAAAAAGAAACAGTACAGGAGACTCTTAGAAAAATATACATTTATTTATATGATGGAAGGCACCCAGCTCAGATACAAACAGGGTCCCCTGTCCATGGACATCAGAAGACCCCAAACAGCAACAATACAGAAGTTATATAGTAAAGTAAGCATTTCTGCTAAACTCAAGTCTCACAATGTCTTAATGTAACATGATCAGACTGAAAACACACACACACACACACACATACACACACACACACACCTTTCATCTAGAATCTATTATTCACCATTATACAACAGTTAGTTCCAACCGAGCAATCTGACTGGACAATAGGGCTTCCAGGAGTTACTATATTCCCCAATAATTGCACCCGGACATTTCACTGAATATATATCACTCTGCTTATTTTGACAATTTTTAAATTAATTAAAGTTAATGTCAATGGCTTCTTATATATGAGAAATGCAATATTGTGTTGGATACTTTAATTTCCACAGTGAGGCGCTGTTTGAAAAGAGACAAGAGATAGTCCTAATCCAGATCTCTCCGACCCAGATGTTCTACCCTTGTAAACATCCGGCAAGATATTTTACACCTGTTTAAACAAAACAGATAAGCTAGAGTTGGATTTATTATCTTGATTAGCAAACCACAATACCTTTGTGGTGATGGACTCTTTATTTCATCTGAAAATGACAAGAAAAAGTAAGCAAAGTGTGCCAAAGCCAAATTGCTAGCATGCTAGTTGGTCACCTGCGCAATCTCACGGACACCCACTAACCCACTCAACAAGTGACCAGTATGTATTATAAACAATGACTTTTGCACTTTTTGTACAGTCCGAATCCATGGTCGTCAGCCGGAAAAAGGTGGATTGTCCTCTCTGGGTTGGGGACAAGCTTCAGCCCCAAGTGGAGGAGTTTAAGTATCTTGGGGTCTTACTGAGGGGAGAATGGAGCGAGAGATTGACAGACTGATTGGGGCAGCATCTGCAGTGATGCAGACATTGTACTGGTCCGTTGTGGTGAAGATGGAGCTAAGCTCTAAAGCAAAGCTCAATCTACGTTCCTACCCTCACCTATGGTCATGAGCTTTGGGTAATGACCAAAAGAATGAGATTGTGGATACAAGTGGCTGAAATGAGCTTTTTTCACAGGATTGCTGGACTCGCTCTTAAAGATAGGGTGAGAAACTCAGTTATCCGGGAGAGGCTCACAGTAGAACCGCTGCTCCTCCACAATGAAAGGAGCCAGTTGAGGTGGTATGGGCATCTGATCAGGATGCCTCCTTGATGCCTCCCACTTGAGGTGTTTCGGGCACGTGCCACTGGGAGGAGACCCCGGGGCAGACCCAGGACTCGCTGGAGAGACTATGTCTCCTAGCTGGTCTGGGAATGCCTTGGTATCCTCTCTGAAGAGCTGGAGCAGGTGGCTGGGGAGAGGGAAGTCTGGGCTTCTCTGCTTGAACTGCTGCCTCCGTGACCCGGACCTCTGGAAAAGCAGTAGAAGATGGATGGATGGACTTTTGCACTTGACAATATTTTATTTGTTTATATGTGTGTGAAATTACATTATATTCCTTTCTGTATTGTGCTAATTAAGGTGCTTAACAAAAGTTAACTGGCTACATTTAGAAGGGACGTTTCCCTTGGCAGCGTAAAATAACTGGTTAAACAAACATTTTTTGTCCTGTTTTGCCATCACTTAATAAAATGCACTGGTAGAACTGTTGTATAAAAGCAATATTACACTTGAGGACATACAGTATGATGAATATAGTAACTGCGCTTAAGTCTTCAGCCCTCCACGAATGATGAATCACAGCAATTACTACATTCATTGATACTGCACTACCTCTTATGTAATATTGAAGCTTAGTGAATAATTAAGCAAACAGTCTGGATAAACACATGATATAAGGGGGTTTCAGGTCATTGTGACCCAGCAATACTACTCCACGCTCAGACTATTAAGGTTATCCTAAAATATCCATGATATATACATTTAACATTAATGGTTACCCACTTCAGAATTCAACCTCAACTTCTTTTGAGAAGTGAACTGAATAGAAATGAATTAATTTCTAACATTTAAAAAAAAACATTTATGTGACGCTTACAGTAAGGCACATCGCAGGAAGCATTACTTGTAACTAACATTTCTGCATCAAGTCAAATATTTTAAAGGTGGAGGCCTTGTATATCAATGGATATGTGCAAGTTGAGGCAGGTTCTTCAAACGCTATGCAAATTAAGGTAAAGGTGTGACCATGAGAGATGGAAATGTTTCAGCTTGAGGAAGGAAAATTAAGCTCATGCCAAGACCCAATGAGCTCACTGAGTACAGAGAGACAATGAAAAATGAGAGAAACTGGAGAAACTACACTCAACCAAAATGCAGACGCACAAAGTTACTTTTCTTAGTTTTTTGAAATTAGAATATTTCAGCATAACAATTATGGTGAACATTCATTTTCGATGGTGCCTCAACTTTCCCCCAACATTTACACAATGAGTACCACCATTGGCATCACACAGAGCAGTACACTTCTGGCGCATAAAGTTCTCCAGGTTGTGGATACTGGCCTGTGAAATTTTATTCCATTCCTCCCTGAGCACTGCACGCAGCTGGCGTGCGTTTTCTGGAGCTGGAACATGTCGTACATGGTGCGACGAAAGTGGTCCCCAAAAGTGTTCAATTGTCAGGTGAAGACGCCAGCCAATTGAGAACAGGGACAACTTTATCTTCCAGGAACTGCATGCACATGCTGGCAGTGTGTGATCAGGCACTGTTCTGCTGGAACATCTCTTGATGATTTTCTTGATGGTCTCCAGATTTCGTCTTGGTACAATTGCCCGTTCAAGTTGCCATCAATAAAACGGAGACGGGCACACCGTCCATGGCATATGCCTGGCCAAACCGTGACAACTGCACCGCCTTGGGTCGCCGGAAAGAAATCACTCAGTATACTACTATTTTTTGGCATGCTCCATGTGAGGTCATTTTACCTCAGCATTTTTGGTTCATGTGTTTATATTCTGGTTGAGTGTAAAATTTCCAATGCTCACAGACACACTTTTGGTGTCATTTATTAAGAAAAAGCTTCAAAAGTCAGCACTGTGAAAGTCCATCCAGAAGACAAGCGTTCCATGATGTCATTCTCCCTCCTCTGCATCGTCGTTTTTACCATCGGTCTCTGTCTTCCCAACTCGATTGGATCCCCACTTTACCAAACCATCTGATGTGTGTCTCATCCTTCACTCAGACTGTCAGTAGTTTGTTTGTTCATTTTCTGTCCGTTCCCCGTCTGTGAAATTGTACTTCTGTGCTTTTTCAGCTTCTTTTAGATTTACCTGTTGAACTTTGCTGAATTAGAATTTCAATCAATCCCTTCTGCCTGTGGCGCCTTTTGTTTTTGTGAATTTATTTAAGGTACAGCTTTGTTTCTCAGTCTGCCTTTTACATCTGCAGTTTGGTCCACCTGTCTGTACTAAGCCTCGACAACTAATGGTGTTTTCACACCTGAGTTTGTTTGCTTTGGTCCAAATCAGTTCATGAGTTTGTTATTTTGTATCCTTTTCTCCTTGGCTCCGTTCTCTTTCACACAGGGAAAAATTCAAGCAGACCAAAACGCTTCATGTCACCTCACGCGAGAATCACATGAGAAGGTTCTCTCGTCTTACTGGTCAGAGGTTTTTGCCATGGGAACGAGGCAAGTAAAGACGGGAAGTTGTTTTCCTTACCAGAGTTACATGGAAAAACGTGACTCATCAGAACGTGTGGCTGCATACGGTGATGTTGTACACTGTCTGCATATGTGTGGTTGAAAAATGAGAACAGAAGTGTCTAGATTAATTTGAGAGGCGGAAGGAGCTCGAGAAAATTGTTGTTTCGATGGTTGTGTTATTTATTAAGCAGATGAAGTAATAAGGTGGCAGAGTGTCAGGGGTCACAGACTTCAGTGCAATACTTAAATCCCCCATCTCATTCAGCATATTTTCCACTTAGTTGTACTCCTCGCAGAGCTTCTGAGAGTTGTTGTGGCATTGAGCAGCTGATTTCTGAATCCCCATGTCCCCGTGCTGTTTGCTAATGACTGCTTTTCTGGATTTTTTTGCACAGTGGAGCGTTTATGTGATCGGCCGACCAGCCTGCACCTCCTCCACATTTGTGCACGATTCATCCTGCAGCATTTTTAGGTTTCTGAAATAAATATATTATGAGCAGACTGTAATTTAACACCCTCAAATCCTGCATTCTCTAGCTTCGCGTCCCGTTTTAGTTCAGTATGCTTTCTCCACCTGGAAGACCACACCAGAATTTGCCAAATGATTCGGCTCAAGACCATCTCTTTCTGGGGGTATCGGCACAGTTGTTCTGGTGCTCATCTGAGTGTGATTACCGTGTTCTCACCAGATGCCTTCTTCATATTCCATTGTTGTTTGGTTTGATTTAGGCATTAAAGTTTTACGGTTAGGGTTCTGGATGGTGTTGTGCATGATCACTCACTAAGAGGCTAATTTGTCCCAGCTCCAACAAGCTTCCCCAACACTGCCCACAAGAGAGGTGATGCCAGCAGAGCAATTTCATCAGGTATCAGATGTCAAGAGTCCTAAACAATTTTCAGAGTTACGTCGAGTTGTAAATACAGAAGGTTTGCCCCGTTCTGAAAACTGCACTTTTACTTCCAGAAAAGAGAAAGAGTAGGGTTTTATACAAGAGTGGTGTTGCTACAGTGCAACAGTTTAACATCAGTAATGAAACTTTACCATCTCAGCATCACAGAGGAATGGTAGAAAGGAGTTTTTGGAGCCGCACCTGCATAATAAAGTCGCCATTACACAATCATGTCAGTCCAGGAATAGCAACTCGGCTGTCATACAAAGAGGATACAGCCATGAGTTACTCTGCAGTTTCTAAGACTTTTTGCCTCACGCTCTCAATCCCCCTGCTCCTCTCTCACGCTGCCTCTGTTGCTCCGTACGCTGCTCGCACACCCTCTCAGCTCACTGCAGAATGGATGGATGCAGAGGAAAATGAGGGCGGGGAGAGGCCGAGGGAGGAGAGGGAAAGTAAATGAGATCCCGATGAGATGCCAAGGTGTGTTAGCGGTGAGATGGGGGGGGGGGGGGGGCAGGGGTGAAGAGAAAACAGACCTGAAAGGAGAAGGAAGAGGAGTGGCTACAGATTGACTGCGTGGAAGGTTGGTGGGCACCCGGCTTTGCTTGTTGGAGCCCCCCCCCAAAAAAAAAAACACCAAAAAAAAAAAAAATCCTATTAGTGTTTGATAAGGGTGCAGGAGATAAGAATGGGAATAAGAGGTGGTAGGAGGAGGAAGAAAGATGACATGTGAGAGCACAGGTGGAAAAACAAAAGAAAACAGGCAGACAGAAGGCAAAAAGGAGAAAAGGGAACAACAAACAAGCAACACTGAAAAATGCTCCTGGCACATAAAGATAAATCAATAAGCACCAAGAAAAAGTCACATCTAAAGCTGTGAATAAAAGCTACAACATTTTCAGAAAACTCAAAAGGCCCAAATTAGAGTAGAGATGAATGCCGATCAAAAAGCAACACAAATACTGTAATGCATACTGTAATAAAAGGCTTCACCAGATGCTAAATGTCGGAATGTGCACAAACAGATCTGCTGGGGAAAAAAAAAAAAAAAAAAAAAAAAAGGAAACCCTTGTGGCCATGTTTCTCTGTCAGAACAACTAGGATCCATGTAGACAGGTGGCTAAATTGCCTCACTTAATGTGAATATAATGGCTGAGGGGGGAAAAAAAAAAGTGGGGAGAAATCTCCCGTGCTTTCCTTATCTCCCAAATCCTTACGAGCAGCGAGAAGAACTGCTGCCAATAGCAGCCTTCAGGAGCACGTTGCTTTCACAGCAATTAATCGCCGTCACAACATCAATTAAACAAAAGCTAGCCTCCAAACCCAGCTACCCAGCATTCCAGGGAACCTAATCAATCTGGCAGTGAGTCCATGTGTGCTGCACCCGGGGGGGGGGGGGGCACATCCTTAAAGAGTAGAAGTGCGGCCATGCGAGTGTTCACGTGTGCAAAAGCCTCATTTTTGTCGCAAACTAAAGTAGCAAAGAACGCCACACCGCTCGTGGTTGCATGAGTTCTTCTGTCTGGTTCGAAAGCCTGCATCAAAGTCCAACATGTACAGTAATGTGCATGTTTAATGCATGACGCGCGCGGGTAAGGAGCGTGCCTACTAGCCCGCTTTCCCTCGCGTGCGTTCAACACAGTTCAGATGCGTGCACGCGCAGCCGATGAGGAGTGCGCTTATATGCACTGGAGCGTTCAAAATTTAATCCCCCTCCTTGTCACTGCACACCTGATTATAGTCCATCATAAACGTGCATCTGTTCATCTGCAGCCCGGGTTTAGCCGAGAGGCCGTAAATAAATTTCCAATAACCTTTAGCTCGCTTCTGAACACTGCAAGTATTTATCAGTGGCGATCAGCCAGGGTGCAAGTAAATCAGTGGGCCATGAGGCGGAGCTGCCCCCAGCTCTCTCACACGCACGCACGCACGCACGCCACTGCTGATGCACAGGGGCAATTAAAAAAAAAAAAGCCATTCTCACATTAGCATTGAGGCACATTAAATCAGGCACTGTTCATTACCGTTAGTGGGTGACACCACTGCCGCCATTTAAAAAAGGGAAAGAAAAGCTGTTGGGGAGATATAAAAGTGAGCCGGAAACTGCACGGGGGGGGGGGGGGGGAGAGACGCAGGCAGCCAGATAAGCGCCAAAGGCGTCAGATTATCGCGCAGTCTGTCAGCCGCGCCGCAGCATCAGCGGCGGTTTGGGGACGAAAAAGACAAAGAAACCAGTTGCTCTAACGACGCCTTGACAAAAGCCCTCCATAGAAGTGACATCTTTGTGACAACAGACCGGGGGATCTCTCTGTCATTACAAGATGGGCTGCACTATAAACCAACATGACTTTTAACCCCCCCCCCCCCCCCCCGTGAATTAAGTCCCAAACTAAACGACAACCAGACACCGGAGCAGACATACATTTTTAAAGATCGAAATGTTGTAACTTCTCAGCATCACTCTTCAAGTTCACAATCCTGCCTTGCGCTTAAAAAAAAAAAAAAACACACAAAAAAAAACTTAGTATTGCATGACTGCGTTTAATTTTGAGCGTAAAAACCAGCAGAAAATGCCAGGCGCACGAGGATTCCTCCACTTAAATTTCGTCGAGCGCAAACTGAAACGCATCTCCCCGTCATCGGATAGTCGACGTTTTAATTCAACAACAACAAAAGTGTGATTTCCCCAAGTCTGGCAACGTGAATAATGAGCGCGGGGCGAGCTTCGGCGCCGCACCGCAGGACAAGCGCAAACCGCCGGCATCCGTCTCCTGACCAGCGCTGCGCGTCCACCTACCTTCTTCTGACAGACAGTCTTTCACTTGGCTCAGCAATAATATCCAAAGCGCCGAAATGAGCGTTGTGTGGAGCTCCATGTTTCTCTGGCCAGTTCCGCGGGGCTCTTGTCATCTCTCTCCAGCCTGCGCGCAACGCACCGCAGCAGAGGCGCACCGGCTTCGGAGCGGAGCTGATGCCGTCTGGGCAAGCAGTGCGCCAGCCCGAGCGCCACGCAGCCTATTTGATATCTCGGGGGAGGGTTTTGTGGGAGAGATTGGCATCGGAGGAGCGCAATGAAGCGGGACGCGCAGTCGGGGGTGCGGGAGGGTGGACCTATCGTGGAACTGCAACCTCCAATCTTCGCGCCAGGTGTTCCAGCTATATATGCAGCTATCAGAGGAAGACCCGTGGGACCTTTTCCTCCCTACCCGTGTACGAGTTGGATGGTAATATGTTAGAATACTGTAAATACTGCAGATTTTAAACATTTTACTGGTGTGGTAAATAATTGAAGTGAATGGGGAGCAAGTGGTCGCTGAGTTTGTTCGGATTTAGGAAATCGTGTGAAAACCTCAACCTTAAAAATGGACTAACAGCTATTTTAATGCAAAAACAACAGAAATACTAAAGAATTAGTTTAATCCATGTCTTTTTATTGTAGTAAAACTGTATGTACCTTCAGGAAAATATATGGGGAAAAGCCATATTCCTACATTTATGCTTTCTTACCAAGATACAGAACTATAAATTAGACTGTTTCTATGGGGAAAAAAGTAATTTTATTGAACGTGTCTGATACAGTTCTCAGATGTTATACAAGTTTTACTCCTAGTTCATTTCAGACAATTAGACCTACTCTGTTACGATAAACACTTTCTTCCCCGTGAACACCATATTAATTTGATGCTACTAAGGGGGCTTTCACACCTACAGGTTTTAGTTTGTTTCAGTCAAACTCAAGTTTGTTTTCTCCATTAGTGCGGTTCGTTATGTCTGGTGAGAACACGGTAATCGCACTCAGGTGCGCACCAAAGGAATCGTACCAAGACCTCCTGAACGAGGTGGTCTCAGTTCAAATCAGTTGGTGGACTCTGTTTGGGTCCTGCAGGTGAGAAAGGGGCCGTATTAAAACAGGACCAGCGGCAAACTGTAAAACATTTTATGCTACTTTACATACCTGATGGGTCTTTGAAAATATCAGTGGCTGAGCATGTCACGGTTTTGGAGGATTAATGAACATTAACATGTTATTTTCCATCCGTAGCAGCACTTCATTTTCAAACTGTACGATTTGCTGAAAGCAGTATTTGCACGTAATGTAATAAACGATAATCAGGGCGATGAAACCCACACAGATTACGCTACAATTTGTATTATTTTCTCCCCAGAAATGCGTACATGCACAGTAGTCATCCTCCTTCCTGTATTTACCTTTCCTGTTCTTGTGGCAAAAAAAAAATCTGACCAATAAGAACAGAGAACGTTCTGACGCAAGTCTCGAGGGATTTAATGTGACACAGTTTGGTCTGCTTGAATTTTTGCCTGTGTGAAAGGGAACCAAACCAAGGAGAAAATGATACAAAGTAATAAACTTGTCAACTGATTCGGATCAATTTCAACAAATTTAGATGTGGAAGCACCCTTAGACTGGCCCCTCCGGGGATTGCCACCTTATCATGTTGGAGGAGTTTCCATGCCCTTATGGTCAGAAGCCATCTTGTCAGGGGCAACTTGCCTCTGCTTGGGTCTCCTAAGGAAAACTGGTCCTGGGTGAAGGGCCAGACCAAGAGTGGTCCATGTAGTGATTGAGGCTTGAGGGCAAGTCCCTGGTAGGGTTCTGTCCATGGCCCAGAACCACATGGTGTGGTGTTGTTTATTATAATAATATGTTGTATTATTATATGATATGGGTGGTGGCGGAACCGGAAAGGTGGAGCCACCACCCGGGGTATAAAAGGCTGATGCGGAAGAGGCACAGTCTTCTTGCCCACCTCTCTGCCTAGTGGGAGCATCTGTCTGGATACAGTGAGTCATATAATAAAGTCCTGTTCGGTTCACCACTCGCCTCATTATTGTGCCACGCTTTTCATACATAACATTTGGTGACAAGGATAAAGTATGGATGCAGGCATGTTATCATTTTGGCTATTTTTGGATACTCCGGGGGAGCCTCCGGTGCCTTGGACGAGGTGGTTCACTACCTTTCAGAACTATCTGGTGGCACTAAATATCGGCAAACTGAAAAAGGTATGAGCAAGAGGAATTCTGGTCCATAATTTGAGTATGGAAGGACAATATATCCTTTCTACTTTGGGAGCTAGCAATAGCTTTTATGACGTGGTTGAGCAAATGGCACAACATTTCCATGCGCCTACAAACGTCATTGTCAGGAGGGTCCAGTTTTGGCAGCACCTCCAGCGGGCTGGCGAGTCGGTGCAGCACTACGTTACAGACCTACGGCAGCTGGCTGGGGACTGCCAGTTTGGGGAGTTGGAGGAAGAAATGGTCCGTGACCAGCTGGCGGAGCACACAGTGTGTTCGTCAGCTCGTGTGAGATTGCTTACATACTCTGACGAATTATCTTTAGCCATGGCTGTGGAGCTAGCCCAACAGTATGAAGCGGCGGACAAGTTATCACATGACCTCGGTGAGAGAGCTATGCTACATCGCCACGACTCACAGTCAACGACACAGGCTGTGGATCCAGACAGCGAAGACAGCGAGCAAGAGGAATGCGCTGCAGCTGTAAAGATGAGGTCCGCCCCGGGATCACCCAAATGTTTGGGTTGTGGGTCCACTAAGCACCGGTTCAAGGCTAGAAAGTGTCCGGTAAGAGGTAAACGCTGTGGCAAGTGTGGACTCCTGCATCACTATGCCAGGACCTGTTAATAGGTTCGAGCAAAGGGAACGGCGACACAAAGCAGATACCCCTGCTCCAACTCCCACGGTTATCCACACCGTTTCCCCAGACACCGACGGCCATACGTATTGTATGGTGGAACTGGACGGTGTGGAGGTACCATTATTGGTGGACACGGGCGCAGTGTGGTTGGCGTTGAGTTGGCCCACTGTGAGGAGTTTCTTCCCATATCATCAGTTGAGAGGTCATTTGAAACCTGTGTGCGGCTATGGAGGACAGAGGCTGCCCATCGTGGGTTCGGTGGAGCTGACGGCCCTTTACAAATCATTGGTGGTCGCTAGCCTGAAGTTTTTGGTGACTGGCATGAGCGAAAATGTGATGGGCTGCGATCTCTTCTATGGGCTGGGGTTTTCCATTAGCAGCGGTGTGGGTGAGAAGTGGTCGGGCTGCGGTTTGTGGGACCGACCAATCCCGGCAGTAGTGGATGATGCAATATGGGACAAACCTTTGCCTAGTAATCTAGGAAGTGAACAGGACCAACCCCATCCAGGGCTGACGCGGGAGAGTTCCTGCGCCAGAGTCCAAGTTACCCTAGCTGAGGGAACTGGGCGGCGCCATGGGACACCCGTGACGGCGGATGGAGTCGAGTGGCTGACCCATTCTGCTTCTGGAGTTCGGCTGGGAGGTACCGAGAAGCAGGGGGTCACAACGGCTTCGCTGGCGTCTAAAATGAAAACGAGCGGGGCAGGACCGGCTGGCCTGGTTAAACGACGGGCCACACAAGAACACTGGAAGCCGAGCAAGGCTCCTCTGGGGGTCGCTGATTTTGTTCAACCCAGAGCGGAGGACCGATTGAGAGGGGCCCACAGGAAGTGGAGGAGACACGAGGACCGGGGCGGCTACAGGTGGTGGCTGTCCAGGAGGACGGTTACCTGCAACTGACAGATGGCACAGAGCAACACCCCAGTGAGCTGCAGCATGTTTATGAGGAAGGTGAGATGCTTCAGTATCGGCGTGGGTCATCCGTGGGCGTCAAGAAGAGATGACACTCTAGTCGGGACCTGCCTGATGGGTCTCCAGGGGGTGGGCTCTCGGAGTGTGACTGATGAATTAAAAGGGGGCAATCTGTTTATGACGTTATTATTAACTGCCCATGTGGAAAAGAAATAGTGTTTGTGTTTACATGTTCGGGGGGTTCATTCTACTGTGCAAATTGCAAAAAATTGTGGTGTGCATTGTCCTAGTTACATAAGCAGCATGTCAGTATGGTTAATACACAGAATTACTCTGTGAGCTGTCCATGCTGCTGAGTGATTATCTGAAGTGTTTAGCACATGGGGCTGTGGCGTGGGGTTGATGTGTTTATTGGCATGTATTGTGATTAAGTGTTTTTTTTAACACAGATTCATGGTATAACCTGTATGCATATATGTTTGTGGGATTATTTTTTTACATTTACATCAGGAACACGGTGGACTTTATTTCCATGGACTGTATGTAGATAAAGATGTCAGAATAATCCGTCTAGCCGTGTCGGGGTGGGACAGTAGTCCACCTGTCCCCCTCTAGTTTTAGTTGTTTGTGTGTACATGCATAGGCCTACATATTTTGTTTATTGTTAGAGTGTGATTTGGGCACTAAATTTGGGACGGCCTAATTAGTATGCGTGCGTTTTGGACTTTTGAAAGGGGGGGGATGTGGTGTTGTTTGTTTTAATAATATGTTGTATTATTATATGATATGGGTGGTGGCTCCACCTTTCCGGTTCCACCACGACCTGGGGCATAAAAGGCTGATGCCGATAAGGCACAGCCTCTTTGCCCACCCCTCTGCCTAGCGGGAGCGTCTGTCTGGATATAGTGAGTCATATGATAAAGTCCTGTTCAGTTCACCACTTGTCTCATTATTGTGCCACGCTTTTCATACATAACACATGGGTCCACCCTCCAGTGGGCTCACCACCTCCGTGAACTGGGCAGCAGTCTGGGCTTCTCTGCTTAGACTGATGGATGGATGGATGAGACATACATGGCACTCTGCACTGCTTTTATTTTTCCACTTTCACTCAATAAGACAAGATGAATTAACAGTGCAAAAAACTCTTTCAAGGCTTTGCATCATTGGAAGACTATCACTTAACAGTCTCAAGGGTTTTCTCTCACTGTCATAGCCTGATGCACAAAAACGTGTATGCACACGCACACATGTACACAAAGGCTATTCTGAATTGATCATCCTCACAGTTAAGCTTGGGAATCAATGCAGTTTATTGCAGATTGACAAGAAAGATTCTGTTTTTATGGCAAAGAGCAAACCAGTGATGTGAACACAGTTTGAAATTCCAATCAATGAAATCTTTTCTGAAGGCTGGAGGGAAGGCTGCAAGAGATTCACCGACCTGTCTTCCGTCTCTAGAAGCCTTTGTAAAAGTAAACAAAAAGGTACTACACTCATAACTAAAGGAATGCCATTTTCTACCTCATAAATAAGCTGAATATTGGCTTTAGAATAATGTTGGTTCAGTGGCTTAATAAATTACAATAAGCCAATAACATGAATCACTACAGTTATTAAAACATTTAAGTACATAGTGAAATTATCCTAAGTGTATTACTCGCTATTAACCAAATCTACAGCATTGTGCATAAAACCCCAAAGGCAGCGTTCAGATTTATTTTGATTTAGGACAAAAGCCTGATGTTGCAACATCCTCAAACACATAAACTGCCCATAGAATTGCCTTAATGGTTTCCACCACTTAGCCGCTCTTCAGGTTGTGCCACTATCATTGGCTATTTTAGCTACTTTTCAAACTTTAATGACATGCTAATTAAAAGGCTAGTCAGCACACCTAATTTTCCCCTTTAGCAGGTTGTGCAACCACCAAACATAAAGCAGCTCCCAAATAAATTCACATACACTCAAGCCTCTCCTCTGCGACAATATGCAAAAACTCTCATACACCCAATACTGTCTATCCTCCCAACTATAGGCTACATGGCAAGCTGTTAAGCCATCATCACCCAGCTCCCTTTGCCATGTCTGCTCTCGCCACTCAGGCACAGGCTTGCACACACACTCACACACATATGCCTAAACACACACTCACACACAGATTATAGGCCATCAGCCTGACTGATCCTCCCCAGCAGGGGGGCTGGTAGCCTCAGTTCTGGAAGCTGATGAACATGATCATCCATCCTCTTCTGTGGTCATTACTCACCAAGGACAGAGGCCAACAGCCCCACTCACTCATTCCGTGTCTCTTCTCTCAGAGTCCATTATAAACATAGTCACAGCAGTCTATTTTATGCCCACAGATTCATGCCACAGACTCACCACTTCCACAGATTTTAGAAAATCAGCTCCAAATGTATTATAACTTTTTGTGTGACTTTACAACAAAAACCATGATGTAAATCTCAAAAAGTGGTCAAAATGTTCTTTAAAATTAGTATAAACATTGTATCATAAAGCAGCAATGGCTCATTATACTGTAAAATACAGTAATGTCTACAATGCACCTCTGCTATTATGAACCTTCTTATTCCAAGTGTTTCTGCCACAAGATTCTGCTCTATTTAATTCATTTTTCCCTACAGCTAAAATAGCTTTCTGCCCCCCCTTTTGACCTGTGTCAACAAATGCCCACACAACATGGTTCAATCTGCACCAACACTTCCACTGGCAGTGTGTTTGCATTATTGATCAGAACAACAATTACCACAAGAAGTAGGAGCAGATGTAAATGACTGTGGTGCACACTGGAAGGGCAGTGAGGCAGTAAATGGATGAAAATGCCACACGAGCAGTGCATGCACATACATGTAAATGCTGCAGATTTATGCAGCCTAATTATATTTTTAACAGTTTTTTGCCAATTCCCTTTACCGGTCCCTGCTTCTCTGCCCTTTCTGATGTACACATCACAGACTGTGAAAAGGAGCAGGTGAAAAGGAACTTGAACTTTTCTGTTCACAAGCTCTTCCCCCAGTCACCTTCATCGAGCAAAGTGGGGAAAAAGAGAGAAAGGGAAGAGGGAATACAAGTGGGGTAAAAGTTACCAAGCAGTGTTACTTTAGGATAGCGTTATCACCAGGTAAAGAGCAGGACAGAGCGCAGGGGCCCTAATCATCCAGTGTTTGGTGGCTAGGATAGCATGTATTCACCTAGTTGCTTCAATCACATTATAGCTGGAAGTAATCTGAAACACTACCTCTACTTTGTATGGTCAGTGATTATTTTGCTATGTATTAGCAGATTTTATCAATATTTCATGGACTGTGGTTTTCACATCTATCTACAAATGCAAGGAATCTGTGTGTGTGTGTGTGTGTGTGTCTGTCTGTCTGTCTGTTTCTCGCATATCTCTCGAACCGTTTGTCAGACTGATCCAAGATTTTATACGGTGCATCAGGAAAGTATTCACAGCGCTTCACTTTTTCCACATTTTGTTACGCTACAGTCTTATTCCAAAATGGTGCCGTGTTTGCCCCTTCGAGGCGAAGAAGAGGACCCAACCGCTAGGCGAATCTGGTAAACCACGATTTATTGGACACACAGAACATAAACACTGCACATGGTCAGAAGTGATATGAAATAATAATAATCCAGACAACATGGAAAGAAAAGCAGTAATAATTCCCACTCTGTGGTGTAGACCAGCGGTCCCCAACCCCTGGGCCGCGGACTGGTACCGGTCCGTGGGTCATTTGGTACCGGGCCGTACAGAAAGAATAACTAACTTACATTACTTCCGTTTTATTTATTATCTGAGTCTGAATAATGCTTTATTTTGAAAAATTACTGGATTCTCTCTGTTGCATCCGTCTATGGCTCACTCTTGACGCACGTCAAGACGCTTGTCTCGGTCATGTGATACGTTACCGCTAAAATTAAACCCACGAGCTAGCAAAATGAGTAAAAAACAAACATCTTTGGAAAGTTTCTTTGTGAAGGGGAAAAGACCCAGTGAGGAGACAGAAGAAGAGCCTACGACTTCCAAGAAAAAGAAAGATGCATTTAACAGACAATCGTCATATGAATGTACTGTCTAACGAGGGAGTCGGAAGCCGTACTGTCGCTACTCCCCTCAGTGTGGTTTCTGGTTGTGTGTGCTCGCGGAATATACTTGGACTATTCCTGTTCTGTGAGTACAAACTGTTTCCCCTTGCAGCGGTGCTGCTACGCTTTGGCACTTTGCCCAGTTACTTTCTCCCGAGTCAGTAGCGTGTCCTGGAGGACTCTAAGTTAACCTGAGCTATTTACGTTATTGTGTACTGTCAGTTTTTGGCCCACTGTGCACTGTAGTCTGCCCGCTGCACGTTATCGTGTGAGCCCTTTAGTCACTAAAGGGTGACCAGAGAGCGTTGTGGGCAGAGAGGATGTTACTGATGTTATGTTGTTGTTGTCGCGATGTTAAGAGGACGCCACTAATAAAGTTGCAAACGAGTATACAGTGGATTCACGTTTAACATTATATTTAGAAAATACCACAGTTTTTATGCCGGTCGTATCATGTTCTTTGTTGTATTTGTCCGCCACACCTTAAAGGCCGGTCCCTGAAAATATTGTCTGACATTAAACCGGTCCGTGGCGCAAAAAAGGTTGGGGACTGCTGGTGTAGATGATGATGAGGTTAACAAAGGACGCCGCAAAGGACACAGACTGAAAACGCACATATATACACAGGGGAGCAATCAAGACAATACAGGACAAGTGAGCACCATCAAGGGCAATCAGGCAGCACAGGACAGGCGGAGCTGTACAAACACAGAGGGGATCCACAGAAAACATGACAAATGGGTTAAACTGGAACACAAAGCGTGGACAGGGACTGCAGCCCTGCCCAGAACACTACAAATTGATTAAATTCATTTTTTCCTCAAAATTCTACACACAATACCCCATAATGACAACATGAAAAAGGTGTTTTTTTTTATTTTTGCAAATTTTATTAAAAATAAAAAATTAAGAAATCACATGTACATAAACATTCACAGCCTTTGCTATGAAGCTCAAAATTGAGCTCAGGTGCATCCTGTTTAGACTGATCATCCTTGAGATGTTTCTACAGCTTAATTGGAGTCCACCTGTGGTAAATTCAGTTCATTGGACATGATTTGGAAAGGCACACACCTGTCTATACAAGATCCTACAGTTGACAGTGCATGTCAGAGCACAAACCAAGCATGAAGTCAAAGGAATTGTCTGTAGACCCCCGATACAGGATTGTCTCAAGGCACAAATCTGGGGAAGGGTACAGAAAAATTTCTGCTGCTTTGAAGGTCTCAATGAGCACAGTGGCCTCCATCTTCCATAAATGGAAGAAGTTCAGAACCACCAGGACTCTTCCTAGAGCTGGCTGGCCGTCTAAACTGAGTGATCAGGGAGAAGGGCCTTAGTCAGGGAGGTGACCAAGAATCCGATGGTCACTCTGTCAGAGCTCCAGCATTCCTCTGTGAAGAGAGGAGAACCTTCCAAAAGGACAATCATCTCTGCAGCAATCCACCAATCAGGCCTGTATGGTAGAGTGGCCAGATGGAAGCCACTCTTTAGTAAAACGCACATGTCAGCCCAACTGGAGTTTGCCAAAAGGCACCTGAAGGACTCTCAGACATTGAGAAACAAAATTCTCTGGTCTGATGAGACAAAGACTGAACTCTTTGGCGTGAATGCCAGGCATCATGTTTGGAGGAAACCAGGCACCGCTCATCACCAGGCCAATACCATCCCTACAGTGAAGCATGGTGGTGGCAATATCATGCTGTGGGGATGTTTTTCAGTGGCAGGCACTGGGAGCCTAGTCAGGATATAATGAAAGATGAATGCAGCAATGTACAGAGACATCCTGGATGAAAACCTGCTCCAGAGCGCTCTTGACCTCAGACAGGGACGACGGTTCATCTTTCAGCAGGACAACCACCCTAAGCACACAGCCAAGATATCGAAGCAGTGGCTTCAGGACAACTCTGTGAATGTCCTTGAGTGGCCCAGCCAGAGCCCAGACTTGAGTCAAATTGAACATCTCTGGAAAGATCTGAAAATGGCTGTGCACTGACGTTTCCCATCCAATCTGATGGAGCTTGAGAGGTGCTGCAAAGAGGAATGGGCGAAACTGCCCAAAGATAGTTGTGCCAAGCTTTTGGCATCATATTCAAAAAGACTTGAGGCTGTAATTGCTGCCAATGGTGCATCAACAAAGTATTGAGCAAAGGCTGTGAATACTTATGTACATGTGATTTCTTAGTTTTTTATTTTAAATAAATTTGTAAAAATCTCAAAAAAAAAATTTCATGTCGTCATTATGGGGTATTGTGTGTAGAATTTTGAGGAAAAAGTGAATTTAATCAATTATGGAATAAGGCTGTAACATAACAAAATGTAGTAAAAGTGAAGCACTGTGACTTCCGGTTATGGCTGCCACGTAGGACGGACGTGTCTTGCTCTGCTCTGCTCCTGGAGAAAAAAAATCGGCAAATAACTCTCTCATTTGGGACAGAACGTATCCCAGCGTTTGGGCGAGGATATGTCGGCGAAGCCTAAGGCTGGAAAACCAGGAAAAGGAAAAAGCGAGCCGCCGAAACAGTCCAAATTAACGGACTTTCAGGTCTGTGACGCAGCAAACAGGGCTCCATATATGGCGGAGGAGGCTGGCAACGCTGCGATTTCTGCGGGGAATGGCGCAGATGCGCTGATGGCTGCCATGAGTTCAATGAGAGTGGACTTTTCCTCTAGATTTGATGGGATTATGACAGCGTTGGAAGGAATAAGAAAGGAATTGGGTGACTGTGTAGAACGAACGGCGCAGATGGAGCTCCGTCTCGCTAGTGCTGAAGATGACGTCACCCGTCTTCAATTAAAGGTGCGCACTTTGGAAAAAAAAAATAAATCTCTGGAAGATAATATTTTGGATTTGGAATCTCGGTCGAGACAGAATAATTTGAGGCTGGTGGGTCCTTCCAGAGGAATCAGAAGGTCGGGACGTATGTTCCTTTCTGGAAAAGTGGATTCCGGAGGTGCTGGGCAGCGAGGAGTTGCAATCAGCAGTGGTTCTGGAAAAAGCACATCGCATTGGCCCACGGAGAGATAAGGGACCGCCGAGGACCTTAATTATGAAGTTTCTTAACAACAGAGACAGGATGAAGATCTTCAACGCTGCACGAGCTAAAAAAGGAGAGATTAAACACCAGGACCAGCAGGTGCGGTTCTACCCAGATTTGGCCACAGGAATCCAGCAATTGAGGAAGCAGTTTGATCCCGTACGTAAGGAGCTGCGCAACCTTGGGATTCGTCATGGTGTAATCTATCCTGCGAGACTGCTGACCACGTATGAGGGCAGAACCCACATCTTCAAGACCCCAGAGGAGGCGCAGGAGTTCATCAAGAAGATCAAAGAAGAAGAAGAGACTGGTGGGAGCTAAGCATGAACAAAATATAAGGTAGAATAATTAAGCATTTGCACAGGCATCTGACTGACTTGAAGTAAATAGTAAGTTTACAAAATATAGATTGTATTATATATTAAAAAAAAAAACAAAACAAACAAAAAAAAAAAACTATGATGTACAAAGTTGTTAAAAATTTTGGAGTTAAGTTGGAAAACTACAGAGGAGAGTTAATGTTACGTCATTAAAAGCAGTAGAGTTAGGGTGATTGGGAGGATGAAGAAGGAGTGGCTTAGGCTGTTCCCCGTGGGTGTGGAACGGTCGATGGCTATATCGGGAGACAGAATTTTTCTTTTGATTTTGGGGGGTTTGCCACAAGTGTGGGAAGGGGAAATTTGTTTGTGTGTAGTTTGTAGGATGAATGTTCAACCACTCATGTTTTTGCTTCTCTGTATGAGCATGTTTACACTGCAAGGTAATCCCAAACTCTCTATTGATCATGGACCAAAGTGTTAATCTTAATTTAACTTCATGGAATTGCAGAGGTCTACAAAATTTAAAAAAACTTAAACAAGTTATGAATAAAATAAAGGACATGGGTTCAAGAATTGTGTTTTTACAAGAAACTCATCTGATAGAGGAGGATGTTAAAAGAATTAGGAGTAGATGGCAGGGAAGTGTATTCACCTCTTCATTTTCATCCCGAGCCAGGGGAGTTATGACTCTCATACATAAATCAGTTCCTTTTCAAGTGAAAAATGTAATTGGAGACAAATTTGGAAGATATGTAATCATTCAAGGTTCTTTGCTATTAGAAAATATAAATCTTGTGAACTTATATGGTCCCAATATAGATGATCAGAAGTTCTTTGCTAATTTATTTCTCATCTTATCATCACTTACAGGGCAACATATAATAGCAGGGGATTTTAATTGTACATTGAATCCAGGTGTGGATAGATCAACAGGACTGGATTGTACGCACATTGGATGTAGGATGACTATTAATCATTTTATGAAAGAATTGAGATTGTTAGATATATGGAGAGAAATGAAACCACAAGTTAAAGCCTATTCTTGTTATTCCAGTACCTACAAGACATTCTCACGTATTGATTATTTTTTGATTTCCACAGAATTAAGGTCCAAGATTCAAAACTGCTTTTATGATAACATCGTGATCTCTGATCATGCACCCTGTTGTCTAATATATGTAGATAAAAAATTGACAAAGGAATCAGGTAGATGGCAATTTCAGCATAAATGGCTTCAGGATGAGGAATTTGTCAAGTATATAGAAAAACAGATAGACGAGTTCTTTGACATCAATACTACACAAACATCAGCATGTGTAAAGTGGGAGGCTTTCAAAGCTTTTATTAGGGGGCATATTATTAGTTATACAGGATCAAAATCTAAGAAGACTCGAGAGGAGAGAGCTAAATTGGAACATAAAATAAAAAATCTTCAGGAAAAAGTGTATGCAGGAAGTGACCCAAGGTTGGAGAATGAATTACTGATTTTGAGAGCTGAATACGACAAAAAATCAGCGAATAGAGCTGCCTCGAGTCTTCTAAGATTGAAACAATCTTTTTATGAACAAGGTGAAAAATCAGGAAAATTATTAGCATGGCAGATTAAACAATTGGAAATTAAAACACCAATTACCAGTATTATAAGTAACGGACAGGTAGTTATAGATCCTTTAGAAATTAATAGAGCCTTTAGAGATTACTATGAAAAATTATATGATACCAAAAATGAACCTGATTTAACAAAACTAAATGGGTTTTTGAACGAACTATCTATACCGTGTATTCCAAATGAAAACAGGGAGATATTGGAGTCTAAAATTAGTCAAGAAGAAGTTGGGCTAGCCATTGATAATATGAAATCAGGAAAAAGTGCAGGACCAGATGGTCTTCCAGTTGACCTTTATAAAAAATTTAAGAATAAATTAATAAAACCTTTTTTGGAAATGGTTTTAGAAGCATTTCAAAATAATAATTTACCATCATACATAAATAATGCCTTAATTATACTGCTGCCAAAACCAGGTAAGCCCTCTAATAAATGTGAAAATATGAGACCAATAAGCCTATTAAACGCCGACCTTAAGATAATCTGTAAAATTTTAGCAAGACGAATACAAGAAATTTTACCAAATATTATTAATCGAGATCAGAATGGCTTTATAAAGGGTAGACAAGGCTTCCATAATGTAAGAAGACTATTTAATATTATCTATTTTAATAAAGAAGCACCGGATACAGCTCTCCTATCATTGGACGCCGAAAAGGCCTTTGATAGAGTTGAATGGCCCTTTCTTTTTGAGGTCCTACAAAGGTTTGGACTTGGAAATAATTTCATAAAATGGGTTCAAATAATATACAATAATGCTACAGCAGAAATCCTAACAAATAACAATATTTCAAAACCAATAAAAATCAATAGAGGATGTCGACAAGGCTGTCCACTCTCACCTTTACTGTTTACTATGGCAATTGAACCTTTAGCGATAGCGATACGTTTACATTCACAAATATATGGAATTAAAGTTGGACCAACAGAACATAAAATCTCCCTGTACGCCGATGATATAATTTTGTTTATGTCGAATCTAAAAAAATCAATTCCAACCTTGTTGAATTTAATAAAGAATTTTGGGGAAATATCAGGATATAAAATAAATAAAACTAAATCTTCAATATTAATGCTAAATGAGACCCAGAGAAATTACCCAGCCCCTGAGGTAAATCAATTCAATGTTGTAAATCAGTTTAAATATTTAGGAATCCAAATTATGCCTAAGCTAGAATCAGTCGCCAGTGTCAACTATGAAGCCTTAATGTCAGATATCAGTGAGTTAACTCAGAGATGGATGTCACTACCAATGTCGATGATCGGGAGAATCAATATACTTAAAAGTAATATTTTACCTAAAATACTTTATTTATTTCAATACATTCCCTTATCACCACCTTTAGATCTATTCTCAAGAATAAAAAAAAAGTTAGTGGAATTTATATGGAACAACAGGAGGGCTAGATTACGTCTGTCTTTATTATATTTACCATTTGATCGTGGAGGTCTGAAATGTCCAAATTTTATGTTGTATTATTGGTCGGCACAACTGAGGTCTATGACATATTTTTCATCAAATGATCTCCCTCACTGGACTGAAATGGAATCATACAATTTACCTTTACCTCTTCCCATATTCATATACTCAGATTCGGCAAAAAAATTACAAAAACAAGTTAAAAATCCATTTGTAAAGCATATGATCAAAATATGGTGGGAAGCTAAAAACTATTTAAAAGAACCACAGTTATTGTCACAATTTAGTCCAATATGGGGTAATCAATATTTTAAACCAGGGAGAGCGGACGCTGTATTTAAAGTATGGAATTTAAAAGGGATACAAAAGATTCAGGATTTATATTTGCCATGTGCAGACAACATAATGTCTTTTGAAGAGCTGAGGATCAAATTTAATCTCAATAGAACACATTTTTTTAAATATCTTCAACTTAGAAACTTTATTCGATCAAATCAAAATAAAGCTCTCACTCGACCTATTTATTCATCCTTGGAAAAAATGATGATGAAAGATAGTAAAAGAAAGGGTATTATTTCAGAGTTTTATAACTCATTGACACTATCTTCGAGTGAAAATTCACTGAAAAGATTAAACTACTGGAAAGAAGATCTGCAAATTGAAATTTCAGAGGAACAATGGGAATTGGCTTGTACAGAAGCTCAAACCAAATCAATAAATGCACGCCTTAAATTGATACATTTCAAATGGTTAATGCGGATGTATGTTACACCGGAGGAGTTAAATAGATATAACAAAAATATACCAGATACATGCACAAAATGCATGGAAAGTAAAGGAACCCTATTTCATTGTTTATGGGAATGTAGATTAATAAGAATGTTTTGGGAAGAGGTGAGGGTAACAATTGAAAAAATAATCTCAAAACAAATCATATTGAATCCTAAACTGGTTTTGTTGGGTCTGTACCCAGAAAAGCATAATTTCAATAAAAGTGAAAGAACATTCATAGACCTCAGTTTGCTTAATGCCAAAAAATGTATTGCACTATTATGGAAAAAGACTCATAGACCAGATGTGACTCAGTGGTTAAGACAGATGTTAACAAACCTTCCATTAGAAAGAATAACATATATACTGAAATCAAAGGAAATTGTGTTTGAGAATATATGGAGACCTTTTATTGATTATGTAAAAAATTTAAACATAACTCTTGAAGAAGAAGGTGAATGATGTGTGTGGACCTTGTAAATTCCAAACTGGTGAACATAATATGTATACTTATGTATTGGATTGTCTAGACTAAACAGAGGAGCATTGTTGAAGACTTGATTTTGTTGGTGGTTTTTGGTGTTTTTAGTGCATTTTTTTTTTTTGTAGTACTTTAGTGTTAGTGTTTGTTTGTATCATGTTTGTTAAAAAAAAAAAAAAAAAAGGTTCAATAAAGATATTGTGGAAAAAAAAAAAGTGAAGCACTGTGAATACTTTCTAGATGCACTGAAAGTGTTTTGCTGTGGTTATGAGGGTGTGCATTCCCAAGTATGGAATTGTGCAGTAAAAAAATGTAATTTTTATCATTAAAAGTCTAGCCACCACTACATCTCATGCCCAGGCTTCTAGAAGTGTGGGCGGGTTTCAGATTGACTCCATACTGATTGGATTATACGCAGCATCACGGTATCAGTAATCACAGCAAAACAAAACAAGGAAGCAAAAGCCAACAAATTTAACAAGAAAAAGATAATATTGAAGATTTAATGCTTAAAAAATTAAAGGATAATTTGGTATATGTGGAGAACACGAGGTGCGCAAGCAGACTGGGCGGAGCGTCAGTGGGGACCTGGGTCTGACAAAGAACACCGGTGTATCCAACACAGCACATGCTGGGAGAAGCAGTGGCTGACCAGACGGACCACGGTCCTTCGTGGGGAGGGTCCCGACTGCTGCTTCACCCATGTGGTACCACTGTACTATGCAGGACTGCGAGTCCCCCCTCCCACGCGAGTATCTAAAAATTATAAACTTAATAATCATACCACCGTGATTGTGGAGTGGAATGGCCGGAATGACTTAACGACCAAACAGGACACAAAAATGCCCAAATAATGAAATAAATCATTTTTAGTTAAATAGTTACTGACAAATGGGCAACACTGATGCAACAGTTGCAGTCAAACAGGTCCTTCTGCTGTGTATAATAATGTTGGCTGTTTTATAGTTAATTCTGTAGATTACGGTTTTAAAAAACATTTTAATAACAAAATACTGCTAAAATATAAAATGATGCACTACAATAGGTCTCAAAAATTTGTAAACGTGTCCTGTTATAGTACTGCATGAGTTTGACGAAACACAGAAGAAATTCAATATTACACTGAACTCCAGCACTGAACAGTGATAAACTAAAATAATTATAATGGTGACTGAACAACTCCCATTCCCCAAAGTGCAAAATACACTATTATGAATATAAGTGATAAAAGATCAGACAAACAAGTGATCTGAGAAACAAACAAGGGATCTGAAACAGTCGCTAATATTAGATGTCCCATTCGTTTGCAGTAAGTAGGTATTCTGTAATTAATATTCACACAATCAAATAAATCTTAGTGCCGTTCAGTCCCTTTCATATTTGTCAAATTCTAACATGTGTGATTGCCTACATATCAGCTACAGCTCTTTATTCCACTTTCAAACGCAGCCTACACTGGGGCCTGTAAAGCCTAATTGGGATACCTGTTTCAGACAGGAATACTTGCATTCTATGGGCAATGCACTAATAGTGGGAAAGTCACTTAGGAAATGTTCCACCCAGTAAATTTTACGAATGCATGTTTTACTCCAGCCAGGGACGTTTTATCCATCCATCCATCCATGGTCATTAGGGTCATTAGGGTCTGAAGGCCATTAGGGTCTGAAGCCTGTATCAGTACATTTTGAACAAGGTAATGCATGTTCACCAGGGGCATAGCACGAAATTCTGGGCCCTATGTACAAACCGTCTTGGTGAGCCCCCATGCTCACTTGATCAATATCTCTAATGTATATTAAAACAATATAAGACAAAGATTATAAATACCATCTTAGTTTAACCTCTATATTCATCCATATCACTTTTGGAGTGGTCTGCTGGGGCAGTGGCATTACTGCAGCCGATAGGAAGAGACTGAACAAACTGATCAAGAAAGCTAGCTCTGTCCTGGGGCAGCGCCTTGATCCGGTGGAGGAGATAGGAGAGAGAAGGACGGTGGCTAAACTGTCATCTCTGCTGGAGTCCGAGTTCCACCCTATGCAGGACATACTGAATGCACTGAGGAGCTCATTTAGCAGCAGACTACATCATCCCAGGTGCACAACCAAGAGGTTTCGCAGGTCCTTCCTACCAACGGCTGTCAGACTGTACAACCTAAGCAGGGCTGCTCGCAGAGATAGCAAAAAGACGTAACAAACTAATAGTTTTTTGAATGCAAAAGATGCAATAGACTTACACAATGGTCCCCTCCGGCATACAACTAGGAAAATACCGGTCGCTATGGAGAGTGAGAATATGTATGGGCACATAATCATACATGTAGGATAACTAAGTAGACGGTTGTGCTGTTTCATCCCATCTAGCAACAATGCTCTGCACTGTGTGTGTTTATATATTTACATATTTATTCCATCTAGCTACAATGCTCCGCACTGGGTGTGTTTATATTTATATATCTATATATTTATTCCATCTAGCTACAATGCTCCGCACTGTGTGTTTATATATCTACATATTATTCCATCTAGCTACATTGCGCCGCACTGTGTGTGTTTATATATTTACATATTTATTCCACCTAGCTGCAATGCTCCGTACTGTGGATGTTTATATATTTACATAGTTATTCCATCTAGCTACATTGCTCCGCAATGTGTGTTTATATATTCATATATTTATTCCATCCAGCTACAATGCTCTGCACTGTGTGTCTGTGTGTGTGTATATATATATTTTATAGTAATATGTACATATGTATATTAGCTGCTCTTGCTTGCTTGTTTTTTTTTTCCCTTGCCTTCTGATTGTTGCTCTGAGTGTTGCTATCCCTGTGCTGTTGCAATCCTGGAATTTCCCCGTTGTGGGACTAATAAAGGCTTATCTTATCTTATCTTATCTTATCTCGAGAAAATGTCTAATTGCCAGTATAATAAAAGTCAAATGGTCAGACTTCACTCATTTTTCTTATTATTTGAGAGAGTTATTATTTGAAAGAGTAGATAGACTGACTGAAAATTCCACAAAAACAACTTTATAGAGGGGATGCACTGGAACAGAATTCTTGTAAGTTATAGGGCAATTACTGTAGTTTCCCAGCACTAAGTGGCACACACACACATGGCAGTTTTAGTTTGTATGCAGCAAAACATAAAAATCACACAAAATATTTCATCACATCACTATATGTGACTGTAGTGATGTGTGGGTGAGAGCAGATATCAATCAAGAATTGATTCAGAGCCTTTAATTATTTATTTTTTGCCAATTAATACAAGATGAAATATCATTCCAGATTTTTCCTGCACAATGCAAGCAGGTACTCTGTGTACTGCTGTGACTGAATACTGTTAATTTTTTGTTTTAATGCATAATGCTGCCACTCATTTTTACCGTGTTTTGTAACCGCCATGAGTTCTGTTTTGTGACATCATGTGCATACACTCTATTCCACGGACCAAGAAAAATTTTCACAAGATGGTAAAAAAACTATCAGAGTCCCCAGGTTTCTGTTTCCATAGAAACCAATCTTATTCTATGCTGACAAAAGGCACATTTGTTTTTCCTGTGCAACAGCACAGCCTAGTGGTAGAAAATAACAACACTGTAAATCACATTTCATAATCCCCCTGCTTAATTCCCTCAAAACACAAAACAGAACCTCATATCACTTGATCACACCCATCACCTGGAGTAAACAAATACATAAACAACTCAAAACTAATAAAATGTGTAACTATCCCTTAAACAATTGAGAAAACCAACTAAAACTGCACAGTGGCGCAGTGGTTAGCACTGCGGCAGCACAGTTTACCCTTGGCTGGGGGATCGTGGGTTCGATCCCAGCCCCCGACCAACAGTGATCTGTGTGGAGTTTGCATGTTCTCCCCGTGTTTGCGTGGGTTTACTCTGGGATTTCTCCGGTTTCCTCCCACATGCCAAAAAACATGCAGGTTAGGTTAATTGGAGACTCTAAAGTGGCCCTAGGTGTGAATGTGTGTGTGAATGGTTAAGGGATAGCGCCGTATCGTGGCTGCTTCATCCATCCAGGTGGTGGATGCCCTCAATTTCCCCTCTGGGGAGCAATAAAGTATACTAAATCTAAAACAATCTAAAAAAACATGTCACGCATGCGCACACACACACCTCCTTATATCCAAATAGACACTTTGTACTATATATTGTCCCCTTACACCTAGGCATACGAGTCATGTTTTGTATTGTGAACTCATTCTACTCTGTATTTTATAATCCCATGCAGGCTGGGCACCTTCTGATGCATGGCACTTCCTGAGAATTTCTTTTTCTAGTTAATGCATTGAATTTAGTAATTAAGTAATAATTATAACACAGCCCTTTTTCAAGATCGAATAGTTTTTATAAAGCATTAAATCTGACTCAAATGCACCAATAGTAGGTCATATAATAATTAGAATCTACCTTATTCATCATTCATTATGGCTTTGAAGCTGGACTATTTGCCTCCTCTGCTTCATTTGACCAATTCTGACTGAAACTAAATCTGCCAGGATCAATCACAGAGGAAGTGCTAAAATATCAATACAAAGTTGAACTGTTTTTACCAAGAGGTCTGACACATCTCAGCGTCAAATGATGGTGTACTGGTAATAACTCTGATGCTGATGAATTTATGATAGTAATTATTAATCTCTGTTGTCAAAATAAAGCACTAACTTTTTGCAGTAACGTGCTGCTTCACTCTGAGACACCTGCTGCTGATATTAGCTTAAACCACGAGTTAATTCAGTTGTGCTGCTCACCTCTCTTCTCAAAGAAACTGGTGAGAAGCTGGCTGCCCTTAATTTTCTCTCCTTCACTTTCCTTTCTTTTCTTTTCTGATATCCTGATTTAAATTTCTTGAGAAAAGACATGACTGTTTTCTCTCCTCCTGCTCCTCTGACTGACCGGGGCCAGTCTAAATTAACTAAATTGAACCAGCCGGTGCAGCCATGAAGAAGTGGACTAAACCATTTTGCACCTTTTTTAAAGGGGTGATGGGGCCTATATGGGGAATAGCCATAATTATTGTTAATGCAAAATTCAGTTTCTCAACAACTTCATTAAGTCAGGGTGAATTTCATTATGACATTATTAATTAGAAGTTTAAAAAGGCCTCACAAAAAGCACTTTTCATTCCAGGCTTTTCGAAGGCCCCCTCCCTGCAGTGGAACTTGGGTACACAGTCCCCTTTAACCCCCCAAGTCCAAGGCAACTGGCGACTATGACCTGAATCCCAACAGCCAATCACAGGGGCGCAACTGTAGGCACCAACAGCTGAGCACCCTCAAGTAGGTTCATTTTGCCTTCTTTTAATTATTTACCTTTTGTTCTTATTAATTAAAGACAAAAATAGAAAGGCGATGTTTTTACCTTCTTTACATGTTCCGACTGTTCACTGCAGCCTTCTGTTGAAACATGTCTTTAGCCTGAAAAAAAAAAAAATGTTTTAGCTCAATTTTTTGATAAGCTTATTAGCGGTAAAGAAGTAGATACAAAACAGATGAAACGCTTGTGTTCTGGCACAGCTGTAGACCACACCTGGGCCAGCTGTGCCATATGTGGCCCAGAAGTGCTTGATCTCTGGGATACACACAAATAAATAAATACACTGATTAAAAAAAAACAATGGAAGGAAGTCAAAAACATGACCTCGTTGGCACAGGGAATAAAACTTGCCTTTTTCTTCAAAGCATAGCGTGGAGTATTCCTAGTAAAGGTGTCTTACTAAGCCTGTCATGTCTGTAGTACATCTTCAGTAATAGGGGTGTTCATGGTGAAGGTGCAAGTCACAGTTAGGAGATTGGGCAGTTTAAGGCCTGAAACTGCTGCAGCACCCTCCTCCCTCGCCTACTCCTTTTTAATAATGTCACAGTAATCTTTTGACACCCTTGGGGATTTAAGACAAGTGTCGGAGGAGTGAGACGAACTGCAGTGTGAAGCGAAGAGGGGGCAAAAGGATGGAAGAAAGCGTAGAGAGCAGGAGATGTAACTGTAGAACCAGATGAAGAGAGCGGCTGTTTGATAACACCTGGGTCCAGAAGTCCCAGATGTACTACAGCGTAACTATGTTTTTTTTTCCCCAACGATGGAATCCTGTAAATGCTGCCAAGCGAAAAGGTGTTAATGTGTCTTTGAAACAGATATACGCCTCCACACATATACACGGCACACATTTCAAGCTCCCACCCCCCCCAACCAAACACACACACAGAGCAGTGGTGGTGGTGTTTTAAATGGGCACATGGGAGCCGGTGTCCCTTTCCTCACATGGATGTGTCAAGAGTCGTCATTCCCCGTGAAAGATGATTAGCTCCGAGGCGTTAATCACATAACATTTCACAATGAAATGAAATTACAGATACAGCCTCACAATATCACTGGATGGATTGCTTTTATTATGTCCATTAGTATTTCTATAACACTCTGTTTGGGGTGTGTTTGTGGATATATTACAATAATACATTTCTTTTACTAATGCAAATTGGATCATAACTATCAAATGTGGTTTGACTGCAAATCAGACGGCAAATTATTGATCAGATGGCGGGGACACTACAACCCAGCCACGGTGATGGGGACACTACATCTGATGTGAGAAAGACAGCAGAAGGAGAGAAAGTATTGAGAGTTTAGAGCAACCTTTATAGTCTTCACATTTTTCCAGAATCAGATTAAACAGGAGTGCAGCGCAGCCAGAAAAAGACGGGTGGAGAAGCCCATGGGAGGGCGACTGTCATTGGCTAATGAGTCCTTGTGTTGCAATTAGTTCCAGATGCAAAGTCCATGGTGTCATCAACGTTTTTGTAATGGATGAAGTAACAGAGGACACAGTTTTTAATTAAGCAAAAGTACCAACAGAAAGTAATTGATGAATTAAAGTAAAAGTCAAGCATTCAAAGTCTCTCTCATGAGTAAAATTCCTTTGTCAGCAAGAATACATTTAGCAACTTGAACACTAAACATACCAAATACCAACAACCCTTTACTTCCCTCTAATCCTTTTCTTGGCAGTCAATACTGTAAATACCATTTTTCACTGATGTACAGAATTTTGGTAGTAAAATTACCTTGGGCATTTACAGTGCTTTGGTGTCCTGAATGAATGTTGAGCAACAGACTTGATAACCACAGCAGCGGTGGAGAAGAACCGAACTCTGAAACTGACATGAGGCATTTTAGATGAATTAAAGGTGGACCTGTAATGACTTTTAGAAGTAGAGCTGTGCATTGAAAGCAGAAGTAATAAAAAGAATAGAACAAAAGAAATAACCAGGCACTCAAGAATGCAGACAGCTACGTAGATCTTTGCCTTTGTATTTTTTTTGGCTGCGTAACACCTACCTAAAAACATTACTGGGTGACTAAGAATAAAAAATATTCTGTAAATGAGTCAAAGTTGCTTTTGAAATTGGGTAGTTTGTGTATTTTGTGTGATTTGACACATCTGCCATATGGCAGACAATTGCAACTAGTACAGAAAAGATTATCATTAGTTCCTCACCTCGGAAAATACTCATATGTCTCAAGGATAGTGATGTTTCCAGATTTCAAAAGAGCTTAAATTAATGTAAGCAGTGGGTTTTGGGACAGCAGTAAAAAAAAAAAAAAGGAGCTCCCACCTTGGAGTCTTGAGTCCCTGTCGACTTTTAGCCACTGCTGTTGAGGCTATCCTCAGGGTCAATGATTTACTTACTTTAGCCATTAAATACACATTTCTAGGTGGTTAAGGTAATAGTTAGGGTGATGGTCCAGTTTACACAGATTTCAACTGTAATCCTCCACCATGCTTCTTCATGTCATTATATCCATGTCCACTAGAGGTCAGATAATGCACACTTAATGGCAAAATGTACATAGTGGTTGAACGCCTGCTGGTAAAAACAAATATATACTATACTGAGAGGCATTAAAAACACAACACTGTATTAATTTCAGAAAGTGGTGTAAGTTGTCATGAAATAAAACACAAATGAAGATGCGCTTCATAATGTTTATTAGCTAATGGTTGTTAGTGCATACATTAGTTAACAGGATTACACAAAAACTATTTGACAGGTTTTGATGAAATTTTCACCAGAGGTAGCCCTTGGACTACAGATCAACCTATTAGATTTTAGAGGTGATCTGAGAGTGCATACCTCCACCAAGGCCCTATCTTCTCACAGTGTGTTAGAAGGATTACGCAAAAACTACTGGATGGATTTTGATGAAATTTTCACGAGAGGTGACCCTTGGGCTATGGATGAACCCATTAAATTTTTCAAGATCATCCATGAGTGCATACCTCCACCAAGGCCCTATTTCACAATGTAATGTGTTCGTCCACCCATCCCTCACCCATCTGGATGAATTTTGAGGTATGGATGAAGGTACGAACAGACAGACAGAAGTATGGAGGGAGGGAGGGATGGGTGGATGGAGCCTTGGTAGAAGCATGCACTCTCTGAGTGCCCTCTAGTTGTAGATGCATTAACAGTTTTAAAGCAGATATACAGAATTTAGTATGTTGCGTTTTTAATGCTTCTCAGTGTATATTTCTGTTACACTGCAGTTTCATTTTACCTTCAGTAGTGTCAAAGAAGCCAGGAAAAGTAAGAGAAGGTGATTTGAAAAACAATGTGAACTTATCAGCTAAAATATTTAGGAGAGATTAAATGGGGGAAAAAAAAAACTGATGTCAAACTGCCACCAAGAAAGAGAACATCAATACAGAAACGATTAAGAATGAGAAACTGAAAAAGAGGGACATTGAGCTAAAAAGTGGAACAGTGTAAAGGCTGGGCCAAACCAACTGGCAAGTAGCCATGTGGCAGTTTGCAGATAAGGCCCATGACTAAGTAATCAGGAATTTACAGTGTGATCTACAGCTCACCAACACATTCCCGGATATGACATCTACCCGGCAGCTTCATTTCTCAGCCCCAGCAGGCCGATTCTGAGGCAACTCACTCGGCGGGAACTGAATCCAATATCGTTTTCCCAAAGGATTGTTATTCCTGCCATCACAGCTGCAGTGCCAGTATTTTTAAATATCAGCACAGATAGCACAAACCTATCCTGACTTCAGATAAAGTTCAATTATACAGTTTACACAGACGGCCTTAGTGCATATTGAGATGTGTGTGTGGGCGTCTGTTCCTCTTTAACAGGATGATCCTTTTATATTTAAATCTGTCTGAGTATACGTGTGTGGCAGTTTGGGGTTGCGGGGCGTTTTATCAGACACTGAATACACTCTGCGGAGGTGATGGGAGATTAGGGAACGCCACTGTTTCCAATTTTTGGAGCCGACTTCAGACAGCTAGAAAATGAAACAACTGTAACTTCTTTTGCTTTTTCTTTACCTCTGTTTCCCCCCCATTCTGCCTACCCTCAACTCTCTACATTTTTTACTTTTACCTTCTAGATGTTGTATTTTTTCCTTATCTTACTTATTTTACCATCCCTTTTTCCACTTTATTTCATTTCTCTGTTTTGTTTTGTTTTGTTTTTTTTTAACTTTGTTTAGTCTTATCTGTCTCAGGGACGATTGTAGTGAACTCTACATTTTTTTCCCCTACCTGTTAAAGGTAAATACATCAAACTTTCTTAATTTCAAACTAAATCCTGGCAACATCATACCTTATTTTATGCATTTATTATGAATAGAGTGGCTGGTGAGGTCATGAAAAAAAAAAACAATTAAGGGAAACAGAAAGAGCGGGTATGAAAAAAGTGGCCTGATAGTGAAAAATGTGTCATTTTGCCAGCGCTGACTGAACGTCTCGAGACACCAATGGGAATTCATCAAAAGAGACAAATCATATTGCAGTGGTATCCCTCTAACTTAATGTGTATGTGTGCATGTGTCTGAACCTGAAAATTGGTAAAGATACACCCGCATAAACTGTGTCTATGAAGGTGCACCATTGCATTCCTAAAACCTCTTTTGCAGTATAATAGATTTGCACTCAGAGTGCACAATGGTAGTAATTACATCACTAACCATTTCACTTTCACATCTTTACATAATGCTATAAAAGGCAGCGTTGATGGATGTATAAATGTGAAGGTAAACCTTTTTAACATCAAATTAGAAATTTTGTTAGCAGAGGAATCATGTGCATAATAACTCAAACCAGTCATGTTACTGTCCACTTTAATTTTCACCACTTTAGAATTTACAACTCAGTCAGTCAGCTTCTCCTGTGGGGTGAAGGCTGGGTGACCGTCACCATGCGTAGAGCCAGTCAGGTTAACCAGTGCATGCTAACATTGCCAGTTTTGGGCCAGCTCCTCTGCGTCATCAACAGCAACTCCAAGCTGTCAAAGGTCTCTCTCCACCACATCGAACCATCTGGTGCGTGGCTTGCCCCCGGGTCTTTTCTACTCTGAGGCCCTGGGGTCGAACATAAGGATGGCTTTTGTCGGGTGTTCTGGTGGGAGGCAGAGGACATGGCCAAACCAGCAGATGCACTGCTGTGTAATAAGGTGGGATAATAAGGCTGATGTGTGTGGGCGCGGAGCACTTCATTAGAGGTGCACTGGGGCCACCTGATGCTCTCAATGGTTCTGAGAGCCCAACTATCAAACCCATCTATTCTCAAGGCCAGAGTCTTATTCAGTGGCCATGTCTCTGACCCATAGAGTAGGATGGATAGCACCGACGCATTGTATATGCAGAGCTTCGTCGTTTGGGAGATTGAACGATGGCGCCAAAAAGGTTTCTATAGTGCCTGCAGGGCTGATGCAGCGAGGCCACGTCTGCAGTTGATCTCTGGTTTCAGGTCCCCATTCTTGGTCTCTGTGGAGCCCAGATACACAAAAGAATTGACAGACTTGATGGCATCATTCCTGAGCTGTAACGGGGGGTGAGTCCGGTCCATCATCGACATGCATGAGCTTCGTCTTCATCCAGCTCACATGAAGGCCCAGCTTCGCTGCCTCTTCATGGTAGACAACTAGAGCAGCTCTCAACTGACTGTAGGATGGGCTGAACAGCATATTCAAGATCAGCCAGATGGTAGTTGCCAAACTGCATGCCAAACTGCATGCCAAGGACCCGCTCACAGACCTTGGTCATCAGATAGTCTATGACACAACTGAAGAGGTCAGGAGCGGCCACAGCTTTGTTGGACTCTGCTGTTGATGGGAAACCAGCCAGACTCCTTTCTGTTCACACGGACACAGCTCTCCAAGTTGCTGTAGAGCCACTTGAACAGGGCTATGATCTTGGGTGGGGCTTTGAGGGTCTGCAGGATGCTCCAAAGAGAAGTGTGGTCCACAGTGTCGAAGGCAGCCTTAAGATCTATAAAGGCTATATGGAGTTGGCGGTCCTTGCGGAATTCATAGGCCTTCTCTATTATCTCCTGGGTCTGGCCTTGTTGTGGCGAGGGAGCTTGTATGTTCCAATAATCCAAAGAGTGTTACTGTCTGGAGCTTGCTCCTGGTAGGGTCACCCTTGGCAGGCTGGTCTCTTGGGGAGGTTCCAGACAAATGGTGACCCATTGCATGTTGGCACGCTGTTAGATGGCAGCCCCATCATCTGACTATCCTGGAGAGGGCTAACAACCTACCCAGGATAAACCCACTTTTTTACGAAACCAATCAGAAATTTACAACTGCATTTACAAAATACCTGTATTGATGAATATTCAGCCTTTGCTTCGTGTTGGGCCTACAAAGAATCACCACAGTTATATATTCATTGATACCATACTCCCTCTCGTGTAATATTGCTTTTATACAAAATTTCCATTTTTGTTTAACCTGCTATTTTGCTCCGCTGAGAAAAATAGTCCCTTTTGAATGCACTCAGTTAACTGTTGTCAAGTACCTCAATGAGCATAATATAGAAAAGAATGGGCTTATTGGTTTTTACACGCACACACACACACACACACACACACACACACACACACACACAGAGAGAGATATAGATAGATGCACTTTATTGATCGCAAACTGGAAAATACATCTATCTATCTATATATATGCACACACACACACACACACACACACGTATATTCAGTACTGAAGTGACCATACAGGAAAAACAACTACATGGAGGGCCGAGTGGCTCTATCTGCTTTAGTTTTTGAGTTGATCGATCCCCATCCAGGGAGTAGCTGATTTTCACAGATATGCTAACGCATATTTTTCAAAACATGTTTTTTGTTGCATGTTTGTAGCATGTTTGTTCACAGGCTAAGTACCGTGGATATAAAAAGTCTACACACCCCTGTTCAAATTCCAGGTTTTTGTGATGTAAAAAATGAGACCAAGATAAATCATTTCAAAACTTTTTCCACCATTAATGTGACCTATAACCCGTACAATCCAATTGAAAAACAAACTGAAATCTTTTAAGGGGAAAAATAAATAAAAAACTGACAATAATCTGTTTGCATAAATATGCAGACACTTAAACGAATACTTTGTTGCAGCACCTTTGGCTTTTATTACAGCACTCAGTCTTTTTGGGTAGGAGCCTGTTACATCGGTTACATCTTGATGTGGCAATATTTGCCCACTCTTCATTGCAAAAATGCTCCAAATCTGTCAGATTGTGAGGGCATCAACTGTGCACAGCCCTCTTTAGATCACCTCACAGATGTTCCATCGAATTCAGGTCTGGACTCTGGCTCGGCCATTCCTTCTTCTGGGGAAGCTGTTCTTTCGTTGATTTGGATGTGTGCTTTGGGTCATTGTTGTGCTGAAAGATGAAGTTCCTCTTCATCTTCAGTTTTCGAGCAGAAGCCTGAAGGTTTTGTGCCAACACTGACTGGTATTTGGAACTGTTCATAATTCCCTCCACCTTGACTAAGGCCCCACTTCGTGCTGAAGAAAAACAGCCCAAAAAGCATGATGCTGCCACCACCATGCTTCACTATAAGTATGGTGTTCTTTTGGTGATGAACAGTGTTGGGTTTGCACCAAATATACCTTTTGGAATTATGGCCAAACAGTTCAACCTTGGTTTCATCGGACCATAACACATTTTCCCACATACGTTTGGAAGATTTCAAATGTGTTTTTGCAAAATGTAGCTGGGCTTGGATGTTCTTCTTTGTAAGATAAGGCTTCCGTCTTGCCACCCTAGACAGGAGATTGCTGTCCCATGTGCTAAATAGTCAGTACTTGTCAGAAATTCCTGCAGCTCCTTCAATGTTGCTGTTGGCCTCTTGGCAGCCTCCCTGACCAGTTTTCTTCTTGTCTTTTCATCAGTTTTGGAGGGATGTCCAATTCTTGGTAATGTCACTGTTGTGCCATATTATCTTCACTTGATGATGACTGTCTTCACTGTGTTCCATGGTATATTTAATACCTTGGAAATTCTTTTGTACCCTTCTCCTGACTGATACCTTTGAACAATGAGATCCCGCTGATGCTTTGCAAGCTCTCTGCGGACCATGGCTTGTGTTGCAAGATGTGACTACAAAAATGTCAGGAAAAGGGTTCTTCTTCTTTTTCTCTCAGTTACAGGCGGATAGCAAGCAATTGAAAGGTGCATACTGCTACCTAGTG
The DNA here is from genome assembly GCA_020510985.1 of Pholidichthys leucotaenia. NCBI lineage: Eukaryota > Metazoa > Chordata > Actinopteri > Cichliformes > Pholidichthyidae > Pholidichthys > Pholidichthys leucotaenia. Next base: position 73,515,211 of record CM035839.1, on the reverse strand, counting down.
TACAAGTGTGTGTAACATTATGTCATTTGAGCCTGACCCCTAAATTCTATGACTTAATCCTGTGTTATTTAAAAAAAGAAAAAAGAGCCCTTCTCGTGATTCTTATTGCCTCTCCATCGCCATCTGTTCTCAGAATCCCAGTTAAATCCCATTCCCTATCTGCCTCTTAAACTTCATTTTCCATTCTCTCTTTTTCATTTCCATACTTGTGACAGTGCAATAAGATGTGCTCTACATTTTCTTTTACTCCACATTCTCTACATTTGTCACTTTTTCTTTTCCCCATGATGAATAAAGTGCTGTTTAAACCTGTGTGACCCAGTCTGAGTCTTGCCATAATGATGTCTTCCCTCCTGTTTGTTCTTCTATAATTCTTTATTGCAATAGACTTTTGTATTTTGTAATACAATCTACCTTTGTGATCTTCATCCCATCTTTTTTGCTATAGCTCAATTCCTTTTTTCTTGATTACTGTTTTCCTTCCTCCTTTTCCAAGAGACAGTGGTATAGTTATTTCTTTCCCAAGTGCACTTTTTGCTAATTTGTCTGCACAGTCATTCCCTTTCAACCCTTCATGTGCAGGAACCCAACAAAACTGAACATCTCCACCACCCCTTTGTATCCTAAATAAACTGTGATATAGCTCAATCACCAAGTCTTCCCTTGTAGATTTTAGTGTCTGTATGGTTTTTAAAGCTGCAAGTGAATCTGTGCACATCACCACCCGGTCCTGTCTGACCTCCTTGACCCACTGCAAACCAATAATTATTGCCACCATCTCTGCTGTATACACGAATGTATTGTTGGAGAGTCTTTTTGAGATGGTCACTTTAAACTCTGGAATGTATACTCCAATTCCAACAGAGCCCTCTTTGTTTTTTGAACCATCAGTATAGAGCTGTAAGTAGTTATAATAATTATTCCTGAGGTAAATGCTTGTTTAAACACCAACTTCACTCATATGCCAATCCTTTTACTCACTAGCAGACTGATATCTACTTCTTTTCCAGGAAAGAGTCAAGGGGGAACATTTCTCACTGGACTGATGTTAGCTATATCAATAGTGTCTAGTCCATACATTCTGGCTTTTCTTTCAATTATTTTTTTTTTTAGATTTAGATTTAGTATACTTTATTGATCCCCAGAGGGGAAATTGAGGGTCATCCACCACCTGGATGGATGAAGCAGCCACAATACGGCGCTATCCCTTAACCATTCACACACACCTGCATGTTTTTGGCCTGTGGGAGGAAACCGGAGAAATCCCGGGGTAAACCCACGCATACACTAACTAACTAACCTGCACTTATATAGCGCTTTTCTAGTCACAAAGACCACTCAAAGCGCTTTCACTAATACTAACCCTCTATTCTAAGGGCCTATAGGAAAGAGATATCTAGGGACAATTTAAGAACAGCCAATTAACCTTACATGCATGTCTTTGGATTGTGGGAGGAAACCGGAGCCCCCGGAGTAAACCCACGCAGCACAGGGAGAACATGCAAACTCCACACAGAAAGGTTCCAACCCCTGCCAACCTGGGGATTCGAACCAGGAACCTTCTAGCTGTAAGGCAACAGTGCTAACCACTGCACCACCGTGCTGCCACACGGGGAGAACATGCAAACTCCACACAGATCACTGTTGGTCGGGGGCTGGGATCGAACCCACGATCCCCACGATCCCCCGGCCAAGGGTAAACTGTGCTGCCGCAGTGCTAACCACTGCACCACCGTGCAGCCCACCCAAACCCGTGTCCCTGGAAGTTAGTATATTCCCAGCAGTCTTGTAGTGTTGTTTTTGAAATATTCGCTTCCTCACTTCCTTTCACCTTGATCCAGTATGATAATGCGAGTTTATCTCTTCTCAAATCCATTGGTATTTTTCCTGCTTCTATTAAAATTGCATTGTTTGGTGTTGTTTTGATGACTCCAATGCACAGGCAAAGCGCTCTATGCTGCATTCTGTCTATTTTTTCCAGAGTCGTCTTTGCTGCTGCTCCATAAATCATGCATCCATAGTCTATTGTCAATCTCATTATTGCTCTGTAAATGTCAATTAATGCCTGTTTATCTGCACCCCATTCATGTCCAGCTACAGCTTTTATGAGATTAATGACTTTTTTGCACTTTGTCTCCAGATTTTTAACATGAACTCTCCATGTGTATGCACTATCAAACCACAATCCCAGATATTTTAACTCACTCACTTTTTCTATTGGTTGATTGTATTATGTTAATGGTTCTGTACCAGTTCTGCATTTTTTTGTGAAAATCATATAGCAGGTTTTACTGTTTGAAAATTTAAATCCCCACTCATTAGATTAGATTAGATTAGATTCAACTTTATTGTCATTACACATGTATGAATACAAGGTAACGAAACACAGTTTAGCATCCAATCAGAAGTGCAAAGGACAGCAGTGCAGTATATACGGTAATTAACAGTATGTGCAATTTAAGCAAATATATGCAAATATATGCAGCAGTGTAGAAAATTAAAAGTACTGTTATGTGCAAATAATGTGCAATAAGTTAGATGTAGTTATGTAGTTATGCAGTTATGTACAGGTGAGGATGGTAAAAGATGATTGTAAGAGAGTCAGCGGGGAACTAAGTTCAATAACGTGACAGCTGTTGGAAAGAAACTGTTCCTAAACCTGCTGGTTCTAGTCCGAAGGCTTCTGAAATGTCTTCTGGAGGGGAGAAGCTGGAACAGTCCATGAACAGGGTGGTTGGAGTCCCTAAGAATGCTGCGTGCCCGGCGCAGACATCTTTTCCTGTAGACGTCCTCTATAGCCGGAAGTGGAGTCCCTGTGATGCGTTGGGCGGTTTTCACCACCCGCTGCAGCGCCTTGCGGTCAGCTACAGAGCAGCTCCCATACCAGAGTGTGATACAGTTGGTCAGGGTGCTCTCTATCACGCAGCGGTAGAAGTTGCCCAGGATGTCAGTTGACAGATGGTTCTTCTTCAATGTCCTCAAGAAGAAGAGGCACTGATGGGCCTTCTTGATCAGGCTGGTGGTGTTAACTGACCAGGCCAGGTCCTCTGAGATGTGGGTCCCCAGGAATTTGAAGCTGGGGACACGTTCAACAGCTATGCCATTGATATGGATGACCACTTTTCCACTTTCTCCATCATATGACCACTTTTCCACTTTCTCCATTGCTTTCCTGATGTTTTTGAACACAAATTTCTCATTTCTTCCCCTCATCCATATGGCTCCATCATCTACATATAGTGCTGTTTTGATGGATCCTTCTTGATCCCCAAACATGTCATTAATCATTATGTTGAATAAAACTGGGCTTATCACACAACCCCAAGGAACACCATTTTCTATTTCAAAGTCATTAGAAACTTCTGATCCTACTTTAACCCTAATTTTCCTGTTTGTTAAAAAATCCATTATCCAATTATACATCCTACCACCAATGGCCATTTTATTCAATTTGATAAGAAGTCCATCCCTCCACAGTGAGTCATAAGCCTTTTCAATATCCAGATAAACTATAACCATTACTTCCTTCATTTTGAGAGTCTTTTCAATATCATTATTTAACCTAATTAGAGCATCCACTGTGGATCTTCCTCTTCTAAAACCATTTTGATAGTTGTTGATTAATCGTCTTTGCTCTAGTACATATGACAGTCTGCAAACTAACACCTTCTCCATCCATTTCCCTAAGTGTGACGTTAATGCTATTGGCCTATAGTTGCCTGGATGAGCTGGATCTTTCCCTGGCTTATTAAAAAGTAAAATTACAGCCTTTTTCTACCCGCTTAGGATACCCCGCCCCCCCATATTCTATTAAACAATTTCAGCACCAGTTTCATTGATTGCATAGGTAACTGCCAGAACATAGCATAGCTTAACTGATCATATCCTGGAGCTGTGTATCCACTATCTTTCAATGCTCTCTTAAGTTCTGACATTGTGAGCTCAAGGTCTAACGCAGTCATATCCTCTTTCATTTCCTTTTTTAAGTTTCCACTTTCTCTAAGTTTATGCTCTCTTTGCTGTCTATGACTCACACCAAGATGTACTCCTCTATGCACTGCTGCAAATGCTCTACCTAGGACTTCTGCCTTTTCTTTGTCTGATACAGCCATCTTGTCATCCGCTAGAGCTGGAATTTTAACTGATACCCTTTTCCCACTCATTTTTTTTAAACATACCCCAGACATCACCTAATTCTGTTTTCCTACCAAGGGTGGAACAAAATTCTCTCCATGTTGACCTTTTCCTGTTTTTAATAATCCGTTGAGCTACTGCCCTTTTCTTTTTATAATCTACTAAATTTTCACTATTCATATTCTTCCTCAGCTCTCTGAATGCCTTGTTTTGTGCTTTTACTGCAATACTACATTCCTCATTCCTCCAGGGTACAACCTTCTTCCTACCCTGTGTAGTTTTCTTCTTTCTGTATAGTTTTCTTATATTTGCTATTGCAGCATTCAGAATATGATTAGTTACCTGACTTGAACGTTCTTCTATGCCATCTTCTGATGCTACCAAATGACATGATAGTACACAATATTGCCTAAATTTCCCCCAATCTGCCTTGTCAAAACACAATCTAGTAAAACATCTTCCCTTTTGTATACATACTTAAGCTTTAATGACTGTAAGTATTGGGAAGTGATCACTTCCAATAGTTGTACTGCTCATAACGGTCCATTCATAGGTACTCACTAAAGAATCAGATACCAGGGTCAGGTCAAAACGTGATGATGGGCCCCTGTGCACATCCACCCTGGTACCCTCACCACTGTTGAGGCAAATTAAGGATCTTGTCATGTGTGGAGCTGGTGTTTCAGGTTCACCCATGACTGGTTGCTGTAGCTTCTGATTTTGTTAATTGGTTCCAGCTGGCAGGTTGAGCCCTGAGCTTTGGCTGTCGCCAGTCTACAGCCACACCCCTCTCTCTACCAGACACTCACCAGTTATTAGTTACTCTCTCATCTGTTCCGGCACGCACACACACACACACACACACACACACACACACACACACACACACACACACACACACACACACATGCATGCTTGCACAGACTTTCACCATCATTCATCAGTTGCTGCCGCACATGCATCCATTTTCCACTCATTAGTCTATGAGGGTATTTATGCATGGCGGTGTGATTGCTCAGTGCGACGGCAACAAGTCAGTTTTGTCCACGAGAGTCTTCTCCAGTCTAATTGTGTTAGTTGTCTACAATTGATGTCCAGGCTCTGCTCCCTTTTGGCCCGTCAAGCAGTTGGAGCTCCGACCCAGTGTGCGTTTCTATTCCCGGGTGCTCGCTGTCCACCTGCCCCCACTGCCGTCTCTGTTCGCAGCTACCTCGTCAACAGCTCCAGCTGAACCAGCTCCTCCACGTCAGTCGCCTGGTCAACGGCGGCGACCCAGGGTCCCCAAACGGATTACTCAGCCGCCTTGGCAGCCATTTCTCTACCACTGACTCCGGCCAATCCCGTAGTGGAGCCTTCCCCAGTGCCTCCTCCCACTGCCAAGGGACTCTCGTTTTCCTCACCGGCGACTCCCGTTCCCATAGCCACAGGGGCGGCTCTCCTACAGCCCTCTGGGAGAGTCAGATCCATTTTGGACATGGAGAGGGATGACAAAACGACTCCTGCAGCAGACAACATCGCCTACCAGGATAACAGGCAAGTGCAATTAACTTCTATTCAAACTAATCATGTTGTGTCTTGCCTGGATCCTGGTAGAGAGGCTCAGGGTGTGCAGTCCCCTGAGAGCTCTTCACCTGCTGCAGTTTGTAAATTACCTTCTGCCCTCTCCTTGTTTTCCCCTCCTGTCTATGAGAGTTTGCCTGCTACAGTGAGGACGTCGGGGACCTGGGAGGAGAGCAGACTGGCGAGGTTGGTGGATATTGATCACCTAATGGATGAAGAAGGATCTGCGGCCATCTCTCCCTCAATTTTTACCTCCGCCAAGACATGGGAGGGCAGAATTACCTTCTAATCCATCCCCTCTGGAGCCGGTTTTGGAGGCTTCTCAGCAGCCTGTGGAGGAGCCCAGGGCCGTCACTTCATCAGAGAGGGGCATCGCCTCGCCAGCTGCAGCAGAGGACTCCACAAACCAGGAGGACAGGTAAGTTAACTCCTTTTTTCCTCCTAACACTGATAAAAACTTTTACCTGATTCCTGGAGGAGAATCTCAGGGGGAGCAGTCCCCAGAGATTTCCCGGTCTGCTGCAGCTATGAACTGCTCACCAGCCCTCTCCATGCTCTCTCCTGCCTTCCCTGAGGGTATACCGGCTCTGGAGCTGAACCACGGGGACCAGGAGGAGCCAGAGGTCCGTGAGAATTCGCTCCTCACCGCCATGGTGAGCCAGATCCCAGCCGCCACGCCGGAGGAATCGTCAGCATGGGCTGTGATGGCTGGGACGCCAAAGACTCCAAGAACCATCATGCCTGCTGTGGAGGCTGCACCTGGGCCCTCCCCGCCGGGCTCCACCGGTGCCGCTGCCGGTGACCCTGACCCCTCCTCGTCTTTGTTTGAGTCCTCTTCCAGGGCCGCCGGGAGTCATGAAACATCACCAGATGAATCTGAGGATCCAGGCTCACTCGTGGAAGTTGCAGGTGCAACGCCGGCCCAGCCTGGACTCACTGCGGGAGCAATGAGGTTCCGGACAGGAACCACCGCTGGTGAGACCTCAACGAAGGCTGGGTCTGCCGTAGGGACGTCCGAGCTCCAGTCCCAAGCGGGGACCACTGAGGGTGCACCCAACCGGCCTAGGGACCCCAGGGAAATCTCTTTCATAATAGAAGTAACCTGGGTGTTCCTGTCATTCCTCTTTGGTTGGGTTTTTGTTTCTCTCCCTCCGCCACCAGTCACTGCAGGGGTCCTCCTTCCCCTGTCGGGCCACCCACCTTCTAGCCTTTCGGTGGGTAGGCCACTGTCTCGTCCACCTCTCCGGTACTGGTGGCTTAACTGAATGGGCCAGCCGCCCGATGAACTGGGTTTTTGTGTCAGGTGGCCCATTTGGCCTGGTAGACCACCTGACACTACTCTGAAGGCCACCTGCTGGCCTGGGACTTGGCTGGCCCCTGAACTGTGGGACTCTTAGGGTTCGGGGGGGGGGGGCATTACCTTGGGGTTGGGGGTTTGTGTCTTGGCACCATTGCATTATTTTGTGGTATTATTTTTTTCTGTATGATTATTACCTCCTACCTGTGTTCCCCAACCTCCCGCCCTGGTTAGTCATGTTGGCCCTTTGGGTGGGTGGGTGGGGGCAGGCTTTCTCCGGTATTTTGTGTTGTTTTTTTTTCTTTTGCTTTTTTGTGATGGTACGTGGGTGTCTGGTTTCCACCCCTTGGGAGGGGTGGGGTCTGTCATGTGTGGAGCTGGTGTTTCAGCTCCACCCATGACTGGTGGCTGTAGCTTCTGATTTTGTTACTTGGTTCCAGCTGGCAGGTTAAGCCCTGAGCTTTGGCTCTCACCAGTCTACAGCCACACCTCTCTGTCTACCAGACACTCACCAGTTATTAGTTATTCTCTCATCTGTTCCAGTACACACACACACACACACACACACACACACACACACACACACACACACACACACACACACACACACACACATGCTTGCACAGACTTTCACCATCATTCATCAGTTGCTGCCGCACATGCATCCATTTTCCACTCATTAGTCTATGAGGGTATTTATGCATGGCGGTGTGATTGCTCAGTGTGATGGCAACAAGTCAGTTTTGTCCACGAGAGTCTTCTCCAGTCTAATTGTGTTAGTTGTCTACAATTGATGTCCAGGCTCTGCTCCCTTTTGGCGCTTTCCCCTTGGACTTTTCACAATGTTGTTTCCCAGAGCCCAGCTGCACTCCGACACTCAGTGTAAGTCTTTCTCTTTTGGAGATTACATTTTCCTTCCCTCTGCGGCTGATTTTTCCCTGAGGCATGACGTAACCCTTCCTGTCACCTACGGAGTTATTCCTCCTGTACATCTGTTACCTAACCCTATGACTGTTTTTCATGGACACTTGTATGACTATATTTCTGTTCAATAAACCACACGCTGCACTTGCAAGTAGGCTCATGTTTACTCATTGGTTTGCTGCATGATTTATGTAGCAGACATGACATCTTTCATCTAACATCTCTTCCACAACATTTCCATTGTTATCTGTATGTGTGCTTCCCCACAAGCTATTATGGGCATTAAAGTCCCCACACCACACCTCTTTCACATGCACTTCCCCTGCCATAACACTGAATATATTTGCTGTTAACTTCCTACATGGGTTGTAAAAATTAATCAACTTAATATTTCCTTTTCCATTTGGCCTACATATTTCAGTAACATTACACTCTATATCCTCAGGGGAGGGAATCACCCCATATGCCAGGCCATCTTTAATGAAAGTGGCACAACCTCCTCCATTTACACTGTTAATTCTGTCCTGTCTGATTGAACTATATCCTGGAATAACAAACAGTGAGATTGAAACCATGTCTCCTGTACACACACTACCTCTAGAACAACTTCTAGTTCATAAAGATACTTCTTGAGTTCTTGTCCTTTCCACTGTGGTATGTGTAGTACCATAATTAAGATCTTAAGTTTCACCATGTGCATTCTCCACAATTTCAGCTGTCAATAAAACATGAATTTGATCAACTTTGACATCTTTCATATCTAGGAATCTTCCTGCTGCTTCCACAATGGTTTTGATTCTGTCACTTTTCTTCTTAAGCTGTGCTGCAACATTAATGGTGTGGCAGATAAAAGCTACAAAGTTTGTCCTTTTAACTATCAATGTGTCATCATCTATTTTGCATTTGTGAACACAAAAATTCCTTACAGTGGCATGATCTTGTGTTTGTGTGGGATTTCTTGATGGATGTGCTTCCCTTTGAACTGAACTTCTTTGAGGAAGGCCTGTTTTCTGACCATTCCTGCCTCTCTAACTTTCTTTAGAGCTTCAGCATACGAGATTTTCTTACTTATTCTAATTTCCTGGGCTTCTCTAGCTTCTCTCTGCACAACACATCCTCCATATGCAGCACTGTGCTCACCCCCACAGCTGCAACACTTTACTTTGACGTCCTTTTCACATTTACCATATTCGTGCTCCCCTCCACATCTAGCACATCTTACCTTTCCCTTACACTGCTGAGCAGTGTGACCCATCCTTTGACATTTGTAGTACCTGAGTGGCTTTGGGACATATTCTCTGACACTGTTATACAGGTATCCTATTTGAACTGATTTAGGGAGTGTTTCCTCAAACTCAGTCATTACAGACAATGTATCCTTCAGTGAACCTTTTCTTTTACTCTTTAGCCTTTTCACATCATTCACTTTTCCTCCTTGTATCTCATTTTTCACTTCTTCATATCAGGGATACCTGATATAACTTCCCTTAATTTTGCTGTTGCGCCAGGAACATGAGCCTTCATTTTTTTCTCCTTTTAGACATGTCATTCTCAGTATTTTCTCTTGTTGTTGTTTATTTGATGCATATATTAACACCGGTTATTATTCAAGAAATTTGCAAACTTAACTCTCCCAATTTCTTCCTCAATTGCTTTTGTTAGCTTAACAGGGTGATAGTGCCCCTCACCCTGATTGAACTCTATGATAACCTTCCACTCATTTCCTGCATCATCAAACTGCCATCCATGTTGACTGGTTCGTGTATTCTTAACATTGTTACTCCTTCCCATGTCACGCTCATCTGACCAGCTTCTAGCTCTTGCTATTCTTTCTGCCTCCCTAATTGCTCTTTTCTGTCTCACAGACCTGGATACCATCCACTCCATCTCATTTTTGTTGAGTCCGTCAGAGCTTGATGACATAATGTTACGGTAAAAGTACAGTTTATGCTATCCGCCACAAACAAATTACTCCTACTGAACACAGACGTAAGTGCCATCTCAACCATCCGCCTGTCGAAGTCCGTCCACAGCTATCCGACTTTCCCAAAGCGCTTGTCAAGTCCAACCCTCCAGGAAAAAACCTACTAGAACAGCTGAACTTTATTTGGTGTTAATCAGAGGCACTTTAAATGGCGGCAGGTGTGTGCTGACTCCCATTTAACATGAGTTTGAATGTGATTGGTTAATTCTGAACACAGCCACATCCCTAGTTATAACGGTGTGCAAGCAGGTTATGCAAGCAGGTTATTGTGTTTTTCATTTTCCCCCTTAAAAGATTTCAGTTTGTCTTTCAATTGGGTTGTACAGGTAATAGGTCACATTGATGGTGGAAAAAGTTTTCATTCATTCATTCTTTCAAATTATTTATCTTGGTCTCATTTTTTGCATCATAAAAACCTAACATTTGAACAGGGGTGTGTAAACTTTTTATATTCACTGTATGTGCATATTTTTTTATGAAAAATAAACTTTAGTTACGAAATCTGATGAGGCGGCTCTGAGGCACCACAAAGGACCACTACAGTGATCCCTCACTTATCGCGGTTAATGGGGTCCAGAACCGACCGCGAAAAGTGAAAAACCGCGAAGTAGTGTCACCCCCCCCCATTTTTTACATACATTTTTTTTGTGTATAATATAAATAATACATACATTCATTCTCTCACTCTCTCTCTCATATGATACGTGTGTGTGTGTGTGTGTGTGTGTAAGTGTACATACATACGTAGATGTAAATAAAGTGTACATAAATATGTTTTTAGAACTCTTTTATTCTTATAACAAGATACGTAACTCACCTCTGACAATAGCTCCTCTCCGCTTGACTGACGATGATCTTGATAAATGACGATGAAACACCTGTGCAGTACGATGGAGGTGAAGAAGATGAAGATGATTTACTGCACAGGTTAATGAGAGCTTTACTGCTCCTCAGGTAATGCCTCATCGTCAGGTGCTAGAGGCGCTGGATCGTCGAGGGCAGCTTCCGATAGAGCTGGAGAAGCTGCAGGAGGCGGCGTAGTGGCTCGATGGGAAGGCGTAGAGGCAGCAGGAGGAGGCGTAGAGGCAGCAGGAGGAGTATCCGACGCTTCTGCAGGAGGTTTTCGGCGCACAAGGAACATCGTGATGGGGAGTTGTTGCCGTTGTTTTTTCTTCTGAGCAAAGATGCCCTTGAACAACGCCATTACACCGTCAATACGGTTACTGAATTCGACGGCTCTGACCATGTTGTCGTCGATTTCTTGCGCCCTTTGTTGCAGAGCCCGTGTCATGTTGCAGAGCTCTTGCAGGTTGTCCAAGGTAAGGCCACGTTCTTCAGCTTCGTCGTCGTCGGCTGCCTCCTCTTCTTCCTCACTCGCCGATCTTGTCATTTCGACGAGGTCCTCGTCGGTTAGGGGCTCCGAGTGGCACTCGATCAGTGTGTTGACGTCTTCCGTCGTCATGTCGGAGAACCCTTCAGTGGCTACCAACCGCGCCAGCCTCACAGCCTTATGTACGGCGGAGTGGTGAACTTCGTCCGGCGTAAATCCCTTGTAGTCATGGACGACGTCCGGCCACAATTTTCTCCAACTTGCATTCAGTGTTTGCTCTTTCATCTCATTAAGAGCTTTCTGAATGTTGGCCAGGCACGTCGCAATGTTGTATCCCCGCCAATATCTCTTGAGGCTGAAGTCCTCGTCGCCTTCGTCGATGGAGGAGATGAGGCCCTCCATCGTGGACCTCGTGTAGAGGGCCTTGAAGGCCCGAATGACCCCCTGATCCATGGGCTGTATGAGGGAAGTGGTGTTGGGGGGCAGGAACTCCACTTGGACCCCGTCGTAATGGAGGTCCGTTGCATGTCCTCCTGCACAGTCCATCAAGAGGAGGACCTTAAAGGGCAGCCCCTTTTCCGCGAGGTACAGCTTCACCTGCGGGATAAAGCAGTTCACGAACCAGTCGAGTGTGAGGGCTTTTGTTATCCATGCCTTTTTATTACTCATCCAGTAGACGGGCAGCAAGGCTTTGTTTTTGTTTTTCAAAGCCCGAGGATTCAGGGACTTGTAAATTAAGCCAGGCTTGAGCATGAAGCCCGCGGCATTCCCACACATGAGGAGAGTCACTCGATCTTTGTGGGCCTTGAACTCTGGCCTCTTCACTTCGTCCTTGTAAAGGAACGTCCGGGACGGCATCCTCTTCCAAAAGAGGCCAGTCTCATCCATGTTAAAGACCTGCTCCGGGAGATAGCCACCCTCTTCAATTAATTTCGGAAACTGGTCCTCGACGTAACGAAGAGCTGCCTCTTGGTCTGCCGAGGCGGCCTCCCCATACAACGGAACGCTGCGAAGGCCAAACCTCCTCTTGAACTTCTCGAACCAGCCCTTGCTGGCAACAAAACCACGTTTTTCTCGTGGGGTAGGATCACTCGAGGCACTGGTACTAGGCTGAGGTTCATCTGCTTCGTCGTCGTCACCACTTTCGTCGTCTTCGTTCGACTCTCCTTCAGGAACGAGGCTATCATACAGGGCTTTGGCTTTGGTCCGAATCATGTTGGTATCGAGACTAACCTTCTTTTCCTGACAGTCTGATATCCACACTGATAACGCATTCTCCATTTGCACAATCCTCTTATTACGAGGAGTCACAACGCGCTTAGTGTCCTTGGAAAACGTTATCGAGGCAGTTTTACGGATTTTCACTTCATCTTTTTTTATGTAGCGAACCGTCGATTCATTCAGTCCGTAATGGCGTGCGACAGACGCATAGCTACGGCCTGCCTTAAGCATGTCCAATAATTTAACTTTCTCGTCCACCGTCATCATTTTTCTCTTCCTCTTGGGTTCACTAGAGGATTTAGAGGGTGGAGGACATTTAGGAGCCATTTTCAAGGGCGTCACAAGCACTACGTATTTCGCACAAAAAGGCACAAGAGAACAGCGAAAAGTTCCACGCGGCGAGACTAAGCAACACGAGCGATAAAGAACAATGAATGCGGTCTTCCTTCGCTGGGTATGGGCGCTCGGCAGGGAGAGAAGCTGGGTAAAACGTCTCGGCCAATCAGCTTGCGAGATTCCCGAGCCGAGCCAACACGAGAACAAAATCTAGAGTCGGGAGCGATCTCTTGGGGGGGGGGGATGCTGGCCAGCGAATCAGAGAGGTGGATTTTGAGTTGTGCGGGCTCTCCGTGTTGATACCTGATGTTCTAATGTAGTCTCCCTGCCTTCTGCTAGCGCCTGGGCAACTTTCGCGCCATTTTTTCTCAATTTTGAATTTTTGATGAATATTTTTGAAAAATCCGCGATGCACTGAGGGCGCGAAAGGTGAGGCGCGAAGTAGCGAGGGATCACTGTATATGCTGATGTCACGAGGGGGAAGTATTTTATTGTATTTTTTTTGATTTTATATAGTTTTTAAATTTATGTTGCATGTTTATTTATAACTTCGCATGTTTTGTGGTTTTAATATTTTAATCAGTGTGCTTTTAAGTTGGCAATGTTGTTTGCTTCTACCCTGCTTCCCCAATTACTGATCAGCAGCACCTGGTTGATTGGGGATGTGCAGCACCTGTGGCTGCACACGATCTAAGAGGTGCTCTGGCAGTCCACAGGAGAACTTTTTGCCAAAAGGCAGGAGCCCTGCCTGAGGGAAGGCCCGTAGAGATGGCCAAATGAGGCTTTCTGGAGGACTTGAGGCCTTTCATCAAAATGGCTCATATAGACAACGCCTTATGTGAGACTTCATTTTCTCTACTAGGCCATCTAGTGGACAAAACGTATACAATATGCAGATTTTTGCAATGGCATTATTGGTTTAATGTGTATTTTTTCAATTTCAATAAATGTGCTGTCTTTTAAGAAATATCAATGATCATAAGGGAAAAAGGAAATAATAAAACTGAGGTGACTCCAGTGAATATGTCTGTGTTACTTCGTGTAATTGTACTCTTATCCATTTTTATTAAGAAATAATAAATTTTCAACAGTCTTATACTGTCCCGGTATATTCAACTCTGGCCTTATTCTCATGCAGGGCACAACAGCAATAGTGCCACGGCATAATGATGCGTAATAATGAGCCAAGCTCTTTGAAACACAACAGACACTTCACCTTGTACATAAAAGTGAAATTACAAGAATGACACAGCTGGAATTCAAACCCAGACCTCCTGCTTGTAGTGCAGATGCTTTACTGCTAAGCCATCACTTCAGCTGCATTAAATAGCCACTATTTGTGGGAAATACATTAATGGGAGAAATGTGCTCAAAATGTTCCCAAATGGGAGAAGTCTGTCTTTTTGCTGCTGCCTCCATGTGAAAATTGGCTGTGACAAATCCCTTACACCGTCAAACATGACAACACAAAACGCGAGGGACGGGGATTTCCATTGGGTACTGCTGCTCGCTTTATTTCATGTTGCATGCAAAATCATGAACGGCTTCCTGACCCAGTCACGTTGTCCGACGTCAACACATATGTCACAATGCACGCCTCGAAACGCGCTTCACCAAATATTTCCTGGATAAGCTCGGAGCACCCCTCAGTGCTGAAGGAGGGCATGACTGAGAAGGAGTAGAAGTAATAAGCAGCCGATAGGAAGAGACTGAACAAACTGATCAAGAAAGCTAGCTCTGTCCTGGGGCAGCGCCTTGACTCAGTGGAGGAGATGGGAGAGAGAAGGATGGTGGCTAAACTGTCATCTCTGCTGGAGTCCGAGTTCCACCCTATGCAGGACGCACTGAATGTACTAAGGAGCTCATTTAGCAGCAGACTACATCATCCTAGGTGCACAACCGAGAGGTTTTGCAGGTCCTTCCTACCTACGGCTGTCAGACTGTACAACCTAAGCAGGGCTGCTCGCAGAGATAGCAAAAAGATGTGACAACCTAATAGTATTGAATGCAAAAGACGCAATAGACTTACACAATGGTCCCCTTCGGTATACAACTAGGAAAAGACCGGTAGCTACGGAGGGTGACAATATGTATGGGTACATAATCATACCATGTAAGATAACTAAGTAGACGGTTATGCTGTTTCATTCCATCTAGCTACAATGCTCTGCACTGTGTGTGTTTATATATTTATATATTTATTCCATCTAGCGACAATGCTCCACACTGTGTGTTTATATATTTACATATTTATTCCATCTAGCTACAATGCTCCGCACTGTGTGTGTTTATATATTTTCATATTTATTCCATCTAGGTTCCAAGGTTGTCATAGTCAGGACACTGGGGTTAAGCTCCCAGTGCTCATAAAATGCTCCTTATGGCGTGCGTCTCGAAAAGCCTTTGACAACTAAGTCCAACTCCTAGCCTGCCCGTGTGGTTTAGTCTCTAAGCCCGGCGGAACTGCTTTTACTAATAGGAGAAGGGGCAAGGGCGGATCTCTGGCGCCTTAAAACCAGATGCTTCGGGTAGATGGTGGCTCGTCAACCTGGGAAGGTAGCCCATCTAGGGGAAGGTAAACCCTGATTTCAAACCTCCGCTGCCTTGCGGCACACCCGGTCACGGGAAAGGCTTCGGGAGTCAACCCTGAGGAAAAATCCGGAGTCGGAGCCCCTAAGGCAGTTCTCTGTTGTGCTCAACATCGCTCAACATCGTTCTGGCAGCTCCTGCGACGGCGCTGGTGCCAAACTGTAGCAGCCCTGCTGTTCCTTTGGATTCATCAGTGACGTGGAGAGGGGGGGACATGCTGCATGGGCAACAGCTTGTCCTCCATATCTTCCTGCCCAGGCTTGAATCCTACCAATGCCCAACGCTGGAAGGTAGAACACCGGATCACTGGAGAGGACACTCCAGCTTCGCCTTTGGTGTAGACAAAACTAACTAACTAACTAACTAACCTGCACTTATATAGCGCTTTTCTAGTCACAAAGACCACTCAAAGCGCTTTCATTAATACTAACCCTCTATTCTAAGGGCCTATAGGAAACAGATATCTAGGGACAATTTAGAACAGCCAATTAACCTAACATGCATGTTTTTGGCATGTGGGAGGAAACCGGAGAAATCCCGGAGTAAACCCACGCAACACGGGGAGAACATGCAAACTCCACACAGATCACTGTTGGTCGGGGGCTGGGATCGATCCCACGATCACCACAATCCCCCGGCCAAGGGTAAACTGTGCTGCCGCAGTGCTAACCACTGCGCCACCGTGCAGCCCACGGGGAATGACAGTTACCGGTTATAAGCCACCGCTCAATTGGTGTAGAGCGCGGCGCCAGGGGTTGTTCCCGACGGTGGGAGGGATCATCGGATCTCACTGGACAGCTACCGCCCGCCTCAAGCTGGGCAGCCCCCAGCTAATAAGGTGTTGTCCTGCCACAGCTTGCTTTCCTCATTGGGTGCATGGGGATAAGGAGAAGTCCGAACAGCAGGCTGAGAACCTTCGCACCAGGCAAGACAAAAAAACAAAAGAGACCAACTCTAAAACTGGGAACTTGGAACGTCCGCACTATGATGACAGGACTCGCTGCTAACCTCAAGGACATCTACGACACCAGGAAGACTGCCATCATCAATAATGAGCTGAAGAGACTGGGAGTGGATATCGCCACTCTCCAGGAAACACGGTTGGCTGACGCAGGCACACTGAGAGAGAAGGACTACACGTTCTACTGGCAGGGAAAGGGCAGTGACGAACACAGGGAACACGGAGTGGGCTTTGCAGTGAAGAACACCTTGCTGAAGATGTTGGAACCGGGCAGCAATGGCTCTGCACGACTCCTCACCCTCCGCCTCAACACCACTCAAGGCCCAGTCACCCTCGTCAGTGTGTATGCCCAACACTGACAGCCACACCAGAGGCAAAAGACAAGTTCTACGAGAATCTCGCAACAACTGTCAGGATCATCCCCAACTCTGAACAACTCATTCTCCTTGGAGACTTCAATGCCAGAGTGGGTGCTGACCATGACTCCTGGCCCTCCTGTTTTGGACCATTTGGCGTGGGCAGAATGAACGAGAACGGACAGCGGCTGCTCGAGTTCTGCATATATCATGATCTGTGCATCACAAACTCGTTCTTCAAGACCAAGCCCCAACACAAGGTTTCCTGGCGACATCGCGCTCAAAGCACTGGCACCAGCTGGACTTGATCCTGACCAGGCGCACCTCACTGAAGAACATGCTAATCACCCGTTCGTTCCAGAGTGCAGATTGTGACACAGACCATTCATTGGTGTGTTGCAAGGTCAAGCTGCAGCTGAAGAAATTCCATCATGCTAGACAGCCTGGAAAGGCACGGATTGACACCAGCAAGATGGCCCAACCAGAACTTGTTGAGCAGTTTGCCTCCACCTTTGAGAAGGAACTTGGTGTACCACAAGAAGGAGAATCTGCAAAGCAGAAGTGGGAAGAGCTGTGAAACACCATCCACTGCACAGCCTTGGCTACCTTTGGGAGGAAGACCTCGAAGTCACAGGACTGGTTTGATGCCAAGTTGACCGAGATGACCCCCGTCATTGAAGCCAAGCGCTCAGCACTTGCTGAGTACAAGAAGTACCCAAATGAGAAGAATCTCCAGATTCTCAGGGCTGTGAGAAGCAAAGTTCAGCAGACTGCTCGGCGCTGTGCCAACGAGTACTGGACTCAGCTCAGCCAAGACATTCAAACCGCTGCCATAACAGAGAACATCCGTGGTATGTACGATGGCATCAAGAAAGCACTTGGTCTGGCTCAGAGCAAGATGGCCCCCCTCAAATCCTCCACCAGGGAGATGATCACAGAAAAGAACAAGCAGATGGAGAGATGGGTGGAACACTATTCCGACCTCTACTCCAGACAGAACACCGTGACACCGTCAGCCCTTGATGCCACCGACTGTCTGCCATCCATGGACGAACCTGACGCCGAGCCAACCATCGATGAACTCAGCAAGGCCATTGATAGCTTGGCCGCTGGCAAGGCACCCAGCAACGACGGCATACCCCCCGACCTGATCAAGCACTGCAAGACCGCCCTACTGCTGCCATTGCATGACGTCCTCTGCCAGTGCTGGAAGGAAGGTGCCATACCACAGGACATGAGGGACGCCAAGATCATCACCCTCTACAAAAACAAAGGGGAGAGAAGCGACTGCAACAACTACAGGGGCATCTCCCTCCTCAGCGTTGTTGGCAAAGTCTACGCACGAGTTGTTCTCGTTCATCTACAGAAGCTTGCCGAACGTGTCTACCCCGAGTCTCAGTGTGGCTTCCGCGCTGAGTGATCGACGGTAGACATGATATTCTCCATCTGCCAACTCCAGGAGAAATGCAGAGAACAGAACATGCACCTGTATGTCGCCTTCATCAACTTCACCAAAGCGTTCGATCTGGTCAGCAGAGAGGGCCTTTTCAAGATCCTGCCAAAGATAGGATGCCCACCAAAGTTGCAAAGCCTCATCGAATCGTTTCACACCAACATGCAGGGGATAGTGCAGCACGACGGCAACGTCTGAAAGCCATTCAACATACGCAGCGGAGTGAAACAGGGCTGTGTACTTGCGCCAACCCTCTTTGAGATTTTCTTTGCTATGCTCCTGAGGCATGCCTTCAGCACAGCAACAGAGGGAATCTACCTGCACACAAGATCTGACGGCAGGCTTTTCAACCTCGCCCGCCTGAAAGCCAGAACCAAAGTACGCGAGGCTCTAATCAGAGACATGCTGTTCGCAGACGACGCTGCAGTCGCAACCCACACACAGCAGGAGCTTCAGACCCTGATGGACCACTTCTCCCAGGCATGCAAGGACTTCGGGCTTACCATCAGCCTGAAGAAGACTAACGTCTTGGCGCAAGGCACGGAAGCACCACCAACCATCACCATTGACGACTACGAGCTGGAGGTTGTGAATCAGTTCACGTACCTGGGGTCCACGATCAGCAACAACCTCTCCCTTGATACAGAGATCGACAAGAGGATTGGAAAATCAGCCTTCACACTCACTCGCCTCACCACACGAGTGTGGGAGAATCCCAAACTCTCTGTCAAGACGAAGATGGCAGTGTACAACGCCTGCGTCATCAGCACACTGCTCTATGGGAGTGAGACGTGGACAACATACGCCCGGCAGGAAAAGAGACTGAACTCCTTCCACTTGCGCTGCATTCGCCACATCCTGGACATATCCTGGCAGGACAAAGTGCCCAACACGGAAGTTCTGTCCCGTGCCGGCCTTCCCTCCATGTTCACTCTACTCAGGCAGCGCAGGCTCCGCTGGCTAGGCCACGTTCACCGTATGGAGGATGGCAGAATCTCCAAAGACGTCCTCTACGGAGAACTGGCGACTGGCAGGAGAGATGTTGGCCACCCACAGCTGCACTTTAGAGACGTCTGCAAGAGAGACATGAAGGCCCTGGAGATCAACACAGAGCGCTGGGAGGACCTTGCAACGGACCGCTCCAAATGGAGAGGCACCCTAACCAGACAGCTCAAGGCGGGTGAAGAGAGACTGACTGCTGCAGCAGATGAAAAAAGGACCAGCAGGAAGAACCGCCACAGACCCAGCAGCACGGAGACCACCCACAAGTGCGACCTGTGTGACAGGAACTGCCATTCGCGCATCGGCCTTTTCAGCCACAGGCGGTGCTGTTCCAGCAGAGTAGACGTTTAGGATTCTCTTCCATGGTCATCATAGACCGACGGAGGCCGACGATATTCCATCTAGCTACAATGCTCCGCACTGTGTGTGTTTATATATTTACATATTTATTCCATCTAGCTACAATGCTCCGCACTGCGTGTGTTTATATGTTTATATATTTATTCCATCTAGCGACAATGCTCCACACTGTGTGTTTATATATTTACATATTTATTCCATCTAGCTACAATGTTCCGCACTGTGTGTTTATATATTCACATATTTATTCCATCTAGCTACAATGCTCCGCACTGTGTGTTTATATATTTATATATTTATTCCATCTAGCTGCAATGCTCCGCACTGTGTGTCTATATATTTATGTTTATATGTACATATGTATACTCGCTGCTCTTGTTTTTTCTTGCCTTCTGATTGTTACTCTGAGTGTTGCTATCCCTGTGCTGTTGCAATCCTGGAATTTCCCCATTGTGGGACTAATAAAGGCTTATCTTATCTTATCTTATCTTATCTTAATAGCAAGGACCACCATGATGCCGGCATTTGGGGGGAGACACTTCTGTGTGGAGCAGTTGGTGGTGCTGCATGCGAAGGACAGACAGAGGCAGAGAGAGAAGCTCTGCCTGGTCTGTAAGTATCTGATGCTTTTGGACCTGAATTAAAATCATGTACAACGCTTGGACAATTTAAACAAAAACAAAAGGAAGAAATAATCTAAACATATATACAAGTTGACATGTAAAATCATATAAGAATGATCATATTCAGTCTGTGTTGTGCTATTGCTTAGTTTTTTGTCACGTTTTGTCTTAGCTTTGTTCTGAATTGTAATCACTCTGGTTTTGTTTTTCTTTTGAATTCTTGGATGGAATATGCATTGGCAATATAAGCTGCGGCTTCAGCCATCACCCATTTAGGATAATTTATGTTGAACCGTATAATCAGAGGAGTTATTGTTTAATTTGACATTGCTAGATTTTTTTTCTTTCCCCTTTGTTATATTATTCTGTTCCTTTTTTTTAATCTTTACTTTTAATCTATCCGAAATAAATAAAGATTCATTCATTCATTCATTCATCTGGTTCCCAGATAGCAGCACCCCATAACCATGATGATGGCGATGTTTGACAACAGAAATCTGGATACTGCTGGCAAGCGTCTTCCCCGTACAGGGTTCCTGAGGGTGTCGTGGTGGCAGACGGAACCTGGCCTGGACGAGTGGCTCTTCCTCCTCCTAAGCTTTTTAGGATTGTTATACCTTTATGGACTTTGTATTTTAGCCCACTTTTAGTTTTTAGCTTAGGTTTTTTAGTTGGTATTTTATCCTATTTTAGCTTTTAATTTAACTTAATTTTAATTCTTAGGTTTTAGTTTAGGCTTTTTATTTTAGTGGGCATTTGTTGTACATAATTGTATTAAATTCCTTTGAACACCCTCTTAAGGTTCCCCTTTGATTACTACCTGTGACTCTTCACCTGGTTTAAAAGAACCTTGTCAGTTATGTTTTTAAATACCCTCGGTCATATCTTATACTTGCCCAAACAAAATGGTCACCTGACTTGAATTCGACCAATGAACTGCATCATTGTCGGAAGTAAATGTGAAAGAAAGATGGGCTGACAAGGGTGCATTTTCGTCAGCTAGATAAGCATAATAATGTTATGTTTATGTCCCTGTATTTTCTTTTCATGTTACAGATGTCCATAGTTCATATTTGAACCAAATGCATGTTCCTCATTGTCCCTTGTCTTGTGTAGCATATCACTAAATAAAGTAATAACACATCCTTCACCTTGTTGTTTTGCTGATATGAAGGAATCTGCTGAAAAGAAAAATGGCATACACCTGCATCAGACCAGCACTAAAAGTGTTTTATGTTTTGGAGCAGCGTCTTTTTTCCATATTCATCTTTTTCTGCTTTAGTTCTTGTTTTATAGATTTTTTAAGTTATTTATAAATAGCTTAGCAGAAAATGTGTCTCTACTCAGGGCAGTGGTGGCCTAATGGTTAGGGATGTGGACTGGTGAGTGGAGGGTTGTGAGTTCGATCCCTGGACTGGCAGGATTAGATCTGGGTAGGATAGATAACATAGTGTTTGTCCTACCTTCCTTAACCCTACTGTGATGCCCTTAACCCCAACTGCTGCAGTGGCCACAGTCACTCTGTGGTTGTACTGAGCTGCTTCCAGGTGTGCATGTGTAATTGTGTGTGAACAGGGCATCCTTGAAAAAGAGAGGCTGTTTCTCAATGGAACTACCCTGTATGAATAAAATAAAAACTATAACAAGGATCTAACATTTGTGGTGCTCTTAGGTAGATTTGAACCTGTTTTTGTTGAGCAGAGACCCCGGTTTGGTTGGGGATTTATATCTGAAGTATAGGGTTGCCAACTTTCTCACAGCCAAATAAGGGACAGAGGGTTTTAACTATTGCTTGGTGCCACAGTGTTGTGGACATTAGTGTTGTCATAATACTGGGATTTTTATTTTTTACCTTGATAATACCTTAAAAATACTGATATTCAGTGTCATGATTAATACTACAAGGAAAACAATGCCACATTGTATACCTAGAAATTTCAGATTTTTATTATTAGACCCATGTATCAACTTGCTGACAGAAGACACCGGGAAAACTGCAGCTGGTATCAACATATCGATTGGGAACAAAATGAATGCTTCAAATATCTTGAATCAAAATATAGTATGTCTTACCTTTTTAGAAGTTCTTTCTTCTGGCCTTCTTTAAAGAAAAATCCTTCATTATGTCCTTTAAGTCCAGCTCACGAATATCGTCATACTCTATGGATGCATGCTTGATCAAGTCTACTTTTTACCAAGTTTGGAGTCCACTGTCCCCCACACAGCTACGTATCTGATGTAAGCAATCATGGTCTTTCTTCTCCCTTTGTCCTCCTCCAGGTGAGGGCTTTAACAGCCCACCTGCCTCCTCCATGCAGTAATTAGCAGCTCCGCTTCCACTCAATGCTCCAGCTTAGAAAAAACCTTTATGCTTTGGGATTTTTTTGAGCAATTTGTTTTCCCTAACCTCTTTTCCTCTCAATAATTTTATGAGTACCACTTTCAAACTTTTTTCTTGGCATTTCAATCGAGCTAATTACTTCTCACCTCTCACTAGCGCTTGCATAGTCACATGTCAAAACAATTCCTCTGATAGACTATTGTTACGTGGTACCCACATGAGGCACTTGTAAATTAGACCAATCAGCAGCCACACATGAATTTCAAGTGATGGACATAGAATCTGACCGATTAACAACAATGTGATCTTTTTTGTTGGCTCATGATAGGCCCTGCTCTTCGTAGGGACTGGGCTTCAGCCCAGCCTAGCCAGTTCATTAAGATGGCCTTAAATATATGGGTCAACACACATCCCGCTTGGGACAAACATATTTATCCCAATAAATGGGACATCCCGGCTAAAACGGGACAGTTGGCAATCCTACTGAAGTATGTGGTTGCTCGTCTAAATTGGGCAGCGCAGTGGTGTAGTGGTTAGCACTGTTGCCTAACAGCTAGATGGCTCCAGGTTCAAATCTCCAGGCTGGCAGCGGTAGGAGCTTTTCTGTGTGGAGTTTGCATGTTCTCCCTGTGCTATGTGGGTTTCCCTCCACAATACAAAGATGTGCATGTTAGCTGAATTGGTCATTCTGAATTGTCCCTTGGTATCTGTCTCCTATAGGCCCTTAGAATAGAGGGTTAGTACTAGTAAAGCACTTTGAGTGGTCTTTGAGACTAGAAAAAGTGCTATATAAGTACAGGTCCTTATCCCTAAAATATTGTAAAGGAGGCAAAATTGGGTGGGAAGCTTAATTGTGGACAACTACACTGTATAAAAGCTCAGTTAAGTCAACTGGATTCAAATATATATTTTTTTTCCCTGAAACATTTCACCATTCATCCAACTCACCATTCAGAGTAAAAAACACTTTGATTCCAGTTGGCTAGACTGAGCTTTCATACAGTATACTTACCCACCTGGATGACTGAGAATCTTCATCAAAGTGTGGACTATGTCATTACTGCTTAAATGCTCATTCTAAAGATATTTAGATACATTGTGTTAACATTTTTCTGTTCTACAGGTAACTCCAGATGCTCAGACATTCCTGACATCTCCTGGACCAGTCTGGATCATTGTCTCTTTGTCTTGTTTGTCTTAAAATGACTATTAATGTTTAGTCATTAATGTACATGGTCAGTTCAGCTGGAGTTAATCAGATTAAAGTTACTTACTCATCATCATTCACTTATGCTGATTTTTGTCTCATTTCTCAGGCTCTCTCAATATTTCTTTTATTAGTATGCAGCATGTAGCATTGTCTATGAAAGCCTATGTGGACTGGCACATCTGAAGTGTGGCTATCGAGCAGCTTATATTTTTTATATGTCTTTTCAGCTATTTTCCTTTCCTTTGTATCAAGATTCACAAAGTTCAGAGAACACTCCTATCTGAATATTGAATTGTATGTATATATGCAGCACTCCACAGATCCCCCTGCTGACATTCACAGTAACTAATGAAAATGTGTGTCTGATTTGATGTAAGAGACATTACCAATAAAGATAGGGCCATACCAAGGCAAGAAATTGGGTAGCAGACAAAGACTGAGACAAAGTAGTTTATTTTGACATTCTGATCAGATTTAAATATGCAAATGATGCTGGTGTAATAGTCAATTATGAATCAATATTAAATTTGAAAAAGATAATGTGATAAAATAGTGTTGTGATATTGTGCTTTTTTCAAAGAATAAAATGGATAACCTATGTAATGATCTGAGGCAATGAATCAGGGCTTATTAATAAATATATTATGCTCTATAATTTTGCACATGTCTGGTTGTTTACTTTAACCAATGTAATACTTTTTTTTAGCTAGTTATAGATATTCTTATATTTCTTAAACTTTATTGAAGAACAAAGTACAAAAAAAATCAGCACATGCACATAATCAGTTAAGATTATGTACAATGGAATACAGAAAACATACACCATGTTCCAAATTACTACGCAAATTATACTTGTTTCTGAATTTCCTAAATAGTTGATGCAAATGACAGTCAGTATAATTTTCAAGTCATCAACCGTTAGAGCATAATTCAAATTTTATTGAACAAACCTCCCAATGGTGTCACGGTGGCCCTCGCGAGCCACCATAAGACGCCAAGAAGTCACCGGTGAGTTTGCAATGATGTTTTATTAAGGGTAAAGGAACAGAGGATAACACAACGTAATGGAAAGGAACGAGCCTCGATGGGCTAAAACACACTATGACGAAAAACAGGATCACAACAGAGTAACTTACAATTGTAGATGATGAAAAGACTGCGTCTGAGCCGGGGGATGCCCGATGCATCAGACCATGAGGAGTCTTGACGGGAGTTTAACAGAGACTGCTGCATCGGGCTGCATTCAGCGTCCGCCTTTTATGCCGGACGCTAATGAACCCTGAATGCAACACAGCTGTTCGGCTTTGACAGCAGGAAGCTTCCCCGAGCGCTGTCACAATAAGAGCCCGGGGAGCCAGAGGGGAAACACTGCTGTCAAAGCCTGAAGGGGATGATGTATGACCCGAGCGCGGACGAGATCGGCGCTCGGATCATAACAGTACCTCCCCCTCGAGGGCGGGCTCTGAACGCCCAATGACACCCAAGCCCCCCCACCCCCACCCCCCCAGGGCAGGCAGAAGGGGGAACAGGCCAGGGGGGAGCGGACCAGAAAAGACAAAAAAACCCCATGGCAACAGGAGCGCGTAGGCAGACAGAGGGAAAAAAGAGATGACACTCCCATGCACAAATTGCAGCTAAGGCAGAATGATAGCAGGGCAAAATAACAGCAAACAGTAAATTCACAAAAACAGACCACAATCAAGGCAGATTGAAAAAAAAACAAAACCCACAATTACAGGGATACGACAACAGAGACTACCAAATCCAAAAGGCAAAAATACACCAGCTATTACAGACAATGAATGGACATTTGACAGAGGAAAAAACGAACAAAAACACCGGCTAGGAAAGCGTGAGATGCACAATTACAAACACAAGACCCCCCGCACATCCCAAAAGATTACAGACACAATGAAGATGAAAACCCGGGATGACGGCAGTCCTGGTTCTGTGGCATGAAGGGGGCTCAGCATGAAGGGCCGCTCAGCATCAAACGGCCATATCGCAGGCAGGGGGAAAAAGGACAGTTCGGGCGGCCTACCCCAGTCCCATGCCCGGAAACACAGAATTTCTGGCGGCCGGACCAGGTCGCCAAACAGACAGTCCAGTGGGTCGGGTGGCCAGCCCAGAGTGCCAAATGGGCACGGTAGTCCTTCAGGTGGCCGACCCGCATTGCTTAGCCACCAGGACCGTAGGGGAGAGAACGACAACCGCTTCTCTGCAGAGGGGAATAGCGAGGGCGAGCTGGGCCAAAAGTGAGGAACCCAAACGGCACCTGGTGGAGAAGGCTTGGGGGGAAGATGAGGGTGATGATGATGAAGATAAAGATGAGGATGAAGATGAGCCAGTCCAGTGTCCGGTGGCAGGGGATCTGCAGCTCCCTCACCTACCTTGGATTCTGCTGGCGCTGCACCCGCGATGGAACCCGATTGGGTCACGGCTGCACCCGTGATGGACCCCAATTGGGTCACGGCTACACCCGCGATGGACCCTGACTGGGTCGGCGCCGCACCAGTACTGACCTCCAACCCCAAACCCAGAACCTCTGGCTCAACGGTCGGAATCAGCTCTGCGCCGGCAACCCTGGGAGAAGGCTCAGGAGAGAGAAAAGAACCGGGATCAGGATCACCGGTAGTGCCAGAACCCGGCGGGACAGGCTCGGATGCAGAGGACGGCTGCACCCAGCTTGCACCCCCAAGAGACAGGCAAAAATGCTCTAAAATGGAGAAGAGAAAGACAACACAGAGCACTTGCCTGATCTCGAGTTCCGACGCCATCCAGGACTTTGATGAGCCGGGCTCAGACGGGAGGAGATCGTCCTCTGGCTCCCACTCAGCTACGTCTGGCTCCGCTGCTGGCATGATGGTGTCCGCAGCCTGAGGACCCTCTGGCACTGACGTCCATGCCGACGACCCGCACGGCGGGGTGGCTGGGGACCCTCAACCCGCTGGACCGGACCGCTCATCTGTGGAGACCCGGGGACGCTTCGCCGTCGGTGCAGGCTCCACGCTGCAGTCTGCTCTCCTCCTCCACCCACGACGTGGCTGCGGGGCTGGAACCAGGCTCTCCAGAACCGCAAGCCCCCTCCTCATCCTGCGATGTTGGCCTGGTGTCGAGGACCGCTCAGCGGAGGGAGACATAGAGGAAGCGGGTTTAATAATAGAAGCTACAGCAGGTGGTGGGAGCTCGGGGGACTGCAAACCCTGAACTCCAGCCCCAGGAGTCAGACAAGGCAAATCACAATAATGAGGAGATGAGTGAACTTGTACTTGCCTGTCTCCCGGAGGCAGGATGGTGCCTGCTGTAGCGGACGTTGCTCCTCCCTTTCCCTGCTGGATGGTGACAGAGGGCCCCCTGGGAGGACGAAGGGGAGCCGCTTGTGATGGATCTGGGACGGGGCTCGCCGGAACAGGACTCCAGGCACACACAGCAGCCGGGGAAGGTGTCGAGGAGGAGGGGGCGGCAGCCAAGATGAACCGGGCACGGAGCGCTGACGGGACAGCAAGCGAAGATGACCCGGGGGGAGAGGCTGCGGGGATTCCCTCCTGGCAAGACGTTGAGGAAGCAGCTGACTGTGGGGTTGAGACCTTGCGGCGACCCGGAACTGGATCCGGACGGGGTTCATGCTGAGGCTTAGAGCGGGTGTGACGACGGTTTCTTGCAGGGGGCGAGGTGAAGGTGAGGTCCGGGAATCGCCGCTCCTGTGCAGAAACAGAGGCGAGCAGGTCGGCGTACTCAGGGAAGTCACTCAACTCGGGGTTCCTCTCCACCAGTCTGACTGCCGCCGTCACATGCTTAATTATTTGTGTGGGGTGAACAGCGGAACGAGCTGCCGCCACTCGGTCCCGGATGGAAGCAGCTGTGAGTTGTAGCTTCTCTGGGGGATTCCCGAATGACGACACTCTCCGGCCGGGATCACCCCTGGGCGGTGCGAACTCCTGGACCGGGATGGCGACAGGAATGGGATCCGGACGTGGGAAGCGAGGATGCTTCCCCTTCGGCTTCCTGCCGGGGTTTCCCTCCAGCCCATGGAATATCTCGCGCTGCGCGGCGATGTCATCTCTCCTTGCACTGACTTCAGGGTGGTTGGCGAAGCGGGGGAGATGATTCAGCACGTCCTCAGCACAGTCCAGGAACCAGCGCACGTCGCTGTGGAAGTCGAGGAGGGAGGCGGCGATGAGGGTTTCATCGACGTATTCAAGGACGTCCGCCAGCTTGTTGCTCTGGCTCCGAGCGTGGACCCTCCACGACGGCATGCTGTCAGCATGCAGTACCCAGACAGGAAAGAGCAAAGTCCAATGCAAAAACTCACCGGGAACGGCATCTCGGTGTGGCGCCTCTGTTTAGGCATCCTGGCAGCAGTCTACTGTCACGAGGAGGAGTCTTGACGGGAGTTTAACAGAGACTGCTGCACGGACACTAATGAACCCTGAATGCAGCACAGCTGTTCGGCTTTGACAGCAGGAAGCTTCCCTGAGCACTGTCACAATAAGAGCCTGGGGAGCCAGAGGGGAAACACTGCTGTCAAAGCCTGAAGGGGATGATGTATGACCCAAGCGCGGACGAGATCAGCGCTCGGATCATAACAAATGGTAACTTTTTTTGTAAAAATAAAAAAAAACTCAAAATGCACTGTTCCAAATTATTACAACAGAGTTTCAAAACATTTTATTGGTTGTAAAGAACTGAAAATGGCCATTTGTTGAATTTGCAGCATTAGGAGGTTATATTTACTGAAATCAAAAGCTATTTCAATCAAAAGCATCTTAACAGGCCAAGTTACATGTTAACATAGGATCCCTTCTTTGATATAACCGTCACAGTTCTTGCATCCATTGAACTTGTGAGTTTTTGGAGAGTTTCTGCTTGAATTTCTTTGCAAGATGTTAGAATAGCCTCCCACAGCTGCTGTTTTGATGTGAACTGCCTCCCACCTTCATAGATCTTTTACTTGAGGATGTTCCAAAGGTTCTCAATAGGGCTGAGGTCAGGAGAGGATGGGGGCCACACCATGAGCTTCCCTCCTTTTATGCCCATAGCAGCCAGTGACACAGAGGTATTCTTTGCAGCATGAAGAATGGTTGTCTGTCTCTCTGTGTTGGCCCTGTGATGGCCTGGTGATCTGTCCAGGGTGTACCCTGCCTCTCGCCCAAAGATGCTGGGATAGGCTCCAGCCCCCCGCGACCCGAAAAAGATTAAGTGGAAGAAGATGGATGGATGAAATGGTGCATTGTCATGCATGAAGATAATTTTGCTACGGAAGGCACGGTTCTTCTTTTTGTACCATGGAAGAAAGTTGTCAGTCAGAAACTCTATATACTTTGCCAATGTCATTTTCACATCTTCAGGGACCCTAAAGGGGCCTACCAGCTCTCTCCCCATGAGCCCCGCCCAAAACATGACTCCGCCACCTCCTTGCTGATGTCATAGCCTTGTTGGGACATGGTGGCCATCCACCAACCATCCACTACTCCATCCATCTGGACTATCAAAGGGTGCACGACACTCATCAGTATACAAGACTGTTTGAAAATTAGTCTTCATGTATTTCTGGGCCCACTGCAACCATTTCTGCTTGTCAGCATTGGTTAGGGGTGGCCGAATTGTAGGTTTATACACAACTGCAAGCCTCTGGAGGATCCTACATCTTGAGGTTCATGGGACTCCAGTGGCACCAGCAGCTTCAAATACCTGTTTGCTATTTTGTAATGGCATTTTAGCAGCTGCTTTCTTAATCCCATGAATTTGTCTGGCAGAAATCTTCCTTTATGCCCTTATCTGCAGGAACCCGTCTGTGCTCTGAATCAGCCACAAATTTCTTCACAGTATGATGATCATGCTTACGTTTTTGTGAAATATCTAATGTTTTCATACCTTGTCCAAGGCAGTGCACTATTTGACGCTTTTCAGCAGCAAAGAGATCCTTTTTCTTTCTCATATTGCTTGAAACCTGTGGCATGCCTAATAATGTGGAACATCCTTCTTAAGGTGTTTTCCTTTAATTGGGCTCACCTGGCAAACTAATTATGACAGGTGTATGAGATTGATATCAGTAATCCAAAGAGCCCTGAGACACAATACCATCCATGAGCTTAATTGAAAAACAAAAAATTGAATGTTTATGACACTAAAATCCTATTTGCATAATAATTTGGAACATGGTGTAGATTGAAAACAGTCCAGGGGTTATCAGAAAAAAGTAATAATAAACCAGAATCAAATAAATATGTAGAAAAAAGCAGTGAAGGGTGTTTTGAGAAACTAATTCTTATTAATAAATCAGCTGTCAGAAAGACCCGCTATACTTTACCCTTGGGGTCCTGATTAAGTTGAACGTGACTGGTGTGTGCGGTCACTGGGGGGACAAAACCGCAACCTGACTGGTTCGTTAGCTAGCGCTACTCTGAAAGATGCTGGAGAGGACTGATGATAAAAAAGTAAGTGTATTTAAAAAATGTGGTCAAACCAAGGCTGCCAACAAATTTTCTTAGATTTACCAAAAATAGACAAGATTATATTTAAAAAAATGGCGTACTCCACCAATGCGGATCGATCAATGTGTTGTGTAGTATGTATGTGGCTTGCCGTACACGCCCTAGGTGTGACATCAGGTGGGCTGCAGCACCTGTATATATAGTTCTGTGTGTGCATAATAAAGTTCAGTTCGCTGAGTTTGCTGCATGACATAAGTCCGACTCTGTCTCTGATTTACCCACATGACATTTTGGCGATGTGAGAAAACCATGTAGGCATGTGGGCTACCTTCACCTCTACCGCTGTTTCTGGAGTGTCTCAGAGAGCCAGCGATCCTGTGGCCGGATTGGACAGTGATGCTTGGGGGATACATGTCACCATGGGTTGAGATGCCGTCTCGGCACTCAGCCCATGTTTTCCCTCATCCCTGCTTCCCATTGAGCAGCGTCTCAGCTGGCCCCCAGCTGGCAGCATTATGGACGGCTGGGGCCAATTAGTCTTCATCAGCTGGGGCGCTGCCAATGAGGATAAATAGGAGCAGCCTCGATGACTCGGGGCTGCGACATAAACACATTGCTAAGCTGAAGCCCCTTCGTCTGGTGTCAGCTTATACTCCTCTTGCAGCATTCCTGTGTTTGTATCCCGCTGTGAGTATGTACGTCTTGTTACCCCCACGTCCGGTACGAGCTGCTTACCTCTGCGCTGTGCAACCTGTGAGTGTACGTCTGCATGAGTATCTGTGCTCTCCTCATCCCTTCCCCTTTACCCTGAATAAAATATCACGACTTACTGGCTTGTCCCTGGCTCTGATTGCCCGGCTCCCTAGAGCCGGATATGACAGTATGTCGCAGCCAGAAGAGCTACCGGCGGCCGTGAGTCGCCGTGAAAATGTACCTTTCTGTCCGGGTGTCAGCGCTGCTAGCATGCCGTTTCCCAGGAGTCACTTCCGGCGCCAGGGCGACGAGCTGAGGTCCGTCTCGGAGGCTGCCGACGGGACGTTCTTCACCCTGCACGACGCCTCCAACGCGAGACGCTGGCATCCGGGCCGTGCTGAGGAACTCCTGGACTGTCACCCTCACTCTCTGTACCATCTGGAGGACAGTGCCAGGATAGACGCTGCAGGTACACAGCGAGAGAAGCTCCACGGGGTGGATGGAAATCCCGGCAGGGAGTCAAAGTGGGCGACGTCTTTCCCCGCTTCGGAGTCCCGTTCCTGCTGCCATTCCAGTCCGGGAGTTCGCGCCAACCAGAGGACTTCCCCCGACCTGCGCCACGTCACTCGGGATTCCCTTCAAGGAGCCGCAGCTGACAGCAGTTATGTCCGGGGTCGAGTGGCTGTCGCGAGCTCTACTGTGTTTCCTGTCACCACCTTCAGGCATGTGGCGGCGGCAGTGAGATTGATGGTGAGGACTTCAGGGCTACGAAGCTTTCCCGTGCTCGACGCCTTCCTCGTCTCGATCTCCGATCTGGAGCGGCGAATCCTGGGTTTCCCCCTCGCTTCGTCCCCTGGGAGTAGTCGTCATCACATCGCCGAGTCACCTCTGCACGAACCTCGTCCGGATCCAGTTCTGGGTCATCGTCAGGACCGTTCCTCCCACGCAGCTGTCATCCCTTCGCCTCGTCAGTGTGGAGATTCTACAGCCTCGTCCCCTGAGCCTCGTTCCCCCGCTGTCATTCCTGGACATTCGGGCTGGCTCACCCCGGCTGTTTCCCCTCCTCCTCGACGCGCTTCCTGACCGCTGTGTGTGCCTGGAATCCCGGCCTGGTGAGCTCTCTGCTGGAGACAACGCGAGCGACCCTCAGACGAATTCCCGGGGGGTCCTCCGTTATCGCCGGGCGGGGAGAGGAAGAAGCAGATTCCACTACAGCAGGCGATACTCAACCTCCAGGGGGCAGGCAAGTCATTGTTTTTTCACACCTGCTTAATGATTTGCTCTGTCACATCCCTGGAGGAGAAGTTCAGGGTTCGCAGCTCCCTGAACTCTCCCCACCTGCTGTAACCTGTATGCCTAATCCCGCATCCTCTGTGTCTCTCTCCGCCGAGCGGTCCCCGGCTCGGGTCAACGTGGTGGGATATGGAGAGGGCCTGTGGTTCCGCAGCTACATTGCGGACGGAGGAGGGGGACTGACTGCTGCGTGGAGTCTACGCCGACGACTGAGCGTCCCCGGGTCTCCACGGAGGAGCGGTTCGGTCCGGCGGGACGAGATTCTTCTGGCTTCACGCCGAGTGGATCGTCGGCGGGGTTACCTGAGCTGGAGGAATCTCAAGCTGCGCTGACCATCGTGCTGGCTGCGGGGCCCGACGCGGCTAGATGGGAGCCTGACAACGACCTCCTGACGACGGATCCTGGATCTTCGCAGTCCTGGACGGCGTCAGAACCCGAGATCAGGCGAGTGCTCTCCTTTCTTTCTCTCTTTTTATCCCCGAGCACTTCAGCCTATCTCCAGGGGAGACGAGCCGGGTGCAGCCGTCCGCTGCGTCTGAGCTCGTCTCGCCGGGTTCTGGCGCTGCCGGTGATCCTGATCCCGGTTCTGTTTTCTCTTCTGAGCCTTCTTCCAGGGTCACCGGCAAGGAGTTGCTGTTCCTCGTGGTGCTGGAGGGTCCGGGTTCAACGTTGGAGGTCGGTTCTGGTGCAGTATTCAACGTGGGTTCGCCCGAGACCCAGTCGGGGTCCAACGTGGGTTCGCCTGAGGCCCGATCGGGGTCCGACGTGGGTGCTGCCCCAGTATTGTCCAGGTCCGGTGAGGAGGTGGCCGTTTTCCTGCGGCCTGACGCCCGCCGCCCTCGTCATCGGCTCTCCCCTGAGCCTCTTCCACCGGGATCCGCTCTGATCCTTCGCCCGTCTCAACGGTCCTGGTGGTTGAGTGATGCGGGTCGACGACCCGACCCACAGAACTTTCGGTTCGGTGATCTGGTTCCCCCCACTGGTCTGTTTCCCTCTGGGCAGCCTGGTTCGGCTGCCGGTGGACTGGATTCCTGGGATCTGGGTCCAGAGTTCGCCGTCCGAACACTTCTCTTTCCCTGATTCGCCAGCTGGACAATGGGCGGGGAGATCTCCGGAGCCATCTCGGCCATTTTTGGACTCTGCCTGCCATTCACCTCGGGTGTCACTTTTTCTTTTGTTATTAAGGTCACTCGGGTGTAATGTTTTGTCCTGTTGGTGGATTCGTTTTTATAGTGCTGTGTTTTCCATCGCTCATGCTCAGCATTTTACTTTTTGTGCCATGTTTTTAGCCTCGTTTTTTGTATTGTAGAGTTATGTTTTGTTTTCCGTAACACCATGCTCTGCAGTTATCCATTTATTCCAGTCACTTTCATTTCTTTAGGTGACTGGGTATTTATACATTCGTGTGTGTGGGTTTTTCTTTGCCTGCACTCAGTATTTCTTTTTTGTCCTGTTGGTTCATTATAGAGTCATGTGCCTTGTTTTCCGTAACACCATGCTCTATAATTGTCATTTGTTCCAGTCACCCTCACTTTTCTTGGTGACTGTGTGTGTATGTACTTAAATTAGCGCTGTGTATAGGTTCCCCTTTATTTAACCGTACTCAGCATTTTTTGCCCTGTACCTTTTTGGTGGTTCTTTTTTTTCCTTGCTCTGGGTCACGCATGGTTGGTACTCTCTGGGTAGTATGTAACCGGCGTGCTGACCCGGTTCTTCTCCCCATCTGTACCTGGGTTAATTATTCTGTTTTGTCAGTATTGTATTTGGGTTTTTCTTTCCCGCTACCCTACATTGCCCCATTGGTGTTGTCCTTCCCTTGGCTCTCTTCCCCTCCGGTCCGCCTCCCTTCCTCCCACCCTAGGTGGGGGGGGGGGGGGGGGCTGGGATGTTCCTGGTCGTTCAGGAGCCCGACCTTGAGGGAGGGGCTCTGTCACCATGGGTTGAGATGCCGTCTCGGCACTCAGCCCATGTTTTCCCTCATCCCTGCTTCCCATTGAGCAGCGTCTCAGCTGGCCCCCAGCTGGCAGCATTATGGACGGCTGGGGCCAATTAGTCTTCATCAGGCTGGGGCGCTGCCAATGAGGATAAATAGGAGCAGCCTCGATGACTCGGGCTGGCGACATAAACACATTGCTAAGCTGAAGCCCCTTCGTCTGGTGTCAGCTTATACTCCTCTTGCAGCATTCCTGTGTTTGTATCCCGCTGTGAGTATGTACGTCTTGTTACCCCCACGTCCGGTACGAGCTGCTTACCTCTGCGCTGTGCAACCTGTGAGTGTACGTCTGCATGAGTTATCATGTGCTCTCCTCATCCCTTCCCCTTTACCCTGAATAAAATATCACGACTCACTGGCTTGTCCCTGGCTCTGATTGCCCGGCTCCCTAGAGCCGGATATGACAATACATCGCTGGGCTGGGCCTGGGTAGACTCGCTGGGGACTGAGGACGGGCACTTCTGGACTGTTGTCTTGGCATAGAAGGTTGGAGAATTCTCCGCATGTTGGGAGAGATGGAGCTTTGTGCGGATGCTGTCGGAGATTTTGCCGAACGTCCAAGGGACAAGAAGCTGGGGCTGTGGGTAGCAAGACTGTTGGCGCGAAGAGGAGCTAAGCTAGTTAGCTCGGAGGAGCTAAAGGCTCAGTCTGTGGCAACAGGATGGTTAGCCACGATGCTAGGTGTGCACCAAAACCGAGCTACATGCTACCAGCTGGGTATCCAGGGGGGACCAGAGCCCCTGGTTACCGACGACGGCGAGCCAGCCGAGGAGCTCAGCAGTGTGCGTGATCGTAGCGCTGTGATGTTGACGTGCATTGAGCAGCGACAAGCAGAGAGGGAGAGCAAGTGACCAGACTCAACTCAGTCTCTTCCCGCGGCTGGAGTCCGGGCAGTGAGAAGAGTGGGTGCAAGCAGGCTGAAAACCCTGGAAGCAGCAGAGGCAGCGCAGGCGGAGATGCCTTGGACAGGGTACTGGGCGCAGCGCCTGGATTGACGAGCGATGCCAATTGAGCAAGCTTTGGTTCCCCAAACTTGGCCTAAGGGGGCCGGAGTGTTTGGAGCCTACAACGGTGGCAGCGCTGGCAGTGGTTCCGAAGACGGTCGGGAGCGGACCGACAGCGATCGGAGGGACTGTGTGCTGGGCACAGCACTGGCGGGCCAGAGTGAGAGAAGCGGTGTGAGGGTGAGGAGAAGGGACATTCTTGCCGGGGAGGTCGGCTTTGACCCTGGGGGCAGGCGGTGCGGCCATGGGCACACATAGCATGGGGCTGCCCTGGGCCTCCGATCCGGTTTGATTCTTGGCTGCCCATGGACTGTGGTGTAACATAAGTATAAATCCAGATGTAAATATGTTTGATATGGTGTAAAACAATATGTTAATGTTTGTGCATGTACACTTACCGATTCAAAAGTTTGGGGGTCACCCAGAAAATTAATTTGTGTTTTCCATGAAAAGTCACACTTATTTACCACCATGAGTTGTAAAATGAATAGAAAATATAGTCAAGACATTGACAAGGTTAGAAATAATGATTTGTAATTGAAATAATAATGTTTTCCTTCAAACTTTGCTTTCGTCAAAAGAATCCTCCATTTGCAGCAATACAGCATTGCAGACCTAACATGATTGCACAAGGGATTTTCTAATCATCCATTAGGCCTTCTGATGCAATGAGCAAACACATTTGTACCATTAGAAACACTGGAGTGATAGTTGCTGGAAATGGGCCTCTATACACCTATGTAGATATTGCACCAAAAACCAGACATTTGCAGCTAGAATAGTCATTTACCACATTAGCAATGATAGAGTGTATTTCTGATTAGTTTTAAAGTTATCTTCATTGAAAAGAAAGTGCTTTTCTTTCAAAAATAAGGAAATTTCTAAGTGACCCCAAACTTTTGAACGGTAGATGTATATAGTTAAAAATATTGCTGGTGTGCATGAGAATATGTGTTGATATGGGATTATTTTACCTATTTTAGAGACATGGTCCAATTTGAGTTTTTTTTTGTGGGGGGGTGAATGGTTAGGTTATTATGATTCACTTCTCTGTGGTTTCTTAGTGTTGTGATTCAGGTCCTAAAGTGGGGTCTGAAATTGTATGTATGTGTTTTGAACTTTTGTGAGAGGGGAGGGGGAGTATTGTGTAATGTGTGTGTGGCTTGCCGTACCCACCCTGGGTGTGACGTCAGCGGGCTGGGCGCACGCTGTAGATACAGTATACAGTATAGTGTCTTTGTGTGCATAATAAAGTTCAGTTTACTGAGTTTGCTGCATGGCATAAGTCTGACTCTGTCTCTGATTTTACCGACATAACACAATGACATGAAAAAACGCACTTGGCCTACCACTCTAAACAGGCTGGAGGAGGTGACTAATGCTGAAAAAAAAATGCTGGAGAATGCATTGCAACTTTTTATTTATGAATTTATTTATTTTTTTAGCACTCCCTTTTTTTGCAAATAGACCCTTAAACACCAACAAACTCAAAAGATAGTGTTAAGGTGATAAATCTTGTTATACTAGGTGCTAAATCACTATACAGTGATAATAAGCCATCAATATCAGTGTTTGATAACTGCCTAATTTGTGTAATGCTGTCGTGGAATGGAAAACTAGAAATGTGACTTTAATCTCAATATAAAATAAAATAATAAATAAATATGTGATGCTTTATTGTAGTGGTTTTGAGCCCATTTTAACACATTATGCATATGGTTAAAATTTAGAGTGCTGTATTTTCCTTAATGAGATATTTTAAGAAGTTTAAGCCTATGAAATGCATTTATTCTTTCATTCATCTATTTGGTGTTTATTTTGGTGTTTATTTATCTTATGTATTTGTTTAGATACTCTGTTGTGCAGTTGTGGTATTTTAACAGAGGATAGAAGATCTGAAAATGATCTGCAGAGAAAAATAATTGTGTTTATACATCAGATATTAAGAATAGCCTTCAGAGTGACTTAGTCTATAATCAAAAGTGATAAAACTTGCTTTTAATTGAATTTTATAATTATCCAAATTTTAAAACATTTTAAAAATACAGAACAGTTTAAGGTTAACTTGAATTTCATGGGGATGGCAAGCAATATTTAAATGCATTTATATTTAAGGACCAGTGGTATCCACCTTATTCCTGGTGGTGCCGCTGTGGGAACGATTATGGGCGGAGGCTGTCCGGTTTCAGCTGACCTAGTGTTAAATCAGTCAGTAAGAGTGGAGTAGCAGTGGGCATTAAAATAGCGTTTTTCAAATTCATTTTAATGTATAGTCCACATACGTGTTTTTGCATTCAAGTGGCAGCTAATTTCAGCTCTTCTAGTATTTGTTTTTTTGGGGGGGGGGGAATGGTGTTTGGCGTAGTTCTGGCACTTGCTGGTGTTCGTGGTTGTGCCAATAGACTGGATAAATGGAGGCTTCTCACCACACGGTGACAGACGACATCCAAGCACGGTGTTGTGGTGTACGTCTGCTCTAAGGTAAATTTGATTATGCCCAACATATTTTAACAAAATGCAGCTGACTTTATTGTGATGGAGACTTGCTGGTCTGAATGCGCACTGCATCATTATGAGTACAGGCAACGAGAAGTCATAAATCATGACTGTTTCTTTGTTTGGTAGTGGCAAAGTCCCGGGGAAACCCTGTGAGTGCCTGGTATCATTGGAAAGCTTAGAAATCGTACTTTCTAAAAATACCTATGTTTTTGCAAAAGACATAACTCCCGACCGATTGAACGCGAGTTTTCAACCTAGCTAAAATATAAACAAATTGTCTTTTTCTGGGTCAGTTTTCGCACACTTCCTACAAACTAAATATCATTTTGAAGGTCTTTCAATACAGAATATGGAAATAACGTTACATCAGTTTTGAAAAAATTTGCAACTCTTGTCCCATCCAGGGACAAGAGTTGCAAATTAGCTAATAGCTATACACTCTATGTGCAACACATCAGATTGATTGTCTTTGATTAATTGTCTATGTTTATTGCACTGTCCCTGTCAAATAAACTAATCTACTACTACTAAAATGTCCTCAAAGTGACTCATTTTGCCAGCATGGGTCATTTTTTTTACAGTGTTAGTATCTTAGCAGTAGCACTAACTAACGGAGCTACTATCTAAGAGGCCACTTTATAAGGTCATCTTCCCATCCCTTGATAGTCATAGGAAGTGGTATGATTATGTTACTGTTTTGAGGTGCAAGAGGCCATGTTCCCGCATTTCTGATGCCAAAGTCATTGTTTTTGAACAACGTAAAGTGTCCCGTTTCAGTGATGACCATATGTTCTAAACTAGTACCGGAAGTTGCTACCACAATTCATGCAAGGCATCATGGGACCTAGGAATACGGTGGATAGAGATTTTTTTGCAGAATGAATGAATGAATGAATGAATGAATGATGAATGAATGAATTATTTGAATGAATGAATTTATTTATTTCGGATAATACAGTACAGGTTAAAGAAACTGTATAATATAACAACAAGGTCAAATTAGACAAAGACTCCTTCTACTAAACAATTCCACGTAAGTTATCCGAAATGGGTGATGGCTGAAGCCGCAGCTTATATTGCCCACCCATATTCCATCCAAGAATTCAAAGAAAAAAGAGTAAACAAGACAAGAGTGATTACAATTTAGAACAAAGCTAAGACAAAGTGTGACTGAGAGAGAAAAAAAAAAAAGAAAACTAAGCTAAGCTAAGTTAAGCAGTTACTATTCAAGACAAATCTAAGACAGAATGTCACAGAGAGAAAAAAAAACAAAAAAAAAACAAAACTAAGCTACAACACAACACAGGCTGGATATGTCAATCCTTATGTGAGTTTACATGTCGTCTTGTAAATATGTTTGGAGTATTTCTTCCTTTAGTTTTTGTTTAAATTGTCCAAGCGTTGTACATGATTTTAATTCAGGTCCATAATTGTTCCATAATCTGACTCCTTGCACTGAAATACAGTGTTGCTTGGTGGTTGTTCTCACTGTAGGCTTTTGAAATATACATGTTCCTCTGAAGTGATATCGTTTCTCCCTTGTTTGGAACAACTTTTGGATATTTGCAGGCAGTGATAAATTCTTCACTTTGAACATTATTATTGCGGTTTTAAAGTCAACCAGATCTTTCAACTTGAGAGTTTTTTGTTAAAGAAAAAGTGGGTTTGTTGGTTCCCTGTAAGCTGCTTTGTTTATTATTCTAATAGCTCTCTTTTGAAGCATAAAGAGTGGATATATGTTTGTTTTATATGTATTTCCCCATACTTCATTGCAATATGTCATGTATGGGAGTATTAATGAATGATACAAGGTGTATAGTGTGGGTTGATTCAGCAAATATTTCACTCTGTGTAATATTGCAATTGATTTGGAGACTTTACCTTTAAT
Organism: Pholidichthys leucotaenia; assembly: GCA_020510985.1. Classification (NCBI taxonomy): domain Eukaryota; kingdom Metazoa; phylum Chordata; class Actinopteri; order Cichliformes; family Pholidichthyidae; genus Pholidichthys; species Pholidichthys leucotaenia. Next base: position 73,475,726 of record CM035839.1, on the reverse strand, counting down.
ATAATTAATATGTGACTTCCAACACAGTTTGTTATCAATTATTACTCCAAGGAATTTGGTTTCAGATACCCTTTCAATCTCTACACCATTTACACTGAGTTTGGGTACTGGATTGTTGTGATGGTTGTTAAAGACTATAAATTTTGTCTTACTTAAATTGAGTGTTAATTTGTTTGAATCAAACCACAGTTTAAGCTTTCCTAATTCCTTCCCGAGTGTATCCAGAAGTTGTTCCAAATTGTTTCCACTGCATAGCAGATTAGTGTCATCGGCAAACAATATTAAGTCCATTTTTTCTGAGACTTTACATATATCGTTTATATACATATTGAATAATAATGGTCCCAAAACTGAACCCTGTGGGACTCCACAGGTGACCTTCAGCAACTCTGAGTTTTTGTTGCTAACACATACATACTGATATCTATTCTTTAAGTAACTACTTAACCAGGACAGTGCTACACCTCTAATACCAGAATTTTGTAGTTTCTTTAATAATAAATTATGATCTACTGTATCAAATGCTTTTTTAAGATCTAGGAATACTCCAACTGAATACTCTTTATTTTCAATGGCTGTTGATATTTTTTCTGTAAATTCCATTAGGGCATATGCAGTGTCCTCTTGTGTCTGAACCCATATTGCTGCTCACTAATAAATCATTCTTCAGTATGAAGTTTGTCAATTCTCTCATAGAATATTTTTCAAGTATCTTGGAAAATTGTGGTAATAGTGAAATTGGTCTATAGTTTGAGAGTTCCCCTCTGTCGCCCATCTTGATATCGAATTGACTTTAGCTATTTTCATTGCATTGGAAATATACCTGATTGGAGAGACAGGTTGCAGATATACGTCAGTGGTTTTACTATGCATTCGATAACAGTTTTGACTAGTAGCATGTCGATACCATCACAGTCAGTAGATGTTTTACTTTTGAACGATTTAACAATTTCAATGACCTCTCTTTCGTCTGTGTTCTTTATGAAGATGGAGTCTTTTACAGCAGTGTTATTGCATATTGTATCACCTGTTGGCACCGTAGTGGGTATTTCTCGGGCCAGTTTAGGTCCAATGTTAACAAAAAAATTATTAAATTCATCTGCAGGTGAAGCGATATTCACACTCTGAGTCGTTTTATTATTTTTTGGAATATTAGTTGGGTAGCTTGTATTTCTGCTTTTATTTCCAAGGATACTGTTGAGTGTTGTCCATGTATTTTTAATATTGTCTCTGTTTTTCTCCAGTTCTTTATTGTAATAGTCTCTTTTACTACATCTTATTATATATGTTAACTTATTTTTGTATGTTTTATACCGCTGCTCTGCTTCTTTTGTTCTTTTCTTTTAGGGAAAGCTTTATATAATGAATTGTTTCTTTTTACACGCCTTTTGTAGCGTCCTTTGGTTAAACCAGGGCTTATTAGCAAATTTGTGGTTAAGCTTTTTATTACTAATGGGGCAGTTTTTTTCATAAAGAGTGTTACAATGTTTATAAATGTGTCATAGGCTTCATTTACATCTGATACATAGACTTCTGTCCAGTCTTGCTTCAGCAAGTCCTCTTTAAGAGAACTGGATTGCATTTGGTGATTTGTGTCTGAACGATTTTGTAGTTTTTTCGTGGGTTGGGGGCCCCGTTGGCCATGGATAAGTGCAAAGGTGGGCAAGTGGTCACTTATATCATTTATCAATAATCCACTTTCTATTTTCTTATCGAAAACATTGACAAACAGGTTGTCAATAAGTGTAGCAGAGTGAACTGTGATTCTACTGGGATGTGTTATTGTGGGATATAGACTCATGCTGTACATAGAGTTCATGAACTCTGTAACTACATTTTGTTGATGAGGATTCAGTAAGTCAATATTGAAATCTCCACAAATTGCTACCATTTTCATACTAGTAATATTATTGTACAGCTCGACTAATTTATCTCTGAATGTCTCAATGCAAGTTCCCGGTGTTTCTATATATGCAGCTTATGATTAGATTTTTTGTTTTTGTCTAGTCAATCTCAACAGTAACACATTCCAAAATCCCTGGTAGTGCTAAGGACATTTCATTTACAAGCTTACACCTGTACAGGTCATCAATATACAGTGCAACACCACCACCCTTTTTTGAGTTCTGTTAATATAAAACATCTGGTATCCCTCTATTGCATCAGGGGAGCCTGCTCTTTGTTAAGCCAAGTTTCAGAGACTGCAATAGCTGTGAATTTTCTGTCTAGCTGTTTTTAAATAGTCCTGAATCTGTGGAAAGTTTTGTTAAGACTTCAGCTATTGAAGTGTATTATTGATAGTTTACCATCTAATTGCATTGACTTTTGAATTGTTTTTCAGTGTAATATTCACAGTGGTTATGAATATTGTTGAAAAGTGGTTATCAGGATCAATATCATTCTCCATCTCTTGTGGTTTATGTTCAGCATAAGGGTATGTTTTCAGAGTTTGAGTTTCCTCATTCTGTGTCAAATGACTCCTCCAACTGGGGATAATTGATGTCTACTTGTGAGTCGGTCATAAGTTTTTGTTTGTTTTGGTTATTTTTTATTAAAGTACTTTGGCATGGTGTATCAAAGAACTATTCTTATCGTGTGTATGAGTATGGATTATCATTGGCTCGTAATTTTCTAATCAGTTTTCTTTGTACTTGATAAATGTTCGGAGCTGCTAAAATTTTGATGAATGCTGAAAAATAAATTTCACTCTAACAGTTGGACCAATCTATTTGATCACATTTCATGAATGATTAATACAATGTAAAGACCAAATTTGCATGAGAAAAGATAGTCATTTCTCAGATCAGTTAAATCCTACCAGGCAGCACATTTATTCTGTGGTGTACTCTCATAGCTTTAACTCATATTAGCAAACTAGCAACCAATTAACTTCAGACAACAATTCACGAGCTAAATCAATAATATGATATTTACCTTTCTTTTACCTGACAACCAGTTTAAAATGGTTTGTTGCCCTTGTGGAACTCTTTTCATTCTGTCTCACTTGTGAGCTGAATGTATTGTAGATGTAGACGAGCGTCCTCACCTGCCGCCCCTACAAATGACTCATGACTCCGAATATTCACCAGAGAAGGCACAAGGACCAGTTGGACAATACCAAGTCTGCAGGGAAGTGGGGGGGGGGGTACATTGTCTAATTATTAGAAATGCTACTTTTTGTTGATTGCAAATGGAAAAAAAACCCCCACAACTTCTTCACACTCACTTGTAGATATTTTTTATTAATTAAAATGACATAATTAGTTGGGGGGGTGTTTATATTGGCTGGATATAGAACACAGGATCTTTCAGTGATTACACCTCTGTAAATATTAATAAGCTTGATCATAAGGATTTGTTTGACTATGTATTGTATTATTTAGTTAACTGGTATTTTTTATAAATTTATTTGGGTTTAACAAATGGGGCATCACATCACCTGTATTAGTATGTTTTACGTGAAAATGCCTCAGTCCAACTGGATGGAAAATTGTTATGCAATTAAAATGTGTTGGAAGTGTTGAAAGAGTCTGTAATATTTCTTGGTGTGTCGAGAAGAACATTCAAAAATAATTGGGGGAAATTACAAATTAAAATGGAGAATTGTGACTTTTAAGACACAAGAATGTGTCTAGTATCCTGTAAACTTCCAAAAGTCCTTGTGTTACGTCTTACATAATTAAAAACAAATAGTTATACAAGAACAACCTATTAAAAATGATTTTAACAAGCAGTACACAAAGAACCACATGGTGCTTGTGCTTGGGTTTGCGGAGAACAAAGGGCCTCCTTAGGGGTCCTCTGGTAGATGAATATTTGGCAGCTATTTGGTTTCTGTCGGGTAAATAAGAAGAAAGAAATGGACAGAAGAGAGGGAGATGGAGGTCCATCACACAGCTATACGCCATGGAACATATGAGGGCACAGGGAGGTCCAAGGATGAGGGTCAGACTGCCTTCATCACCCCTTTTTATTCTATGGTTCCAAGTGATGATGACTTTAAATTGCAGTAAGATTGGATCTTAAAAAAAGAAAAATGAATATACTAGTTGCAGCACAGCAATACTGTTGGTCTGAAAGGTCTGCTTACAGTATAAGCCAATCTTATATCAATAGGCTCCCATAGATTGCACTGCATGAGAATGATACATTCAGCACTCAAATTGAAAACAGATCTTTTTTGCTTCCATGCAAGAACAAAAATATCAGAGTAAGGGTTCTATTTTCAGTGCTGAGTCCCTGCATGTTGATTGGAAAGTCAGACCTAGTTTGAGAGGTGTATAAGACACATCAAATGTCTGATTTTTTTTCTTTAAAACTGTGAAATTATCATAATCCTTAAAAATGCATGTTTTCATTGTCCATGAGTAGAAATTAATTAATGTATAAATATGCAAATCATCAGTCCAGGTTATGATGAGAACATCATAATTAATAAGGATCACTTGCCATATATTGATAGTAAAGTGGAAACTGCCACTGCTTCATTTGTAATTCTGTTAGTCCATTCCACACTTCTTTACCTCTTATTTTCTTCCACTGAACAGTTTGTAAAACTTTAAAAGGACTTAGCTTTTTCTTTTTAATTTTCTCCATTTCTGTCATGAGCTGCCCGTTCACGGGGCAAACAGATGATGCCAAATGCAGGAAATAAGTTTGCATATTTAATAAACACACGCATACAAGAACACTCACAACAGAACAGACGGGCAACTATGAAATCCCAGCTGGGCTGGACATACGAAAAAGGGGAATAAAGCTCCAGATCCCAGCAGAGCTGGACTTACGGTTGAAGAGAATAATGGAGACGGGAACGCCGTCTGAGGAGACGCACAGATGATCAAATGACCCAGCAATTAACAAACAGAGGGTCAAGGATTAAATAGGAAGAGTGATTGCACAATGAGAGTCAGCTGTGAGTCATGAGGAGACGGGACTGACAGCTTGACAGAAACACCCGCCCGTACCAGAGCAAAACCCGAAAGTGCCCTGACAGCTGCAGCCCCGAAGGGGGGGGGGGGGACACAGAACAAAAAGTTACAGACAAAAATACAAATATAAAGTGAGAACTAAAATAAGGGCAAATAATAAACTGAAGGATGAATACAGATAGTACCAAATATATAAATGACAAGACAGTGGTGAACATAAACAGGAGAGATAATACAGGAAATAAGAAAACCAACCAAGGATAACATGACAGGAAACAAAGAAACCCAAAAATGCAACAATACACAAATACAGAAAAAGACAGAGACTGAGCACGGCGGAACCCCCCGCACTGAATCACGACAGAGCCCCCCTCACAAGGGTGGGATCCCAGACACCCAGGATAACATCAAAAGAAAAGGAAAAGAACCCACCCAAATAGAGGATCCACCCAACAAAAAACAAGGAAACAAAACCCACCCTGAGCAGGAGGAGGAGGACCCAGGCACAGAGGGACCAAAACAACCCAGAGAAAATAAGAAAAACACTCATGACTCACACCCCAAATAAGAGGTACAGAATACAAATGATGTTAGGAAGATTAAATGTCTAGTTCGTGTGGTCTTCCTGAATCCCTTATCCACCCACTCAAACGAAAGAGTTTGTCGGGTGGTCTCTCAGGCCTCCAGGGCCACCTAAATGGCAGGAAGGGTTCAACAGGTGCCTCCTAGCATCCCCGAGCCAAAGGCTGCAGAACACAATCCACCCCCCTCCTGAGCGGCAGTTGGAACCAGTGCATACTGTGGACCAGAGGAGCTAATGAACCCGGCGAGGAAGATGGCTGTCCAATGGGGAAGCTGGACGGGGGAACCTCCACAACCTCGGGCAGAGGAGAGGGAACCACAATGGCATCGGGCAGAGTAGGGGGAACCACGGCACTTTCGGTCTGGACATGGCCAGCACCCGCGGCTACCCCCGGGCAAGGGCAAAGCAGCAACTGCGGCGGTTCTGGGCTGGAGTAAAGCAGCACCCACGGGCAGCTCCAAGCTGAAACAAAGCTGCACCTGTGGAGGCTCCGGGCTGGAGCAAAGCTGCACCCGCGGTGGCTCCTGGCTGGAGCAAAGCTGCACCCGTGGTGGCTTCGGGCTGGAGCAAAGCTGCACCTGCAGTGGCTCCGGGCTGGAGCATATCAGCACCCACGGTGGCTCCAGAAGGGAGTGTAACTGCACCTGCTGCACCTACACCTGCAGCTATGGCCCAGACTGGGCCATAGCTGCACCCACGGTGGACCCAGGCTGGGCCAAGGCTGCACCCACAGTGGTTCTGAACTGGAACGTAGCTGCACACACGGTGGTCCCGGACTGGAATGTGGCTACATCCACGGTGGCCCTCGGGCAGAGGATGAGGGACCCGTGGCGACCTTGGATGGAGGAAGAGGACCCACAGGGACCTTGGGACAGAGGAAGAGGACCCACAGTGACCTCGGATGGTGGAAGAGGACCCACGGCACCATAGGATGAAGTATGAGGACCCACGTGCCCTTGGACAGAAGGTGAGGACCCACAGTGACCTCGAATGGAAGATGAGGACCAATGGCGACCTTGGATGGATGATGAGGACCCACAGCGAACTCAGGTGGAAGATAAGGACAACGACGGTGACCTCAGTTGAAGGAGGAGGACGATCATCTGAGGACCCAGACAATGACTCGAGCAAAGAAGAAGAAACAAACACTGGGCTACGACCATTGGCAGCAGTGGAGCCCAGTAAGGAGAGCTCACAGGCAGCTGGCAGCTGCGACTGGCTCTCCCCCCATGAACAGGACAAGAAATCTCTAGATCTGCTAATGTGTAAACAGAACAAAGCACTTGCCTTGTCTTGGACTCCACCGCCATCCAGGACTCCGGCAATCCTGACAGGGGCGTCTCAAGTCTCTCCATCTGAGCGCCCTCTCTTGACCTGGCTACCTTGGGAGAAGGACAGGGAAAAAAAATGGAGAAGAATCACTGGCAGTGGTGGAGTTCGGCGAGGAGAACTCAGGAGCAGAGAACATCTGCAGCTGGTCCTCCCCATCATGAGCCAGACAAGATTTCTCTGAATCTGTGAAAGGAGAAACAGAACAGAGCACTTGCCTGGACTCAAGCTCCACCGCCATCCAGGACTCCGGCAATCCATGCAGGTGCATCTCAAATTCATCCACCTGGGCGCTCTCTTCCAGCATGGTCACATTAGCAGGGAAACACAAAGAAAACACTGGAGAATAATCACCAGCAGCAGTGCAGCCTGGTGAGGAAGACTAATTAGCAGAGGACATTTGCAATTGATCCTCCTCACCCTGAGCCAGACAAGAATATCTCTGAATTTGCGGAAGAAGAAACAGAACAGAGCACTTGCCTGGACTTGAGCTCCACTGCCGTCCAGGGCTCTGGCAAATCTGCTATGGTGGCCTCGGCAGCAGGCGAGATGGTAAACACAGCCCCAGGGCCTCCGGGCGAAACAGCCAACACAGATGACTCATGAGATGTAACTACCGGAGGTCTTCACCGCTGGTGCAGAATCCCACGCAGCTGAAGCCAGGGGACACACTGCTGTCGGCTCAGGCTTCAAGTAACAGGTAGCGCTCTCCCACCATCCGGATCATGGCTGCGGAGCTGGAATCAGGTCCTTCAGGGCCGCAGGCTTCTCCATGGTCCGGCAGCTCCATCCCGGAACCGGCGAATACCCAGGAGAATTAGGAGGAGACACGGGGGTAGCAGGTGAGGTAGAGATAACAGTAGCTGGTGGTGAGGACTCAATGGGCTGCTGTAGTTGAGCCTCACCACTGGGAATCAGGCAAGAATGTTCAGTAGGGAGTGAAAGAGAATGGAGAAGTACTTGCCTGAATTCCCGGGATGTGATGATGTCGGCAACTGCTGAACAAGATGATATTCCCCCTTGAGCAGTGGAGGTCATCTGGCACAGCGTTGGAGTCTGGGGACACTGGATCGTTGGTGCAGACTTCGATGCAGATAAGTCCCCAGCCCCAAGAGGTGGAGCCAGGGAACGACTCACTGAAGGCGCAGGGTCCCACGTTGCCAAAACCAGGGGCTGCTCACTCTTTGATGCTGGCTTTGGGACACCGGAGGCGCTCTTCTCCTTCACCGGGCTTGGTTGCAGGACCGGACCAAGGCCCCTGGGATCCATGGACCCTGCTGGCGGCTGCCTCCCAGGACCGACGGACACCAAAGAGAAAGAGGAGAAGCAGGTGAGGCTGGTGATAAAGACTCAGCAGAATGGAGCTGCTGCTGAGCCTTGCCACTGGGAACGAGGCAAGATAATTCATTTTTATGTGATGGAGAATGCAAAAACAGTTGACTGTGTTCTCGGGGCGTGATGGTAGCAGCTGCGGCAGGACCAGACGATGTCTCTCCGGGATCAACGGGGATCGTCTGGTGGATAGGCGGGGACACCGGCTCTTGATGGGATGAGCTAGCCTTCTGCACCCGGGGACACTTCTTTGTCGGTGCACGTTGTTTTGTCCATAACTTGGATAAACAGGCTGGAGGTGCAGTTGAACGTAACTTTATTATAATGAACCACAAACCACAAGGTGCTCTGTACAGGCCAAGGGGTTTATGGTGAAAGAGACAGTGCTCTTCCGCCTTAGCCCTTTATACCCCTGGTGACGGCAGAACTGGAAAGGCGGGGCCGTCACCCCCACTACACCCAGGGTATATTCAATGCCATATTGGTACACCACATTCTCCCCCCTCCCCGTAGAAAAAATGTCAGGCACGCCAATTGGCCCTCCTTAATTTAAACCCAATACACACGCTAATTGTAATGACACATATGTATATATACAGTATATATATACTGTATATATATATATATGTATAATATATATATATATACTATATATATATATATATACTGTATATATATATATAGTATATATATACAGTGATCCCTCGCTACTTCGCGTTTCAACTTTCACGCCCTCAGTGCATCGCGGATTTTTCAAAAATATTCATCATGCTCATCTCCGCCCCCTGGTGGAACCAGCGATGGATCCACTCCAGTTCGCCTACCAGCATGGCATTGGGGTGGAGGATGCGGTGATCTTCCTCCTTCACCGTTCTCTGTCCCACCTGGAGAAGCCCGGGAATATGGTGAGGATCATGTTCTTTGACTTCTCCAGTGCTTTCAACACCATCCAACCGATGATCCTGAAGGACAAGCTGCTGCGCGCAGGGGTGGACCAGCACCTGTCATCATGGATCCTGGACTACCTCACGAACCGGCCTCAGTTTGTGAGAAACCCGGGACTGTGTTTCCGACACGATCATCAGTAGCACGGGGGGCCCCCCAGGGAACGGTGCTGGCTCCCTTCTTGTTCACTCTTTATACTGCGGACTTCTCACACAACACAACACATTGCCATCTACAGAAGTTCTCTGATGACTCTGCGATCGTTGGTCTCATCTCCAGCGGAGATGAAGCTGAGTACAGAGGGCTTATCCAGGACTTTGTGGACTGGTGCCATCGGAACTGCCTCCAGATCAACGCGAGGAAAACTAAGGAGCTGGTGGTGGACTGCCGCAGGCATGGGCAGCCCCTCACAGCACCAGTAAATATACAGGGAACAGACATCGAGATGGTGAGATCCTACAAGTACCTGGGTATTCATCTGAACAATAAACTAGACTGGTCACACAATACTGACGCACTCTACAAGAAGGGACAGCGCAGGCTGTTCCTGCTGAGGAGACTCAGGTCTTTTGGTGTACAAGGGGCGCTGCTGAAGTCATTCTATGACACGGTGGTGGCATCAGCCATCACTTTTGGAGTGGTCTGCTGGGGCAGTGGCATTACTGCAGCCGATAGGAAGAGACTGAACAAACTGATTAAGAAAGCTAGCTCTGTCCTGGGGCAACGCCTTGATCCGATGGAGGAGATAGGAGAGAGAAGGACGGTGGCTAAACTGTCATCTCTGCTGGAGTCCGAGTTCCACCCTATGCAGGACATACTGGATGCACTGAGGAGCTCATTTAGCAGCAGACTACATCATCCCAGGTGCACAACCGAGAGGTTTCGTAGGTCCTTCCTACCAACGGCTGTCAGACTGTACAACCTAAGCAGGGCTGCTCGCAGAGATAGCAAAAAGACGTAACAAACTAATAGTTTTTTTTTTTTTTTTTTTTTTTTTTTTTTTTGAATGCAAAAGATGCAATAGACTTACACAATGGTCCTCTCCGGCATACAACTAGGAACATACCGGTCGCTATGGAGGGTGAGAATATGTATGGGCACATAATCATACCATGTAGGATAACTAAATAGACGGTTATGCTGTTTCATCCCACCTAGCAACAATGCTCTGCACTGTGTGTGTTTATATATTTACATATTTATTCCATCTAGCTACAATGCTCTGCACTGGGTGTGTTTATATTTATATATCTATATATTTATTCCATCTAGCTACAATGCTCCGCACTGTGTTTTTATATATCTACATATTATTCCATCTAGCTACATTGCTCCGCACTGTGTGTGTTTATATACTTGCATATTTATTCCACCTAGCTGCAATGCTCCATACTGTGGGTGTTTATATATTTACATATTTATTCCATCTAGCTACAATGCTCTGCACTGTGTGTTCATATATTCATATATTTATTCCATCCAGCTACAATGCTCTGCACTGTGTGTCTGTGTGTGTGTGTGTATATATATATATTTTATAGTAATATGTACATATGTATATTAGCTGCTCTTGCTTGCTTGTTTTTTCTTGCCTTCTGATTGTTGCTCTGAGTGTTGCTATCCCTGTGCTGTTGCAATCCTGGAATTTCCCCGTTGTGGGACTAATAAAGGCTTATCTTATCTTATCTTATCAAAAATTCAAAATTGAGTAAAAATGGCACGAAAGTCACTTCCGGTTATGGCTGCCACGTAGGACGGACGTGTCTCGCTCTGCTCTGCTCCTGGAAAAAAAAAATCGGCAAATAACTCTCTCATTTGGGACAGAACGTATCCCAGCATTTGGGCGAGGATATGTCGGCGAAGCTAAGGCTGGGAAAACCAGGAAAAGGAAAAAGCGAGCCGCCGAAACAGTCCAAATTAACGGACTTTCAGGTCTGTGACGCAGCAAACAAAACTCCATATATGGCGGAGGAGGCTGGCAAACGCTGCGATTTCTGCGGGGAATGGCGCAGATGCGCTGATGGCAGCCATGAGTTCAATGAGAGCGGACTTTTCCTCTAGATTTGATGGGATTATGACAGCGTTGGAAGGACTAAGAAAGGAATTGGGTGACTGTGTAGAACGAACGGCGCAGATGGAGCTCCGTCTCGCTAGTGCTGAAGATGACGTCACCCGTCTTCAATTAAAGGTGCGCACTTTGGAAAAAAAAAATAAATCTCTGGAAGATAATATTTTTGGATTTGGAATCTCGGTCGAGACAGAATAATTTGAGGCTGGTGGGTCTTCCAGAGGAATCAGAAGGTCGGGACGTATGTTCCTTTCTGGAAAAGTGGATTCCGGAGGTGCTGGGCAGCGAGGAGTTGCAATCAGCAGTGGTTCTGGAAAAAGCACATCGTATTGGCCCACGGAGAGATAAGGGACCGCCGAGGACCTTAATTATGAAGTTTCTTAGCAACAGAGACAGGATGAAGATCTCAACGCTGCACGTGCTAAAGGAGAGATTAAACACCAGGACCAGCAGGTGCGGTTCTACCAGATTTGGCCACAGGAATCCAGCAATTGAGGAAGCAGTTTGATCCCGTACGTAAGGAGCTGCGCAACCTTGGGATTCGTCATGGTGTAATCTATCCTGCGAGACTGCTGACCACGTATGAGGGCAGAACCCACATCTTCAAGACCCCAGAGGAGGCGCAGGAGTTCATCAAGAAGATCAAAGAAGAAGAAGAGACTGGTGGGAGCTAAGCATGAACAAAATATAAGGTAGAATAAATAAGCATTTGCACAGGCCATCTGACTGACTTGAAGTAAATAGTAAGTTTACAAAATATAGATTGTATTATATATTAAAAAACCAAAACAAAACAAACAAACAAACAAACAAAAAAAAAACTATGATGTACAAAGTTGTTAAAAATTTTGGAGTTAAGTTGGAAAACTACAGAGGAGAGTTAATGGTACGTCATTAAAAGCAGTAGAGTTAGGGTGATTGGGAGGATGAAGAAGGAGTGGCTTAGGCTGTTCCCCGTGGGTGTGGAAACGGTCGATGGCTATATCGGGAGACAGAATTTTTCTTTTGATTTTGGGGGGTTTGCCACAAGTGTGGGAAGGGGAAATTTGTTTGTGTGTAGTTTGTAGGATGAATGTTCAACCACTCATGTTTTTGCTTCTCTGTATGAGCATGTTAACACTGCAAGGTAATCCCAAACTCTCTATTGATCATGGACCAAAGTGTTAATCTTAATTTAACTTCATGGAATTGCAGAGGTCTACAAAATTTAAAAAAAACTTAAACAAGTTATGAATAAAATAAAGGACATGGGTTCAAGAATTGTGTTTTTTACAAGAAACTCATCTGATAGAGGAGGATGTTTAAAAGAATTGGGAGTAGATGGCAGGGAAGTGTATTCACCTCTTCATTTTCATCCCCGAGCAGGGGAGTTATGACTCTCATACATAATCAGTTCCTTTTCAAGTGAAAAATGTATTGGAGACAAATTTGGAAGATATGTAATCATTCAAGGTTCTTTGCTATTAGAAAATATAAATCTTGTGAACTTATATGGTCCCAATATAGATGATCAGAAGTTCTTTGCTTAATTTATTTCTCATCTTATCATCACTTACAGGGCAACATATAATAGCAGGGGATTTTTAATTGTACATTGAATCCAGGTGTGGATAGATCAACAGGACTGGATTGTACGCACATTGGATGTAGGATGACTATTAATCATTTTATGAAAGAATTGAGATTGTTAGATATATGGAGAGAAAATGAATACCACATGTTAAAGCCTATTCTTGTTATTCCAGTACCTACAAGACATTCTCACGTATTGATTATTTTTTGATTTCCACAGAATTAAGGTCCAAGATTCAAAACTGCTTTTATGATAACATCGTGATCTCTGATCATGCACCCTGTTGTCTAATATATGTAGATAAAAAATTGACAAAGGAATCAGGTAGATGGCAATTTCAGCATAAATGGCTTCAGGATGAGGAATTTGTCAAGTATATAGAAAAACAGATAGACGAGTTCTTTGACATCAATACTACACAAACATCAGCATGTGTAAGTGGGAGGCTTTCAAAGCTTTTATTAGGGGACATATTATTAGTTATACAGGATCAAAATCTAAGAAGACTCGAGAGGAGAGAGCTAAATTGGAACATAAAATAAAAAATCTTCAGGAAAAAGTGTATGCAGGAAGTGACCCAAGGTTGGAGAATGAATTACTGATTTTGAGAGCTGAATACGACAAAAAATCAGCGAATAGAGCTGCCTCGAGTCTTCTAAGATTGAAACAATCTTTTTATGAACAAGGTGAAAAATCAGGAAAATTATTAGCATGGCAGATTAAACAATTGGAAATTAAAACACCAATTACCAGTATTATAAGTAACGGACAGGTAGTTATAGATCCTTTAGAAATTAATAGAGCCTTTAGAGATTACTATGAAAAATTATATGATACCAAAAATGAACCTGATTTAACAAAACTAAATGGGTTTTTGAACGAACTATCTATACCGTGTATTCCAAATGAAAACAGGGAGATATTGGAGTCTAAAATTAGTCAAGAAGAAGTTGGGCTAGCCATTGATAATATGAAATCAGGAAAAAGTGCAGGACCAGATGGTCTTCCAGTTGACCTTTATAAAAATTTAAGAATAAATTAATAAAACCTTTTTTGGAACTGGTTTTAGAAGCATTTCAAAATAATAATTTACCATCATACATAAATAATGCCTTAATTATACTGCTGCCAAAACCAGGTAAGCCCTCTAATAAATGTGAAAATATGAGACCAATAAGCCTATTAAACGCCGACCTTAAGATAATCTGTAAAATTTTAGCAAGACGAATACAAGAAATTTTACCAAATATTATTAATCGAGATCAGAATGGCTTTATAAAGGGTAGACAAGGCTTCCATAATGTAAGAAGACTATTTAATATTATTTATTTTAATAAAGAAGCACCGGATACAGCTCTCCTATCATTGGACGCCGAAAAGGCCTTTGATAGAGTTGAATGGCCCTTTCTTTTTGAAGTCCTACAAAGGTTTGGACTTGGAAATAATTTCATAAAATGGGTTCAAATAATATACAATAATGCTACAGCAGAAATCCTAACAAATAACAATATTTCAAAACCAATAAAAATCAATAGAGGATGTCGACAAGGCTGTCCACTTTCACCTTTACTGTTTACTATGGCAATTGAACCTTTAGCGATAGCGATACGTTTACATTCACAAATATATGGAATTAAAGTTGGACCAACAGAACATAAAATCTCCCTGTACGCCGATGATATAATTTTGTTTATGTCGAATCTAAAAAAATCAATTCCAACCTTGTTGAATTTAATAAAGAATTTTGGGGAAATATCAGGATATAAAATAAATAAAACTAAATCTTCAATATTAATGCTAAATGAGACCCAGAGAAATTACCCAGCCCCTGAGGTAAATCAATTCAATGTTGTAAATCAGTTTAAATATTTAGGAATCCAAATTATGCCTAAGCTAGAATCAGTCGCCAGTGTCAACTATGAAGCCTTAATGTCAGATATCAGTGAGTTAACTCAGAGATGGATGTCACTACCAATGTCGATGATCGGGAGAATCAATATACTTAAAAGTAATATTTTACCTAAAATACTTTATTTATTTCAATACATTCCCTTATCACCACCTTTAGATCTATTCTCAAGAATAAAAAAAAAGTTAGTGGAATTTATATGGAACAACAGGAGGGCTAGATTACGTTTGTCTTTATTATATTTACCATTTGATCGTGGAGGTCTGAAATGTCCAAATTTTATGTTGTATTATTGGTCGGCACAACTGAGGTCTATGACATATTATTTTTCATCAAATGATCTCCCTCACTGGACTGAAATGGAATCATACAATTTACCTTTACCTCTTCCCATATTCATATACTCAGATTCGGCAAAAAAATTACAAAAACAAGTTAAAAATCCATTTGTAAAGCATATGATCAAAATATGGTGTGAAGCTAAAAACTATTTAAAAGAACCACAGTTATTGTCACAATTTAGTCCAATATGGGGTAATCAATATTTTAAACCAGGGAGAGCGGACGCTGTATTTAAAGTATGGAATTTAAAAGGGATACAAAAGATTCAGGATTTATATTTGCCATGTGCAGACAACATAATGTCTTTTGAAGAGCTGAGGATCAAATTTAATCTCAATAGAACACATTTTTTTAAATATCTTCAACTTAGAAACTTTATTCGATCAAATCAAAATAAAGCTCTCACTCGACCTATTTATTCATCCTTGGAAAAAATGATGATGAAAGATAATAAAAGAAAGGGTATTATTTCAGAGTTTTATAACTCATTGACACTATCTTCAAGTGAAAATTCACTGAAAAGATTAAACTACTGGAAAGAAGATCTGCAAATTGAAATTTCAGAGGAACAATGGGAATTGGCTTGTACAGAAGCTCAAACCAAATCAATAAATGCACGCCTTAAATTGATACATTTCAAATGGTTAATGCGGATGTATGTTACACCGGAGGAGTTAAATAGATATAACAAAAATATACCAGATACATGCACAAAATGCATGGAAAGTAAAGGAACCCTATTTCATGTTTATGGGAATGTAGATTAATAAGAATGTTTTGGGAAGAGGTGAGGGTAACAATTGAAAAAATAATCTCAAAACAAATCATATTGAATCCTAAACTGTTTTTGTTGGGTCTGTACCCAGAAAAGCATAATTTTAATAAAAGTGAAAGAACATTCATAGACCTCAGTTTGCTTAATGCCAAAAAATGTATTGCACTATTATGGAAAAAGACTCATAGACCAGATGTGACTCAGTGGTTAAGACAGATGTTAACAAACCTTCCATTAGAAAGAATAACATATATACTAAAATCAAAGGAAATTGTGTTTGAGAATATATGGAGACCTTTTATTGATTATGTAAAAAATTTAAACATAACTCTTGAAGAAGAAGGTGAATGATGTGTGTGGACCTTGTAAATTCCAAACTGGTGAACATAATATGTATACTTATGTATTGGATTGTCTAGACTAAACAGAGGAGCATTGTTGAAGATTTGATTTTGTTGGTGGTTGTTGGTGTTTTTAGTGCATTTTTTTTTTTTTTGTAGTACTTAGTGTTAGTGTTTGATTGTTTGTATCATGTTTGTTAAAAAAAAAAAAAAAGGTTCAATAAAGATATTGTGGAAAAAAAAAAATGGCACGAAAGTTGCCCGGGCGCTAGCAGAAGGCAGGGAGACTACATTAGAACATCAGGTATCAACACGGAGAGCCCGCACAACTCAAAATCCACCTCTCTGACCACCGCTCCACTCCTCTCCGCCCACCTCTTCACCGCTCGGGAATCTTGCAAGCTGATTGGCCGAGACGTTTTACCCAGCTTCTCTCCCTGCCGAGCGCCCATACCCAGCGAAGGAAGACCGCATTCATTGTTCTTATCCACTCGTGTTGCTTAGTGGCACTTTTCGCTGTTCTCTTGTGCCTTTTTGTGCAAAATAGTGCTTGTGACGCCCTTGGGGGGGGGGGGGTGACACTACTTCGCGGTTTTTTCACTTTTCGCGGTCGGTTCTGGTCCCCATTAAACGCGATAAGTGAGGGATCACTGTATATATATATATATACAGTATATATATATATATTTATATATATATATATATATATATACACACCTACCATTCAAAAGTTGGGGTCACTTAGAAATTTCCATATTTTTTGAAAGAAAAGCACAGTTTTTTTTCAATGAAGATAACTGTCATGTCTATGGGTAAAAGACATTGATAAATTATAAAGTTACATAAATTGGTTAAAAGGAATAAATAAGTTAAAATGAGTGATAAAATTGTCAAAAACCTGTGTTTAAAAAGTTATCGAAGTGAGACATCTTTTCCTTAAAGGATTGTTTTTTGTTTACTGCAGAGTGTGTGCTCTTCCGTATATAGATGATCTTTGATGTGTTTTTTTCCCTCGGCTACAGTCAGCTAGCCACACAGAAACGAAGTTAAAAAGTTCATTGAGTACGCTGTGTTGTTCTTCGTTTGAGTCTTGGGAAATTTTTGTCTTTGTGAGTATTTTTATGTACAAGCACTTGATAGAGATCGCTGATGTTCTAAAGTATTACGTGAATGAGTTTTGTTAAAGCGATGATGTTTCTGTTAGTTATTTACGTGTATTAGCTCTTTGTGTTAGCATACCGCATGTTAATATGTAGATAGTAGTTGCATTGTTCTGTATGTTTCAGTTACCGTGCCATGCTACACACGCATGCAAGAAAACTTTATAAAGACAAGAAAAGCAAGCCTTGTGTGCAAAGTTTTCTTCAATGGTTCGCTGGGTGTCTAGCAGCACAGACAAACGTGCTGTGAGGGCAGCACAGTAAAAAGACATTAAAGACGTCCGAGGCGGGACGTTTTCTCGGCGGATTCAAGCAACACAGAGCAACATTAAGCAGACATGAGCTTACGTTCAGGAAAAAACTATTTGAAAAACTATGAGCTGCGAAACGAAACAGAGCAACGACCAGACGTGGACGTGGAGAAGCCAGACGCTGCAGACCAAACGTCGGACATGCAGCCACCATCACCGCCATTCGACACCAGGTCCAGGGTTACCAGCAGGCAGTCTCACACATCATCTACAGGGTCTTCAGCCATAAAGGCCTACGCCAGGGCGCAAGCGGCTAAAGCTCAACTAGCCTTTGCTGAAAAAGAGGCTAATATGATGAAACAAAAGGCTGACTTAGATGCTAGCCTCCACATTCTAAAATGTCATAAAATTATAGCAGCAGCTGAAGCAGAAGTTGCAGCCTACGAAGAAGCAGAGAATCAGAGTGGGGAGAGAAGCATAGGGCCCCCTACTGAAACTGAGCCTCTTGATACAGTATGGCGCACCACCGAATATGTTGCACAACAGTGTGAGTTACTCTCTTCAGAAGCTTCCAAGAGGCCACAGCAGCCCCTTGAAATGAGAGACAATGCAGTAGAAGTGCAAGCCACCAATCAGTCAGTTGATCAGCTAACAACTACAACCCAGTATGTACCTCCTCCAGTGAATACAGGCATAAATCAAGAGCAAAAGGTAACCAAGGGTCTGACAAACACCCACCTGTTAAACCCTCTAGCTCACACCTTTCAACCTCTTAACAATAACTCCGCTGAGTTTAATGGAGGACAAGATTTTGCAAAATATCTCATCCGCAAAGAACTAGTCAGTACTGGTTTACTGCATTTCGATGACAAGCCTGAAAACTATTGGGCATGGAAAGCCTCATTTGTTAGTGCAACTAAAGACTTAAATCTGTCAGCAAGAGAGGAACTAGACTTGCTCACAAAGTGGTTAGGGCCAAAATCCTCAGAGCAGGCCAAAAGGATCCGTGCAGTACATGTCCTTAATGCCTCTGCAGGTTTGATAATGGTCTGGCAGCGCCTTGAGGAGTGTTATGGCTCCTCAGAGGCCATCGAAGACGCACTCTTAAAAAAGGTAGAGGACTTTCCAAGGCTAACAAACAAAGACAATGCCAGGTTAAGAGAACTCGGTGACCTCCTTTTAGAGTTACAGTGTGCCAAAGTAGATGGTGCACTACCAGGGCTAGCATACCTAGACACAGCTAGAGGGGTAAGACAAATAGTTGAAAAACTTCCCTTCAACCTACAGGAAAAGTGGACAACTGTGGGGACGAAATACAAAGAGACTCATAGTGTGTCATTTCCCCCTTTCTTTGTTTTTGTGCAGTTTGTTCAGCAACAAGCTAAAATGAGAAATGATCCAAGCTTTGCTACATTTAGCTGTAACAGTCAAGCTTCCACGCGCTCAGAAAAGCCCACTCCATACAATCGCAAAGACACTGTGTCAGTACACAAAACAGATGTCGCAGAGAAAAGTGGTTCTGAGACTAAGAAAGTAGAAGAACCAGATCGGCAGTGCCCGATTCACAAGAAGCCACACCCACTCAAAAAATGTAAGCTGTTCAGAGATAAACCTATAGAAGAATGTCAAGCTTTACTCAAAGAGCATCGCATTTGTTATAGGTGTTGTGGTTCAGTTCAGCACATCGCAAAAGATTGTAAAGTGGCAGTCATGTGTAGTGAGTGCAACAGTCCCAAGCACATATCAGCACTTCATCCAGGCCCTGCTCCTGTCTTGAAAAGTGCCACATCAGGAAGTGATGAACAAAACAAAGGTGAAGAGCAAACGGAGAGCTCTCCTTCAGTCATCTCCAAGTGCACAGAGGTGTGTGGTCAAAGTAAAAGCTCTTGCTCTAAGATCTGCTTAGTGAAAGCCTATCCAGAAGGTCAGAAAGACAGCGCAATGAACATGTATGCAGTAATTGACGAACAAAGTAATAAGTCCCTGGCTAAGACAGAGTTCTTCAGCCTGTTTGACATTAAAGCTACACCTGCACCGTACACATTAAAAACCTGCTCTGGCAAAGCTGAAACTGCAGGCAGGAGAGCAGTGAACTTCTTCATACAATCCATGGATGGAAAAACAGATATCCGGCTGCCTCCCTTCATCGAATGCGATTCAGTGCCAGACGACAGAACTGAAATACCCTCACCTGAGATTGCTCAGCACCATCCCCATCTGCTCCCTGTCGCAAACAAAATCCAACCTGTCGACCACCACGCTCCAATCCTCTTACTCCTGGGAAGGGACATCCTCAGAGTACATAAGGTACGCGAGCAGATTAATGGGCCAAATAACGCTTCTTATGCACAAAGACTGGACTTGGGTTGGGCTATTGTAGGAGAGGTGTGTGTAGGAAAGACTCATAGCGCATCAGAGGTGAATGTTTACAAGACACACACATTAGACAGTGGTCGCGCATCTTATTTTGAGCCAAGCCCAAACGTCATTACAGTTAAAGAAAACTATGGCATTCTGTCAGAGCAAAACACTCAGTCAGTCATAAGGTGTAAAGACACAATTGACTTTGCTCACAACACAGACAAGCTAGGTCACTCTGTGTTTGACAGATCTGAATCAGATGATAAAGTTGCACTGTCCATAGATGAGAAAACTTTCCTAACTCTTATGGACAATACAGTTAGCCAGAACAAAGAGAACAGTTGGGTTGCTCCTCTGCCCTTCCGCTTCCCAAGAAGGAGACTCCCAAGCAATAGAGAGCAAGCCCTGAAACGCCTGTACTCACTCAAAAAGACTCTGGAAAGGAAACCAGAAATGAAGAGTCACTACATCCAATTCATGCAGAAAATGTTAAATAATGATCAAGCTGAAATTGCACCACCCCTGCCAAAAGGTAAAGAACACTGGTACCTGCCTACATTTGGTGCATACCACCCACAGAAACCAGATCAAATACGAGTTGTTTTTGATTCTAGTGCAGAGTATGACGGCATATCGCTAAATCAAGTGCTCCTTAGTGGACCTGATCTCAACAACTCTTTGATAGGGGTGCTATTGAGGTTTAGAAAAGAGCCTGTAGCCCTGACAGCTGACGTACAGCAAATGTTTTATTGCTTTGAGGTGTGCGAAGAACACAGAGACTATCTTCGCTATCTGTGGTTTGAGGATAATGACATCACTAAGGGTGTAGTTGAATATAGAATGAAAGTTCATGTTTTTGGTAACAGCCCGTCACCCGCTGTAGCCATTTACTGTATGAGACGGGCAGCACAAGGGGGTGAGAAAGAACATGGCACTGACGCAAGACAGTTTGTTGAGAAACAGTTCTATGTCGATGATGGACTCACGTCAGTTGCCACACCAGAGAATGCTGTTGATCTGTTAACAAGAACCAAAAACATGTTAGCTGAATCTAATGTGAGACTTCACAAGGTTGCATCCAACTATAGCCTAGTTATGGAAGCGTTTCCTGTGGAGGACCGTGCAAAGGATTTAAAAGATTTGGACCTTGGAGTAGATCCTCTCCCAGTTCAGAGGAGTCTGGGACTTTGTTGGAATCTACAGACAGACAGCTTCATTTACCTCATAACCAATGAGACCAAACCATTCACACGCAGGGGAGTGCTGTCAACAGTCAATAGCCTGTATGACCCTTTGGGCTTTGTTGCTCCCATAATCATGCAGGGCAAAGCGCTACTCAGAGAACTGTCGTCTGAAGAGAGAGACTGGGACACTCCACTTCCTCCAGAAAAGGAGGAGATGTGGGTCACATGGAAAGACTCTTTAAAAGCCCTTGAAGATCTGCAAATCAAAAGGTGCTACAGTCCAGGTTCATTAAGTACTATGAAAAGTAATGAACCATATATCTTCTCTGATGCGTCTACTGTAGCAATAGGAGCTGTAGCCTACTTGCGCTCTTTAGACAGTGACGGTCAGTACCATGTGGGTTTTGTGATGGGAAAGTCTAAACTTGCACCTCGTCCCGCACACACTGTACCACGGCTCGAACTTTGTGCTGCTGTACTTGCGGTTGAGATGTATGAGCTAATCACAGGCGAGTTAGACATAAAAATAGACAATGTGAAGTTTTTCACTGACACTCGTATTGTGTTGGGGTACATACACAATACCTCCAAAAGATTCTACATGTATGTAGCCGACCGTGTCGCACGCATTAGGCTATCCACACAACCTGACCAATGGCATTATGTTGCAACTGAGCTAAATCCAGCTGACCAGGCAACTAGACCTGTTGCAGCCGCCGAACTCAAAAACAGTAAATGGTTCACAGGCCCAAACTTTTTGTATACAGACTATCCTGATAAGTCACACAAAGACAATCTGTATGCACTAGTGGAACCTGAAGAGGACAAAGAAATACGTCCAGAAGTAAAAACACTGTTAACAGCAGTATCAGTGTCACAGTTGAGCTCTGAGCGGTTTAAAAGATTTTCAAGCTGGACGACGCTATGCAGGGCAGTAGCCAAACTTATTCATGTTACTGCATCTTTCAAACAAAAGTCCAGTGGACAGAAAGGATGGAAAAGTCTCAAAGAATGTACAAACACGAAAGAACTCACTCAAGCCGAGAACGTTATCATTCACTCAGTCCAGCAGGAAGCATACAAAGAGACATTCGAAAAGATAAAAGAAGGAAAACAGGTAAACTCCAAAAATGACACACTCAAGAAGCTCAATCCAATTGTAGACAAAGATGGACTACTACGAGTTGGTGGACGTCTCTCCTCTGCCGATCTCACAGACAATGAAAAGCACCCTTTGATCATCCCTTCTGCCAGCCATGTTGCCACACTTCTTGTAAGACACTTCCATGAATGCTCAGCTCATCAGGGACGACACATTACTGAAGGAGCTGTCCGTGGTGCTGGTTTCTGGATAGTTGGAGGTAAACGACTTGTGTCTTCTATCATATATAATTGTGTTACTTGCCGTAAACTCCGAGGCAAACTGCAAGCCCAGAAAATGGCAGACTTGCCTGCAGACCGTGTTAATCCTGAACCTCCCTTTACTACTGTGGGCTTGGATGTGTTTGGGCCATGGACTGTTGTTACGTGTCGTACTAGAGGGGGTAGTGCTCAGAGCAAAAGATGGGCTGTCCTCTTTACATGCATGTCAGCTAGGGCTGTACACATCGAAATGATTGAAACCATGTCCACAGATAGTTTTATAAATGCATTAAGAAGGTTTTTCTCTGTTCGTAGCCCAGCTAAGCTCTTGCGCTCAGACAGAGGCACTAATTTTGCAGGAGCTTGTAAGGAACTGGGTTTAGACACTGACGACACAGCAGTGGGAAAGTACCTCCGGGACAAGAGGTGCTTATGGACATTTAACCCTCCGCACGCATCACATATGGGAGGGTCCTGGGAACGTCTCATAGGGGTGGCTAGGCGTATCCTAGATGCAATGTTGTTAAAAAACACTCAGACATGTCTCACTCACGAGGTTTTAAGCACATTCATGGCCGAGGTAATGGCTATTATAAACGCAAGGCCTCTTGTTCCAATATCTGCTGACCCAGACTGTCCAGCAATACTCACTCCAGCGATGTTACTCACGCAGAAGTCAAGCACGGTTTCTGCCCCTTCCACTTCTTCTCAGGACAGTTGTTTGGAAAACAGTGGAAACAAGTACAGCATCTTGCAGATACGTTTTGGAAGAGGTGGAAAGGAGAATATTTGTTTACCTTGCAGAAACGCACAAAATGGAATGACAGCAAACCAAATGTCAAAGAAGGAGACATTGTTCTGTTGAAGGACATACAAGTAAACAGAAATGAATGGCCCATGGGACTTGTTGTAAAAACTTTGCCCAGCAGTGACAAAATGGTCCGCAAAGTGGAAGTGGGGATCGTAAAAGAAGGGACTGCAAAAGTATTCCTGAGACCCATCTCAGAGGTCATAGTCTTACTTTCAAAGACTGAGTGATACTGTATTTTTGATGTCATGTAACACTGGAAATGTTTTATTGTGTTTGGTATTTGTGATGATATAATGTGATTATATCAAGCGGGGAGTGTCATGTCTTTGGGTAAAAGACATTGATAAATTTATAAAGTTAATAAATTGGTTAAAAGGAATAAATAAGTTAAAATGAGTGATAAAATTGTCAAAAACCTGTGTTTAAAAAGTTATCGAAGTGAGACATCTTTTCCTTAAAGGATTGTTTTTTGTTACTGCAGAGTGTGTGCTCTTCCGTATATAGATGATCTTTGATGTGTTTTTTCCCTCGGCTACAGTCAGCTAGCCACACAGAAACGAAGTTAAAAAGTTCATTGAGTACGCTGTGTTGTTCTTCTTCGTTTGAGTCTTGGGAAATTTTTGTCTTTGTGAGTATTTTTATGTACAAGCACTTGATAGAGATCGCTGATGTTCTAAAGTATTACGTGAATGAGTTTTGTTAAAGCGATGATGTTTCTGTTAGTTATTTACGTGTATTAGCTCTTTGTGTTAGCATACTGCATGTTAATATGTAGATCAGGGGTCACCAACGCGGTGCCTGCGGGCACCATGTCGCCTGCAGGGACCACATGTGTCGCCCGCAGGCCTGTTCTAAAAATAGCACAACTCGCAAGTGAGCTGCAGATGTAATTTTTTCTGCCGCTATTTTTTATTTTATATTTTTTATATTTTTTAAAATCACACTTGCATTTATATAGATTTTAAAATGACAATGTCTTAAAAATAAAAAAATGAAAATATGTTTATTATACGTAAAGTTAAGGTGAACTCTGACCTAGTTCAAAGGTCAGTATTGTGCGCATGACAAAACCTTAGCGCTTGTGGAGCGTAAGCTTAGCTAGCGGGCAGTTAAGATGGTGGGCGCAGTGCGGTTTCCAAGTCCAAAAACATGGCAAAAAAAGACAGAAAATTTATCATTTTCAAAGTGAGCGGGAGGAAGAGTTCTTTTTTACTACCGTGAAAGGAAGCTGCGTGTATTTCATTTGCGGGGCGATGGCGAAGCGCCACTTCACTACCCACTCTTTTTTTGGGGGGGGACTTATCTTGTACCCGTAGGTAGATTTGTTCTGCAGTCCGGTGACAAGCCACCAGCCGCTGCGTGCGCAAGCGCCCCTTAACTCCCTAGCCTGCATGTTTTTGCATGAAAAACGAGAACATGCACCACCAGAACATGCAAACTCCACACAGATCACTGTTGGCCGGGGGCAGGGATCGAACCCACGATCCCCCGGCCGAGGGTAAACTGCTGCCACGGTGCTAACCACTGCCCCACTGTGCATATAAGCACTCTCAGTGCTTGTTTAGCTTCTTCTCATGAAAGGCAGTGCTGGTTGCTCAAGCATGATTCTTGGCAAGAACTGTATGGATATAATTCCAGTGAAGAAGAACACACAAAAGTGTGTTTATTAAATGTAATATATTTTGAGCAGAATTGCAGCAGATTTGTTCAGTTAAAAATGTGATAAGATTTATTTAATATGAAAGTTGATTTTTCTTAAATGTTGCATAACTTTTTCAAACATGGTTCAACATAGTTCATGAATTAAAAGGGTTTAGTTTTTTATGGTTAAAAGGGACTGGTGAAAACTGGACATTTTTTTATGAAATGTAGAAGGGATCATCTGAACAATTGCTGAGATTAATAAAAATAAAGTGTTGAATATTGATCTCGTCTGTTACCCACTCTAAGTTATTGATAATTATTTATGTATATATACACACACACACACACACACACACACACACACACACAATTTGTTATTTTAGAGGAGTGTGTCAAGCTGGTGCCCTTCACATGACTCGATACCCATGAAGTAGCTCTTGGTTTCAAAAAGGTTGGTGACCCCTGATGTAGATAGTAATTGCATTGTTCTCTATGTTTCAGTTACCGCGCCATGCTACACACGCATGCAAGAAAACTTTATAAAGACAAGAAAAGCAAGCCTTGTGTGTGAAGTTTTCTTCAATAGTTCGCTGGCTGTCTAGCAGCACAGAGAAACGTGCTGTGAGGGCAGCACAATAACTTTAAACTAATCAGAAATACACTCTAATATCTAATATACATTGCTAATGTGGTAAATGACTTTTCTAGCTGCAAATGTTTGGTTTTTGGTGCAATATCTACATAGGTGTATAGAGGCCCATTTCCAGCAACTATCACTCCAGTGTTCTAATGGTACAATGTGTTTGCTCATTGTGTCAGAAGGCTAATGGATGATTAGAAAACCCTTGTGCAATCATGTTAGCACAGCTGAAAACAGTTTAGCTGGTTAGAGAAGCTATAAAACTGACCTTCCTTTGAGGAGGTTGAGTATCTGGAAAAAATTATTATTTCAAATATAAATCATTATTTCTAACCTTGTTAATGTCTTGACTATATTTTCTATTCATTTCACAGCTCATGGTGGTAAATAAGTGTGACTTTTCATGGAAAACACAAAATAATTGTCTGGGTGACCCCAAACTTTTGAAATTAGGGTCCATGAAAATAAAATGGCCGTGTTCCTAAAAACAAAAACAATCCCAGAACATATATATAGTCGCAACTCTCATAACACTAAGAACACATAACATCAACAGTTAATATGTACAATCGTAATTTGTTGCCAGCCCCCACTCCAACACACCCACCCCGCAACTTGGCCAATTCACACAAACAAGACATCAGGTTCAGGTTCAGGTTACTTTATTTGTACCCGTAGGTAGATTTGTTTTGCAGTCAGGTGACATCCATATTTACAAGCCACAATTACATTCAACATAGACACAAACACAGGCACACATGAAGCTGACTATAAACATGATAAAAATACTCAAGGCTCCATCAATCAGGATATAAAGACAAAGAGATGAGAGAAAAACCAGAGGTAAGAGAGAAGGGTCATATTAAAAAGTTAAAAACTAGTCAAAGAGGTTAAAAACTCAAAGGTCTAAAACCCAATAAAAGATTTAGAACCCAAATAACATCCTACAAAAATAAGTAAATATAAAATGGAGTTAATAAATAGGTACCTAAATTATGTGCAATATATTGTTACAACTTGTTCAACTCTGACAGCAGCAGGAACAAAGCTGTTTTTGTAGCGCTGGGTTTTACTTTTTGGGACAGCAAACCTCCGTCTTGAGGGAAGAAGCTGAAAGTGGCAGTGCAAAGGGTGGGAGTCATCATTTAAAATGGAGGTAGCAATCCTCTGTACCTGTCTGGTGTACAGGGATGTCAGGTTCAGCTGTGACTCACCAAGCAAACGACTGGACCATCTAACTACCTGATCCAAGGATTTCCTCTTTTTCAGTTTTATCTGATCAAACCGTGACACTAAAGAAAATGATAAAACAGATTCAATAAAAGCCTGATAAAATATTGTCATTATGGTTCGGTCAATTTGGAAGCGTGCAAGTTTTCTCAAGCAATGCAAATGTTGCTGACCCTTTTTGCACACCCTTTCACAGTTATCTTCAAAGTTTAAATTACTATCAATAATCGTCCCAAGATATTTGTAGGATTGTACACATTCAGTGGTCTGGCCTTTTAGTACGGTGACTTTGTGCCTGGGAGTTTTCCTCCTAAAGTCAATAATCATGTCTTTAGTTTTTGTCGTATTCAGCTGCAGGTAGGAATCCTCACACCAGTGAACAAAATCATCAACTACTGGGCCATGGCCACTCTCACCATCCTGGAGGAGACTGACAATAAGTGAGTCATCGGCATACTTTATAATGTGTCTGTTGTCAGACATATACCAAATATAACACAAACAGTCTTGAGGATTTTTTAAAAAAAAAAAACACTGGACAAAATGCAACCAGTACATATTAACTTTGTGACTCTTGGGTCAAACGGCACATTAGCAACTCCATAATACCATGCCAATAGCCCCCCCACCCCCCACAGTCACCTTACAGTTCGAATGGGATACCCACCCTGTGGATTTCCGTCTGGTGGATCCCTCCTAGAATGCCTTTGCCTCTTCGTCTCTGGGGACGAGACACATCAGTGTTTCCTCTCATCCACTTGCTGCAGCTCGCTAGGGTGTCTCCACGATTCATCGGACAATCTCAGGCAACTGTTCTCCAGGTCAGCTGCCACCCGCAGCCATCCCTGGTCATTTCGCTGTTTTCTTTTCTCGTGGACGCCCCTCAGCCGAGCCTCTTCTCTAGGCCAGACCTCGTCATTGATGTGCAGAGGGCTCGACTTGGCTTCAGAAGTCCACCACGTCATGACCGGGCTTCCTTCCTAGGTTGAAATGTTCTGCCAACCCAGTCCGAAACCCTCCTCGAGTGTTGTTGTTTGGTGCGTTGTGAAATCGCGCCAGCTGGTCCTGCCTCAGTCTCCTTCCTCCAGAACGCCGGCATAGCCCCTGCAGCTCCTCGCTTCACGGTATCACCAGGACAAATTCTGGAAGTCGAGGTAGCTAGCGTCTTGACTCCATCAGCCGTCCTGGGTGTTCCGCTGTGCCGTCGAGTTCCCACATCCAGAGTAACTTGGACACTGGCATCGGAACCCTCCCGAGATTTTTTTTTTTTTTTTTTTTGTTACTTATTTGTACCCGTAGGTAGACTTGGTTTGCAGTCTGGTGACAAGCCACCGGCTGCTGGTCGCTGCGTGCGCGAGCGCCCTAAACCTACATGTTTTTGGTGTGCGGGAGGAAACCGGAGAAATCCCGGAGTAAACCCGCGCAACACGGGGAGAACATGCAAACTCCACACAGCTCACTGTTGGTCGGGGGCTGGGATCGAACCCACGATCTCATGATCCCCGCGATCCCCCGGCCGAGGGTAAAACTGTGCTGCCACAGTGCTAAACCACTGCGCCACCGTGCAGCTCATGAGATGGCGCTCCATGGTGCTGGTCTTGCACACCTCCCATAATAC
The DNA here is from genome assembly GCA_020510985.1 of Pholidichthys leucotaenia. NCBI lineage: Eukaryota > Metazoa > Chordata > Actinopteri > Cichliformes > Pholidichthyidae > Pholidichthys > Pholidichthys leucotaenia. Next base: position 73,447,337 of record CM035839.1, on the reverse strand, counting down.
CAGGCCAGTCACTGTCCCAACCCGCATCATCCTCCACGTGCGGAGCAGGTCGGTCCCATAAACCGCAGCCCGACCACTCCTCTCCGACACCGCAGGCCATTGTGAATCCCAGGCCATAGAACATATCACATCCAATGATATTTGACCCAGTGGCGGTCACCACGAATTGGACATTAGACATCACCGACTTGTACTTCGCCGTCAATTCCAGCAAACCTACGATGGCCAGCTTGATTCCACAGTAGCCAAAGTAAGGTATTGACAGGTCACTCACGTGGTAGTGCGGGAACAGGATCCTCACAGTGGACCAGTTCAACATCGAAACTACCACTCCCGTGTCTACCATCAACAGCACTTTCACGCCGTCCAGGGAAATATTGCAGTAAATTTGTCCATCTGTGCTCGAAGAGACGGTATGAACAACCACAGGAGTTGCTGCGGGGGAATCCCCCCTATGTCTTTGGTCCCCTCGCTCAAAGTTTTTGGGGTCATGGTTTGGTGAGAAGTCCTCCATGATCTGCACCGGCGCTGACGAATGAGCGTCCCCCGGGGCAGACACCTACATCCTCTTGTCACTTGCCAGTCACGGAACGGACACACCCAGCCTATCGCCGCCACCCAGCTGCAGTCCGCCAGAAGGGCTCCTCCAATGCAGCTGTGAATTTGGCTGCCGTCACCATGCCTGCAGAGCCAACTCCTCCAGAGTCTCCATGGGTGCCCCCGCCCACTGCAGCCACAGAGAAAAATTTATCTGGGCTTCCAGCAGCAGCTACCATCACACCCTGGGAAATAAGGCAAGTACATTTTCATTTTCAAACACTTGTAGATGAAATACCTTATCTTATTCCCGGTGGTGAGGCTTAGCAGCAGCCCAGTTTGGCTGAGTCTTCACCATCTGCTGCTGCCAGCTTATCCTCACCTGCTACTCCTGTGTCCCCTCCTGTTTTCCGTGAATGTCTGCCGGTCCCAGGAGAGAGCCGCCGGATGACAGAGGGGCCTGTGGCCCTGGAAGATTCTGTTCCTGCCCCGCAGCCACATCCTGGACAGGAGAAGGGTTTCTCATGGTGTACTTTGGTCTGTCCCTGTTTAGAATTGTAGTCAATTACCTTTTTGTTTCCTGTGTTCCGTAGTCACCTGTTGCTTTGTTTCTTTTGGTGTGACAGCTGTCAGTGCTACTTCCGGGTGTCAACTCTGTGGCAGGCTGTCACACCTGTCAGTGGTTTCTGATTATTTCCTCACTCATGTACCCACACCTGATGTCAATTGTTTACCCCTATTTAAGACCAGCTGCAAGACTTTCTCCTCGTAGCGGTCTTCTGGTTTTGTCAGACGCTAATTCTGCGTCTCTCTCTCTGCTTTGATCCAAACTTTAATTCAACGTTTCTTCTCACTCCCGGATGGAGTCCCTGTCTGGTAGAGTCCTCCAGGCGTTCCCCGGTTTTCTCCTTAACATGTAAGTGTGCATTTTTGTTCTTGTGTGTTTTTCTGTTAAATAAATGTGCAAACTCACAGTCTACCTTTGGCATCTTCAGTCAGCCCTAGAAAAGGGCGATTTATGACAACCTCGACCTCCCGGTTATGGGGCAGATGCTCAACCTTCAGGCCACCAATCCGGCGGGGAGTAATTAGATCCATGACTTAATATATGAGGGGGGTTTGAAAAGTTCATAGGCTGAAAAGTTCACAGTGGTCAAAGTTGACCAAATGTGGTTTGTCTTTCGACTGCAGGGATCCAAACGCTGCAACACCAATGGAAGAAGTGTGTGGACTGAAGGGGAGACTATGTTGAAAAATACCCCCCCCCCCCCCCCGTAAACACATGTGATATGTACATCAGTGGTGGCCAACCTTTCGTGGGGGGTGAACGGAATACATCAGCACAAAAACAAAGTGTGTGATAAAAGAAAAAAAAAACCTCACCCACAGTGGGAGCCCTGAGCCCTCCCCCATGCAAGGAGACAACCCCATCCAGGGGCAACAGGAGAGAATGACACCCGACGTGTGCTCTCCATGTCCAGTCCACCCTTACCCCTTTTCCACCCAAAAAGAACTGGTGCTAGACTGGTTCCGGTTCCGGTGCCTGTGCCGATGCTGAACCAGTTCATCTGTCATGCCTTGTAATAACTAGCTGGTTTTCAGCTGACATGGAGTTAGTCAGGGCTATGTCATTACGTAGTGTAAAGCGTCTTTACGCAACACCACAGAACAGCATGGAAGAAGAAGGTAAAGCAGGAGAAGAAGAAAAAGAAGGCTAATTGCCAATATTTCAGTTATCAACCGCTGTTAGCTCAAGTCTGTAGCTCAGTTTGTTAGCACTGACTACACTTTTAAACATAATATTTATGTCAGTTCTGTAATAGGTGGTGTTATGGCGCATTACGAGGCGGAGGTCGCCTGTTACCTGGGCACATACACGGTCATGATACTGGTGGGAGTCCATTGTTCCGGTGTTGTGCCATACAGTGATCAGGTGCCAAAAATTGATCGTCAGGGGCCATATTGTAGTTATGGGATTATATTAGCCCTAAAATATACAGTGCTGTAAAAAAGTGTTTGCTCCCTTCCTGATTTCTCATTTTTGTGTATGTTTGTCACACTTAAATGTTTCAGATCATCAAACAAATTTAAATATTAGACAAAGATAACACAAGTAAACACAAAATGCAGTTTTTAAATGAAGGGGTTTATTATTAAGGGAATAAAAATCTAAACCTACATGGCCCTGTGTGAAAAAGTGATTGCCCCCTAAACCTATTAACTGGTTGGGCCACCCTTAGCAGCAACAACTGCAATCAAGCATTTGCGATAACTGGCGCTGAGTCTTTTACAGTGCTGTGGAGGAATTTTGGCCCACTCATCTTTGCAGAATTGTTGTAATTCAGCCACATTGGAGGGTTTTTGAGCATGAACCACCTTTTTAAGGTCATGCCACAGCATCTCAATCAGATTCAGGTCAGAACTTTGACTAGGTCACTCCAAAGTTTTCATTTTATTTTCCTTAAGCCATTCAGAGGTGGACTTGCTGGTGTGTTTTGGATCATTGTCTTGCTGCAGAACCCAAGTGCGCTGCAGCTTGAGGTCACAAACAGATGGCCGGACATTCTCCTTCAGGATTTTTTGGTAGACAGCAGAATTCATGGTTCCATTTACCACAGCAAGTCTTCCAGGTCCCGAAGCAGCAAAACAGCACCAGACCATCATACTACCACCACCATATTTTACTGTTGGTATGATGTTCCTCTTCTGTAATGCTGTGTTATTTTTACACCAGATGTAATGGGACACACACCTTCCAAAAAGTTCAAATTTTGTCTTGTCAGTCCACATAGTATTTTCCCAAAAGTCTTGGGGATCATCAAGATGTTTTCTGGCAAAACTGAGACGAGCCTTTATGTTCTTTTTGCTCAGCAGTGGTTTTCGTCTTGAAACTTTGCCATGCAGGCCATTTTTGCCCAGTCTCTTTCTTATAGTGGAGTCATGAACACTGACCTTAACTGAGGCAAGTGAGGGCTGCAGTTCTTTGGATGTTGTTGTGGGGTCTTTTGTGACCTCTTGGATGAGTCATCGCTGGACTCTTGGTGTAATTTTGGTCAGTTGGCCACTCCTGGGAAGGTTCACCACTGTTCCATGTTTTTGCCATTTGTGGATAATAGGTCTCACTGTGGTTCGCTGGAGTCCCAAAGCTTTAGAAATGGTTTTATAATCTTTTCCATACTGATAAGTCACATTTAATTTGTTTCTCATTTGTTCCTATATTTCTTTGGATCACAGCATGATGTCTAGCTTTTGAGGATCTTTTGGTCTACTTCACTTTGTGAGGCAGGTCCTATTGAAGTGATTTCTTGACTGAGAACAGGTGTGGCAGTAATCAGGCCTGGGTGTGGCTAGAGAAATTGAACTGAGCTTTCCAAAGATGTGATAAACCACAGTTAATTTATGTTTTAATGGGGGGACAATCACTTTTTCACACAGGGCCATGTAGGTTTGGATTTTTTTCTTACCCTTAATAATAAACACCTTCACTTAAAAACTGCGTTTTGTGTTTACTTGGGTTACCTTTGTCTCATATTTAAATTTGTTTGATGATCTGAAACATGTACATGTGTGACAAACATACAAAAAAATGAGAAAACAGGAAGGGGGCAAACACTTCTTTCACACCACTGTACAGTGCATCCGGAAAGTATTCACAGCACTTCACTTTTTCCACATCTTGTTATCTTACAGCCTTATTCCAAAAGGGATTAAATTAATTTTTTTCATCAAAATTCTACACACAATACCCCATAATGACAATGTGAAAAAAGTTTAGGTGGACTGGACTGAGACCAGGCAGTACACCTTTAACAAGCGGGCACTTGTGGCTCCTGCAGCTGGCGATCACTTTTTGGCACAACACCAGATTTCACCATCCAGCCTAGCATGGGGTAGGCTGACCCTCATTCAGCTGTTGCTCCGTGGCCTCCTGCAGGTTGGGGTCCATGGTGGCCCTCGGGCTGGAGTGCAGCACCCACGATGGCCTCAGGCTGGGGCGCAGCACGCACAATGGTCTCAGGCTGGGGTGCAGCACCCACAATGGCCCAGACAGAGGGGGGGCAGCACCCATGGAGACCTCAAACGAAGGGGGAGTGGCACCCACGGAGATCACAGGCGACGAGACTGGACCCACGGGAACCTCTGGTGAAGTTGGATGTTCCATGGTGACCCTGGGAAAAAGCTCCAACAAGAGGGACATAAACACAGGGTCATGGTCACCGGCAGCAGTGGAGCCTGGTGAGGTGAGCTCGGGTGCAGCTGATGGCTGCACCTGGCCCCCCCTCCAAGAGCCAGGCAAGATCTCTCCAAAACAGAGAATGTGAAAACAAAGAAGAGCACTTGCCTGAGCTCAAGCTCCACCACTGTCCAGCACTCCATCGATCCAGGTGGGGACGTCTCGTGCCCCATCCTCTGGAGATCCAACTCCGGCTCTGCTGTGGTGGTCCCTACAGCAGGCATGGTGGAAGGTACAGTCCCGGGACCTCCAGGTGAAGTGACCCACGCAGGTGGCTCATCTGGCATGGCTGCTGAAGGTCGGCTCACCGCTGCCGCTGGATCTCGCATAGCTGAAGCCAGGGGATGCTCTGTCATCAGCAAAGGCTTCAGGTCGCTGGCAGTGCTCTCCCTCCATCTGGACCGTGACTGCAGGGCTGGGACCAGGTCCTCCAGGACCACAGGCTCCTGCATCGTCTGGCGGCTCAATCTCGGGACCAGCGGCAATCAGTAAAAGTTGGAGCTGACATGGAGGGAACAAGTGAGGAAAAATTATCTGCATCAGGCAGTGAGAATTCAGTGGACTGCATAAACTGAGCCTCACCACCGAGAATCAGGCAAGATAATTCATGTCTTGATAATAGAGAATGAAAAAAACCACTTGCCTGAGTTCCCGGGGTACAATGGTGTCTGCTGCAGCAGGCCCAGTGTCCTCCCTCTTCGTGGCTTCAGCGGTTGTGGGCCCCCCTAAGGAACATGGAGGAGCCACCCCTGCAGCCTCGATGATGGGCAGAACTGGGGAGGAGACAGCCGTACTCTCAGCAGTGGTAGAAGGTGCCGTGGTGGAAAGGGGAACAGCAGTGACGGACCATGAAGAGGAAACTGCTGCAGGAATTTCTTGACACGGTGACAGGGAAGCTGCTGACTGAGAGACGGAGGAGTTCCTCCGGTGGCTTGTAGCTGGGTAGCGGCATCCTGGAACTGGTGGAGTGGGAGCTGGAGCTGGCGAACAGAGGAAAGAGGAAGATGTCTCTCGCGGGAAACACTTCCTTGTAGGCTTCGGACCCGCTGGGAGTGAGCCAATTGCCAGCCCGGGGAATGACAGCTGGAGAGTGGAGAGGGTTGACAGCAGCTTCGCAAACTCAGGATATCTCCTTAGTCCAGGATACGCCTTCATTCTCCCGACCACTGCCTCCACATTTTGCAGAACCCTCCTCGGGCTACGGGAGGCAGGAGCGTCGGTGACGCAGTCCTGGATAAAGACAGTCGCCCATTGCTCTTCCAGGCTGGGGCCCCCGTCTGCCAACCCCCCTTTGTTGATTGAGGCCCTGCATGCTGGGGACATGCTAACCGCTACTTCAGTGACAAAACAAGGTGGGTGAAACAAACACACGCGCACACACACACACACACACACACACACACACACACACACACACACACACACACACACAAAAACAAAACAAAAACAAAAACAAACCACAAACCCACAGCAGCTGGGTCACAAACTGGCTGTGGTCTTTTGTCATGAATTGCCCCACGGGGCAGCAAGGAGACCCAGGCGCTGGACTGTGAGTTGTGGAGTTTATTGAAAACATAAGCTACTAAATGCACAAACAAAACAAAAGGCTAGGCAGACTGACATGATAGCTAAGAATGTGAACAGAGAACAAGATATCAAGCTTATGTCTGGCAACATGGGAGACCACGGCAACGAATGAATGGAGCAGCGGTTCTCAGATAATGCAAGCAGGGCGTGATACTAATGACAACAGATGATTACAGGTGTGGATCAATGAGCAGGAAATAATCAGGTGAACCTAAACAGCTGAGCAGCCTGTGAACTGGGTTGACGGGAGGAAGTGATTAGCAACATAAAAACAGACCGGGAAGAAACAAAAAGTAACTAATAATAAATAAGAACTTATTTCAAAACTAAAATAATAACAACCAAGAACACATGATGATACAGAGAAGTGAGAACCAAGCTAAATATAAAATAAACAGATACAAGAATGCAGAAAATAACTAAGATAACCAGGAAGGCTGAGCACAGCCCCCACTAGTGCTCAGCCACATGACAATGTGAAGTAGTGCAAAATCATTAATGAATAAAAAAATTCAGCTGACAATATTGGTCCTCAGTGTACTCTGTTTTGAAGTATTTATGGTGTATTTATATATTTTATTGGCACATTTACAGAGTTGTTAAAGGCATACACCTTACGTACTTAGAAGATGTGATAAAGTACCGATTCAAGTTTTTATTCATGTAGGGGTAAAAAGAGACAAACTCTACAGTGTACAAGTTAAAAGTACTTTCCCAAGAATTTATATTGTCCAGAGATGACAGAATGTCATATGGTATGTTGTCAAAAGAATATAAGAGCTCATTATTTATCATTTAATAAGGGAGGGTGACAATATGTATGGGTACATATTCATACTATGTAGGATAACTAAGTAGACGGTTATGCTGTTTATTCCATCTTGCTACAATGCTCCGCACTTTGTATATATATATATATATTGATATATTTATGTGTATGTATGTATATCAACTACTCTTATTTATATTTTTTCGTATCTTCTTAATTATTGCTCTGAGTGTTGCTATCCCTGTGCTGTTGCAATCCCGGAATTTCCCCATTGTGGGACTAATAAAGGCATATCTTATCTTATTTTTGAAGCAGGCAACTTGGAACATTTTCCACAGAAAAAGTGCATAGATTTCAAGTTTGCCACTGCTTGTTCTTTAGAAAATGTGAAAAAAAGTTGTCAAAAATATGTTAGTAAAGTCCACAAATACCTGATATATTTTCAAGTGCCTGAAAAAATTAACTCAAGTGCAGTAATTCAGTTCTTGTACTTTCACTTCACACCACTGTAATGTTATATTGATTTGCATTGTTTATCCTACATAGCTTGACATTTCATGCATATGTGTGGTGTGAGGATAACAATTACTTAATGTGGAAGCAGAAAAAACACTTAAGGAAAGAAAGCTTTTATTTACAAAATGTGTAAAAATTTAAGATGGCTACATATTACATACATACATACATACATACATACATATTATGTACACACAGCCAAAAATATCAATGCTGTAATAGGTACTTTTTTTGCAGCCACTCAAGCACAGACACAGTGCGTCCCATCAGTCCAACAAGGGTATTGGTACTGTCCTCCATCTTCTGGATGCTTTGCAGTAGGCCGGACATCAGCTGCTCATCCCTCCTACTCTGCTCGTGATGTCTCTCATCTGGCCTCTCCAGGTAGTGAAGGAAAGAGGTCCATGTTTGTGTCCCGCTTCCGTTTCTCTGTTTTAAAGTACAAAAATAAGAAGCAATATAAAATAACCACACACTGAAAAATGCAGGAAATGTCAACCCAAGATTGAATGTATGTACTCAACATCCATTTACTGTTAGTGGCATCAGAACATTCAGTTCAAGCTTATAATTGGTTTAATTCACTCCTTTGTGTGAATGGGTCATGATCTGAACATATATGACCTAATCTGGTCTGATGAGAAGAGGAGGGAGAGCAGGAGGAAGACAAGCTTGGTGCTGGTGAAGGTGGGCTGGACACCACAGGTCTGGCTGGTTCTCCCTCATCATCCAGGTGTGATAAATCTGTAAATACAAAAAAAGTGTTTTAGTTTGTGCAGTGTAGAACTTAAGCCTTACATTAAGAAATGTGCAGACATAGAAGGCAATTTTATTCAATATCAGTATTACCAAAGCTTGCATGTCTGATTATAACCAAAATAGTAAAAATGAAAACATGTGACTAGCGTCATTTGAGAGAAAAATCTCCCATATACACACTGCAAGGCACCTATTGATACACAGTATTGATACCACAAAAAAACAAAAATACAAAAACAGCATATTTTGCACTGGATACCTTTGACAAAAAGTATTCTGTAAGATTTTTGTTCTAGTTTTCTCAAACAAGCATTTTTCAAGGTAAGGGAATTCACTTTATGGAGAGGAGACATGTATCAATAAATGCACACACACACACACACACACACACACACATATTGGCATACTTTTGGCATTTTAAAGACAGTACACTTACCAGAATTTGTAGCGTTTGGAACCGTTTGTACAACAGACTCATCCATGGCCATTAGGATTGCTATATTTGCTCAAAAATGGGCTTTGTCCGACTGGCCCCCTCCAATTTTTCTTGCACTTCAGCAGATGACCATAGAGCCAGGAAATACTGGGTCTCCTCTTCGCTCCAACTCCGCTTCGTTTTGGAATCCATGCCTCCTCTGCTGTTCGGAATTCAACATGGCGGTCAGTAGTGTTTTGAGGCACTTTTCATCTGGTCAGTTCACCCCACCCACGGCAGTGGATGTAATTAACGTCAAGTGGTTTGCATGTCTGGCCCAGCAAAGAGTTGGAGTCAGCTTCGCACCACTTTTGAGAGCCTGGGGCTAGTGCTCAGGTGGTCAAAAAGAAAAGAAGTGGTGCCAAGTCAGGCTCTGGCTCTAGTTAAGCACCGGAACCAGCTTGGTGGAAAAGGTTGAATCTGACACCTCTCCCTGGCCACCAGTGCTGCCAAAAAAATCCCAAAAGGAAGATGGCTGGAGCACAATGGATCATCTTTAAAAAGTTTATTAAGGTGCAAGTAACACACTGACATTTCAACTACATTGTCTTCTTCAGAGTGTTTTCAGCATTGGACTAAAGCAGAGTATTTAACCCTTTCTCACTTGTAGCTGATTAATCAGAGGGAGGAACCAATTAAGAATCTTAAAGCAGTCTGCCAAAAATCCTTCCCGGAAATAGGAGCAGGGTCTTGGCAATCCTGGGACACTCCACCTTGGTTTCAATCCAAAACATTTGCAGTGAGGAAGCAGCCTGTTATCATCAGGTGAGTGTGCTCGCCCTCTGTTTCTGTGGGAGGTTCTCCATCAAACTCCCGGCTCCGCACCTGCTGCTTCTTGTCTGCCAGCACTTGAAAGGACTTGTTTGTGAACACTCCAGCGCTGGCTCATTGGGTATAGCTGCCTTAAAGGGCTGATGACACAATTTTGACATTTTTTAGGATGTTCTGTAAACCCAAAAATCATTGTCGATGATCAATATAACATTTACAACCATGCCTGCATAAACTAGTTATCATCAAAAAACAGCAGCCGCTGACTAGACTGTGGTGCCGCCCACCAAATTAAGGGCAGCACCCCCATGACGTAAGCGGGAGAACGGACTCCGGTGTTGTTGACTGGAATGACAGCAGCTTTATAGCTCACAGTTTCTCTGTTTTTTTGTTTTAATTTTATGGCTGTGCCTTCACGTTGTGTCGCAGGCTTAGATAAACAGCAAACCGTGAAAGACCACATCACACGCTTCAGCTCCAACTGTCATAAGCCTCCTTGTGCGCTTTTATGCAGGAGGAGCGGAGGAGGGGAAGGATTAATGGATTTATGTGTAGCTTTGACCTACTTTCTGTGATCCCATGCTGACATCTCGCCGGTCCGGTCACGTCCCCTCTCTCATTATCACCAGCTGATTCATAGTATTGTCATCTGTGCTGTTTGTCTGCCAGTATTTTCAGCACTCTCACGACGCGCTAGTCACTCCATGTTTGCCGTGGCTCTCGTGCGTCCTTGAAGCGATGTCGGCTCTGGGGCACACCTGTGGCAAACACGTCTCCTCTCATTTGTTTGCTGGGTGATGCCGGCCCCCGAACGCCATCGGTAAGTGTGTCTGTGTTTCTTGTACGTCTTCACCTTTCAGGGAACTGTCTGTCTTTCTGTATTAAATGTGCTGTGGTGAACCGTGCACGCAAATCCTCATTATTTCATCCTCCCTCTCCCTGCCCTGTGTAAGAGCGCACAGAGGGTCATGATGAATGGATTTACGTGCAGAATTCACCACAGCACATGTATTGAACATAAGAATGATGACAACAGTTCCCAAAAAGGTGAAGACCCACAAAAATAAACAGAAACACCCGCAATTGGCGTTTGAGGCCGACATTGCCCAGCAAACGTGGAGAGGAGACGTGTTAACCACGGTTGCGTCCCAGGGCCGACATTGCTTCAAGGGGCGCAACAGAACCACGGCTGTGTGGAGCTGCCAACACGTCGTGATAGCGCTGGCAACATTGGCTGGCTGACAACATGGCAGATGATGCACACAAACCATGAACAGCTGACTGTCAAAGAGAGAGGGCGCGTGTGTTCGGACCAACGAATCTTGGACAGTGCCCACCTGAAAGTGGCTCAAAACGCACATAAAGCACATGTACAAAACAAAAATAACAAAAACTCAAAATATAATCCATAATAAACCCAATGCCTGAGCCACAGAGAATACACTGCTATGATTTTATTGAAAAATCGGGTTTAAATAAATTATATTGGTGAACAAATAATTTATTACAATATCTGTAACAAAAGAATAACACTGATGTTCCCCTGCTGTGTGTTTATCGCTGCTGCTGCAGTGGGCATGTGTGCCTCTCCACTGTCACTCCCTGAGTGTGATTCGCTTGGCACAATGCCTGCTTGGCACAACTCAAACCTATACGGTCTGATGCCAGCAGATTCTTCATTGTCATCCCATTCTTCGGAACTATAATTGTCTGAAGACTGGACAACACAAACCAATTCCAGACTACATGTACTGGAACCATCGTCGATGTTTTCAACCGCTTCCATCCTGTGTGTACAATGGGCAGCCAAGTGCTGTGTTCTGTCGATGACGTGACTACATGGCAGCGGGATTTTCCAGCCACTGATGTAATTGGTGACGTGGCGCTCAGGAAAACGTTGGATATTCGAGTGAAAAAAAGCCTGTTTGACTTAGAACTGCACAGACCAACCTATTTTGTCATATTGTATTATGTGTTGAAAAATTAGAGGAAGTCAAAAACGTGTCATCAGCACTTTAAACGTGAAGTTAAGTGTTTATATGTATTGTTAAGGAACTCAGCCTTAAACCCTTTTTTCTCTTCTCTCGTCAGGTTGCTGCCATCTTCACAGTGCGTCTCCAGGGTTGCTGTGCACTCACCTGCCACATCATCGTCATCACCGCTCCAGACTGCCTTCTCCACCCGGTCAGACACTCCTCCCAGCTCCACTCCTCTCCTACTCCCTGCCAGCTCTGCCTTGCTGGTTTCTCCATTCTCTGCTGGGTTCCTCTGCCGGTCTCTCTGCTCACTAATCATAAAATCTACACTTGTTTATCTATTGCTCCTAGCCTCCCTCATTTATAACCTGCTCTCGTCTCCCTCTTTTACAGGCTGTGTGCTCCTCTGGTGAGTGACGCTTTCTTTATTATTGGGTTTGTTTTTCAATAAAACTGTGTTTAACGTTGCCTCTCTGTGTCGTGTGCATTCTCTGGTGTAAGCAGCCTGCATGTGAGCTTATCCTTCTCCAAATCATGACAGAATGAGCCAGCCATAAGTTAGGCTCAGCAGGTGCTGCATCAGCGGAGCACTCCGCCCATTACCGCCTTGACGTCACAGAGCGGCAAGTGGCCGTGCTCACGGAGCAGCTGCAGACTATTACGCGGCAGCTGAGCATGGTCATCGAGCGTCTTCGCCACATGTCTCGTCCGGATCCTTTCCCCCCACCAGCCGTCCCAGTATCTTGTACCAATCGCCGGACCACTTCCGTTCCCTCACTGGCCCCAAGTTCGACTTTATTTGGGGCAGGTGGGTGGTGAGTACCCGGATGACACATCCAAAATCCGTTTTTTTGACCCTCCTGCTGCGAGACCGGGCTCTTAGCTGGGCTCAGTCTATTCTCAACAGCATGGAAGGCCCTAATTACACCCTTAACTGGTTTGTTGGTGAGTTTTCCTGGGCCTTTGGGCGAACGGACAGTGAGGGAAACATTATGAGCCGCCTTATGTCGCTCCATCAGGGGAGCCGGTCTGCTGCCGGCTTCTCTGTGGAGTTCGGGTAGTCACGGTGGACTCTGGGTGGAATGATGTTGCCTTACGCAGCACCTTCCTCCAGGGTCTAAATGCCAACCTCCGCGATGACCTGGTGGTTCATGCCATCCTCTCCTCTCTGGACGGGCTAATTGATCAGCCTGTCAGTTTGGATAACCAATACTGCGAGCGCGTGAAGTAGCGGGAGACCTCCTCTCGCCTGCCCGTTTCGTGCACGCCTCCTCCGGCTACTGGCGCAGGTGAATCCGACTCTTCCTCTGAAGCTATGGTGCTTGGCTGAGTCTGTTTGACTCAGGAGGAGCGCCAGCGACAGAGGAAATCTGGTGTTTGCATGTATTGCGGTTCACTAGACCATAAACTGCTTAATTGCCACCTGAAGCCAAAAAGATGCGGCCCGTCAGTAGTCGTAAGGGGTTTGACAGGTGGGAATTCCATTCATCTCCCCGATAACTTTTCCATCCAACACACCCATCTTGGCTCAGGTCAACCCTTAGCTCCAGTTCATAGTAGAGGTGGACACTTCTGATTCGGGGGTGGGCGCTGTCCTCTCACAGTGCTCAGCCTCCGATCAGAAGCTCCACCCATGTGCATATTTCTCTCAGCAGCTCATGCCGGCCAAGAGGAACTACAACATAGGGGACCGAGAGCTTCTGGCCATTTAATTGGCTCTTGAGGAGTGGAGGCACTGGCTGGAGGGAGCGGTCCAGCCCATCATAGTGTGGACCGACCATAAAAATCTATCTTAGGACCATAAAAAGTATCTTAGGTCGGCCCACAGATTAAATGCCAGACAGGCCCGCTGGGCCCTATTCTTTCTCAGGTTTAACCTTACCATCACCTACAGGCCCGGCTCCCGTAACATCAAGCCGGACACTCTCTCCCACCAGTTCACCCCTGAACAACCAGCCTCCTCTTCACTCCCCGAACCCATTGTGCCCTCCTCCTGTATTCTTGGTGCTCTTACCTGGGAGATCAAGTAGAGGGTCCAGCAGGCCCAGTCTGCTAAGCCCAAATCTGAGGGGGGACCTGACAATCGCCTGTTTGTTCCGGCCGGCCTCCGCAGTGACGTCATCCGGTGGAGGCACAACAGTCACTTTTCCTGCCACCCAAGAGTTTCTCGTACCATCAAACTAGTCCAGCGAGTGTTCTGGTGGCCCACGCTGCAAACAGACATCCGGGACTATGTTAAGGCCTGTCAAGTGTGCGTCCAGAACAAGTCCGACTCTTCACCTCCTGCTGGCCTCTTGCATCCCCTGCTGGTTCCCAGTCGCCCTTGGTGGCACATTGCTCTGGACTTTGTCACTGGACTTCCCCCCTCACAGGGCAATACTGTCATCCTCACCATTGTAGACCGTTTCTCCAAAGCCATCCATTTGGTGCCCCTACCCAAGTTGCCCTCTGCCTCCGAGACCGGAAACCTACTCACCACCCACGTCATCCGTCTACACGGCATCCCTTTGGACACTGTGTCTGACCGGGGCCCACAGTTCACCTCCCAAGATTGGAAGGCCTTTTGCCGTTCCCTGGGCACCACGGTCAGCCTCACATCCAGATACCACCCGCAGAGTAATGGGCAGGCTGATCATGCAAACCAATCCTTGGAGGCCGCCCTCAGATGCGTGGCATCCTGCAACCCTTCCATCTGGATACCACCCATCTGACCCGGGTGGAGTATGCTCACAACTCTGCTGTCTCCTCATTCACCGGGTTGACGCCCTTTGAGGCATCTATGGGGTATATCCCCCTGCTGCCCATGACGGAGAGGGAAGTTGCTGTGGCATCTGTGGGGGCCCACACTCGCCGCTGGCGCCACCTTTGGAGGGCCACCTGGACTGCCCTTCTTTGTTCTACAGAGCGGAAGCATCAGTACTCGGATTGCAGGTGGGTCCTGGCGCCCAAATATGCAGTCGGTAAGAGTGTGTGGCTGTCGGTGGACCTGGTGTCCCTGAAGACGAAATCCCGAAAATTGTCACCCCACTTCCTGGGTCCGTTTGCCATCTCCAGGATTATCACCGATGTGATGGTCCTCCTGGAGCTTCCGCATCTCCCCGCATCCACCCCACATTCCATGTTTTGAAGTTCAAGCCCCTCTCTGCCAGTCCTTTCTGTCCACCCCCACTTCCCCCAGAGTCGCCTCCTCCACCTCGGATCTTCAATGGCCAGACCACCTACACCGTTCAGAAGATTCTGGATGTTCGCCGTCGGGGCCGGGGTTTGCAATACCTGGTCCACTGGAAGGGCTACGGACCAGAAGAGAGGTCATGGCTCTCCGGCTCCTACTTCCATGCCAGGGGAATGGTCCATGCCTTTCACCGAGCCCATTCCAACAAGCCCGGTGGGCCGCCAGGAGGCGCCCCTTAAGGAAAGGGCACTGTTATGATCAGGTGAGCGCGCTCGCCCTCCCTTTCTGTGGGAGGTTCTCCATCAAGCTCCCGGCTCCGCAGGTCATCAGCACACCTGCGTGAGTGGATGCACCTGCTGCTTCTTCTCTGCCAGCGCTTAAAAGGACCTGTTCATGAACGCTCCAGCGCTGGCTCATTGGGTATAGCTGCCTTAAACACGAAGTTAAGTGTTTATACGTATTGTTAAGGAACTCAGCCTTAAACCCTTTTTTCTCCTCTCTCCTCAGGTTGCTGCCATCTCTGTGGTGTGTCTCCAGGGTTGCTGCCCGCTCACCTGCCGCATCATCGTCATCACCGCTCCAGACTGCCTTCTCCACCCGGTCAGACATTCCTCCCAGCTTCACTCCTCTCCTACTCCCTGCCAGCTCTGCCTTGCTGGTTTCTTCATTCTCTGCTGAGTTTCTCTGCCAGTCTGTCTGCTCACTAATCATAAAATCTACCCTTGTTTATCCATTGCTCCTAGCCTCCCTCATTTATAACCTGCTCTCGTCACCCTCTTTTACAGGCTGTGTGCTCCTCTGGCGAGTGACGCTGTCATGATGGCCCTCACGGACCATCACAAGACGCCTCAGTCACCAGTGAGTTTGCAGTGATAATTTATTACAGAGAAGGATAAACACACACAGGATACATACTATAATGGCTGGGTGACGTCTGAGCCGGGGAGCACCCGATGCGCCAGACGGACAATAGTGAGGGTGAAGTCTTAAGGGAACGTACCTTACAAGACGACAACGTTAACAGGCGGGTTACAGATTCCCAAGTCCGTTAACAATGATGAGCAAGGCAAACAGGAACATAACGAAGCATAACAGGAGCACAACAGAACGTAGCTGAACATAACAGAGACTGCCGTACTGGAGGACATTCATCACCGGCTTTTAACACAGCCGCTAATGACCCCAATGCGGCGCAGCTGCTCGCCGTGACAGCAGCGCAGCAGCTGACTTTGACAGCAGGGAGCTCCCCCGGGCGCCTTCACAATAAGAGCCCGAGGAGCTGAAAGAATCCTCTGCTGCCAAAGCCAGGGAAATAAGATATGAGGCCCGAGTGTGGCCAGAACCGACACTCGGGTTATGACAGTACCTCCCCCTCGAGGCCGAGCTCTGAGCGGAGAATCTCGACCTGCTGGACCGGACCGCTCCTCCGTGGAACCCCGGGGACGCTTCTTCATCGGCGATGGCCCCACGCTGCAGTCCGCTCTCCTCCTCCGCCTATGGCGTGGCTGCGGAACCGGAACCAGGCTCTCCAGAACCGCAGGCCCCCTCCTCATCCAGCGACGTTGGCCTGACGTCAAGGACCGCTCAGCGGAGGGAGACACAGAGGAAGCAGGGTTAATACTTTCATCCACAGCAGGTGGAGGGAGCTCGGGGGGCTGCATACCCCGAACTCCACCCCCAGGAGTCAGACAAGGCAAAACAATATCTAAAGGAGAGAAATTATCATGCACTTGCCTTTCCCCTGAGGGTAAGATGGTTCCCGCTGTGGGGGACGTCGTTCCCTCCTTTCCCCGCTGGATGGCGACAGAGGGCCCTCTGGGAAGACGAGATGAGGCCACTCGAGGCGGATCCGGGATGGGGCTCGCCGAAACGGAGCTCCCGCGACACACAGCAGCCAGGATAGGCGACGAGGAGGAGGGGGCGACAGCCTTGGTCAGTCGGGCTTGGAGCGCTGACGGGACAGCAGGCGAGGGCCCGGGAGAAGACGAGGCTGTGGGGATTCCCCTCTGACGAGGCGCAGGAGTGACAGCTGTGTGGGGGGTTGAGCCCTTGCGGCGACCCGGAACAGCATCCAGACGGGGTTCTAGCCGAAGTTGGAAGCCGGTGTGACGACGGTTCCTTGTAGGGGGTGAGGCGAAGGTGAGGTTCGGAAATCGCCGTTCCTGAGCAGAAACAGCGGCAAGCAAGTCGGCGAACTCAGGAAACTCACGCAGCGCTGGGTTCCTCTCCACCAGTCTAACCGCCGCCACCACATGCTTCATACACGCTGGTGGATTCCCAGCGGAGCAAGCAGCAGCCACCCGGTCCCAGATCTTGTCTGCTGTCAGCTGCAGCTTCTCTGGGGGAATCCCGAGTGACGACATGCCCGATGGGAAAAGACCTCTGGATGGTGCGAACTCCCGGGCCGGAACGGAGGCAGGAGCGGGATCCCGAAGCGAGGGGCGACGTCTCCTCCGCTTCAGCTTCCTGCCAGGATTTCCCTCCAGCCCTCGGAGTATCTCACGCTGGGCGGCGATGTCATCTCTCCTCACGCTTACCTCTGGATGATTAGTGAAGCGGGGAAGAGAATCCAGAATCTCCTCGGCTAGGTCCAGGTACCAGGGCACTTCGCTGTTGAAGTCGAGGAGGGAGGCGGCGACAAGGACTTCGTCCACGCGCTCGAGGGTGTCAGCGAGAACAGCGTCCTGCCTCCGAGCACGAGACCTCCACGATGGCATGCTTCAACACGGCACCCAGACAGGTAGGAACAAACAGTCCACTACTGCAAACTACACGGTGAATGATGTCTCAAACAACGCCTCCTCTCCGGGCATTTGGCGGCAGTCTACTGTCATGATGGCCCTCACGGACCATCACAAGACGCCTCAGTCACCAGTGAGTTTGCAGTGATAATTTATTACAGAGAAGGATAAACACACACAGGATACATATAATGGCTGGGTGACGTCTGAGCCGGGGAGCACCTGATGCGCCAGACGGACAATAGTGAGGGTGAAGTCTTAAGGGAACGTACCTTACAAGACGACAACGTTAACAGGCGGGTTACAGATTCCCAAGTCCGTTAACAATGATGAGCAAGGCAAACAGGAACATAACGAAGCATAACAGGAGCACAACAGAACGTAGCTGAACATAACAGAGACTGCCGCACTGGAGGACATTCATCACCGGCTTTTAACACAGCCGCTAATGACCCCAATGCGGCGCAGCTGCTCGCCGTGACAGCAGCGCAGCAGCTGACTTTGACAGCAGGGAGCTCCCCCGGGCGCCTTCACAATAAGAGCCCGAGGAGCTGAAAGAATCCTCTGCTGCCAAAGCCAGGGAAATAAGATATGAGGCCCGAGTGTGGCCAGAACCGACACTCGGGTTATGACAGACGCTTTCTTTATTATTGAGTTTGTTTTTCAATAAAACTGTGTTTAACGTTGCTTCTCTGTGTCGTGTGCATTATCTGGTGTAAGCAGCCTGCACGTGAGCTTATCCTTCTCCAAATCATGACACAGCCGACCTCTCCACCCCCTGCATGAACAGGGCCAACCCATATTACATGCCCATAAAATGGTTGCCTCGCAGTCCTTGGGCAACAATGCTCAAATTCCTCCAAAAGCAAAGATAGATGACGTCACACCAGTTGACAGGAGGAAGACCCAAATTCAGATTCTTCCAAAATCTCCACTAATGTTGGAAACATGTCAAAATAATTTCCAGAGAAACTTTATATCCATGACTGTTTTCTCTTCATTTTGACTAGCTAGCTTGCAGGTTTAACTTTCGAGCATCACTGCTAATTACTGAGATAGAAGTGTGTCAAGACTTTACAGACAGACACGACAGGCAGGAAGTCAGGCACAGGAAGAGAGAGAATATCTGGTAATTTTCCAAAACAAAACACCTGGCAGACTTCAATTGTCAATGAAACAGAATAAACTATTTATTTTTTTCTCTGTGGCCCAGTACCACGCGGTCCATAGACTAGTACTGGCCCGTGGCCCACCACTGATGTACTGTATTTGATGATTATTTTATCAGCTTTTCGGGAGCAGGGCTGCACCCAATCACACCTCCACCTGCCGTGTACTTGAAATGCCATCCCGCTCTTTACTTCTGCATGATCTCATTTCTATGACCCATCCACCCTCCCTGAGGGGGCCAATCGAGCCCGGGAGCCATGGCTCATCCTCAAAGTCACCTTCCCCAAACGGCAGCCTATCAGCCATAACCAACCAAGAAGCTCCACCACCTCCTTAATAAATCTCTTGCAATCTTCTTTTGCATTCATATTTGGAGTCGTGGTCCAAACTAGTGAAATAATACATACTGTATGATCAAATGAAGACATTGGGCCCATTATTTTTCCGTTCATGTATGCTGTTTGGTCTGAGCTGTTGTCATCACAAAGATACGCAGTGTGCTCCTCACTGTGGGACCTGTGATACTGTAAAAGACACTTCAAAACCCACCTCATCAGTGTTTGAAGCTGAAAGCCCTTACGCTGAGGCCGGAGCACTAGGTCCACCTGCAGACTGTGGTTTTTTTCATTAAGGGGACGTGTCAAAAGGTGAGGTTATGAGGATGAGAACACACACACACACACACACACACACACACACACACACACACACACACACACACACACACACAAAATCATTACAGGACCTTCTGAGCAGCGCTGACAAGCTTGTCAATATGTATGATGTATGTGCCGCCTTGTTTTTATTCCACCCAGGAATCTGGCTCATATACTTAATCTATCATCCAAAATCAAGGTGTGCATTTCTATAATTTATACATAACAGTAGCTTCATACTGGAAAATAAAATGCTCAAGGGGGTGTCAAAAAGCCAATGCTGCTCTTGTAATAGCAATTATTTCTCGAGCATACACAACTTAAAAAGTGCTTGAAGCCGACTGACAGGACGTACTTTAACTTTGCCACTTTTACCTGTTGTCAGTGCCTAAATGGAAGTTTATGTGTCACCGTGCCTTATGATGTTGACATTATCCAACAACTTCTAAAATGGAGCTACTTGACGCGTCGCTTTATTTACAAGTGAAAGATGAGAGGGTGTGTCAACAGCCTTCGACTTTCCTCCGCAACTTCGGGAACGCGTGCTGACGGCGTTCAATTTCAAAGGGACAACAGTGCTATTTGCATAATTGAATGCACCTACAACCTATAGAGCTCGGCAAACAGTCTGACGATGGCATTTGTTCTGGTGAGGGGGATAGCGAGCTGTCTGAGAGATTAGTAAGCTGTGATGTAAGGTGAGCGGGGCAGGGGATGAGGAGCTAATCACATGCAAATTCAAAGCAGAATATTCATGTACTCCAATTGGGGTCTCTCTTTGGGATTTCTCGAGGCATGAGAATGAAAAATTGCTCCTCAAACTTTTGGCTGAACTTTATTTCCCCCCTGTTGGCATTAAATATTTAAGGCTGTGTTGAATTAGCCAAATTCTGGCTTTTGTACACATGGAATAATCGGATAGGAGATTTTACACGTTGGCATGCCTTTTTTTTTTTTTTAAATTCATATCTATCTGTGCAGCACATGTTTCTACCTGTCAGTGTTTCCTTTCATGTGCTTCAGAGATCTTATTTGTGTGCTATTTTTTGTGCTCAGGGACGTGGGCAAATATGCAATGTTTGGCGTGCACGTGCTTTGAGATTACATCTGTTTTTTGGGGTTTTTTTTTTTGCTTGTTTTTGTGCTTTGTGTCTGCCACTCTCATGTTTGACTCATTCTTTAGAAGTCCTGCAAAAGTCACCTCCAAAAGCAGAAACTGAGAAATGGAAGTAAACAAGCTAGTGTGCAGATCAAGCAACCATTACTGCATTGTTGGTGCTCATATAAAGAGATAAAAGATTAAATGTGACCACCTGAGGACTTCAGCTTACTCTAATAATGTATTAAATTAACTGGGCCAAGAATGTGCATTCTCATGGTTGTCAGATACCACTTTTCTGACCAGTTTCGCAAAGGTACAACCTGGCATCATGATCAAGTATCTTTGGTCCACTACTACTCACTGTATCCGTGTCACAGATTCTCCCTGCAACGCATGAGAGTGACACACTTTCATCGTTTAAAAAGTGTTAAAACGGTGCTGTCACTCAACATGCTTGGGTTCACATCCAGTCCCGTGGTCACGTTCACATTTTACTTTCTTTTGGAGTTTAACACACATTTTTCCATGGTGATTGGAGTGGTGGCCTAGTGGTAGCATCTCCCCCATAACAGGGAGCTTGTGAGTTCAAGCTCCAGTCATACCAAAGACCACATGAAAATGGCATTCTAGCTTGGTGCTCTGCATAATAGAACGGGGGGAAGGGAAAGGTCATTGTGGTGGTGTCACAGGAGCCCCTTCAGGGCAGAATATAGGACTGATGAGCAGGGCGTTTTATCGGCATGATTTATTCACCAAGAACACAAAATAAAGAACAGTTCGTGGGCTGAAAATAATGGTAAATGGTGTTCACTTATATAGCGCTTTTCTCATCTCTAGATGACAAAAGCATTTTACAGATCCTGCTATCCACCCATTCACACACTGATGGCAGCGAAGCCGCCATGCACAGGCACTGGCCTGACCCACCAGGAGCAACTGGGGGCTCAGTGTTTTGCTCAAGGACACTTGGACATGCAGACTGCAGACAGAGCGGAAATCGAACCCCTGACCCTCCGATCTGTAGTGAGCCACACTACACCTGCAGCTGCGGCGCAGGTGTAGAGCATAAATAAAGCAAGGCTCGGAGCAGGGCAAGATAACAGGAATATGCATGAATCTCACAGACTGGATTACTAAGAACACACTGGAACACAGACGAGGAACATTAATGCCGCCACACCGGGCAAACACTGACAAAGACATATATAGATACCAGGTAATCAACAGATATGCAACAGGTGGGAACAATCAAGGGCGAATGGAGGCAGCAGGGAAGCGGCTACTGGTGCAGGGAGCAGGACGGGCGGGGATGCACAGACCATCACAGACAGGGAATACACATGAAACATGATGACAATGAACATACTGGACAAAAGACAAAGCAGGGGTAAATAATACAAAACTAAGGCCACAACAAGACTCTGAACATGAGCAGAAGACGCCGTCAAAATAAAAACCCAAACCGATGATGACAGGAATAAATTACAAGACATAACCATGAAGATAATACTAATCATAAGAAACCAGAAACTAAGGACAAGGCATGAAAACATAAAGCAAGAACAGGATAGTACTAATACAATTGAACACAAAAACAAACTCAAAACGTGGTGGTCTGTGTTACTATGTGTTTCCGCTTCACAAACAAAAATCCACTGAAGAACAGAAGAGGGCAGCCTGCTTGCCCGCTGCGTGAGACCCGGGGACCTCTTTCTTTACATGGTGAAGGACAGGAACATGGTGCACAAGGCACTTCTTACAGTAACAGATAAAGTTAGGGTTAACGCTGGGTGAGTGGCTCAGTTTAAAACTTATTTTAAAATCCTATTAAACCGCTGCTCTCTCTTTCTCTGGATTCTACATGTAATTTTTTTTTTTTCACGTACCCTTACACGGCACTGTTTCTACTACTTTTATTGTCTCTGCCAACATGAAGTTATATTGCAACACTGAGAGGTATTTCCATTTCACATCAAAATATTTTTTTGTTGAACACTGCTTCTTACCGAAGCAAACAACTTTACGTGATGCACCTGCACCTTGTTGTCATAACAGTGACTGCTGTTAGCACAGACCGATTGTTGGTGAACATAGTGCTGTGTTCAAGACCAGAGTCTCCCAAGACCAAGACCAAGACCGACACTAAGACCACCATGCACGAAGGTCAATTCAATTCAATTCAATTTCAATTCAACTTTATTTATATAGCGCCATTTCACAACAACAGTCATCTCATAGCACTATCAACTGTAGGGAGGACCCCCACAGTTGCAGAAAGACCCCAGCAATCAGGCGATCCCCTGTGAGCAAGCACTTGGCGACGGTGGAGAGGAAAAACTCCCTTTTAACAGGAAGAAACCTCCAGCAGAACCAGGCTCAGGGAGGGGCAGTCATCTGCTGCGACTGGCTGGGGGGTGAGGGGACAGAGAAGAAGAAAAGAACAGACATGTAGAGAGCAAACAGCACGATGGGGACTCAATCTATGGGAGAGAACAAACAAATGTTAATGACCAGCAAAAAAAAAATATTTCATAGAGAGTGAGGAAAGGAGTGAGGCCCAGTGCATTACTGGAGGTCCCCCGGCTGACTAAACCTATTAGCAGCATAACTAAGGGAGGGTTCAGAAACACATGATCCCTCCCTAATTGTAGGCTATATCAAAAAGGTAGGTTTTAGCCCTATTCTTAAAAACAGAGATCGAGTCTGACTCCCGAATCCAGATTGGCAGCTGATTCCACAGGAGAGGAGCTTGATAACTGAAGGCTCTGCCTCCCATTGTACTTTTGGAGATTCTAGGTATTACAAGTAAACCTGCATTTTGGGAGCGTAGTGCTCTGTTAGGATGATACGGTAGTATCAGATCTTTTAAATAAAAAGGAGCCTGATTGTTTAGAGCTTTGTAAGTAAGAAGAAGGATTTTAAACTTAATTCTAAACTCTATGGGAAGCCAATGAAGGGAGGCCAGAACCGGAGAGATATGATCTCTCTTTCTAGTACCTGTTAAAACTCTTGCTGCAGCATTTTGGATCAGCTGAAGACTTTTTAAAGATGTTTTAGGACAGCCTGATAATAAAGAATTACAATAATCTAATCTCGAGCTAACAAAAGCGTGGATCAGCTTCTCAGCATCACTCTGAGACAAGATGCTCCTAATCTTGGCAATATTACGCAAATGATAGAAGGCAGTCTTAGAAACAAATTTAATATGTGAATTGAAGGACAAATCCTGATCAAAAATAACTCCAAGGTTCCTCACAGAGCTATTAAGAGAAAGAGTAACTGCATCCAAACTGAAAGTTTGATTTGGAAAGGAATTTCTAAGGTTTTTTGGACCAACAAGAATGACTTCAGTCTTATCTGAATTTAATAGCAGGAAATTACAAGTCATCCAAACTTTGATTTCCTTAAGACAGGCTTCTAACTTGGCTAATTGATTAATATCATCTGGCTTCATTGACAGGTATAATTGTGTGTCATCTGCATAACAGTGAAAATGTATACAGTGCTTTCTAATAATGTTGCCTAACGGAAGCATATATAAACTAAAAAGAGTAGGGCCAAGCACAGATCCCTGTGGAACTCCATGACTAAGCTTTGAGCTGAGAGAAAACTCATCATTTACATGAACAAACTGGAACCTATCAGATAAATAAGATCTAAACCACTGCAACGAAGTTCCATTAAGTCCAACATAGTGTTCTAATCTATCAAGTAGAATATTATGATCAATAGTATCAAAAGCTGCACTAAGATCTAAAAGGACAAGTACAGAAACTAGTCCATTATCAGATGCAATGAGAAGGTCGTTAGTGACCTTCGCTAAGGCTGTTTCAGTGCTATGATGGATTCTAAACCCAGATTGAAACTCCTCAAATAAACCATTTCCCTGCAGGTGGTCAAATAATTGCGTAGCAACAACTCTTTCTAAGATTTTTGAAATGAAAGGGAGATTAGAGATTGGTCTATAGTTAGCTAAAGCTCCTGGGTCTAGCGTTGGCTTTTTGAGTAAGGGTTTAATTACAGCCGTTTTAAAAGCCTGCGGTACATGGCCTAAAGTTAATGAAGAATTGATTATATGAAGAATAAAGCTACCAATAAGTGGGAAGACTTCTTTAAATAACCTGGTAGGAATAGGGTCTAAAAGACAAGTTGAAGGTTTGGATGAGGAAACTATTTTGTCTAACTCACAAAGGTCGATTGGAGTAAACTCATCAAGACAGACATCAATAGAAGGAGTTGTAGTAGTTACAGTATTTAAGTTAACTGTGGGAAGAATCTGATTGATTTTATCTCTGATGGATGAAATTTTATTATTGAAAAAGTTCATAAAGTCCTGACTAGTAAGCTCTAAGGGAATGCTAGGATTGACAGAGTCCTGACTCTTTGTCAACCTGGCTACAGTACTGAAAAGAAACCTGGGATTATTCTTGTTCTCTTCTATTAATGCAGAGTAATAACTCGTTCTAGCTTTTCTAAGAGATTTTTTATAAATTAAAAGATGATTTCTCCAAGCTAAATAGATTTCATCTAAATTAGTAGAGCGCCATTTTCTTTCTAATTGACGAGTCTTCTGTTTTAAGCTACGAGTTTCTGTGTTGAACCAAGGAGTTAAAAATCTCTGATTAGACTTTTTCTTTTTTAAGGGGGCCACCAAGTCTAGAGCCTGATGCAGAGAAGCTGAAACACTATCCACCATGTTATCAATTACAGAAGGAGCAAGCTGTCTATAGCTTATTTCCGTTGTGTTGACACATGGCAGGGAGGAAACAATCTGCATAAATTTGGAAACAGCATCATCTGAGAGGCATCTACTGTGATAATATTTTTCTTTAGGAGCCAAATAGTCAGAAATAGTAAAATCAGAGGTTAACAGACAATGGTCTGACAGTACAGGGTTATGAGGAGACACTACAAGATTTTCTATTTCTATGCCATATGTCAGAACAAGGTCCAATGTATGGTGGAGGTAATGAGTAGAATTTCCTACTTTCTGAGAAAACCCAATCGAGTCTAATATTGAATTAAAAGCCACATTAAGGCAGTCACTATCTACATCCACATGTATATTAAAGTCCCCTACTATAATTATTCTATCAGATTTCAGCACTAAATCAGCTAAGAAATCAGGAAATTCGGATAAAAATTCTGAATAGGTTGATGGGGGACGATAAACTATGGCAAATAAAATTGGGTTTAACCTGGAATTGCTAAAGTGCCCAACACTGAGGACCAGGCCCTCAAAGGAATTATAACATGTTTTTTGCTTTACATTAACTAGTAATTTGGAATGGTAAATTGATGCTACTCCTCCTCCACGACCAGAACTTCTGGGATTTTGACAGTTTAAATAACCAGAGGGAGTTGATTCATTTAAACCAACATAATCCTCTTGTCCTAACCAAGTCTCTGTAAGGGAAATTAAATCAATCTGATGATCAATTAACAGATCATGGACTAACAGAGACTTGGGAGTTAGAGACCTAATATTTAATAAACCACATTTAATTTTTAAATTATGAGGAGGAACAGAGGCCAAATCATTCAATTTAGAGGCTTTATGTTTAATTTGAGTTTTACCAATATTTTGCTTTATCACTTTAGGATGCTTATACATTATATTTTTATTTACTTTGGAGGGAGCAGACAACGATTCTCTGATGGGGAAGACAGGGGCTAAGCTGAGGGGTGGCGGATGAAGAGGAGCTGCAGAGAGGCGTGTAAGACTGCGACTCTGCTTCCTGGTCCCAACTCTGACCAGGTCTTGATCTCGGTTTTGGGAGACTCTGTTCTTGACGAGGTTTCAACTAGATAAACATGCTACTCACTCTGCAAGGTGTTTTCTGCAGATCTAGGCACATTAATTTGAAACTAGTAAAAACGCCATCATATTACTGGGTGAACTCGTTTAAGTAAGTAAGTAAGTAAGCTTTATTTATATAGCACTTTTCACAGACATATAAAGCCACAAAGTGCTTTACAGTGCAACAACAATCAAAACAATTAAAATACAACTAAAATACAAATTAAAATGCAATAAAATACAATTGAAATACAATAATACAGTTAAGATACAGTTAAAATACGAATTAAAGTAGAACTAAGAAACAAAAAATACACTCTATGCAGTCAGGTGGTAACAGCCTTCAGTCAATCTTGGAATTAAAATGCCTGTTTAAACAGGAATGTTTTCAGGTGGGTTTTAAAACTCACGACACTGTCCATGGCTCGAAGGTGCAGAGGGAGGTCATTCCACAAGCGTGGTGCTACTGCTTTAAAAGACCTGTCACCTCTGGTAGCAAAGTGGGTGCGGGGAACCATGGGCAAGTGCTGTCCTGAGGATCTCAGGCTGCGGGTCGAGCTGTAGGGCTGAATCAGAGCAGCCATATATGCGGGGGCCTGACCGTGAATTGCTCGGAAAGTGAGCACCAGGATCTTAAAGTGGACACGATACACAACAGGGAGCCAATGGAGTGATCTAAGGACAGGTGTAATGTGGTCTCTCCTGTTTGCACGTGTCAGAAGCCTCGCAGCAGAGTTTTGAACAAACTGCAGACGAGCCAGTTCCTTTTTGTTCAAACAAGTAAAAAGGCTGTTACAGTAGTCCAAACGTGAGGAGACAAATGCGTGAATGATCATCTCCAGCTCTTTGTGTGAAACCATGGTCCTGAGCTTGGAGATATTTCGCAGTTGGAAGTGACAGTTTTTTATCAGTTGTTTGGTGTGATGTTCCAATGACATGGCCTTATCAAAGATGACACCCAAGTTTCTCAGCTTTGTTTTAACTGTACTGCCCAAGTCACCAAGGTATTGTTTTGTGCCTGATATGTCGCTGTCTTTAGTGAAGCTAGAGTATTATCCAGGTCTTCATTAAAAGGGACGCTTGTCCTTCTCGTCAGCCTTGATGATTTTCAGGTGGCAGTGCTTGTCCAGTTATTTCATAAACCCTGCTGCACCCCCCCCCCCCAAAAAAAATGGTAAGTTTCTGCATTGTTACAATTTCTTTTGAACAGACTATTTATGCCACTAACAGGCCTCCTTTGAATTAAAAACTCTGTCTCTTTTTCTCCCTTAGTGCCACCAGTGGTTCATTTCTCCTCTTCTCAGCAGCCACAACTTCCTGTATTTGGTCTGAAAGCCTGAACCTTTCTGAAAATTGGTTTCACACTCTACATGGACCAAACCAAGGTTCAGTCTGAGTGAAACTGAGGCCACCTCTTTTTGACAGACCAAATTTCAGCTCTTTGATTCGGACCGCTGTTCAGGGGAGGTTCACACCTAAACTTTTGGTCCAGATCAAACTGAAAAGTCCAAAAGTCTGAACTAAACAGGTTAGATGTGAAAGTCCTGGTGGGTATACTATTTGTAAAAAGTTTTGTAGATTGGGCTGAAATATATACAGTAGGTATCCTTTGGCATTGTGCAGTTTATACATAGTATGTGTAAATGCCGAGTTAAGAAGGTCCATTTCTGATGTAATGGCACTGAAAGACCTATCTCATTATGACCACTGAGTTGGACAAAAGGACACCTTGTGCTCATCTCTGAAATTCCTGCTACTTTGGCAAAGCAGCATTTTAAGGGCTGTGGGCTAAAAACAGCCAAGAGTGAATAAAGATGCTGAATACACTTCACAGCACTGGCACTGCAGTAGTGCTGTTTAAATCACAGATACAGTCGATTTCAGAGCAAGAATATAGAGTCATTTTGTTCGCCTACTTTACCCTAACAGTGCTGACATTGCAGAACTCAAACTGCATCAAGTGATGCTCCTTCTTCAAACAAAATGAGCACAAAGCAAACCCTTATGGAAGTATCGGTTGACACACTGTTGACACTTTATTTCCATCACTCTCTAATTATGCCGTCGAGCAGACAGACGTACACTTTATTATTCATACACTTATTCACCCCCCCCACACACACAGATACAGTATGCATGTGTAATAATGTACAGTTTGTGAACATAAACAACATATTTACTGTCACTCACAGTCAGACTGGTGAATACACATGCACTGACCGATAAAAGCTCATCAAACAACTGCTGTTTCATTGGTAAATCTACAGTTTACAGTGCACACGCATGCACAGACACATCCACTCCTGATGGAATCTGTTGCCACCTTTATGTGGGGTTCTGTTGTGTGTCGTGGATATGTGTGTCTTCTTGTGGATTTAACTGCAGCCGGTCCTACGGCCTGCAATTAAGGCCCTCTTGATGAAGGGCAAAAATATATTACATAGTACAGCTAAACACAGATTTAACTCTGAAAAGGCAAATTATTGCCTCTGTTTTCCCACCATCGTTTTTGTTTATTGTCCTACCAACCTACTTACCTTACTGCTGGTTTACATCATAATCAAGGACGTGCACAGGTATGGGTTATTGTTGTCCAGGCAACAGTCCATTTTTTTCTTTGTCTGAGTTGCCCCTCCAGAGGAAAAAAAAGTTATATTTCTTTAAAAACAGTTTTTCATAATAATAATAATAATAATAATAACCTATACTTACGTTTGGTTGCAACATCCATCCATCTTCTACCGCCCATCTGGGAATCCAGGTCATGGGGGCATCAGTCCAGGGAGAGTAGCCCAGACTTCTGCCCAGTTCACATAGCACCATGACCCCTCCTGCAGGTAGTGAGCCCACTTGAGGGCAGACCCGTGTGGCTCCTTTTGGTACTCTGGATCCTTGAGTTAACGTTTTTCATGGAGATCTACTGGAACGCTCTTAATCTGGCCCTTGTCACATTTCCTCGTAAAACTGTCACTTTAGTAAATTTGCAGGGGCTTTTCACGCAACTTTAAGACACCATTCTTATATTTGCACATTTTATAGTAAATGCAGAAATTTTTAATCATAAATATGTAGCTTTTTTCTCCCTAAAATATGCATGTTTTAATAATTTAGTGTGTGTGTGTGGGGGGGGTTCTTGGAAATTTTGAATTTTTATGTGTGATTTTGGAACATTCTTTGTTCTTCTAATTTTTGTAATTATTCTCCTTTTTCTGTATTTTTCCTAGAGACTTTTTTCACAAAATTTTAAGGCTTCATGGAAATTTGGGGGCTTTTTACTCATAAATTCACTTTTTTTTTTCTTTTTCAACTTTGCAGTATTTCATCAGTATTTTTGCTCCTTTTGGCTGACTGTTGATATTTTATCTTTAAAAAATTATAACATTACTTTTTATAATATTTTTGTGATTTTTTTCTAAAAGATTTACAAATTTTTTTCATGAATTGTGATCTTTTTAATAATTTGCTGTTTATTTATAGATTTTCATTGATTGTTATGGTGACTTTTCCCCCCCAAATTTGCAAATTTTCTGATGAACATGTGACTTTTGTCTTTTATATTTATGTTTATCTTGTAATTTTGCCTTTGAGGTCAGAGCAAATGTCCTCATACATCCCTGATCACAATTATCAGCTACAACATACTGTAGTTACTCCTTTCCAGTTATGAGTCTTTGTATGTTCACATGTCGATGTGTGGTATTAATTAAAATATTATTGCATGATTTTATTTTTGAAGACTTTAGCAGGCGTTTATGTCATTATGTCTGTATATGTGTGTTTGTCAAAGTTAGGGCCAGATTCTTTGTATTGTTTATTACAATGTTAGATATCGAGGCCATTGTTATCTGTTAAAGAAACAGATTCTTGCAGATGATGGAACAACTCAACATTTATTTTCCTCCTAGGCTGTTTGATTGCTCCATTAAATGTGCTATCCCTTCCGCTGGGGCCTCAAGAGCATATAGCAGGCCCCTGCAATTATGATTCAAAAGCACCACACTAATACGGATATCAGTAAATACAGTGATTTGTACTTGAATAGCTTCATTCATGGTGCAGTGGTGAAGCCATTGAAATTATAACTGCATTGTATTCTCTGAGGAAAGCAGCAACCTTTAATTTTTAACTCAAAGCATCTTTTCAATCAATGTTTGGGCAACAAGGAATTATTAAATACAGTTTAAAATGAATCATAGAAGTGTCTTTTTTTGTAAAATAAATTAAAAAAAATGTACACAAAACTACAATATAACGCAGCCGTGATTGCAGAGGGTCTTAAACTACTATTGTGCATATATGGAGAACATGCAAAACAGTATAGCAGTGACGAGCATGAGGTTTGTGGGTGGTGAGGCACTGACTCTTTCAAAGTCAGATTTGCAAATAAATGAACACAACAGTATAAGCTTGAATTTAATTTCAGTTGGAAGTTTGTATGTTTTATGATCTGCTAATTGTACATTATATAATCCAATGATATAAATAATTTATTAACAAAACAACGAAGGCATTTTACTGAACTGCCTCTTGATAGAATCCACAGTGAAATTAAGTTCAGTTCTGCAATGCTTTTATTGTGAAGGGAAGAAGCAAAAATAGTAGCACATTCCAGTTGGTTTTGTTTTGCAGAAAAGCCGTTAAAGTTCTGCTGACTATCTCCATGCCTCCATGTTTTCATTTCATTCAACTCTCCTGAATATAAACAAAGAGCAAAGACCCTTGGCTACACAAATAAAATGCATTAAGTTATATTACAGACACATTTTGGGTGTCCAAAATTGATTATAGACTACTTGTTTCAGGCCAAGGAGTAAAATTATATTGGCTCAGAGAGCACGTTTGCTGTGCACCCTGTAGCACCACAATTCAACACAAATTCAAGTATTTAAAACAAGTATGCACGGTCTTTGTCATGCATGACATTACCCTGGTTCACAGATGAGGTAAGGTGATTTGTGGAACACAGCTTTATTGAAGACACTGGATATGGCGGCCACAGACAAGGCCCCAGCCAAGGCACAGGCAAGCAAGAGAGCGTAAGACGGCCAACCCCGGCCTTATTTAGGGTGGAGTGGTGAGGTCACCAGAGGTGTGCGTCACCATCCCTCTCTTCACAGTAAAATACTATATTACAGTCTTACCTTGACTTGGAAACAAAATCCATTTACCTATTCCTCTGGACAAAAATCTCAATGACTTTGTTGTAAAAGTCCGTCTTGTCTTCTTTTAGTTTTAAATGTCTCTCTGTCTCAATCAACATTACTGCCAGTTTTGACTGAAAGTCCAATTTTGAGAATTTTTTTAAGTTTAGCTATAAATTCTTCCATTTTCCATCTGTATAAAATAGAAGCATAAATGGAGTACTTGGTACACTTGACTATGATTTTATTTTTAGATAAATTTGGTGTTAGCCTCAGCGTAGAGGAAGAGCAACAAGTACAAACCAGGAAAAACTCCTGAGCCTACAGTGCTCAAGCACGCCCCCCTCTTTGGAGCAATGGTACTGCACAGCCTCTGACCGTGATTTTTAACTAAAGTTTTATGTCAGATTAACACTAAATACTTTATGTTATACACACACATTAAGTACATTACATAGACTATGGAAAAGGAGGACACACAATAAAAGCACCCACAAACATTACATTTTGAACATACACAGAGCTTTAAACAGGAACGCGCATCTTGCACAAGCTCTAACTGGGCTGTGAAGGATTGCACAGTCCTTTTGAGGCTGCATTTGTTGCTGCTTCACCTGGCCTCTCTCCCTTGTATTTGAACAGGAAATGTGCAGATTATAGTTGAAATGATGAGAATCATTCAGAAATTACTTTTTTTTTTTTTTTTTTTAAATTTTGTGTACTTTATTGATCCCCAGAGGGGAAATTGAGGGCATCCACCTGGATGGATGAAGCAGCCACGGTACGGCGCCATCCCTTCACCATTCACGCACACATTCACACCTTGGGCCACTTTAGAGTCTCCATTTAACCTAACCTGCATGTTTTTGGCCATTTAGACCTACAAAATAAATTAGTGGACAAATAATACTATATTTATAATTCTTTATTTTTTTCATGGTAACAGGGGAGGCAGACCGCACGTGACTGTGGTACAACACCAGCTGCTACCACTGTCCTTTGCTGGGATGTGAGCCCATAGAGCTTCCCAAAAGCACAGGATAGCACGGAACACAGCAGAGAGGCAGAGAGCAGACACATTCGGTCACCCAGCTGGGGACAGATTGCCCTGCTGGTGCTGCTTGTGCAGCTCCAGTCCTCTCATTTCATTTCATTTTATTATTAGAAGTTTGTCATAGCAGGAAAACACAGCATAGCAACACTTTGTTAAAACCATGGATCCTGAATTGAGACAAACATACCATAAAAACCATGATTGTTATCACAAATTAAAAGCAAGTTAAATGTAAAACTCATCACTCCTAAAAACAAAGTTACTTATAATACAGTTTAAAAGCACAGTGAATAAAAGAAGAGTTCATGTCTTTTGGTTTTACTCCTGGGTACAAGTTCTGTGAGCCGCCGAAGAGAGTGAACATCTGGAGGGGTAGCAATTACAAATCTCTAATATCCACAGTTGCTAAAACCTAATTCACACTGACTATGGTTGCAGTCCTTTGTAGATGCAGTACAGTTCCAGCATTGCGTCTTTCCCCACCGGCTGCGTTCGTGTTTTGATGCGGCACAGATCAGAACAAGGTTCGCGTGATAAACTCATGTGAGAATTAGAGTTTATAAAATAACACAGGAGCTCGAGAGAAACAAAGACAGACCGAGGCGGACCGATCACAATCACATGATAACGACAAGGAAGCATGATGAACCGGCTCTCACCTGGATTTGTTTGCTCCAAAAATGCGTATGTAGCCCATGAGTATTAATTCTGTGAATTGTTTGTATGTTATGTCAAAGTTTTTATGTTCTCTGACACAGCAGTGGAGGAGTAGACCTCCACGGGCATCCATACGTAGTTTTTTTTTTTTTATTGAACAGTTAAGACACCAACTGTGTCAGAAGCAGAAGAAGAGGATCTTCAGGTCGGGGAACAGGGAGATGCTGAAGTCCGTACAGAGGGAGCTGAGGAGGAAGATCAGAGAAGGCAAGGACAACTTCAGGAAGAAGATGGAGGACAAGGGTCAAAAAATTCACACTTATTAAATACAGTAGATACTGTGGCATTTACTTGCAAACTGGATCTGGCATCCATTAAAAATAGACTTGGTGCATATTTTTAGTGAGCCAGATTCATTCCACAATGATCCAGGTGGGGAGTAGAACACTGAATAGCAGACCTAATCACAGCTATAATAGACTGCATCCAGAGTCAGTTGAAATAGGGGGCAACAGTCCACTCTGCATTCATTCTATGCATAATCATTTCTGTTGGATTTCAGCATATTTTTAAACATATTTTTCTTTGCCACACTGTGTCGGTGCAAAACTGTCAGATGATTACGTCTGATTACATCTCTTTTCTCCTCCTGTCTATCAGTGCAGCAGGGTTTGTCATCTCCAAAAAAAGTCTGAACAAACAAATCAACATGTTTAGCATCTAAATATATCTAGCCTTATGTGGATATTTGTGGATCATTGTATCTGTAGCACATTAGGTATATGACATAAGGCTTTGACATTTTAACACACTGATCACCATCTGGTGGTGAGTTGGATCCGATTGTTTTTTAAAATAATTCTGTTGAACCACAATTCAAAAGCATTGTCTGATTTTCATTGGTTAATTTTCATAGATTTTTTATTTATTACCACTTTTGTCAGATTCAAGTTATTTCTGTGACCATTGTGGGTTTTTCTTTTATTAACAGAGGGGTACCAACAATTTGGTCCATGTCTGTATCAGGCAGGCCACAGTTTGTCTGGCTGGGCAGTATCTTGTCTGATGTGGTGGTTAGTGATACAGGAACTCCACAAGGGACTGTGCTTTCTTCTTTTCTCTTCACCTTATACACCACCGACTTTCAGTACAACACCAAGTCATGCCACCTGCAGAAATTCTCTGATGACTTGGCTGTTGTTGGGTGTATAAAAGGGGAGAGGAGGGGGAGTACAGGGCACTGGTAGACAGATTTGTGGACTGGACCGAGCAGACTCACCTGAGGCCAAACATCAGCAAGACCAGAGAGATGGTGATTGACTTCAGGAAGAAGAAGATGTCTTCACAGCCATTGCGGATTAGGGGGGAGGATGTGGAGGTCGTGGAGGACTACAAATACCTGGGTGTCATGATCAGCAATGGACTGGACTGGAAATCTAACACCGATGCTGTGTACAAGAAGGGAATGAGCAGACTCTACTTTCTGAGGAAGCTGAGATCCTTCAACGTGTGCAATAGGATGCTGTAGCTTTTTTACCACGCCGTTGTCGCCAGCGCCATGAGGGCTAGCTCTGTAATTGGTCTCAGGCCAGACATCTCTGAGACGGTGGTGGAGAGGAGGACACTGAAAAAACTTCGATCCATCATGGATCCTCATCACCCACTCCACAACACACTGGACAGACAGCGGAGCACTTTCTCCAGCAGACTGCTACAACTCTGCTGCCGAACGGTTAGATTCAGGAAATCTTTCCTGCCACATGCCATTTCACTGTACATTAACTCACTCTAATGTTGAATTCTGGTCATAACAATGCTGCCACACTGCACCATCCATCCATCCATCCATCCATCCATCTTCTACCGCTTTTCCGGAGGTCCGGGTCGCGGAGGCAGCAGTTCAAGCAGAGAAGCCCAGACTTCCCTCTCCCCAGCCACCTGCTCCAGCTCTTCAGAGGGGATACCAAGGCGTTCCCAGACTAGCTGGGAGACATAGTCTCTCCACCGAGTCCTGGGTCTGCCCCGGGGTCTCCTCCCAGTGGGACGTGCCTGAAACACCTCAAGTGGGAGACGTCCAGGAGGCATCCTAATCAGATGCCCATACCACCTCAACTGACTCCTTTCAATGTGGAGGAGCAGCGGTTCTACTCTGAGCCTCTCCCGGATGACTGAGCTCCTCACCCTATCTCTGAGGGTGAGTCCAGCAATCCTACGGAGAAAGCTCATTTCAGCCGCTTGTATCCGCGATCTCGTTCTTTCGGTCATTACCCAAAGCTCGTGACCATAGGTGAGAGTAGGAACGTAGATTGACTGGTAAATCGACAGCTTTGCCTTAGAACTAAGCTCCCTCTTCACCACAACAGACCGGTACAACGTCCGCATCACTGCAGATGCTGCTCCAATCCGTCTGTCGATCTCTCGCTCCATTTTCCCCTCACTCGTGAACAAGACCCCAAGATACTTAAACTCCTCCACTTGGGGCAGGAGCCTGTCCCCAACCCGGAGAGGACAATCCACCTTTTTCCGGCTGAGGACCATGGACTCGGACTTGGAGGTGCTGATTCTCATCCCAGCCGCTTCACACTCAGCGGCAAACCGTCCCAGCAAGAGCTGTAGGTCATTGCTGGATGAAGCCAACAGGACAACATCATCTGCAAACAACAGAGATGAGATCCTGTGGTCACCAAGTATGACACCCTCCATTCCCTGGCTGCGCCTAGAAATCCTGTCCATAAAAATTATGAACAGGACCGGTGACAAAGGGCAGCCCTGGCGGAGTCCAACTCTCACTGGGAATGACTCCGACCGAGTGTTGGCAATACGAACTAAACTCTCACAACGGTCGTATAGAGACCGAATAGCTCGTAACAACAAGCCCGATACCCCATACTCCCGAAGCACCCCCCACAAAAATCCGCGAGGGACGCGGTCAAATGCCTTCTCCAAGTCCACAAAACACATGTAAACTGGTTGGGCAAACTCCCACGAACCCTCAAGAATTCTCGAGAGGGTAAAGAGCTGGTCCGATGTGCCACGGCCAGGACGAAAACCACATTGCTCCTCCTGAATCCGAGGTTCGACCAACGGCCGGACTCTCCTCTCCAGTACCTTGGCATAGACCTTCCCAGGGAGGCTGAGGAGTGTGATCCCTCTAAAGTTGGAGCACACCCTCCGGTCCCCTTTTTTGAAGAGAGGAACCACCACCCCGGTTTGCCATGCCAAAGGCACTGCCCCCGACCTCCACGCAATGTTGCAGAGGCGTGTCAACCATGACAGCCCAACAACATCCAGGGCCTTGAGGTACTCGGGGCGAATCTCGTCCACCCCCGGGGCCCGGCCACCAAGGAGATTTTTAACCACCTTGGCGACCTCAGCCCCTGTGATAGGCGAGTCATCCCCCTTGTCCCCAAACCCTGCTTCCTCTGTGGAAGGCGTATCAGTGGGATTGAGGAGATCCTCGAAGTATTCCTTCCACCGCCCGACGATATCCCCAGTTGAAGTCAACAGTGTCCCATCCGCACCATACACAGTGTGGACGGGGAGCTGCTTTCCCCTCCTGAGCCGCCGAACAGTTTGCCAGAATCTCTTTGAAGCCGACCGAAAGTCTTGTTCCATGGCCTCACCGAACTCCTCCCATACCCGGGTTTTTGCTTCAGCAACCACCCGAGCTGCACTCCGCTTGGCCTGCCGGTACACCTCAGCTGCTTCGGGAGTCCCACAAGCCAACCAAGCTTGATAGGACTCCTTCTTCAGCTTAATGGCCCCCCTCACCACTGGTGTCCACCACTTGGTTCGGGGGTTGCCACCACGAGATGCACCGACCACCTTGCGGCCGCAGCTCTGGGCCGCCGCTTCAACAACAGAGGTGGAGAACATGGCCCATTCAGACTCCATGTCTCCAGACTCCCTCGGAATGTGGTTGAAGTTCTTCCGGAGGTGGGAGTTGAAGACCTCCCGGACAGGGGCCTCAGCCAGACGCTCCCAGCACACCCTCACTATACGTTTGGGTCTACCAGGTCTGAATGGCTTCCTCCCCTGCCATCGGATCCAACTCACCACCAGGTGGTGATCAGTTGACAGCTCTGCACCTCTCTTTACTCGGGTGTCCAAGACATACGGTCGCAGGTCTGATGATACGATAACAAAATCGATCATCGACCTGCGGCCTAGGGTGTCCTGGTGCCAGGTGCACATATGGACACCCTTATGCTTGAACATGGTGTTCGTTATGGACAGACTGTGGTTAGCACAGAAGTCCAATAACTGAACACCACTCGGGTTCAGATCGGGCAGGCCGTTCCTCCCAATCACCCCCCTCCAGGTTTCACTGTCGTTGCCCACGTGCGCATTGAAGTCCCCCAGTAGGACAATGGAGTCTCCAGGAGGAGCACCCTCCAGCACCCCAGTCACAGACTCCAAAAAGGGTGGGTACTCTGAAACATCATTTGGTGCATAGGCACAAATGATGGTCAGGACCCGTTTCCCAACCCGAAGGCGCAGGGAAGCAACCCATTCGTCCACCGGGGAAAACTCCAATATAGAGGCAGCAAGGTGGGGCGATACAAGAATACCTACCCCTGCTCGTCGCCTCTCGCCCGGGGCAACTCCAGAAAAGGCCAAGCTCCAGCCCCTCTCCAGGAGACTGGTTCCGGAACCGGAGCTGTGTGTTGAGGTGAGGCCCACTATATCTAGCCGGTATCGCTCAATCTCGTACACCAGCTCAGGCTCCTTCCCCACCAGAGAGGTGACATTCCACGTACCAAAAGCCAGTTTAGAAAGCTTGGGATCAGTCCGCCAAGGTCTCCGCCTTTGACTGCTACCTAATCCACATAGCACCGGACTTCCATGATCCCTCCTGCAGGTGGTGAACCTACTGGAGGGCGGACCCATGTAACTCCTTCGGGCTGAGCCCGGCCGGGTCCCATGGGTGGAAACCTGGCCACCAGACGCTAGCCTTCGAGCCCCTCCCCCAGGCCTGGCTCCAGGGTGGGGCCCCGGTAACCCCATACCGGGCGGGGTACACTGAATCCTTGATATACAATTTATCATGAGAGTCTGTTGGATCGTTCTTAGTCTGGCCCTTCACCCAGGACCAGTTTGTCTTGGGAGACCCTATCAGAGGCAAATTGCCCCGGACAACATAGCTCCTGGGATCACTGGGGCACGCAAACCCCCCCACCACGATAAGGTGACGATCCATGAGGGGGGCCACACTGCACCTTGCAGTCTAATTGGTACCTCACATTGCACCCTGCACCCTGCACCTGATAGTCCTGCATTGTACAGCGAGTACGATTCATGTATCTATACGGGTCATCATCTATTCATTTACGATGTACAGTGGGGCAAAAAAGTATTTAGTCAGCCACCAATTGTGCAAGTTCTCCCACTTAAAAGATGAGAGGGGTCTCCAATTTTTATCATAGGTATACCTCAACTATGAGAGACAAAATGAGAAAAAAAAATCCAGAAAATCACATTGAAGGATTTTTCATGAATTAATTGGTAAATTCCTCAGTAAAATAAGTATTTGGTCACCTACAAACAAACAAGATTTCTGGCTCTCACAGACCTGTAACTTCTTCTTTAAGAGGCTCCTCTGTCCTCCACTCGTTACCTGTATTAATGGCACCTGTTTGAACTCGTTATCAGTATAAAAGACACCTGTCCACAACCTCAAACAGTCAGACTCCAAACTCCACTATGGCCAAGACCAAAGAGCTGTCAAAGGACACCAGAAACAAAATTGTAGACCTGCACCAGGCTGGGAAGACTCAATCTGCAATAGGTAAGCAGCTTGGTGTGAAGAAATCAACTGTGGGAGCAATTATTAGAAAATGGAAGACATACAAGACCACTGATAATCTCCCTCGATCTGGGGCTCCACGCAAGATCTCACCCCGTGGGGTCAAAATTATCACAAGAATGGTGAGCAAAAATCCCAGAACCACATGGGGGGCCCTAGTGAATGACCTGGAGAGAGCTGGGACCAAAGTAACAAAGGCTACATCAGTAACACACTACGCCGCCAGGGACTCAAATCCTGCAGTGCCAGACGTGTCCCCCTGCTTAAGCCAGTACATGTCCAGGCCCGTCTGAAGTTTGCTAGAGAGCATTTGGATGATCCAGAAGAGGATTGGGAGAATGTCATATGGACAGATGAAACCAAAATAGAACTTTTTGGTAAAAACTCAACTTGTCGTGTTTGGAGGAGAAAGAACACCATACCTACTGTGAAGCATGGGGGTGGAAACATCATACTTTGGGGCTGTTTTTCTGCAAAGGGACCAGGACGACTGATCCATGTAAAAGAAAGAATGAATGGGGCCATGTATTGTGAAATTTTGAGTGAAAACCTCCTTCCACCAGCAAGGGCATTGAAGATGAAATGTGGCTGGGTCTTTCAGCATGACAATGATCCCAAACACACCGCCCGGGCAACGAAGGAGTGGCTTCGTAAGAAGCATTTCAAGGTCCTGGAGTGGCCTAGCCAGTCTCCAGATCTCAACCTCATAGAAGATCTTTGGAGGGAGTTGAAAGTCTGTGTTGCCCAGCGACAGCCCCAAAACATCACTGCTCTAGAGGAGATCTGTGTGGAGGAATGGGCCAAAATACCAGCAACAGTGTGTGAAAACCTTGTGAAAACTTACAGAAAACGTTTGACCTCTGTCACTGCCAACAAAGGGTATATAACAAAGTATTGAGAAGAACTTTTGTTATTGACCAAATACTTATTTTACCGAGGAATTTACCAATTAATTAATTAAAAATCCTTCAATGTGATTTTCTGGATTTTTTTTTCTTATTTGTCTCTCATAGTTAAGGTATACCTATGATGAAAATTGGAGACCTCTCTCATCTTTTAAGTGGGAGAACTTGCACAATTGGTGGCTGACTAAATACTTTTTTTACCCCACTGTATATAAGTTATTTAAGCAGTTTTACTTTCCATGGGTAATCCCTTTGTCTATTATGCTGTGTGTGTTTCCATCGTTTTGGTCGTCTACTGTCATGCTGCTGTTACACTGTCATTTCCCAGGGATGGGAATCAATGGGAAATCTGGGATCAATAAAGTACATCTATCTATCTATCTATCTATCTATCTATCTATCTATCTATCTATCTATCTATCTATCTATCTATCTATCTATCTATCTATCTATCTATCTATCTATCTAATTACTCACTTCCGGTGCCACACGAGTAGGCTGCCTTTTGCAACAGCGGATCAATTTCTGCCTATTTCTATTTTCTATCTGGCTCTCTTGCCAATCTTTCTGATCCAGCGTCACCTTTATTCCATCCAAACACGTAGATCGCCCAAATGTCTCCTGAGCCAGCGGACGGAGCCACTGTTTCGTGCAGGAGGCAGTACAATAGGGACCAGCTGTTAGCACTTAACCGGCCCATGATGCTAACGCAAAAACTCAACATACCGGGAGAGATAAGACGGAAACGGCGTGGTTGTCGAGCTGGGGCAAGACGGCGGGCGAGGAATATAAGGTACAGACCCACCCTCCCATCCGTTGTTATGGGGAATGTACAATCGATACTAGGAAAAACAGATGAGCTAGCGGCTATCTCCTGCTACGAGAGCATATACGGGAGTGCTGCCTTATGCTATTCACGGAGACGTGGCTAACAGAACTAGCAGTAGATGCTAACATTGAACTGGAGGGTTTCCACGCATTACGGGCAGACCGAACACCAGACAATGGGAAGGCAAGAGGCGGGGGAGTGATGATGTATGTTAATAACAACTGGTGCAGACCGGGACATATCACGGTTAAACAACAACACTGCAACAAAGACATGGAGTTGCTAGCTATTAGCATGCGGCCTACATATCTCCCGAGGGAATACTCACACGTGATCTGCATTGTTATTTATGCAAATCCAATGGCGAATGCTGGGACAGCGCATGACATCATCCACTCAGTAACTGGCAGGCTGCAGACAGAACACCCAGATGCTCTTCTTCTCAGCTCAGACGACTTCAACCATGTTTCACTGTCTCCCATTCTACCCACGTTCACCCAGCATGTCACATGCCACACTAGAGACAATAAAACACTGGACTTATTCTACGCAAACACTAAGGAGGCGTACACCTCATCACCACTCCCCCCACTTGGGAGATCGGATCACAACTTGGTTCATCTCCGGCCGGTGTACAAACCCCTAGTGCACAGACAACCTCTGGTCATACGCACAGTGAAGTTATGGTCTGAGGAGGCAATGGACGCTCTAAAGGACTGTTTTGAAACCACTGCCTGGGAGCAGCTCTGCAATCCACATGGTGAGGACATCGATGGCCTCACTCACACCATCATGGACTACATCAGCTTCTGTGTGGACAACACCGTACCCACCAAGACCATACGGTGTTGCTCGAACAACAAACCCTGGATCAACCCTGAGATAAAAACAGTCGGGGAACAGGGAGATGCTGAAGTCCGTACAGAGGGAGCTGAGGAGGAAGATCAGAGAAGGCAAGAACAGCTTCAGGAAGAAGATGGAGGACAAGATGCAACAGAGCGACATCGGTGGGGTCTGGAGAAACCTTAAAACCATCTCTGGTCTCCAGAATACCTCCCCCCAGGCCACGGGAGGCAGGGAGTG
Organism: Pholidichthys leucotaenia; assembly: GCA_020510985.1. Classification (NCBI taxonomy): domain Eukaryota; kingdom Metazoa; phylum Chordata; class Actinopteri; order Cichliformes; family Pholidichthyidae; genus Pholidichthys; species Pholidichthys leucotaenia. Next base: position 73,405,597 of record CM035839.1, on the reverse strand, counting down.
GGCGAACAATCTGAACCTGTTCTTTAATAGGTTTGACCAACCGCCCTCCCCCCCGACTGCACAATAACCACTGCTGCCTCCGAAGACATCGAGTCCTGCTGCCCACACCCCACTCCACCAACACCCCCCCCCCCACTCCCAACACACAGCCCCCCAACATGACCCTCACTAAGACCCAGGTGAGGACGGAGCTGAGGAAGATCAAGGCGAGGAAGGTGTCAGGACCGGACGGCATCAGTGCAAAGCTCCTCAAGTCCTGTGCAGACCAGCTGTGTGGGATTGTGAAGGTCATCTTCAACCTGAGCCTGAAGCTGGGGAGGGTACCACAGTTGTGGAAAACATCTTGTGTGGTACCTGTACCAAAGACTTCCCACCCCAAAGATCTGAACAGCTACAGACCAGTGGCCCTGACGTCCCACATAATGAAGACCCTGGAGAGACTGCTCCTTGCTCACCTCCGCCCCCTGGTGGGACCAGCGATGGATCCACTCCAGTTCGCCTACCAGCATGGCATTGGGGTGGAGGATGCGGTGATCTTCCTCTTCACCGTTCTCTGTCCCACCTGGAGAAGCCCGGGAATGCGGTGAGGATCATGTTCTTTGACTTCTCCAGTGCTTTCAACACCATCCAACCGATGATCCTGAAAGACAAGCTGCTGTGCGCAGGGGTGGACCAGCACCTGTCATCATGGATCCTGGACTACCTCACTAACTGGCCACAGTTTCGATCATTGGTAGCACGGGGGCCCCCCAGGGAACGGTTTTGGCTCCCTTCCTGTTCACCCTTTATACTATGGACTTCTTCACACAACACAACACACTGCCATCTACAGAAGTTCTCTGACGACTCTGCGATTGTTGACCTCATCTCCAACGGAGATGAAGCTGAGTACAGAGGACTTATCCAGGACTTCGTGGACTGGTGCCATCGGAACTGCCTCCAGATCAATGCGAGGAAAACTAAGGAGCTGGTGGTGGACTGCCGCAGGCAAGGACAACCCCTCACAGCACCAGTAAACATACAGGGAACAGACATCGAGATGGTGACATCCTACAAGTACCTGGGTGTTCATCTGAACAATAAACTAGACTGGTCACACAATACTGACACACTCTACAAGAAGGGACAGCGCAGGCTGTTCCTACTGAGGAGACTCAGGTCTTTTGGTGTACAAGGGGCGCTGCTGAAGACATTCTATGACACGGTGGTGGCATCAGCCATCACTTTTGGAGTGGTCTGCTGGGACAGTGGCGTTACAGCAGCCGATAGGAAGAGACTGAACAAACTGATCAAGAAAGCTAGCTCTGTCCTGGGGCAATGCCTTGACTCAGTGGAGGAGATAGGAGAGAGAAGGATGGTGGCTAAACTGTCGTCTCTGCTGGAGTCCGAGTCCCACCCTATGCAGGACATACTGAACGCACTGAGGAGCTCATTTAGCAGCAGACTACATCATCCTAGGTGCACAACCGAGAGGTTTCGCAGGTCCTTCCTACCTACGGCTGTCAGACTGTATAACCTAAGCAGGGCTGCTCGCAGAGATAGCAAAAAAACGTGACAACCTGATAGTATTGAATGCAAAAGACGCAATAGACTTACACAATGGTTCCCTCCGGTATACAACTAGGACAATACCGGTCGCTACGGAGGGTGACAATATGTATGGGTACATAATCATACCATGTAGGATAACTAAGTAGACGGTTATGCTGTTCATTCCATCTAGCTACAATGCTCCGCACTGTGTGTGTTTATATATTTATTCCATCTAGCTACAATGCTCCGCACTGTGTGTTTATATATTTATATATTTATATGTACATATGTATATTCGCTGCTCTTGTTTTTTCTTGTCTTCTTGATTGTTGCTCTGAGTGTTGCTATCCCTGTGCTGTTGCAATCCTGGAATTTCCCCATTGTGGGACTAATAAAGGCTTATCTTATCTCATCTTATCTTATCTTATCTTAAACTGGATCATTCTGCAGAACATATTAATAAACAGTGGCAAAACAGTGTACAGTGGGGAAATACGTATTGAACACGTCAACATTTTTCTCATATTTCTGATGGAGCCACTGACCTGAGATTTTCACCAGCTATCTGTAACAGCGCAAGTAATCCATACATACAAAGAAATCAAGGCAACTGTGTTCACAAAACAAGTTATATTTAATAAAGTGGAATGACACAGGGAATAAGTATTGAAGACATGAAGAAAAAGCGGTGCAAAAAGGCATAGAAAGCCAAAAAACCAGCTGAAATCCATTAGAATTTAGGAAGCGCTTCCATCCCCCATCAGTCCAAATTAATTTCAGTTGGTTAAGTCCTGACTGACAGCCTTTAAAAGGGTCTGTGAATGTCAGATTAGCACACCACAAAGAACTCAGGATGGGTAGAAGCAAAGAGCTCTCTCTAGACCAGGGGTCACCAACCTTTTTGAAACCAAGAGCTACTTCATGGGTATCGAGTCATGTGAAGGGCACCAGCTTGACACACTCCTCTAAAATAACAAATTGTGTGTGTATATATATATATATATATATATATACACTTTGGATGCCACAACACACAGCATGTTTGGAGGAGAAACTGCACTGCACATCAGCCCAAAAACACCATCCCAACAGTGAAGTTTGGAGGTGGGAGCATCATGGCGTGGGGGTGTTTTTCAGCACATGGTACAGGCAGACTTCATATAATTGAAGGAAAGATGAATGGACTAAAGTACAGAAACATCCTTGACAAGAACCTGTTGCCATCTACCAAGATGCTGAAAATGAAACAAGGATAGACATTTCAGCAAGACAGTGATCCCAAACACATAGCCAAGGAAACTCTCAACTGGCTCCAGAGAAGGAAAATAAAGCTGTTGGAATGGCCCAGTCAGTCACTTGACCTGAATACAATTGAAAATCTATGGAACGAACTGAAGATCAGATATCATTGAAGACACCCACGGAACCTTCAAGATTTGAAGACAGTTTGTGTGGAAGAATGGGCTAAAATCACTCCTGAGCAATGCCTGCACCTAGTTTCTCCATACAGGAGGCTTCTGGAAGCTGTTATTACCAACAAAAGCTTTTCTACTAAATAGTAAATGAATTTCACCAAGTGTGTTCAATATTTATTCCCTGTGTAATTCCACTTTATTCAATATAACTTGTTTTGTGAACACAGTTGCATTGATTTCTTTGTATGTATGGATTACTTGGGTTGTTACTGATATCTGGTGAAACTCTCAGGTCAATGGCTCCATCAGAAATATGTTTAATAAGAAAAGTGTTGGCGTGTTCAATACTTATTTTCCCCGCTGTAGATCATGAACTAGATTAACAAACATGGGGATCAACTGTAAAAAAAACACCCTAACTATTCTTTATTGTAATGCTGACAAAGAAGCACAGTATAAGATAATCCACAGTTGAGTTCACAATCCCCGCTTTGTATGAAATGCAATATTGAGGCTGGTACCTATGTACATATGCTTTGGAGCTGTGTAAAAATACAGACCTTTTGGGAAGAGGTGAGACCAATGATGGTCAGCTGGTCACAATAGAATTGTCTCCTTCCCGCTTCCTATTAGCAGCTGATGTAATTTGTACTAAGAGCAAACATAATGCTAAACTGATTGAAATATTGTTCTATAGCAAAGAAAGTAATTTTGAAACACTGGATCTCCAGAAATGCACCTACAGTGGAGGACTGGTATGGAGAAATACTACAAATCCTCTCACTGGAAAGACTGATCATTCTACATGATAATACGATTTTTTTTTTTTTTTAAAGATCTGGAAACCTGTAGGGAACTTGATGGATCCTTCTAAACTGGATTTTGTATATTCATTGTATATTCATTGTATATTCATTCACACTCATAGAGTGTATTTCTGATTAGTTTAAAGTTATCTTCATTGAAAAAAACAGTGCTTTTCTTTCAAAAAATAAGGAAATTTCTAAGTGACCCCAAACTTTTGAACGGTAGTGTATGTATACACTACTCACAAAAAGTTAGGGTTATTTGGGTTTCAGGGGAAATTTATGTAAAATGTAAAAAGTTCACATTACAGTGATATTATATCATGAAAGCAGGGCATTTAAGTAGAAGCATACAATGGTGATTTCCTCATCTCAAACAATCTATTGAAACAAAAGCCAACAACAGTGGTGGGTAAACCACAACAAACAATGTCATTGTCTCAGTAACTTGTCATGTGCCCTTGAGCATCAGTTACAGCTTGACAACGACGTCTCATGCTGTTTACAAGTCGACTTATTGTCTGCTGAGGCATGGCATTCTACTCTTCTTGAAGAGCGGCCCTCAAGTCATTGAGGTTGTGGAATGCAGGGTTACGAGCCTCTACACAGCATCTCAGCTGATCCCATAGGTTTTCTATGGGATTGAGGTCTGGAGAAAATGCAGGCCAGTCCATTTGAGGTACCCCAGCCTCCAGCAGCCATTCCCTAATGATGCGACCTCGATGAGCTGGAGTACTGTCGTCCATGAAGATGAAATGAGGCCTGTGTTGTTCATGCAGGGGCACAATGACTGGATTAATGATGTTATTCAGTTAGTATCAGCTTGTCACTGTACCATTCGCAAGGTGTTAGGCAGTTCTGTATTGACTCATCACTCCCGCCCACACTGTTAACACCACCACCACCACCACCAAAAACTCATCTGGTGACAACAGAGGCTGATGCATAATGCGCTCCTTGATGTCTCTAACATTGCTGGCAGCCATCATTTCTGCTCGATGTGAATTGACTTTCATCAGAGAACAGCACTGAGGCCCACTGGTCCCTTGTCCAGCGTAAATGCTCCCTGGCCCATACAAGATGATGATGCCCGTGCCTGGTGGTGTGGTCAGGTACCCTTGCAGGTCATCTGACATGGAGACCACGTTGATGTAAACAGTTTTGAATGGTCTGACGTGACACTTGGGTGCCTCTCACCTCCCTTAAATGTGCCTAGAATTGAGTGGCATTCATCTTCCAGTTCCATAGGGCACTGTTCACAATGAAACAATCATCAGCTTGAGATAGGACGTCCACTTCTATGCCTTTCTGTGACTCTTCCAGTTTCTCTATATCTCTGTTGCAACCTGCTAATGACACTCTGTGACACTCTAAGCTCAGTGGCCACTTCCGTCTGAGAACATCCTGCTTGAAACCTCGCAATGGCAAGGTACTCTTGATCAATTGTTATGTGTCGTCTTGGTCTCATGGTGTCAAAAATGTGAACAGCATGATGAAGAGGACTGTTTAAATACCAATTCTAACTGAACCAGAAAATGTATTGGTCGATTCATGGATCAAACACCTGTTGTGAATTTTACTGTTAAGTACCTTGTTAGAGAACAGCAAGTTATGCATAAAGTACTGAAACATTGAACAGTTGGACATGTGTATTCAAAAGATTAGAGAAGGTCAACTTAAGTTCACCTGTAAAGGTTATGGTACATTTTAGGTGCATCCTGAAATTTCACCCGAAAGCCGAATATCCCTAATATCCCGAATATACACTACCGTTCAAAAGTTTGGGGTCACTTAGAAATTTCCTTATTTTTGAAAGAAAAGCACTGTTTTTTTCAATGAAGATAACTTTAAACTAATCAGAAATACACTCTAATATCTAATATACATTGCTAATGTGGTAAATGACTATTCTAGCTGCAAATGTCTGGTTTTTGGTGCAATATCTACATAGGTGTATAGAGGCCCATTTCCAGCAACTATCACTCCAGTGTTCTAATGGTACAATGTGTTTGCTCATTGCGTCAGAAGGCTAATGGATTATTAGAAAACCCTTGTGCAATTATGTTAGCACAGCTGAAAACAGTTTAGCTGGTTAGAGAAGCTATAAAACAATAAACATGAACAATAAACTAGACTGGTCACACAATACTGATGCACTCTACAAGAAGGGACAGCGCAGGCTGTTCCTGCTGAGGAGACTCAGGTCTTTTGGTGTACAAGGGGCGCTGCTGAAGTCATTCTATGACACGGTGGTGGCATCAGCCATCACTTTTGGAGTGGTCTGCTGGGGCAGTGGCATTACTGCAGCCGATAGGAAGAGACTGAACAAACTGATTAAGAAAGCTAGCTCTGTCCTGGGGCAGCGCCTTGATCCGATGGAGGAGATAGGAGAGAGAAGGACGGTGGCTAAACTGTCATCTCTGCTGGAGTCCGAGTTCCACCCTATGCAGGACATACTGAATGCACTGAGGAGCTCATTTAGCAGCAGACTACATCATCCCAGGTGCACAACCGAGAGGTTTCGTAGGTCCTTCCTACCAACGGCTGTCAGACTGTACAACCTAAGCAGGGCTGCTCGCAGAGATAGCAAAAAGACATAACAAACTAATAGTTTTTTGAATGCAAAAGATGCAATAGACTTACACAATGGTCCCCTCCGGCATACAACTAGGAACATACCGGTCGCTATGGAGGGTGAGAATATGTATGGGCACATAATCATACCATGTAGGATAACTAAGTAGACGGTTATGCTGTTTCATTCCATCTAGCAACAATGCTCTGCACTGTGTGTGTTTATATATTTGCATATTTATTCCATCTAGCTACAATGCTCAGCACTGGGTGTGTTTATATATTTATATATCTACATATTATTCCATCTAGCTACATTGCTCCGCACTGTGTGTGTTTATATACTTGCATATTTATTCCACCTAGCTGCAATGCTCCGTACTGTGGGTGTTTATATATTTACATATTTATTCCATCTAGCTACAATGCTCTGCACTGTGTGTTCATATATTCATATATTTATTCCATCCAGCTACAATGCTCTGTACTGTGTGTCTGTGTGTGTGTGTATATATATATATTTTATAGTAATACGTACATATGTTTATTAGCTGCTCTTGCTTGCTTGTTTTTTTTTCTTGCCTTCTGATTGTTGCTCTGAGTGTTGCTATCCCTGTGCTGTTGCAATCCTGGAATTTCCCCGTTGTGGGACTAATAAAGGCTTATCTTATCTTATCTTATCTTAAAACTGACCTTCCTTTGAGGAGGTTGAGTATCTGGAAAAAAATATTATTTCAAATACAAATCATTATTTCTAACCTTGTCAATGTCTTGACTATATTTTCTATTCATTTTACAACTCATGGTGGTAAATAAGTGTGACTTTTCATGGAAAACACAAAATAATTGTCTGGGTGACCCCAAACTTTTGAACGGTAGTGTATATTTTGTGAGTCATGTATGTACTGTATAAAACACCTTTTGGCAAAGTAAATCTGTTTGGCAGAATAAGGGAAGTAGATTTCTGTTCTGTTTACCTAGCTGCTTGACGGGACAATGGAAAAAAATGAAATTGTCCTCCAACAGAAAATAGACTATTTTTTTACATTAAGGGGACATTGATCAACTTCATGGTCATGGATGGAAGTTAACTATTTTAAAAATTGTATTTATTGGATAAAAGAAGTTCATTGGACAACTTGAGATGGGTGTTGAACAAGGAAATTAACCACTTGCGCTCCGTTGTTCCGCGGGCGGGCAAGTCTCTGCGTCCTAGGACGCACGCCGTGCGCCCTCGTGTGCACTTGGACGCATAGTCCAGATTGTGGTGATGTAGGTGGTGTTGGCGTCCACGCGCCACTGAAAAAAATCTGCAGCCACAGCCGCGAACAGATTAGTTCATCTGATTGACCTCTCATTCGACTAATAAGAGCCTTGAATTGGGTTTCTGAAACCATGAAGAGCCAATGAATGAAAACCTAGGAAGGAGGACCTGCCTACTGTGAATGTAGGAGCCAATTGAAGCACAGAAATTCAGGCTGGGTGAAAAGAGACTTACTGCTGCAGCAGATGAAAACAAAGGACGCTGGACGAATCTGCTACAGACCCCGCAGCATGGAGACCACCCACAAGTGGGACCTGCACTCATTCCAGCAGAATAGATGTTTAGGATTCTCTTCCGTCATCATAGACCGACGGAGGCCGACGACAAAGGTCGTAAATCATTCACCAAAACCGCAATAATGGAATTATGTTTTGATCGGGATCCACGAGCGGACCAGCGTCGCGTTCGTCTGACAATGGGGAAGAGAAGTTCGCCAGGACTCTGCTGCTGTGAAGAGGTAAGGTGTTATAAGCTAAATTATTATTTCTCCCTGAAAACTGTAATCCAAAAATGAGTTTTGACAGATCGGTAAATTACAACTGTACTGCGCACGAAGTACGAAGTGCGTGCGCCGCGATAAACGGTTCATTTGCCGTGTTCTGACCGTGAAGCCCCCCCCCCCCCCCGCTGCAGAAGAGGAGCGGGGGGGGCATTCACGGTCCGAACGCCCCCCGGTCCGCGGGGGGAAGCATATGAGTCTATTCCTTCATGTAGCGATGGCCGTCTTCTGTAGCGAGGGGGGGGACAACAACCCCCCCCACACACACACACAGCAGCGAGGGGGGGGGGAGCCGCTGTGAAAACATGCAAGGAGTGTAATCCGTCATGTAGCGAGGGCCGAACTCCGTCTTTTGTAGTGGGGGGGGGACAACCCCACACACACACACACACAGACACAGCCCTGAATGTGACCTTTCATTAGAGCCCAAAATGAAGATTCTACATTGAATTATTCAAAAGTTACAGACGTTTTTCCAAACTGTGCCATTTGGCACAATTTGGCACAGTTCCCAAAACGCCTGGGAACAGCCTGAGAACAAAGCTGTGTAAAATATTCAATTTTTGTGGTATTGTTACCAAATTTGGATCTCAGCTTGATAACACTTGGTTCTACATTTCTGTTGCATTTTCCAGCCGGATCGGACAGCTGTGTGTTATTTGCAAGCATTTGTATCCAAAAAAACACCGTGTCCAAATTTATTTTCTTCAAGTTCAGTATGTTTAGATGACTGTAACTCAGTGGCCGGAGCACGTAGAGAGATTATGTTTTTTTTTGCCAAAAAATTCAAAGTGCTTTCTTTTAAATGAGACCAACCCCATGAAGATGCTGCAAAGGGTTGAATAACAGCTTTCGATTTACTTTGGGCACGTTTTTTTTTGCATTTTTAGGAAAATTGCCCGGAGTGCAAGGGGTTAAAGTATTGACAAAGGGCTGTGACTAAAAGTTACATTGTACAGTTGAACTTGCATCTCCACTGTAGAAGTGCATTTTTTTTACAGTCCACTATTCCCCATCCACCTCCATACCAGAATCTGAGTGGTTTTCAAATGAGGAGATGCAGTGAATAAAATTCACTCACTTGGAACAGCTATCCCATACATTTGTAAAATTGTGCCTAATGCTTTTCTAATTACAAATTATTATTATTATTACTTTATTGAAATTATTAAAATAATTTCAATAAAGTAGTTTTTTTTTTAAGTTAACCTCTTAAAATTCTGTGGCACACCGATGCGCCCATCAGCCTCCCCCCCTCTGGTGGTCAAGGTTTTTTATCAAGAAAATCTTCAGTTTAGATATCAGACATTCCAAAGGCTATAACTTGAAAGTGGTAAGAGATACAGTAATGGCTTACTGTCAGTTAGAAAGATGCAGAATATGATCCAAAGTTTGAGAGAGGAGTAAATTTATGCATCTAATTTGCATAATGCAACAGCAGCCGTATGGCATTACATAACTTTCGCTCAAAAGTGGACTTTGGACATATTTACATAAAGGATGGTTTTGTTTGTTGTCTTCGGTTTTGTTTTTGTTTTTTTGGTTATCCTATCTTCAAAGTATATGAACCAGAAAATCAGTAGAACGTACACAAACTGATAAAAAAACAATCAGACCTACTGCTCGTTGTGTCTTCATTCGTCCATTTCGTCATCCACGGTCCTTATTTCGTCATCTGCCAGTCATTTTCGCTTTCTCTCCTACATCCAGAAACTGTCACATGTATGTTATAAATTATTTCGCCTCAATTTCGGTTACATTACGCCACCGAACCGGCGCTATTGTTCTCTGTCGTCACGTGCAGCTCTGTTGATAGCAGCTGAAAGTGTACATGCTTCAGACCATCTTCTGCTGTCACAAAAGGTAAATATTTCCCTTCAGAAGCTAAATAAACTCTTTTTAGAATCACAGTTGGCAAAATTTGGAGCTAACGCTTCCTCCGTGTGGAAATATACATTGCGATGGAGCCTTTGTTTACATTCTCTTCTTCGCGTTTCTGGAAATTATGTTTGAGGTGGCTCGTTTGGGTGAAGTCCTCCTGTCCTCCAGTGAAGAGCAGTAAGCTATATGTGTCTGACATCTTGTGATGTGAAATGCTTGGTACACCTGGGTTTTCTGTGCTTTTTGAACACATCACATGACAGGCGCAGAACTGCGCCAGGGACAGCAGGTGACGCTGATGTCTTATGACAGCTGGAACGTTAAAGGGCTAATGTCTTTTTGCAAGATAATTCAATAAGCATTCTCAATATTCATTACAAGCAGAGTGAAACATTTCAAACTGTTCTTATTTAATATTGATGATTATGATTATAGTTTTTAAATTTAAATTATAAACCATGATATTGATTGATTGATGAAGAACCTCTTTACTGGTCTTGCAGTCATCAGTATTAACCACACCATTGCTGATCAACTTTCATATGATGATGTCATGGACAATTTTATATCAAGGAAAAGAAGAAAGGTCACTCTTTAGATTGAACTTGGGGGGAGGGGGAGTGGAGGCAGAGAGACGGTCCACCCAGGGCATCACACAAGCCAGAACTGCCCCTGCTGGATACCTCCACCAAGGAGGTAATGTTTTTGCTGGCACTGGTCTGTTTGTCTTTTAGCAAGATTATTCCAAAACTACTGGACAGAGTTTGACGAAATTTTCACCCGAGCTAGCTCTTGGTGTACACACAAACCCACTACATTTTGGATGTGATCCATGAGTGCATACTTCCACCACGGCTCAATCTTCTAGAAATGGTTTAGCAGGATTACACAAAAACTACTGGATATGGCTGTGTTGTGAGACATGTATATGTTGGACACTGCATATGTGATTTAACCTCACGATGAAGGAGAGCCAGCCCCCTGCGGTGCGGAGCCACAGAGCCTGGACTCCCTGCGGAGGACAGGGGACAGAAGACTTCCTGACCACTGAGGCTCGAGAGGAGAGAAGGGGGAGTTATGTAAATAAAAGGCTAATGAATGTGAATAAAGAGACTTTGATATAGATGTGTGATTTCCCCCGCGAGGGAAATGGTTTGATGTGAGAATGTTTAAATGAGAGAACTTTGGTGTGTTCACTCTCTTTGTTCGCTGCTCAGGAATGAGAGCAGACAGTGGAATGGTTACTTGAAATAAACTGAAATTAAAGGCAATTCGGTTTCGTTATTCAAGTCTCCCCACATTGGTGACTGACGACGTTGAGAATGAACGAAGAAATTCTCAGGGTCCCGGACTCACAGCGCTCAGAGCTGGCGAGCGCAGTGGCCGTTAAGCTGCCTGATTTCTGGCAGGATAACCCACGGTCGTGGTTTCTGCAAGCAGAGTCGCAGTTCGCGCTCGCAGGAGTAACGGTGGATGACACTAAGTTCCACCATGTCATGGCTAAACTGGACAACAGCACAGCTCGGTGCGTGCAGAGCTTGGTGGAGCAGCCACCCGCGACCGACAGGTACGGCAAGCTGAAATCCACCCTCATCAAGTTTTTCACCCCCTCAGCTGAAGTGAGGGCGAGGAGGATCCTGTCTTTGCTAGACCAAGGTGGACACAGGCCGAGCGCCCTGATGGAGGAGATGATACAGCTGAGAGGGTTGGACAACGATGATTTCATTTTTCAGTTCATCTTCCTCTCCAACCTCCCGGTGCATGCGAGAAGCACGCTGGCCGGCAAAAAATGTCACACCCTGGAGGAGTTCCGGGAGCTGGCCCAGGAGGCAGATGGGATCCTGGACGCCTGCGGCGGGCAAGCAACCACAGCGGCGACCCGAGACAGCGGGGAGCCAGAGGCGGCAGAACCAGACTGGCCGACGACGGCGGCAACACGGCCGCGACGAGGTGGAGCCAATAGCCCGGCGGCAGAGGCGCGGACACGACACAGCAGAGGAGAAGATCTCTGCTTTTACCATCGGAGGTTCGCAGAGAAGGCACGCAGGTGTGTGCCGCCCTGCATCTTCAGGAGTTCGGGAAACGGCAAGACCGGGGGTCGCTAGCAGCTTCGACCCTCGGAGAACGCAACAAGCTGCTCTACATCACGGATGCGCGCTCCGGACGAGAGTTCCTCATCGACACCGGAGCACAAGTGAGCTTCATCACCCCAACATACGCGGACCGGGTGGCTGGACCCCACGGTAGCGGAGCTACAGCGGCAAATGGCTCGAACATCAACACCTATGGGAGAAGGACCTTGCCTTTGTGCTTACATGGCTGCACATATGAATGGACTTTTGTAATAGCGGCGGTGAGTTTCAACATGTTGGGCGCGGATTTTTTGTGTTCACACAATCTGTTAGTTGATCTTGCTAATAGACGGCTGGTAAATGCACTCTCTTTTTACTCTCTCCCCTGTTCAGCTCGAGTGTCCCCGCCACCAGTACAGACCCACGTCGCTACAGCAGGTGGTAAGTTTCACACACTCCTCACCCAATTTCCAGCGCTCACTGTGCCCACTTTTTCAGCGACGGTCGCGAAGCACGGGGTGAAACACTTTATCCCCACGTCTGGTCCTCCCGTGTTTGCAAAAGCTCGGCGCTTGGATGCAGTTAAGCTCGCCATTGCGCGCGAGGAGTTCGCCAGCCTGGAGAGGCTGGGCATCGTTCATAGGTCGAAGAGCCCGTGGGCTTCGCCGCTGCACATGGTACCGAAAGCCGATGGCTCCTGGAGACCGTGCGGGGATTACCGCAGGCTAAACAACGCTACGGCGCACGATCGTTATCCCATCCCGCACATTCAGGATTTTTCGGTGCACCTGGCGGGGGCACGCATTTTTTCAAAGATTGATCTAGTTCGCGGCTATCACCAAGTCCCGGTCCAACCGGAGGACATTCCTAAAACAGCGGTAATAACCCCGTTCGGACTTTTCGAATTTTTACGCATGCCGTTTGGTCTCAAAGGGGCAGCGCAAACATTTCAGCGGATGATGGATGCCGTGTTACGCGATCTCCCTTTCGTGTTTGTGTACCTCGACGACATTTTGGTCGCGAGTACTTCAGAGGACGAACACGAAACGCACCTCACAGCAGTTTTTAGGAGGCTGGGAGAGCACGGCTTAATAGTTAACCCAGCCAAGTGCCAGTTCGGCGTCGAGCGGATCGATTTTTTGGGTCACCGCGTCTCCCCGGAGGGAGCGGTTCCGTTACCAGAGAAAGTACGCGCGGTAGCGGATTTTCCCCGTCCACAAACGGTCAAATCACTACAGGAATTCTTGGGGATGGTGAATTTTTACAACCAATTCCTGCCCCACGCAGCTCAAATCATGCAACCGTTATATGCCGCGCTCAAAAAACAAAAACCGACCCAGGCGGTCGAATGGTCCCCGGAGCGGGAGCGTGCGTTCACAGAGGTTAAAAAAGCCTTGGCTGACGCTGCGCTCCTGGCCCACCCAGACCCTGCAGCACGTATCGCGCTGACGACAGACGCTTCAGATTTAGCCATAGGGGCCGTTATTGAGCAACAGGTAGCCGGAGTTTGGCAGCCTTTGGCTTTCTTTAGCAAATCTTTAAGCGCGGCTGAACGAAAATACAGCGCGTTTGACAGAGAACTGTTGGCGCTGCATTTGGCTATTCGTCATTTCCAGTTCTGGCTGGAAGGACGGTGCTTCAACGCTTATGTGGACCACAAGCCGCTCACATAAATTCAAAGTCAAAATTTCAGACCCGTGGTCCGGCAGGCAGCAGAGGCAGCTGGCCGCAATCTTGGAATTTACCACTGACATTAGGCACGTCGCGGGCAAATTCAATGTAGTAGTGGATTGTCTCTCACGCGCGTTCACGACCCCAACACGCGCAGAGGCAGAACGGGCCACCGTGACCGCGCCGCAGGAGAGCGGCACGGTGGCGCGCGCAGCCCCGGTGCACGTGGGTATAGATTACGCAGCCATGGCAGCGGACCAGGGGGCGGACGCAGACGTGCGCGCGCTCCAGTCTGGACCAACAGGGTTGAGGCTGGAGAGCAAGTGTTTACAAACCGGTATGCCCCCCCTGATCTGCGACATGTCGACGGGGCGCCCGCGTCCGGTGGTTCCGGCCACGTGGCGCCGCCGTGTTTTTGACTCGGTCCACTCACTGGCGCACCCGGGGGTGCGCGCGTCGGTGAAACTAGTGGCGGAAAAGTTTGTTTGGCCGTGCCTGCGCAAGCACGTGAAGGAATGGGCAAAAACCTGCATTTCCTGTCAACGGGCCAAAATTCACAGGCACACAAGAGCCCCGTTAGAACCGTTCCGCATTCCGGCCAGAAGGTTCGACCATGTGCACGTCGACCTTGTGGGCCCCCTACCGGCATCACAGGGGTTCACGTATCTTTTGACAATGGTGGACCGCACCACACGTTGGCCGGAAGTGGTCCCACTTGCGACGACTACGGCCGCGGAGGTGGCTCGCGTTTTTTTAACGGCTTGGGTGGCGCGCTTCGGGGTTCCGTCGGACATTACGTCCGATAGAGGACCGCAATTCATCTCTGAGCTGTGGTCAGCGATGGCCAACGGCTTAGGAGCCAAAATTCACCGCACTATGGCTTACCACCCTCAGGCCAATGGTTTATGCGAGCGTTTTCATAGGTCTTTGAAGGCAGCACTCAGAGCGTCGCTCACGGATGCAGATTGGGTAAATAAACTTCCATGGGTTTTATTAGGGTTATGTTCTGCGCCTAAAGAGGACTTAGACGCCTCCCCAGCGGAGCTGGTATTCGCACAAACTCTGAGGCTGCCGGGCGAGTTTTTACCAGAGCCCCCAGAGCCCCCACCTCTCTCTGCTCTGGGACCGTTAGTCGGCACGGGGGCAGACACGCTCCCGGGTCCGGTTCATCACGCTTTTCCACGAGTTTTCGTCCCCAAGGCTTTGAAAAATGCCGATTTCGTTTTTGTCAGGCGCGAAGCCCTTAAAGCAACGCTCAAACCACCTTACGAAGGGCCATTTCGAGTGCTGGAGGCAGGTGATAAGCAATTTGTGCTAGATTTTGGAGACAGAAAAGAGACAGTCAGTATTGACAGACTAAAACCTGCTTTTGTCATGAAGGACGTGTCTGTACCGGTCGCAGTGGCGCCTCGACGAGGCAGGCCCCCGCAGAGGGCAATTAATCACTCTCTTCCTCAGTCAACAGAGCCGAAGCAGAAAAGCACCGCAGGCAAGGCGGGGCCAACTCACAGCAGATTCGGCAGACGGCTGAAGCCCAAGCGGCGCACAGACTGAATGTTGGTGTTGATTATTCAGTAGTGAGTAAGGTGCTATTAAATTTTAGGAATTAGTCTGTTCTTCATCGTTTGGGGGGGGTTATATGGCTGTGTTGTGAGACATGTATATGTTGGACACTGCATATGTGATTTAACCTCACGATGAAGGAGAGCCAGCCCCCTGCGGTGCGGAGCCACAGAGCCTGGACCCCCTGCGGAGGACAGGGGACAGAAGACTTCCTGACCACTGAGGCTCGAGAGGAGAGAAGGGGGAGTTATGTAAATAAAAGGCTAATGAATGTGAATAAAGAGACTTTGATATAGATGTGTGATTTCCCCCGCGAGGGAAATGGTTTGATGTGAGAATGTTTAAATGAGAGAACTTTGGTGTGTTCACTCTCTTTGTTCGCTGCTCAGGAATGAGAGCAGACAGTGGAATGGTTACTTGAAATAAACTGAAATTAAAGGCAATTCGGTTTCGTTATTCAAGTCTCCCCACACTGGATGAATTTTTAAGTCCGGACAGATGGATGGACAAAGGGAGGGAAGGAGAGAAGGAGCCTTGGCGGATGTATGTGCTCTTTGAGTGCTTTTCTAGTATTCATGATATAAACTGAATAAACCAGCAAACACACTAACTGTGCCTTACATGAAGCATACCTTTCTATCACATTACTCTTCTTCCCAGGGGCCAAAGCATGAATCTTCATTCAGAGAGATCAAGACAAAGACGGAAAATGTGATCAAGGCTTCACAATGACTGTAGTGAGTCAGTGTTTATAATATAATTTGTCACTCCCTCTGCTCTCTCTCTGATGTGATTACGGAGACGGGCTTCGGCCGGGCGTGTCAGACAAGATGGTGGCCTCTGATAGGAGAGGCAGAGCAGAAACCAGGAAGTGCTTGGCCAGGCTGCAATCTGTCACTGGATACAGGAAGATGACCATTACTAAGATTCTGTGGCATTATGGAGGTGAGTTTAATTAGATAAAGTTGTACCACCCTATTTCTGTTTAATGTCACACATCGGTTATGGTACACAGCATCTACAGTACTTAATAGCTGCACTGCACAACATTCTAAATAAAAGACTTAGACATGTTATCAACACACTGGAAATGAAGCAACTGTCTGAAAATTATTTTATTACATATTTTGAAAAAAAAATTTATTCTGGAAAACATGAAAAGTTTTTCTCATCCTATTTATTTTAGGTACTGAACACCACAAACTATTATTATCAGTCTACTTTTTTTTTTTAACATTTCCCAAAACATTTATTGCCCTGAAGAGGAAAAAGGCCACCTAAATACACTGGAATTAAAAGTCTCTTGTTACAAAAATACATTCTTTATGTGGTCAATAAGTCTGACTGGAATTGATGTAAAGTCCAGTAAATGATCTACATGCAGGGAAATAACTGTACATACAAGTGGAATAGAAATTAGATTGCCTATATGTATGAATTGAGATTGCAGTTTTTTGTGATTAATTGTGCGGGTTTAGCTTCTGTTTTCCCCAATTTACAGTGGCCCTCTCAACAACTGCACATGGCCAAGGGGAAAGGTGGCATTTGAACTCTTTGTCTTTTTCTTCTGTCTTCCGCCTGCAGCAGATCGTGACCAGTATAACATCTGAGGCAATCTATTGTTTTCCATTATTTCAACGGACAATTAGTACACATAAAGGAGCCCTGCGATGTTTGCCAATGGAACACAATATTTAAAACGCCCTGAATGTGTGCTTTCAAAAAAAATAAAAAACCTCTGTGGCTGAAATGCTCCCTCTCCTTTGGCCCATCTCACCAAAACACATCCTCCCTGATTTATCCCATCTTCACTGTCAATCCTCTCCTTTTATCCCAGTCTTCACTTTTCCATTTACAGCAGTCCATCTTTCCATCTATCTTTTCTGTCCTTCATTTTCTCTGTAAATCCTCCTTATTGCCAATCCCACTTTTTTGTTGTCTCTTTCAAATGCTGAATACTCCCTCCCCCACACTTCATCTCTCTCTCTTACTCTCCCTCTCGCTCTCTTTCCGAATAGTGGCTTAAAGGGTAGTTGGCAGCTGTGACTGTGGTAGATTGGATGGAGGAGGAGGGGGCTGGTTAGGGCTGGCATGGCTCGTTCACTTGGCATGGAGAGCCATGGGTGAATTGGAATGGTAACCTGCACCCAGTGCCAGTGTTCAAGGTTAGGCTGGCTCCGCATGGGTGAATCCAATTGACCCCCATCTGTTCAACAGAGGTAAGTTAACCCAGTCTCAAGTGTACCTGACCGGGGCCTATAGATACTCATGATGATATGTATGCTCATACATTTACATAAGCCACCACCATATGTAAAATATAAATGTGTACGTCAGACAAACATTTTTTCTGTAGCAGTCATGCAGCATATACAGTAGTTGCAGTGCATGCACAGTAAAAAAAAAAAAAAAAAAAGCAGTGACTCAATCACCTTCCAGGTACACATGCTATATGTAACCATCCTACATTCTCTACTTCCTCTATACATCTGCCCTATAAGCTGGTAAGCTGCACTCTGATATCTTAATATCATATTTGGAGAGATACTGTATCAGGTTATTGACAACAAAGTTGACTAGAAGCTAAACATTGCGCAGCCTACCAATCCTGCTTTTATTTGCTTTTGGCCATCACTGTAAGGAAATCTAGAAAGCAATACACGATTTGTAGTCCAAAACCATTTGGTATTATACATGAGGTAAGGTTACAGACAGAGCTTAATTTGTGCTGGATCCAACTGGACCTTGCTCCGGCACCTCAGACTTTGGGACTCGAATCTCTTTTGTGGGAGCCGCCACCTCTTGCTTCACTAAGAAAATGTGTAAATAAGTTTCATGCCTATGGAGACAGGACAGGTAGCAGTGATGAGGTAGAAGTGATGTTAGCCTAAATGGACCTGTTGCTAGCAGAGAATATCAGGTGGACAGATGCTTCCGTTGCCTTGTCAGCTTCCTGGCTCAATTCCAGTGATGGATTATAAAAGCTACCAAAGACCAGTTAGACTGTGTGGTGGATGGACAGAGATGGTTAAACGAAAAACAGGATAAATCAAGGCCTCTGCTTGTTTTTTCTCGTTGACAACAGAAAATTTGGCATTAGTTCCTAATTTTCTCAACTGTATAAATCTGGTTAAAGGAAAAAGACAGGAGTAATGAAATGCTGCAAACATGGGCTTTTGCGTCTCCTGCTGATTTTATAATACTCAGATAATTATCATGTAATGCTATCTCCGCCTGCGGCAGATTGTGCACCAACACGGGAGATGTCTTTCTACAAATCTCTGTCCTGGGTGGCCTGGTTTAGGATATATAAGTTCCTTTTAGTCCATTCATAAATATTATCCCACCAGCTCTCATAATGTGGTTTTGGAAGATTTCAACAGTTCTGCAGAGGGTGGATGTCCAGTTTACACATTCAAGCCCATAAAGAACAACAGTTAGACTGTAGGTATTATAAATTTTGGCCTTAATTCTATATGGAACCCGTTTAGATGTTAGAAGTTCTTTATTTTTCTCAAATGATGCCCAACCAAGTGCAATTCTGTGTTTAACAGCAGTAGTGCCATCATTGGTAGAGGACAGTTTATGACCTACAGTAGATAAATTCAGAAACTTCCTTAATTGGCTTGTTGCAGATTGTAAGATGGAAGGGTTGATTTTCATCACTTGTCATGCATTCAGTTCTAGAGATATTTACAGTGGTGTGAAAAAGTGTTTGCCCCCTTACTGATTTCTCATTTTTTTGTATGTTTGTTACACTTAAATGTTTCAGATCATCAAACAAATTTAAATATTAGACAAAGATAACACAAGTGAACACAAAATGCAGTATTTTAAATGAAGGTGTTTATTATTAAGGGGGGAAAAATATAAACCTACATGGCCCTGTGTGAAAAAGTGATTGCCCCCTAAACCTAATAACTGATTGGGCCACCCTTAGCAGCACCAACTGCAATCAAGCATTTGCAATAACTGGTAATGAGTCTTTTACAGCGCTGTGGAGCAATTTTGGCCCACTCATCTTTGCAGAATTGTTGGAATTCAGCCACATTGGAGGGTTTTTGAGCATGAACTGCCTTTTTAAGGTCATGCCACAGCATCTCAATCGGATTCAGGTCAGGACTTTGACTAGGCCACTCAAAAGTCTTCATTTTGTTTTTCTTAAGCCATTCAGAGGTGGACTTGCTGGTGTGTTTTGGATCATTGTCCTGCTGCAGAACCCAAGTGCGCTTCAGCTTGAAGTCACGAACAGATGCCCGGACATTCTTCTTCAGGATTTTTTGGTAAACAGCAGAATTCATGGTTCCATTCATCACAGCAAGTCTTTCAGGTCCTGAAGCAGCAAAACAGTCACAGACTATCACACTACCACCACCATATTTTACTGTTGGTATGATGTTCCTTTTCTGAAAAGCTGTGTTACTTTTATGCCGGATGTAATGGGACACACATCTTCCAAAAAGTTCAACTTTTGTCTCATCAGTCCACAGAGTATTTTCCCAAAAGTCTTGAGGTTCATCAAGATGTTTTCTGGAAAAGTGAGACAAGCTTTTATGTTCTTTTTGCTCAGCAGTGGTTTTCTTCTTGGAACTCTGCCATGCAGACCATTTTTGCCCAATCTCTTTCTTATGGTGGAGTCATGAACATTGACCTTAACTGAGGCAAGTGAGGCCTGCAGTTCTTTGGTGGTGTTGTGGGGTCTTTTGTGACCTCTTGGATGAGTTGTCGCTGCGCTCTTGGGGTAATTTTTGTCGGCCGGCCACTCCTGGGAAGGATCACTACTGTTCCATGTTTTTGTCATTTGTGAATAATGGCTCTCACTGTGGTTCGCTGGAGTCCCAAAGCTTTAAAGAGGGCTTTGTAACCTTTTCCAGATTGATACAGTTCAATTAACTTTGTTTCTCATTTGTTCCTGAATTTCTTTGGATCACAGCATGATGTCTAGCTTTTGAGGATCTTTTGGTCTACTTCACTTTGTGAGGCAGGTCCTATTTAAGTGATTTTTTGATTGAAAACAGGTATGGCAGTAATCAGGCCTGGGTGTGGCTAGAGAAATTGACCTCATCTTCCCAAAGATGTGATAAACCACAGTTAATTTATGTTTTAACGGGGGGGGGGGGGGCATTTTTTTCACACAGGGCAATGTAGGTTTGGATATTTTTTTTTTGTTTACAATTAATAATAAACACCTTCATATAAAAACTGCATTTTGTGTTTACTTGTGTTATTTTTATCTTGTGGAGGTGAAATAACCAGACCGAACTTTCCGAGCAGATGAACTTTATTTCACACTCACATCTTCCAGAATCAGAACATTAAACATGTGTAGCAGGGATTCTCTCTTTTATATCCCAAAACTCACACTCACAAAACTCAAAACTCACTCCTGCTACCTGAGGTCCTGCATTCACCATTCACTCCCCCAAGACAATTCCCCTTACCCCCCCAGCCCTTTGATCTCCATGCTCTCTCAGTCTGAGAGGAAAACTACTGAACTCTACAACATGGGTCCCCCACACCGCCCCCCCAGAGTCTCAGACTAGGTGTTAACTCTCCCGTCCTCGCGGCTTCAGTCTCCGCCCATAGCTGCTGTAACGGGGGTCTTCGGCTCCACGACGCTGCTGTGCCGGTGGGGGGTTCCTGGGGGTGTGTCCGTCTGTGGGGGGACAATGAAGGGGGGCATTCAGCATGCTCGTGTGACTGCTGTGATGAATCATTTACCTGGGGAGCTCTCAGTGGGGGTCTTCCTCGCCGAGGAGCTCGAGCCAACTGCAGCTGCTCATCTGCCACAACAAAGGTGGGCTTAAGCCTGTCTATACAGATTCTGTTCCGGCGACCCTCCAGGTCTAACACAAAATGTTTGTACCCGGTTTCCAGCACTCTGAACGGGCCATCGTAGGGTGGGTGCAATGGGGTCCGGTGGGCATCGTGCCTGACAAACACGAACGCTGCGTCCTTCAAGGTTTTTGGTACAAACTCGCGGGGAAAACAGTGGTGGGCCGGGCCAGGGAGCGTCCGTGCGTCTGCGCTATGCTGCGAACGCGGGGACGGATGGGTGTTCGGCGCGGGGTTATCTGGTAAAAACTCCCTGGGGAGCCTCAGGGGCTGCGTAAAAACCAGCTCTGCTGGGGAAGCCGCTAAATCCTCCTTTGGTGCGGAATGCAAACCTAATAGAACCCATGGCAACCGGTCCACCCAATTTGCATCTGTAAGCGAAGCCCTGAGTGCTGCTTTCAGTGACCTATGGAAATGCTCAGATAACCCATTGGCCTGGGGGGTGTACGCGGTCGTGCGATGAATTGAGACGCCCAGGCTCCGAGCCATCGTGGACCAGAGGTTGAAAACAAACTGCGGGCCCCGATCGGACATGATGTCAGAAGGGGTGCCAAAACGTGCCACCTATGTTGTTAAAAAGGCACATGCCACATCTGCGGACGTGGTGGAAGCTAGTGGGACTGCTTTGGGCCATCGCGTGGTGTGGTCCACCACTGTCAGAAGGTGCGTGAACCCCTGTGATTGCGGGAGGGGGCCGATGAGGTCCACGTGAACGTGATCGAACCTCTTAGCTGGGATATGGAACGGCTTAAGGGGGGCCTTTGTGTGCCTGTGCACTTTGGCTCATTGGCATGCTACTTAGGCTGCAGCCCACCCTTTCACCTGTTTGCGCAGGCTCGGCTAGACAAACTTTGCTGCCACCATTTTGACTGACGCACATATGCCTGGGTGTGCCAGGGAGTGAACCAACTCAAAAATGCGGCGTCGCCAAACACGTGGTACCACCAGGTGCGGGCGGCCCGTGGAGATGTCACAGATTGGGGGGGGGGCCCTTCTTGCATAACTCTGCTCTCCAGCCTTAACCCTGTTGGTCCAGACTGGAGCGCGCAAACGTCGGCATCGCCGATCTGCTCTGCAGCCGTGGCCGTGTAATCTATCCCTACGTAGACTGGGGCCACGACGGCGCGTGAGAGACAGTCAGCC
The DNA here is from genome assembly GCA_020510985.1 of Pholidichthys leucotaenia. Classification (NCBI taxonomy): domain Eukaryota; kingdom Metazoa; phylum Chordata; class Actinopteri; order Cichliformes; family Pholidichthyidae; genus Pholidichthys; species Pholidichthys leucotaenia. Next base: position 73,383,281 of record CM035839.1, on the reverse strand, counting down.
ACCACGTTGAGTTTACCGGCTACATGACGAATGTCGGTTGTAAACTCCGAGATCGCGGCCAGCTATCTCTGCTGCCGGGCGGACCATGGTTCTGAAACCTTGGCCATCGTGTACGTTAGTGGCTTGTGGTTCATGAACGCAGTGAAGGTGCGCCCTTCCAGCCAGAACTGGAAGTGGTGAATGGCCAGGTGGAGAGCCAGTAACTCCCTGTTGAACGTGCTGTAGTTACGCTCATTGTCGCGCAAAGACCTACTAAAAAAGAAGAGCGGCTGCCAAGAACCGGCGACACACTGCTCCACGACGGCCCCTATGGCCACGTCTGATGCGTCTGTAGTGAGCGCAATCTGAGCCGCCGGGTCTGGGTGCGCCAGCAGCGCAGAGTTCGCCAGAGCTGTTTTAACCTCAGAAAATGTTTGCTCCCGCTCAGGAGTCCAGTCAACTCTGTCCACCGGCTTCCGTTTCTTAAGCGCGGCGTACAACGGCTGCATAAGCTGGGCTGCACGGTGGAGGAAACAATTGTAGAAGTTCACCATCCCCAAAAACTCCTGCAGCGCCCTGACCGTCTGAGGCCGGGGAAAATTTGCCACTGCGCGCACCTTGTCCGGCAAGGGTATCGCTCCCTCCGGTGAGATGCGGTGTCCCAAAAATTCGATCCCCGTCACGCCGAACTGGCATTTCGCTGGGTTGATTATTAACCCGTGCTCCTCCAACCTCCGGAAAACCGTCCTGAGGTGGGCTACGTGTTCGTCCTTGGACGTGCTGGCCACCAGGATGTCATCCAGGTAGACGAACACAAACGTCAGATCATGCAACACCACATCCATCATGCGTTGGAATGTCTGTGCCGCGCCTTTTAATCCGAAAGGCATGCATAAAAACTCAAACCGACCAAATGGGGTTATTACTGCCATTTTAGGTATGTCCTCCGCGTGCACTGGGTCCTGGTGCTAACCACGGACCAGGTCTATCTTAGAAAAAATACATGCCCCGGCGAGGTGAACGGAAAAATCCTGAATATGGGGGATCGGGTAGCGGTCGTGCGCTGTGGCGTTGTTTAATCTGCGGAAATCTCTGCAAGGTTGCCACAATCCCTTGGCCTTAGGGACCATATGTAGTACCCATGGGCTGTTTGATCGTCTGATGATGCCCAGCCTTTCCAAGTTGGCAAACTCCTCGTGCGCTATGGCCAGTTTAGCTGTGTCCAGGCGCCGAGTTTGTGCAAAAACGGGTGGCCCGGTGGTGGTAATAAAGTGCTCCACCCCGTGTTTAGTGATGGCCGCCGAAAACGTCGGGACCAAGAGTGCTGGGAACTGGGTGAGCAGTGTGTGGAACTTACCACCTGGAGCTGTGACGCTGGCTAGCGTTGTTGCCCGGCTCCTCAAGCTGTACAGGGGAGAGAATCAAAAGACATTGCATTAATCATGCATCTGTTAGCAACATCGACTAGTAGTCCGTGCGCACACAAAAAATCAGCGCCTAAGATTGGGAAACTGCATGCCGCTATGACAAATGTCCACTGGTACGTACGGCCGTGCAGGGATACAGTCAGTGTCCTCTCACCAAAAGTCTTAATGTCCAAGCCGTTTGCAGCCGTCAGCTCGGGGCTGCTAGTTTCCGCTAGCCGGTCGGCGTAGGATGGCAGGATGAGGCTCTTTTGGGAGCTGGAGTCCACAAGGAATCATCTCCCCGAGCGTGAGTCTGTCACGAAGAGCAGCTTGCTTTCTTCACCGGCGATTTCAGCTGCTATCGACTGCCGGTCCTGGCGTTTCCCGAATGCTTGAATTGGCACGGTGGCACGCATTGGCGTGGGTCCTCTCCAAAACGGCGGTGGTAGGAGCACAGCCTCTCTGGTGCTTCCTGGCCCCTGCTGCCACTACTATCGCTGGCTCCTCGCTTCCGCTGGCCATCTCGCTGGGTTCCGACGCTGCTGCGTTCACTGTGAGGGCTCTGGTGGTGAGGATGATCTGATCTGCCTCCTGGGCTAGTGCATGGTAGCCACGCGCGGCCAGCAACGGCGAGTTGGCAAGGACTGCTCTGGCCACCGTTGGGAGGTTCCGGAGGAAAAGGTGGGCAAATAGAAAATGCCCGTCATCCGTGCCCATCAACACCAACATCTTCTCCATCCGTTCGACCGCCGACCCGTCTCCCAACTCGGAGTGAAGTCAGGAGTCTCTCTGCTCTCTCGCAGTCCGAGAGCATGTAGCGCTGGGTCAGCGCAGCTTTGAGAGCCCCGTATTTGTCGTGGGCTGGGGGCTGTTGGAGCAGACTCGCTACTTGCTGAGTCGTGCGAGCGTCCAGTGCTGTGATCACATAGTAATACCTGGTGTCATCCGTCGTTATTCCCCGGAGCGCGAACTGGGCCTCGGTGTGGAGGAACCAAGACTTCGGGTCGTGCAGCCAAACGTCCGGTAGTTTGACCGAAACAGCGCACGCATTGCTGGGGTTTCCCATCCGGGTCGTCTCCGGGGTGTTCGCCTCGTGTTCCATTCTGCGTCAAGGGTCACCAGTGTGGAGATGAAACAATCAGACCGAACTTTCTGAGCAGACAAACTTTATTTCACTCTCACATCTTCCAGAATCAGAACATTAAACATATGTAGCCGGGACTCTCTCTTTTATATCCCAAAACTCACACCTCCCTGCTACCTGAGGTCCTGCATTCACCATTCACTCCCCCAAGACAATTCCCCTTACCCCCCAGCCCTTTGATCTCCATGCTGTCTTAGTCTGAGAGGAAAACTACTGAACTCTACAGCATGGGTCCCCCACAGTCTAATATTTAAATTTCTTTGATGATCTGAAACATTTAAGTGTGACTGTCATAAAAAGGCATCTCCTGGGCAGGAAGGAAAACCCAGGCACTGAACTGTGAGTTGCTGGTGAGTTTAATAACACAAAAATACAAAATACAACAAGCACATGAACACTTACACTGGCTTGAAGCCAGGCAGTGAGGAGAGGATGAGTAGTCCAAAATACTTCTAAAGCTAAGGCGTATGGAAATGCCAAGGAGACATGGCGTGCACGTCAGGACTACCCAAAATGAGCATGGGACACACGCAGGATTAAACAGAGGATTAACGTGGAACACACAAAAACCATCAGAGAAGGATAATAGCATGAAACTTACTTCCAAACACTGAGAAGGGTGCTGCACTGCCCAACCATGAAGCAGCCCCTTAAATAAGGCACAGAGGATTTGACAAAAAATGAGGGCAGGTGTGGGTAATAGAAGCGAGGAGTAATTAAGCCAAAATGATGACAGCTGTGCTAGACCGCGAACTTGAGCTAGTACAGGAAGACAACAAAGCACACTGTCAAAATAAGAGGACAGACCGGAAGAGGCAAAAGGTGATTGGAATTAAAAGTGAAGGGCTCAAGACTAACAAATACTGTAGATAATATAATACTATGAGACTGAATGGACATGGACGCATAATGTAATTGACATAATAATAATGATACTAATAATAAGACTAAGAACAGGAACTTATATAACCAGAAACCACTGGCAAACTCAAAACACAAAACACATCCAACACCAACCATTAAGTCACATAATAACACTGAAATGAGGAAACACAGGAAATAAACAGAAATGAACTGAAAGCATGAGCACAGTGGCACACTGTGCTCAGCATCATGACAGTGACAAACATACAAAAAAAAATGAAAAATCAGGAAGGGGGCAAACACTTTTTCACACCACTGTATGTAGAGTCCAACTTCTGTAGAATAGGTGGCTGGTGTATCAAGGAACAACTGTTAGTCTTGTTCTGAATCACTCGATGTAGCTATGTCATCTGCATAGCATAAGTTGAAAAGAAGATGGCCTTCAACAGAGAAGCCAGAGTTGCAAACCTTGTTTTACACCTTTGAGTATTTGCTCTGGTCTAATTATCCCTGTGTCGGTTTTTATAGCAACTGTGGAGTTGCCATAGGTGCTTGTTCGTCCATCGTTGTCGATGATGACCTCATAATTCTATTGATCAGTTGACGGTTGACGGTGAGTCCTGAGATGACTGATCAATTCAATTTTGGCACGGAATGTCCTGGCACATGTGGGACAGGCATACATCATCACGTTAGCTGATGCGCTGGGCTGTCTAGTCTTGTGCAGTTCGCGCTTGGCTTTAGCTCCAGCAATACATCTGGCTTCTAGACTTCTGCAGCCATCCTTAATGCTCATATGCCAGGCCAAGCGGTCTTGTGCTAGAGTTTCCCAGGAGGCCACGTCTATATTGAGGGATTTCAGAGAGGCCTTCAGGGTGTCCTTGTAGGGTTTCTTTTGTCCCCCTCTCGACCTTTTTCCTTCTGAGAGTTCCCCGAAGAACAGCTGCTTTGGAATGCGTTCATCAGGCATCCTGACAACATGACCTGCCCTCCTGGCTTGCGCTCTTATTAGCATGGTGTGGACCATTTCCATTTTGGCTCACTCAAGGACTTCTGTGTCGGGTACCTTGTCCTGCCATTTGATGCTGAAGATCCTTCGAAGACAGGTGAGGTGGAAACGGTTAACCATATTCAGACATATTCAGACTAAAACCTCCCGTCACATGAACAGCTTCTTCCCCTCTGCCATCAGACTGCTGAACACTATGTGACTTATTAGACTCTCGTGCACTACGTACAGCAGCTCAACCAGACTCATGTCAATCATCACTGTTTTCTTTTTGCATTACCGACTGCACTATGTGGTACTCCACAATATCTGCTGCTCGCTAATATATTTAAATTGCTTGACTAGTATTACTCATTCATATTCTACATTTTATTGCATGTATAGTTTTTTTTTTATTTCTATCTTCTATTTTTATCATGTTTAATGTTGCAGCATTGCACCAAGACAAATTCCTAGTTTGTGTACTACATGAACAATGGCAATAAATCTGATTCTGATTCTGATGCCTTGCATACACCGTCCATGTTTCACAGGCATAGAGAAGTGTTGGGAGCACAACAGCAAGGTAGACCTTTAGCTTCGTTTCTAGGCTAATGCCCCATCTTTCCCATGCAATTTTGTGGAGTCTGCCGAATGCAATGCTGGCCTTGGCTATTCTGTGGTTGACTTTGGTATCTATTGTTGCAGACTGGGAAAGGGTGCTACCTAGGTATGTGAATTGGCCTACAACTCGCAGTCTCTGCCCCATCACTGTAATAGCTGATTCTGCCTGTTGGCCATTTGGAGCTGGCTGGTGCATAACTTTGGTCTTCTTGGTGCTGATAGTGAGGCCGAAGTTGTCACATGCCATGGAGAATTTGTCCATGCTTGACTGCATCTCACACTCTGAGCTGTCATTTAAGGCACAGTCGTCGGCAAAGAGGAAGTCCCTCAGTACAGTCTCTTTTACCTTGGTGATAGCCTGGAGTCTTCTTGGGTTGAAGAGCCTTCCATCCTGCCTGTACCTGAGGCTTATCCCAGTGGTGCTATTCTGAAAGGCATCAGTGAGCATGGCTGAGAACATCATACTGAACAAGGTGGGTGTGAGCACACAGCCTTGTTTACGCCATTCGTGACTGGAAAAGCCTCTGATGCCTCACCGTTGTCTAGGACGCGTGCATTCATGCCATCGTGGAACTGACGCACCATCAGGATGAATTTGTCTGGGCAGCCAAACTTTGACATTATCCTCCATAGTCCCTGGTGACTGACAGTGTCAAACGCTTTGGTGAGGTCAACAAATGTGGTGTAGAGCTTGCAGTTCTGTTCTAGACACTTCTCCTGGAGTTGACGAGCTGCAAAGATCATGTCCACGGTCCCTCTACCCTTACGGAAGCCACATTGTGATTCTGGCAGCAGGCCTTGTTCTAGGTGAGTGATCAGATGATTTAGCAAGAGTCTTGCGAGGACCTTACCAGCTATGGAGAGTAGCGAGATACCTCGGTGGTTGTCGCATACTTGTCTGTTGCCCTTTCACTTGTACAAGTGAACAATTGACACATCCCTGAGTTCCTGAGGAATGGTGCCTTGGGTCCAGAAGGACCGGAACAGTTCAGTCAGCTTCTCAAGGAGTGCTGGGCCACCTGTCTTGTATATCTCAGCTGGAATGGCATCTGACACTAGTGCTTTACCACTTGATAGTTGGCCAACAGCCTTTTGGACTTCAGCAACAGTAGGAAGTTCATCCATGGCATCGTTGATCTCGACCTGGGACATCCTGTCAATTGCCTCATTGTTTATAGTAGATGGCCGGTTCAGGACTCCTTCAAAATGTTCAGTCCATCTTTGGAGGATTTGGGTCTTCTCTGTCAGGAGGGTTGAACCATCTGAGCCCAGGAGTGGGGAGCATCCTGATGGCTTGGGTCCGTACAGGGCATTGAGAGACTCGTAGAATCATTTTGAGTCATTCCTGTCTGCGTAGCCCTGGATTTCATCCACCTTGGCACTCAGCCATGAGTCTTGCATCTCTTGGAGTTTGAGTTGTACTGTCCTGCGTGCGCTGGTGAAAGCCACCTTCTTTGAGACGGATGAGGGATCGTTTTGATGGGCACGATGAAGGCTATGCTTCTCCGTTAGTAGAGCTTTGATTTCCTCATCATTTTCATCAAACCAATCATGCTTTTTCTGTGCAGATGAGTAGACAGTGTTCCTGAACAGCACCCAGTCTATCTCGGCATTAGCTGTGAATCTCAGATCTGCAAGTTCGCGTTCCAGGTCTTCCATGAGTGCATTAGCCTTGGAGTAGGTTTTCAGTTGGGACACATCAAGTCATTTCATGCTCTTGTTCTTGTCCCCCTGTGGCCTTCTCTTAGGCCTGATATGGAGTTTCATCCTGGAGACAATAAGCCTGTGGTCGGTCCAGCAGTCAGCACCACACATGGCCTTTGTGACTCTGACGTCCTGCTTATCTTTTTTCCTGATGATGACATAGTCGATGAGGTGCCAGTGTTTGGATCTGGGGTGCCTCCATGAGGTTTTGTTTTGAGTGGGCAGGTGGAAGACAGTATTTGTGATGAGGAGGCTATGTTTGGCACAGGTTTGTAGCAGGAGAAGGCCGTTGCTATTGCACTTCCCCACTCCATTTCTGCCTATGATGCCTTCCCAGGCAGAACTGTCCTGTTCTACTCTGGCATTGAAGTTCTCGAGCAATATGAGCTTGTTGTTGTGCTTCACAGTAGACAGGAGAGCATCAAGTTCTTCATAGAATTTGTTTTTGGTCTCATCAGGGTTTGTCATCGTTGGTACATATGCACTGATGAGAGTAGCCTGCTTGCTGTCATGCAGTGGAAGCTGCATTGTCATGAGGCGGTCATTCACGCCCTTTGGGAGGCTGGAGAGTTTGCTCACAAGGTTGTTCCTCACAGCAAAACCAACTCCTGCTTCGCGGCGCTCATCTTTGCTACGGCCACTCCAGAAGAATGTATATCCACCTCCCGACTCATTTAACTGACCTTCTTCTGCAAGCCTGGTTTCACACAGAGCTGCAATGGCATTGTTGTATCTTGCAAGTTCCCTGCTAACTAGAGCTGTTCTTCTTTCAGGTCGATCAGCTGACAGATTGTCTAAAAGTGTGCGCACATTCCATGTGCCAATGTTGAGTGGTGTCACCTTTTTTCCTTTGTTGTTTCTACCGCTAGTGTGGGATCCCCTCCAGCCGCGGTAAGCTGGCCAGGGTTGTGAAGCAGGCAATGTTTAGGGCACATTTTTTAGCCCCTTCCTCAGGCTGTGGAGGTGAGCAGTGCAATCCTAAAAAGGGTTGCTCAGTCACTCAGACAGACACTAAACCCCGCTGCTGTTTCTGTCAGTGAGGAGCGATCATTAGGCCTGAGCCGCCTGCGTGCAGGTCCATGACTACAGCTGCCAGTGTATCCTCACCTGCTGCTTTGCCACTCACCCATTGCCACAGGACTTTTGAGAGGGGTTGACGAGACTTGCGTGAGAAAATTGGATTAAAGTGAGGGAGGGTTGTGCAGCATCAACCTCACTCTCTCTTCCAGGGCCATCTGATTCCAGTGGCAGGACGTAGTCGAGATGGCTGGAGATGATACTGGATGCAGGAGTTGCCGAAGTCTAGGCAGAATTTGACCATGACTCCGCCTATGGGGCTCCACTCCAATATTTCTGTCAGGGTTGATTCCCTTAGCCTTATACTATTCCTAGCACTCACAGGGCAGTGAGACTATTTGACCTATAGCTGGGGGTCTGTTCATGGGCATCAGGACATGTCCACACACTGGTGGGCCTGGCATGCCACATGTCTGGGGGCAGACCTCCTCTGAGTCCCTTGCAATTTGGCCTGAGCCTGCAAGGTGCTCAGTTTACGTGTGCTGCCACGAGAAGGCATTGCATAGGGCTTGTCTACTGAGAGGCTATGTACTGGCAGGGAAGACTTACGCACTCGGCTTCCTTTTCGCAATTAGCTAGCCAGTGGCAGAGGCTGAAAGCGAGAGGTGACAAGCACACAGACACAGCACACCGCACTAGACGCGTCAATAGACCATTTTGACACACAAGTATTTGCACTGGTCTAATTATCCCCGTGTTGGTTTTTATAGCAGCTGTGGAGTTGTCATAGGTCAATTTGAGAAGACTGATGTGTCTCTTATTAAGACTTGTTTCTTGAAGTTCCCAGAGGCAGCTAAGCTTTATACTGTGGAGAGAGGAATAATCAAGCAGAGCGGTCCAGAACAACACAGGTTTTATTAATTTCTCTCTCTCACATCGTCCAGAATCACAAGCATCAGAGAAAGTCACAGGTCTCAGGCACCTCTCCTTTTATAGCCTACGACCCGCTCAGTCACCTGTGGTGCTGCAGTAACATGAAAGACTTTGCAATTCCCATTCTCTTTGTCACTGTTTGCATCAACACACAAACCCTTCATGACCATTCCGTCTGAGTGAAAACATACTGAGTGGCTTCCCACACTGCCCCCCCCGCCACCCCTCAGAAACTCAGACTGAGCCTTAACCCTCATGTCCTTTGGGCTTCAGCCTACATCCATAGCGACTGTAACAGGGGGCTGCGGCTCCGAGGTGCTGCTGTGCCGGTGGGGGGCTCCTGGGGGTGCGTCCATCTGTGGGGGGACATTGGGGGGGAAACATTTTTAGCATGCCATTGTGACTGATCTGACGAGTCATGTACCTGGGGAGTTCTCAGTGGGGGTCGTCCGTGCCGAGGAGCCCGGGCCAACACCACCTGCTCGTCTGCTAAAATGAAAGCGGGCTTAAGCCTGTCTATACAGACTGTTTCCCTGTGTCCCCCCAAGTCTAACACAAAATGTTTCTCCCCGGGTTCCAGCACTCTGAACAGGCCATCGTAGGGCGGGCGCAAGGGGGTCCGGTGGGCATCGTGCCTGACAAATACAAATGCCGTGTCCTTCAAGGCCTTTGGCACAAAAGCACGTGGAAAACAGTGGTGGACCGGACCGGGTACCGTCCCTGCCACTGCGCTATGTGGTGAAAGCGGGGATGGATCAGTGTTCGGCGTGGGGCTGTCGGGCAAAAACTCCCCTGGGAGCCGCAGCGGCTGGGAAAAAAAACAGCTCTGCTGGGGAGGCTGCCAAATCCTCCTTCGGTGCTGAACGCAACCCTAATAGAACCCACGGCAACCAGTCCACCCAATTTGCATCCGTAAGCGAAGCCCTGAGTGCTGCTTTAAGCGACCTATGGAAACGTTCCCATAACCCAATGGCCTGGGGGTTGTACACGGTCGTGTGATGAATTGTGATGCCCAGGCTCCGGGCCATGGTGGACCAGAGGTCGGAAACAAACTGCGGGCCCCAATCGGACATGATATCCGAAGGAGCGCCAAAACGTGCCACCCATGTCGTCAAAAAAAGCATGTGTAACTTCTGCGGACACGGTGGAAGCTAGTGGGACTGCTTCGGGCCAGCGCGTGGTGCGGTCCACCACTGTCAGGAGGTGCGTGAACCCCTGCGATGGTGGGAGGGGGCCCACAAGGTCCATGTGAAAGTGGTCGAACCTCTTAGCCGGGATATGGAACAGCTCCAAGGGGGCCTTAGTGTGCCTGTGCAATTTGGCTCGTTGGCACGCTACGCAGGCTGCAGCCCACTCTTTCACCTGTTTGTGCAGGCTTGGCCAGACGAACTTTGCTCCCACCATTTTGACTGATGCACACACTCCTGGGTGCGCCAGGGAGTGAACCGACTCAAAAACACAACGGTACCAAGCACGTGGGACCACCGGATGTGGGCGGCCTGTGGAAACGTCACAGATTGGGGGGGGGGGCATCTTGCAGAACTCTACTCTCCTGCCTTAACCCTGTTGGTCCAGACTGGAGCGCGCAAATGTCTGCATCGCCGATCTGCTCAGCGGCCATGGCCGTGTAATCTATCCCCATGTAGACTGGGGCCACTAATGCGCGCGAGAGGCAGTCCGCCCCCACGCTGAGTTTATCGGCCACACGCTGAATGTCGGTCGTAAACTCCGTGATCGCGGCCAGCTGTTTCTGCTGCTGGCCCAACCATGGTTCCGAAACCTTGGCCATCGCGTACGTTAGAGGCTTGTGGTCCATGAACGCAGTGAAGGTGTGCCCTTCCAGCCAGATCTGGAAGTGGCGTATGGCCAGGTGGAGAGCCAGTAACTCCCTGCTAAAAAAGGCAAGCGGCTGCCAAGAACTGGTGACGTGCTGTTCCATGACAGCCCCTATGGCCACGTCCGAGGCGTCGGTAGTGAGCGCTATCCGAGCTGCTGGGTTTGGGTGCGTCAGCAGTGCGGTGTTTGCCAGAGCTGTTTTAACCTCGGAAAACGCCTGCTGTCGCTCAGGGGTCCAGTCGACTCTGTCCGCCGGCTTCCGTTTCCTAAGCGCGGTGTACAACGCCTACATGAGCTGGGCTGCGCGGGGGAGGAAACGGTTGTAAAAGTTAACCCTTCCCAAAAACTCCTGCAGTGCCCTGACTGTCTGAGGCCGGGGAAAATCTACCACTGCGCGCACTTTGTCCGGTAAGGGTATCGCGCCCTCCGGTGAGATGCGGTGGCCCAAAAAGTCGATTCCCATCACCCCGAACTGGCACTTCGCCGGGTTGATTATTAATTCGTGCTCCTCCAACCTCTGGAAAACTGTCCCGAGGTGGGCTATGTATTCGTCCTCGGATGCGCTGGCCACCAGGATGTCGTCCAGGTAGATGAACACAAACGGCAGATCGCACAACACTGCATCCATCATGCGTTGGAATGTCTGTGCCGCACCTTTTAACGTGAAAGGCATGCGTAAAAACTCAAAAAGACCAAAAGGGGTTATTACCGCCGTCTTAGGCATGTCCTCAGCGCGCACCGGGACCTGGTTGTAACCGCAGACCAGGTCTATCTTGGAAAAAATGCATGCCCCGGTGAGGTGAACAGAAAAATCCTGAATATGGGGGATTGGGTAGCGGTCGTGCACTGTGGTGTTGTTCAATCTGCAGAAATCTCCGCACGGTCGCCACGATCCCTTGGCTTTAGGAGCCATATGTAGCGGGGTTGCCCATGGGCTGTTTGATCATCTGATGATGCCCAACTTTTCCAAGTTGGCAAACTCCTCGCGCACTATGGCCAATTTAGCTGCATCCAGACACCGAGGTCGTGCAAAAATGGGCGGCCCATTGGTGGTAATGAAGTGCTTCACCCCGTGTTTAGTGACAGTCGCCGAAAAAGTCGGGACCGTGAGTGCTGGGAACTGGGTGAGTAGTGTGTGGAACTTACCCCCTGGAGCTGTGACGTTGGCTAGTGTTGTGGGCCCGGCTCCTCTAGTTTTACAGGGGAGAGAATCAAAAGACATTGCCTTAATCAGGCGTCTGTTAGCCACATCAACTAGTAGACCGTGTGCACACAAAAAATCAGCGCCCAAAATGGGGAAGCTGCATGCCGCTGTGATGAATGTCCATTCGTATGTACGGCCGTGCAAGGATACAGTCAGTGTCCTCTCACCAAAAGTCTTAATGTCTGAGCCGTTTGCGGCCGCCAGCTCGGGACCGCTACTTCCCGCCAGCCGGTCTGCGTAGGATGGCAGGATGAGACTCTTTTGGGAGCCGGAGTCCATGAGGAACCATCTCCCCGGGCGTGACTCTGTCACATACAGCAGCTTGCTCGCTTCACCGGCGGTCGCAGCTCCTACCAACTGCCGGCACTGGCGTTTTCCCCCAGTGCTTGAATTGGCACGGTGGCACACATCGGCGTGCGTCCTTTCCAAAACAGCGGTGGTAGAAGCAGTGTCTCTCCGGTGCTTCTTGGCTTCTGCTGCAGCCACCGTCATTGGCTCCTCGCCCCCGCTGGTCATCTTACTGGGTTCCGACACCGCTGCGTTCACTGCAAGGGCTCTGGTGGTGAGGATAATCCGATCCACCTCTTGTGCTAGCGCCTGGTAGTTGCACTTGGCCAGCAGCGGCGAATTGGCAAGGACCGCCCTGGACGCCGTCGGGAGGTTCTGGAGGAAAAGGTGGGCAAAGAGGAAATGCCTGTCATCTGTGCCCATCAGTGCCAACATCTTCTCCATTAACTGGACCGCTGACCCGTTTCCCAACTTGGAGCGCGTCAGGAGCCTTTCCGCTCTCTTGCAGTCTGAGAGCGTATAGTGCCGGGTCAGCGCAGTTTTGAGAGCCTCGTATTTGTCGTGGGCTTGGGGCCATTGGAGCAGGCTTGCCACCTGCTGAGTTGTGCGTGCGTCCAGTGCTGCAACCACGTAGTAGTATCTGGTGTCATCTGCCGTTATTCCCCGGAGTGCAAACTGGGCCTCGGTGTGGAGGAACCAAGACTTCGGGTTGTGTAGCCAAAAGTCTGGGCGCTTGACCAAAATGGCGCACGCGTTGCCGGCACCTCCAGTCTGGGTCGTCTCCGGGGTGTTCGCCTCGAGTTCCATTGTGCGTCAAGGGTCACCAGTGTGGAGAGAGGAATAATCAGGCAGAGCAGTCCAGAACAAAGCAGGCTTTATTAATTTCTTTCTCTCACATCATCCAGAATCACAAGCATCAGAAAAAGTCACAGGTCGCAGGCACCTCTCCTTTTATAGCCTACGACCCGCTCAGTCACCTGTGGTGCTGCAGTAACATGAAAGACTTTGCAATTCCCATTCTCTTTGTCACTGTTTGCATCAACACACCAACCCCTGCATCAACACACAAACCCCCCATGACCATTCCATCTGAGTGAAAACATACTGAGTGGCTTCCCACAATACTATCAAAGACTTTAGTAAAATCTGTTGAAGCAATCAAGACTATTGAATTCTATAGATTTTTCAAGGATTCGTTCTAAGGCAATGATTTGTTGAACAGTTCTTCTACCAGGTTGCTAAGCAGCTTGTGATGCTGGAAAGAAGGCATAGAGGTCATATTTTATGTGTGCTGCTATTATGCTAAAGAAAAGTTTGTAGACGTGGCTTAAGAGACTTATAAGTCCATAGTTTTAGACAATTTTTCTTCTTGAACAATACAATATTAAATGCTTTGGGAACTGTTCCAGAGATGAGAATGCAGTTGAAAAGGTGTAATAGTACTTTTTTGAGAAGTTCACCTCCTGCTTTCAAGTATTCTGAATAAATGTTATTCAAATCAGGACTTTTACTGTTCTTCAGATTCTGCATCTACAGTATGCAAATGTTGCTCTGATTTTTAAAACGATGTTGTTTAGGTTTATTTAGTTGGAAAATTTAGCACTTAGGCTGCCCAATTTTCTTTTTCTTTTGTGTTTTTCTTCATGTTTAATCATTTTTGTATCATTCTTTTTTTCGGGGGGGGGTGGGGTTCTGGTACCTTTACCTCCACCACTGAGCTGTAGGACCGTCAGTCCCTCTGTGTTCCGGGACTTCTAACTTCACAAATTAAGCACTGGTTACAGATCACATCGATCGGTAGTGATTTGTGAAGCTCACCAAGTAGCAATGACACTTGGTCATAAAGTCACAACCAGTAATTCAGCAATCAAGAAATCAGGTATCCAGATAATTTTTCACAAATTCACTCAAGGCAATATTTAGCAAATTTGTCTGTGATTAACTAACACAAAACCAAAATTCATGTTTGTTAATATGAAGTTCAAAGACTCAGTGTGACCCTAAACTGTGAACACCCCAAAAACTAAAAGCCTCAGATAATTAAAGACACACTCCGGTGGACATAAGATCCTGAGAAAAACAAATCTACATTGTCTAAAATGGTATCTTATGGCCCTTTTCTACAAAAAAAACTTTCATTGTCTTCCAGTCTCATGTCAAAATCGCCCCCAAACGCCAGAATTGGTGATTACTAGGCCCAACCACATACCACAAGGCTAAAAGTGGCTAGCATTACATTATCAGAATAAATCTTGTGATTAAAAGACTTACCAGTACCACATGTCCAGTTGTATGCACGGTGGCCCAGGATAAGGACTGAAACTGCATTGGTCCTTAAAAGCAGCTTAATCGTAAACCCCATCTTAATTTGGGTCAAGTTTTTAAAGCAGTTTGTTAAAAAATGATAACTAGCCTGGAGGATAATGTCAGTTAGGCCAGAGTGTCCTGATTGGCTCAACACTACCCATGTGCCAGCACCATGAATAGTTACATCACCAAAAACATTCCATCTCAACTCGCCTTTTTGCAGGGGGGCGGGGCTTAAGTGAAACTTTGCAGCAAAATAACAAACACATGAGACATTTGAGCAATTTTACTTTTGTCTTGTAAATCATTAGAAACATGTCGCAGACATGTTAACAAGAAAAAAACCTAAATTTTTTGTGGCGTGTCACTTTAAATAAAACAGGCCTCTAGCTTAGATTTTATGGAAACAAAGTATGGGACTTAACATAAATGTCATGAACTGTTGCCCCTTCAGTGGCAAAGAGACAAAAACCCAAACGCAGGATAGTGCTGTGTGTGTTTATTGAACAAAGAGTCTTAACATAGCTCCAATGAGCGAACAGAACAAGTAAACATGGAGTCCCCCAGGACGCCCTCCGGCACACAGGTGAGTTATACACAGAAATAAGTACCCAAGGCGCTTACAGGCGAAACTGATAAGCGGGGGGAGCGGGGGGATGAGAAAAGCCCAAGGCACTCTCAGGCAATACTGATGAGCGGGGGGCAACAGTACTTACAGTGTATGACAGGGCAGTCCGTGGAAGGTGATAATCCAATAATCCAGAAAAGAGTAGTGAACAAAGAACAGACTAAATACACGAACAAATGACCCAGTAACTAGCTGCACCTGAGCGGGGAAAAAAGAATCAGCTGAGTAGAGAGGGCACAGGCGTGAGTGAGTGTGTGTGTGTGTGTGTGTGTGTGTGTATGAGTGTGAGTATGAGTGTGGGTAGAGCTGAGAGGTAGAAGCAACCAGTGATTGGAATCAGCTGTCAAGCGCTAACAGGAGAGGGGGGAGTGGCTGCCAGTCACAAAATAAATAAACGCAAAGCCAAAAGCAGACTAAGGAATAACTATGAATGAATGAATGAATGAATGAATTTATTTGAATGAATGAATTTATGAATGAATGAATTTATTTATTTCGGATAGTACATTACAGGTTAAAAGAAACTGTATAATATAACAACAAGGTCAAATTAGACAAAGACTCCTTCTACTATACAATTCCACGTGAGTTATCCGAAATGGGTGATGGCTGAAGCCGCAGCTTATATTGCCCACCCATATTCCATCCAAGAATTCAAAGGAGAAAAAGAGAAAACAAGACAAGAGCGATTACAATTTAAAACAAGGCTAAGACAAAATATGACTGAGAGAAAAAGAAAACTGAGCTAGTCTAAGTTAAGCGGTTACTATTCAAAAACAAATCTAAGACATAGTGTCACAGAGAAAAAAGAAAAACTAAGCTATAACACAACACAGGCTGGAAATGTCAATCCTTATGTGAGTTTACATGCCGTCTTGTAAATATGTTTGGAGTATTTCTTCCTTTAGTTTTTGTTTAAATTGTCCAAGCTTTGTACATGATTTTAATTCAGGTCCAAAATCGTTCCATAATCTGACACCTTGCACTGAAATACAGTGTTGCTTGGTAGTTGTTCTCACTGTAGGCTTTTGAAATATACATGTTCCTCTGAAGTGATATCGTTTCTCCCTTGTTTGGAACAACTTTTGGATATTTGCGGGCAGTGATAGATTCTTCACTTTGAACATTATTATTGCGGTTTTAAAGTCGATCAGATCTTTCAACTTGAGAGTTTTTTGTTTAAGAAAAAGTGGGTTTGTTGGTTCCCTGTAAGCTGCTTTGTTGATTATTCTAATAGCTCTCTTTTGAAGCATAAAGAGTGGATATATGTTTGTTTTATATGTATTTCCCCATACTTCATTACAATATGTCATGTATGGGAGTATTAATGAATGATACAAGGTGTATAGTGTGGGTTGATTCAGCAAATTTTTCACTCTGTGTAATATTGCAATTGATTTGGATACTTTACCTTTTATATAATTAATATGTGGCTTCCAACACAGTTTGTTATCAATTATTACTCCAAGGAATTTAGTTTCGGATACCCTTTCAATCTCTACACCATTTACACTGAGTTTGGGTACTGGGTAGTTGTGATGGTTGTTAAAGACTATAAATTTTATCTTGCTTAAATTGAGCGTTAATTTGTTTGAATCAAACCACAGTTTCAGCTTTCCTAATTCCTTTCCGAGTGTATCCAGAAGTTGTTCCAAATTGTTTCCACTGCATAGCAGGTTAGTGTCATCAGCAAACAATATTAAGTCCATTTTTTCTGAAACTTTACATATATCATTTATATACATATTGAATAATAATGGTCCCAAAACTGAACCCTGTGGGACTCCACAGGTGACCTTCAGTAGCTCTGAGTTTTTGTTGTTAACACATACAAACTGATATCTATTCTTTAAGTAACTTTGTTGGTTCCCTGTAAGCTGCTTTGTTGATTATTCTAATAGCTCTCTTTTGAAGCATAAAGAGTGGATATATGTTTGTTTTATATGTATTTCCCCATACTTCATTACAATATGTCATGTATGGGAGTATTAATGAATGATACAAGGTGTATAGTGTGGGTTGATTCAGCAAATTTTTCACTCTGTGTAATATTGCAATTGATTTGGATACTTTACCTTTTATATAATTAATATGTGGCTTCCAACACAGTTTGTTATCAATTATTACTCCAAGGAATTTAGTTTCGGATACCCTTTCAATCTCTACACCATTTACACTGAGTTTGGGTACTGGGTAGTTGTGATGGTTGTTAAAGACTATAAATTTTGTCTTGCTTAAATTGAGCGTTAATTTGTTTGAATCAAACCACAGTTTCAGCTTTCCTAATTCCTTTCCGAGTGTATCCAGAAGTTGTTCCAAATTGTTTCCACTGCATAGCAGGTTAGTGTCATCAGCAAACAATATTAAGTCCATTTTTTCTGAAACTTTACATATATCATTTATATACATATTGAATAATAATGGTCCCAAAACTGAACCCTGTGGGACTCCACAGGTGACCTTCAGTAGCTCTGAGTTTTTGTTGTTAACACATACAAACTGATATCTATTCTTTAAGTAACTTCTTAACCAGGACAGTGCTACCCCTCTAATACCACAATTTTGTAGTTTCTTTAATAATAGATTGTGATCTACTGTATCAAATGCTTTTTTAAGATCCAGGAATACTCCAACTGAATACTCTTTATTTTCAATGGCTGTTGATATTTTTTCTGTAAATTCCATTAAGGCATATGCTGTTGTCCTTTTGTGTCTGAACTCATATTGCTGCTCACACAATAACTCATTCTTCAGTATGAAGTTGTCAATTCTCTCATAGAATATTTTTTCAAGTATCTTGGAAAATTGCGGTAATAGTGAAATTGGTCTGTAGTTGGAGAGTTCCCCTCTGTCGCCTGTCTTGTAAATCGGAATTACTTTAGCTATTTTCATTGCATTGGGAAATATACCTGATTGGAGAGACAGGTTACAGATATACGTCAGTGGTTTCACTATGCATTCGATAACAGTTTTGACTAGTAGCATATCAATACCATTGCAGTCAGTAGATGTTTTACTTTTGAACGATTTAACAATTTCAATGACCTCTCTTTCGTCTGTGTTCTTTATGAAGATGGTGTCTTTTACAGCAGTGTTATTGCATATTGAATCACCTGTTGGCACCGTAGTGGGTATTTCTCGGGCCAGTTTAGGTCCAATGTTAACAAAAAAATTATTAAATTCATCTGCAGGTGAAGCTATATTCACATTCGGAGTCGATTTATTATTTTTTGGAATGTTAGTTGGGTAGCTGGTATTTCTGCTTTTATTTCCAAGGATACTGTTGATTATTGTCCATGTATTTTTAATATTGTCTTTGTTTTTTTCCAGTTCTTTACTGTAATAGTCTCTTTTACTACATCTTATTATATATGTTAACTTATTTTTGTATGTTTTATACCGCTGCTCTGCTTCTTTTGTCCTTTTCTTTATGAAAGCTTTATATAATAAATTTTTCTTTTTACATGCCTTTTGTAGTCCTTTGGTTAGCCATGGTTTGTCAGTAAATTTGTGTTTAAGCTTTTTTTTAACTAATGGGCAGTTTTTTTCATAAAGAGTGGTTACAATGTTTATAAATGTGTCATAGGCTTCATTTACATCTGATACATAGACTTCTGTCCAGTCTTGCTTCAGCAAGTCCTCTTTAAAAGAACTGATTACGTTTGGTGATTTGTGTCTGAACGATTTTGAGATTTTTTCTGGGTTGGGCCCCGTGTGGCCATGGATAAGTGCAAAGATTGGCAAGTGGTCGCTTATATCATTTATCAATAATCCACTTTCTATTTTCTTGTCGAGAACATTGACAAACAGGTTGTCAATAAGTGTAGCAGAGTGAGCTGCGATTCTACTGGGATGTGTTATTGTGGGATATAGACTCATGCTGTACATAGAGTTCGTGAACTCTGTAACTACATTTTGTTGATGTGGATTAAGTAGATCAATATTGAAATCTCCACAAATTGCTACCATTTTCTTACTAGTAATATTATTGTACAGCTCGACTAATTTATCTCTGAATGTCTCAATGCAAGTTCCCGGCGTTCTGTATATGCAGCTTATGATTAGATTTTTTGTTTTGTCTAGGTCAATCTCAACAGTAACACATTCCAGAATCCCTGGTAGTGCTGAGGACATTTCATTTACAAGCTTACTTCTATATAGGTCATCAATATACAGTGCAACACCACCACCCTTTTTTTGAGATCTGTTAATGTTAAACATCTGATATCCCTCTATTGCCATCAGGGGAGCCTGGTCTTCATTAAGCCAGGTTTCAGAGACTGCTATAGCTGTGAATTTTCTGTTTAGCTGTTTTAAATAGTCCTGAATCTGTGAGAAGTTTTTCTTAAGACTTCTGCTATTGAAGTGTATTATTGACAGTTTACCATCTAATTGCACTTGACTTTTGAATTGCTTTTCAGTGTAATATTCACAGTGGTTATGAATATTATTGAAAAAGTGGTTATCAGGATCAATATCATTCTCCATCTCTTGTGGTTTATGTTCAGCATAGTGGCATATTTTTAGAGTTTGAGTTTCCTCACTCTGTGTTTCATAGTCAGTGTTCATCTGTATTTATCTAAGTCAGTAGCATCTCTGATCATTATACTTTTTGCTTGCTCAGGTGTTCCATTTAGTTTAATCCAAATTCTACAATTTCTTGTCCAGGTTGTCTGTATCTTATTATGTTTCTTTAGCATCCGTGCCTGCCGTGCTAATTCAGCGTTTTTTTTTGTCAGGTGTTCATTTAGGTAAACTTGAGTTTCCTTTAGTTTTTTGGCCTGCCTCAGTATGTCATTTTTCACCCTCCTGTTCACAAAGCGCATCACAATTGATTTCTTTGTTTTGTTATCTTTCTTCGGTAAAGCATAACAGGCTGAGATCGCATTGGCTTCTACCTTAATGTCTTTATCATTAAGGAACTGAAGCACTTGGTTTTCTAAGGACATTGATTCACTTATGGAAGCATGTTCACCACTCAGTCCTGTAGCGGCATGGGCGTACGACTGATATCTGATGTCTAGTCCACTTATAACTATGTCATCAATGCGAGAACCTTGTTCAAGATCCTCGACGCGTTGCTCCAAAAGACGCCCGTGTTGCTCCAGGTCCATAATTTTTTTGTCTTTTTCTTTTATTATTGAATGTAGGGCTTGTACCTCCTGTATTAGGTCTAATATTTTGTCCTGCTGGCTAGTCACTTTGGCCAATTCTTCTAACACAAAGTTCAGAGTTTTTTTAATTTCTTCCATTTCCTCTTTTTTGGGTGGCATTTTACTGACCTGTGGATAGAAATAAGCAGAGAATCCGGCTAGGCCTCAACTAGCTCGGTCGCTACTGGACCCGCCGCTCCTGCGCAGCTTCTCCGCCGAGTGACGCTGCTCAGCTCCGCAGATCACCGCCGTCTATCGCCGGCGCCTGCCTCCGTCTACCTGGCCAGTTATGTCGTGCACCGCCGGCGCAGCTGGAATCCACCGATCACAGCCACTCGTCGCCGTCTGGCTAGGCGGCTCCTCCGCTGGGCCCCGTCCCCGTCAGTTATGTCGCACTCCGCCGGCGCAGCTCTAATCCACCGATCACCTCCGCCGATCGGTGGCCGATCACCGTCGCTCGCTGTCGTCCGGCTGGGTGGCTTCTCCTCTAGGCCCCCTCTAGGCCCCGTCACCGACCGCCGTCAGTAACTACAAATAACTCAAAAGATAATCAAATAACCAAGAACAAAAAAAGACAAATAACACTGGTCAACACCAAATTTATTGTTTAAGTTTTTTTTTTTAGCTGATTTAGGACAATTTTGATGTGCTGAATCCAAAAATCACATTGGTTTTGCTCAATCAGGCCAACTTTTTGAATTATGGCCACATGCTGTTTAATACGTTTTTGTTTACATGTATGGGTATTTTCGCTTTATATAATGCAAAATTCTATTTTATGTCTTGAAATTCTCTGAATTTTGAACAATGATGACATAACATTCAATTTACATGTACTTACCTTTATATAAAGGTAAGTACATGCACAGTACTAAGTACAGGTTTTTACTTAGCACCTGATGGAGAGAAATTTCAGGATTCAGCAGTGCAAAATTGTCTTAAATCAGTTGAAAAAACACAGACAACTTACAAAAAAATTATTTTTGCAACCCTGTGTAATAAGCACCAAAAATACAACAGAGCATGGCAACAGGCTAGACAATGACAAGACAGAAATGAAACATACTATGGAACTCAAAAGGTATCGTGAAAGACAGATAACTAAGAAACAGGAAAAAGGCATGAAGCCGAGATCAGGAGAATCCCAAGCCCTGTTCATGACAATAGATGCTTTTTGGCTAACCTTAGATTAGCATGCTGACATTTGTATAAAAGATATTGTGGAGTAGCTCATTCTGGCAAAGCCATCCGTCCATCCTTTCACACTTCACGGCAATCACTACACCGCCTAGCCATTTGCCCCAATGCTTACCAAGCTCACTCACAATGATCCTTAGGTGTGTCTGCATCCAAGTTGTGCTCAAGGTCAAAGGTCAGGAGATCTGGGCATTTATGATTTCATGAAAAACAATTCTCCTCCTAGGCCACTGTTTTTAACTTTAAGCACATTCTAGATGGGTCTGTATCTAAATCAACATCAATGGTGAGGAGATCTGAGTCCTCCCGGGGTGATTTCGCCACACCAGAATGAGCTACTCTGTCATTGATGGTGTGGTTGTGAAAAATACAGATTTTAGAACTTTGTCATTTTTGCAATGAAATTTCAGTAGAGGTTACACGGTTTGTCTGGCTAGCTCCTCTTACAGTTCTCAGGTTAGGACATTTTCATTTCTCACAGTGTTTGTACATGTATTGAAGATGTGCATATTGTAGGGGACTCTAATATTGTCTCAAAGTGTGTTCCACTTTGAATTATAGATTGTTTGTGTGATAATTTGGTGCAGCAAAGTGAGGCCAGAGCTTCAATTCCAATTTTCAATTTTATTTAATTAACTTACAAGTAAATAGTTCCAGGAAAACATCTGACACGATCCTTCAAACAAAATGCACTTCGCCAACCAAGAAGCATACCAAGAACAATAAGCAATCTGCAATCAGCAATCAGTCATCAGCAAATAGCCATGTTACTCGATATCTCACACCTGTTATATAATATATGAGATAATTAGGGCTGATTAGCCCCTACCATAATCCCAGGTAAAACAATCAACATTCCTATTCTTAACACATACCCACTAACATCTAAAAATACATAAATAATTTCCCCAAGTATATACAATATAAATATAAATAACATACAATAAATAGCAATATAAATAATTCAATAAATAATTTCAACCCTTATTTACAAATGTTAAACCACCCCTCTAACTTACCATACATGTTTCCTTCCTGCTGGTGTCCTATAAAAGGCCCTCAACCCCTCACAGAGTCTTTTGCCTGAACACCCACAGGGAGCATGTTGGCAAAGGTATGTGAAATAAATCCTTTATCAATTATTTTACCAAATACTTAACCATAATAGTTATCTCCCAAGGGCATTCAAATTAACAAAGACAAATCCCAAAATACTGTGTGCATTTTAACAAATAATCATACTGACATTTACAACATTAGAGATATAACATAATCACACAATACAACAAGTCATACAGTGGTGACATCCCATCATCACATTTCCTCCCCCCTTTCCCGAGAGTACAGTACTCTATGAGTCATGTACTCTAGAAAGGCTATCTGCTAGAAGGTTGGTTTTCCCTGCCACATACCGAACAGTAAAATTATAAGGTTGGAGGGACACATACCACCCTGTAAGACGACTGTTTACATCTTTCATTCTGTCCAACCACTGTAGGGCCCGATGATCTGTCTCCAACAAAAAATGACGCCCTAGTAAATAGTACTTTAGAGACCCTATTGCCCATTTCATGGCAAGACATTCTTTTTCTACCGTAGAGTATCTTGTCTCCCGGTCCAACAACTTACGGCTCAAGAACAGTACTGGGTGTCTCTCTCCCTTCTCCTCCTGGAGAAGTACTGCTCCAATGCCAACCCCTGAAGCATCAGTCTGCAAAATGAACGGGCGAGCAAAGTCTGGACTGTAGAGAACCTTCTCCCCAGAAATAGCCCTCTTCAGATCCTCAAATGCTCTGTCACACTCCTCTGTCCATTTTACCTTATTTGGTGCTGAAGCCTTAGTGAGGTCAGTCAACACTGCTGCTCTTTCAGCAAAGTGGGGAATGAACTTACTGTACCATCCTACCATTCCCATGAATGATCGTACTTTCTTTTTAGTGGTGGGTACAGGGTAGGTCCAGATGGCATCCACTTTACCTACTCGTGGTCTAATGACCCCCTGACCAACCACATGTCCCAGGTACTCCACCTGCTGCTGTCCGAAAGCACATTTGCGTGGATTGATTGACAGTCCAGCCCTCTTAATTAACTGAAGGACCTGCCTAAAGTGTATCAAATGTTCTTCCCAGGTCTGACTATAAATGACCACGTCATCCAGATAGGCAGCCGCAAAGTTCGATACTCTCCTTAACACTTGGTCCATCAGCCGCTGAAAAGTTGCAGGTGCCCCCTGAAGGCCAAATGGCATGACCCTGAACTGAAAACTGCCATAAGGTGTTTTAAAGGCTGTAAGTTCCTTTGTTTCTGGTGCCAATGCCACCTGCCAATACCCCTTGCATAGGTCCAAAGTAGAAATAAATCTAGCCTTGCCCACTTTCTCTAATAATTCGTCAATCTGGGGCATGGGGTATGACTCAAATTTAGATACTGAGTTAAGGTATCTGAAGTCAATGCAGAATCTTAATGAGCCGTCCTTTTTGGGGACTAGCACAATCGGGCTACACCACTCACTGACTGACTCCTCAATCACTCCCAGCTGCAACATCAAATCAATTTCATGCTTCATTTTTGGTACCAATCGTTCCGGGATCCTATATGATTTTCCACGTGGAACAGTTTCCTCTTTCAAATAAACCTTATGACGTACAAATGTGGTGAAACCAGGTCTCTCCTGAAACAATTCTGGATCCAATAGTGCCTCTAACTCTCTCCGCTGATCCACCTGCAAATGAGACACTTCAAATAAGTAAGGCTCTGACACATTTGTGGGAAAAGACTGTTCTTTCTCCTCATCCACTTCTGTCGCACAAATCAAGAGCTGATATGTCTCCTGAAGAACAGGTTGCTGCTGCTGATGACCAGGCCGCTGAAACTCTTTCAATAAGTTAATATGGAAGGTCTGATATTTTACCTTCCTGTCAGGCATATATAGTTCATATGTCACTGAACTTAGTTTTTTAGAAATTTCATATGGCCCCTGCCATCGAGCCAACAGCTTACTGTCACACGAGGGCAGCAATAACAAAACCTGTTGTCCTGGGTGAAAAACCCTCTTTCTGGCCTTCTTGTCGTACCAAGTTTTGTGTTTGGCCTGCGCCGTCCTCATGTGTTCCTGAGCCAAAGCAGTCATTCGATCCAGTTTTTCTCTCATCTTAATAACATAAGAGACCACATTGTCCTGATCACTCGGTGGACTCTCCCAGTGCTCCTTTAATAAGTCCAGTGGGACCCTCACCTGACGACCATACAGCAGTTCAAAAGGTGAGAACCCTGTTGAAGCCTGGGGCACCTCCCGATAAGCAAACAATAAATAAGGTACCCACTGATCCCAATCTGAGCCCGTTTCAGAAACAAATTTCCGCAGCATATTTTTAAGAGTCTGATTGAATCGCTCCACTAGTCCATCAGTCTGAGGGTGATATGGGGTGGTCTTAATACCCTTAATACCCAACAGCTTATATACTTGCTGCAACAATTTGGACAAGAAATTTGTTCCATAGTCTGTTAGAACTTCTCTGGGTATGCCTACCCTTGAAAACAACTTGATAAGGCAGTTGGCAACCTGCCTAGCCTTGATAGATTTCAGGGAAAAGGCTTCTGGGTACTGAGTAGCATAGTCACAAATTACTAGAATGTATTTATTACCCGAGGAGCTTCTCTCTAGGGGGCCAACTATATCCATCCCTATTCTATCAAAAGGTGTTCCGATGATTGGTAATGGTTGCAGTTGGGCACGTGCTACTCCCCTAGATGCTGTAATCTGACATATTGAGCACATTGTGCAGAACTCCTTTATCTGGGTATACATTCCCGGCCACACAAACCTTCTAGCAATTCTCTGCAAAGTTTTTTGAAATGCCAGATGACCTGCCCAAGGGATAACATGTCCTAGTTCCACAATCTTTGGTGTGAGGTCCTGTGGCAAAGCTATGGCCATAACTTCACCGTGCTGTTGATATAAAATGCCCTTTTTAATGACATACAAGGCCTCAGCCAAACAATCAGTTTTACCCTGTTTCACATCCTCAATCTCCGAGACTTTATCAAACCATGGTTTAAGTGTTGGGTCAGCTTTCTGCAATGTAGCTATGTCAGGAGGGATGTCAAACTCTACTGACTATTTAGCTGTGGTGTTTCTTCACCCAAGTTCTTTGCTGACACTAACACCTTATCTCTTCTCTTCTGAGCCTTGGATTTGGGTTGCTTAATAGGGCCTGCCTCTATCTCAGAATCATAAAATGGTAATTCCTGAAGAGCATTGGCAGCCCTCTGTGCCCTCTGTGCCCTAGTTGTCACCATATTACAATTTTTCACCACAGGTGTATTTACTCTCTGCTCAACAGCACCACCTGCCTGTCTCTCCTCCATTTGTTCCTCTCTAACCTGTTGTATGATGTCCAACAAAGTTGGAACATCATTGCCAAGAATAACAGGATAAGGCAAATCAGGCACAAGAGCTACAGGAAGGAAATAAGTTTGACCCCCTACTGTTAAATAAACCTCAGCGGTCAGGTACAGTTTCTTATCCCCATGGACACAACTGATATTTATTTCTGAGTCATTCCACAAATCCCTAGGGACCAAACTAGGTAGCACAACTGTTTGAAAACAGCCTGAATCTAACAGGGCCTCTTCACACTGACCATTAAGCAACACTTTTGTTTTATATACTCCACTGTGCCCTGAGGCTGAACAAGTGGGTCAAGGAACTGAGCATAATAGTGACGGTTTCTGATTCTTTGTGGCAGGACATGAATATTGGGTGTGACCAATTTTATTACACTGATAACAGCGTATATCCTTATTTGCAACAACTCGTGACTTTTTGCTATTATCATGTCTGCTGTTTGTGATCTGACTGGGCCTGGAATACAACCTATTTCGAGCTGGACCACCCCTTTCACCCTCATTAAACTCACTCCGTGTGGTGAAAGATCTATCACGGCCGAGAGTAGGTATCCTGCTCCCAGACCTGGCTGACAGAAAAACCTCCGCCAGATGAGCAGCGTCTTCTGCAGTCTTCGGGTCCCGCTCTTGTATCCAGACTCCCAGTTCCGGGTTCACCATGCGCAAAAACTGTTCCAAAATTAGTTGTTCGATAATGTCTTTTAAAGATAGGGTCTCTGGTTTAATCCATTTATATAACAGTTCTTTTAGGCGTATATAAAGTTCACGAGGGGTTTCGTCCTGATGAATGTCCAGGGACCGAAACCTCCTCCTATATGTGTCAGATGTGATTTCATATTTATTCAAAATAGCTTCTTTGACTTTCCCATAATCATACATGTCAGCAACATCCATCAGTACATATGCGCTCCGCGCTTTACCTGTAAGTAGAGGAGCAAAATGGATAGCCCACTCTTCTTCCGTCCAGCGGCAGACTGTAGCGATCCTCTCGAACGTTGTAAGGTAATGCTCGATATCGTCCTCGGGTGAGAGAGGATTCAGCCTGGGCTCATGGTGCACTGGTGTCCTCCTCGGCTGCACCTGCAACGGCAAATCTTCCTCCTGCGGGCCAACCCGACTGGCCGTCACCCTGGGGTCCTCCCCCGAAGCGCCGTCGTCACCACTATGCTCCGCCCGGCTCCCATACTCCTCTCTCAACTCCGTAACCTGCGACTGCACCCGACGAATTTGCTCATTCACAGCCTTCCACCTTTGGTCACGGAGAGAGGCTTCTTCCTCCAGCTGGCGATCTCTGGGAGTCAGCGAACGCACCACAGATTTCACCAGGCTCATTACCTCCTCGAGCTCGCCCAGTCCGCTGACTCCCGGGTCCTCAGCCGCCATACCTGCGTCTAGGTCAGGCTGCTCCTCCTGCCTCGCTTTCCTCCTTGACATGAGTCCATCTGTCCCCCAAACGCCACAACGTCCCGGCAACGGACCACCGCTGCCACCAAATGTGAGAATGTAGCGTCAAGGCGAGGCAGATTTCAATTTTCCATTAGTCCATTTATTTCAATAATCTTACAAGCAAAGATTTCCAGGAAAACATCTGATACGATCCTTCAAACAAAATGCACTTCGCCAGCCAAGAAGCATACCAAGAACAATAAGCAATCTGCAATCAGCAATCAGCAATCAGCCATCAGCAAATAGCCATGTTACTCGATATCTCACACCTGTTATATAATATACGAGATAATTAGGGCTGATTAGCCCCTACCATAATCCCAGGTAAAACAATCAACATTCCTATTCTTAACACATACCCACTAACATCTAAAAATACATAAATAATTTCCCCAAGTATATACAATATAAATATAAATAACATACAATAAATAGCAATATAAATAATTCAATAAATAATTTCAACCCTTATTTACAAATGTTAAACCACCCCTCTAACTTACCATACATGTTTCCTTCCTGCTGGTGTCCTATAAAAGGCCCTCAACCCCTCACAGAGTCTTTTGCCTGGACACCCACAAGAAGCATGTTGGCAAAGGTATGTGAAATAAATCCTTTATCAATTATTTTACCAAATACTTAACCATAATAGTTATCTCCCAAGGGCATTCAAATTAACAAAGACAAATCCCAAAATACTGTAGGATGAAGTGCCTATAAAATTATTTGTCATAAGGTACAGGAATTATTTATTTTATTTAATAGTGGGTGTGAAAGGGGGCGGAGTTGAACCGTCACTTCTACACCCGCTAAATTAAATAAAAGCACTCGTAAAAGGGGCACCAGTCCTAACGGACAATAAAATTAACTTTAATTTTATTTAATTTTGTACCTTAAATTACTTAATGAATCAGTCTCAAAGTTTCAGTGAGTTTTTTGTCCTGCCGTGATTAGGAAACCTGTATATGCGAAAGGAAAACACTTTCAACTGCTCTCATTCACTCTTTATTAAAATCATTCAGGTTACATGACATGGCGTTCAAATGATGAATAAACAGATTCAGATGATAACAGCGTAATATATCACATCAACTGATATTGGGTTCCTGAACATAAAATCCAGCTTTACACCTCTGCAGAACCAAGGAGAAACTAGACTTATGTTTCAACGGTAAATGAGGCTGGAATGTTTTAACAAAACATCGCAGTTTTATGGGGAAAATTCATAAGCTAATTATCTAAAAATGACTCCTGAATTAATCTACAAAATTTAAGGGCAGTTACTTAAAAATGACTGAAAGTTTTCGTTCAGTTTACAATTCCATCCTGCGGCTGAGAGACTAATTGAGCCCTGAAATACGGGCCATATTCAATTGTAATTTAATTGTTAGGACATCACGTTTTAACCCAGGAAATAGGAGAAATAAAAGTTTCACTCACACACGGCCGTTGGTCCAAGTTCCGCGGGTCGGTACCGCTGGGTTTTGAAGTTAGGACGTCGGGAGGAAGCGGCTGCTGTCCTCACTCACAGCCGTGGGGTGATAACTCAGCTGGGGGGGCCCTTCAAAGAGACATTTGCAGCCGTGGGTGGTTTGTCTCAGGGCGGCGTGAAAAGTCCTTTGAAAAAAAGAGAGTCCAAATTTGGGGTCTCTTGTAGCGGGATCGACCTGAAAACTGAAGGAAAATCTTCTCAGTCTCTGTTCACTTTAAAATAGGCAAATTAAAGGTCCACTTTAATGGCGTGAAAAGTCATTAAAAAAAGTGTTAGAAAAACATTTACTAGGATAAGAATGGCTTCTGAGGTGAAGAAAAAAAAGTTTGAGAATTTGATTCTCTAAAAGGGACGAGCTCTAAAGAAAAAATGGTTTCTCCTCATTTTCCAGAATATAAGAAAAGACTTGACAAACACACAGAGAATAAAATAAAATTTCACAGGGCCTTGAAACGGTGGAATAAAATCTTCTTCTGAGATCTAGATTACTATTCTGCTTCTTTAATCTTAATTTAGATCCTAATCTTTCTCAAAATCTCTTTCTTTCTTCTTTCTGTGTTTCTAATTCTTAATTCTATTACCGCTTTGCTGTTCTAATCTTCCTGCCTGTTCTTTGTCTGATCTGTTCCTTTTTCTTTTTCTAACTCTTAACTTCTGATCTCTCACTCTTTCTTTTCTCTTAACTAACTCAAATCTAACTTCTGTCTTTTAAAGTTACCTCGCCGGGTCGTAAAACTGATGATGTAGTCGCAAGACTGACCAATCGGCTTTTTCAGAAGCAGTTTGAATTGGCTGCTATCCAATGTGAGAACACTTCTTTGTTTGAGAGCAGCCAATCAAATGAAGACACCATCCCATGAAATTTCAGAGGGAAAATCAACAGTCAGTTCTTATGAGATAAATGCTCAATATAAAATCTAACTAAATTAAATGACTTGGCTAATATATGGTGATCATGCATTTATACCATTACTCCAATAACACTCATGAATATAACATTTCTTATACATAATTATAATACATGCATTCACATTTAGATCAAGATTAGAACAGCAGAATATGCAGCAAACCATGGTTGGTGATAAGAGGGATGATTTTCAGTGTCCTTAGGATCCAGAGGATAAGCTGAAAGAAACTTAATATTTAGAACAAATTAAAAGTCATCCTACATACTGAAAACACATTCTGTAGGTATCCGCTAGGAGGTACTGTTGAGCTGTAGATGATTTCCTTTAGTATCTGGCGAAGGTACCTGGACAGCATAGGCTATAAAACCGTCAGATTAAGTGGTTTATGACTCTTTTAAAAACATTGGTTTCCTGTGAAAAGGTACGTTATCAAATGCAGTGTTCATGTTGAGAGGTCTGGTCTCCTGAGTTTTATGTTCCTTTGAGCCTTTAAAAGCAAACTCTGATCCTTACAATCTCTGCAAGCGGCAACTGTTTACATTGGGGTCCTGGGAAAGCAAGCATCTTTGGTCAGGCCTGGAAGAAGCCTGCATGAGTCGACATAAAAGCCAGTGATATTCCTGAGAAGGCAGAAAGGTGATATTCCTGTGTAATGAATAAAATGAAATTCCTGTAAACTGGAGAGAAGTGATCTTCTGTCTTGGTTTTGAGGAGGACGATGATGCTACAATACTGTGTGCATTTTAACAAATAATCATACTGACATTTACAACATTACAGATATAACATAATCACACAATACAACAAGTCATACAGTGGTGACATCCCATCGTCACAGTTTGCTTTGCTTAAACTGCTTGCAATGACATGCTTATTAGTTTTATTACAGATCTGGAGTATACTGAATGTTGAATTTGTAATTGATTTTTTGGTTGAAGGTGTGCTATTTATGCATTATCGATAATGGATATGGATGGTTGTATAATGTGCCGTGTGCAGTGCCCTTGTTTTCTTACATGGGATTAGTGCCATGCTGGCACCTGGTTGTTGTTGAGGTTGCTGATTAATGGACACAGTTTTTAAGTTTAATGCTGCTAGTGTAGGGGGACATATGAGAGGCAGTGAAGAAAAATACTCATCCACAAGCATACTCACTTCACAAATAAACAATCCAAAGGCTGTCAGTTTGTTCAGAGAAGTCTCATTTTTCAAGTACCAGTAAAGGTTCTTCCAGACATGGGGCAATATACCTGTTTGAAATGATATATAGAGCATGCTTTTAAAACCATTTAGAAAAAGAAATTTAGAAAGAACTATTGTGTCCATGTTTAAAACCATTAAACTAAAGAAAATGTATTTTTTAGAAACAGCTCTGAGCAGATCAGACATACATAATGTAAGGATATGCATCAGTGACACAGAGTTGGCTGTCCAAACTCATGACCTTGAGACCTTAACTTTTGATGTTTTATCCTGAAAACTATAGCCAAAGATGAGGACCCAAAGGTTGACCTGTGTACCAAGACTGGTGACCCTATCTTCATCTTCATTTTTTTTTTCTTGAATATAAGAGCGAATGGGACCTTCTCACTTTGAACGTTTGACCCCAAAACCATAGCTGCTGGACCGGGAACTGTCCCTACAGGTCAACCTGTGTACCAAGTTTAGTGATCCTAGATCTCTGTGACTTTGAGACCTCGCCCTTTGACTTTTTGACCCCCAAAACATAAAAACAAGTGCTATTGTCCTAAGGCCAACCTGTGCCCAACGTTTGGTGACCCAAGATTCACTGATTCTGGCATTAAGTGTGCAGACAGACAGACAGAAGTGACCACTCTCGCAAAGCTTCAACTCCATCAGTGTGGGTAATAATAAAAAAATATTATTCATGAAAATATTTCTATGATACAGTATATTTATTGTTGGAGATCAGCGGCTCAAATCCACAGTAAAACACATTCCATGTTAAACTTGTCTCATAAGCCTTTGCCTCGTGGACAAATTGGGAGCCCTTCTTCTCAGCTTTACCAGGCTTTATCACAATTAATCCTCCACTTGTTGTCTTCATTTTTTTTTTCAGCATTGTAATCTGCTGAATATCACATGCATTAGCACCAGTGAACGACTTGGCAACATAATGCGGCCGCACTGCACACACACACGCACACACACACACACACACACACGGATGGGGTGTGTCGTTATTTCAGAAACCTAATTGCACTGTGCTCACCCACAGGGGGACGAAAGTGGAGGTAGGTGGAAGTGGATGAATAAATAATGAATCTACTTCAACGCTATCTTTAATCCTTGCAACCCCCCTGCAAGCTGACCTCAGGAGGTAAAGACACGCTCGCTGGTCCAAGCTAAATATATACTTTCTCATTCATTCATGGAGCACTGGCTCATGCTGCTGCCTCTCCTACATCTATAAGACTTTCGGGTTTCTACAGAAAATAAGCTGTGTGGCATGCAGAGACACGCCTGCCATGCTCAGCTACTTGCTTACAAATACACAAGCGAGCGTGCATGTATGTTGGAGAACAAAGCTGAAGCAATCCCAGTGCCTTTGCCAAAGCGCACATGAAGCTAATATTCCAGACAGTATCAGCCGCTCTCTGTGGTGGAGAGATAACACCTCGGCCAACTATTACAATCAACAAGCCAGAGAGGTCAAAGCCTCACCTAGGATAACAACTGCAGAAAAATGTTTATCTCTCGCTATCAGCATGTCAGACACTCTCACCTCCTCCCCCTTCCCCTTTCCCATCTCGCCCTGAGCCGCCTTCTTCCCAGTTTTTCGCCCTTGCCCTACATGACCTCTGTCAATGCACACGGTAAAATAATTCTCCGTTAAACAAAAGGGAGAAAGAATATGGAGGTTTAAAAAAATTCAATAAAATAGCAGAACAGAGGGAGGAATCCCATTTTCCACCTGCCATTCCCAGCGTTGGCAGGATAATAGCGGGCATCCCGGAGTTGGGATGAGCTGTGATAACAAATAGCTCAATCTGCTGTGTGTCTTCATCTGCTGCTCACACAAACAAAGCCACTGAATTATGATTAATGGTTAGAGCAGAGGCCCGTCTCAGGTATATGAAAGATGGCCCAGCGTAGATCATCCTACAAAGCACCGTGGTGAGGCCATGTGCCATGTGAGGTCTAACAAACAGCAAGGATGACAAGCAGTGTGTGTCGGCAGAGTACATTTAGATGTTAGTAGGGAAATTCCCCACTGTTGATACAAGTGAGTACATCCCAGAATGTCTTTAATTGTCTGTATTAAACTGGAGGATATTAAAAAAAAAACAAAGCTTTTTTTCAGTCCCATTATGACCAATATAGATCTGGATCCTGGTGTGAAGCAGGCTGTTATCCAGACTCTGAGCGGAGTAAATGGTAATAAAACTCTTCTAACAAGGCTCTTTTACTGCCTTCCCACTGTTTTCATCTCAATTCAGACAATCGCCTCATACTCCTTTAATGTGCTCAGATTCAAATTCTCCTTAATGAAACAACGTAGACAGGAGAAGGAGAGCGAAAAAACAGACTGAGAGGAGATATCAGGCTAGTCGGAACTCTGATGAAAGGTGAAGGATTTCTTTGACACACTGGGCCCTTCAAGGACACTCTGAATTAGGGGATCTGACAAGGACACCAACCATGATAATTCAAAATATTATTGATATTGTGTTGATAGTACATTTCCATTTCCTGTTCTTTCTTTGGTAGGTTTGGTGTTTTGGTTAGTTGTTAACCTGTGGTCTCATACACAAACTCTGGGCCATATTACAACAACCAGGTCAACAGTCTATTGTCTAAGGTGCAAAGTACGTTTAAGCCTTTATCTCATGGAGTGGCAAATGCTGAGGAGCGTTCATGAATGTTGCAATTGTTGTGGTTTGTCAGGATTCGTAAAAGGTTGTGAACAGTCGCTAACAGTTTTTATGGTGGCAAACGTTTCTGTGACAAGAAAAATTGACACCATAAAAACTGTTGGTGAACTGTTGTGCAACCTTTTACCAACCCTGACGAAAATGACTGTTCTTCAGCATTCGCCGCTCCATGAGATACTACCTTTATGGGCATATCCAAGTCTATTTGATCAATCCAGCAGCAGGAAAGTGGGCTTTGCGCCACGTGAAAAGTGCAGTTATTAAGAGGTGTGTTTTGGGTGTAACATGCAATAACCCAGTGGGGAAAGAGGATGATTCGCTGAATAATTCTGTAAACCCACACACCATTTTTTTTCTGTGTGCAGTTAAAAACTGTCTACTCTTTCTTCAAATGATTTGGAATATATTACAGGCTATATGTGTCATGTTCAGGTGAGCGCACTCTCCCCCTATTTTCCTGCTCAACTTTCCTTGACTCCACAGGCAATCACCACACCTGCGTGATGAGACGCACCTGCTGCCTCTGCCTCACCAGCGCTTAAAAGGACCTTCATGTCAATGCTTCAGCGCTGGCTCGTTGGGTATACTACCTACTAACAAGCAAGTAAGTTATATTCTCTCTTTCCGAGGAAAATTAGTAATTCCTCTTGTCCTCTCTCCTACAGGTTGCTACCATCTTCATGGTGCGTCTCCGGGGTCGTTGTGCGCTCACCTGCCTCATCATCATCACCACTTCAGCAGCCATATCCACCTTATCAGACACCTCACCCAGCTCTACTCCTACCTTCCAGCATCTACTCCTGGTTCGCTGTTTGTGCTGGATTTCGCTGCCAGGTTCTCTGTTTCTCCCACAAGAGTGCAGTCCTATTTTCCCTTTTCAGTCTCCCTCCTTATCTACCCTGCTCTCGTCTCTCCCTCCAGGCTGGGTCTTCCTCTGGCGAGTGATGTCTTTCATTAACGAAGCTTTCCCTTTTGAATTAATAAAATCCAAATTAATTTACTTCTGTGTCATCGTGTGTTTTCTCTGGTGTTACTCCCTGCACATGAACTGTCAATTATTACCAATCATGACAGAATGAGCCAACCATAGTGCAAGTTCAGCGGGAGCGACATCAGCGGAACACTCCACCTTAGATTGCTTAGATGCCACAGAGAGGCAGGTGGCCGTGCTTATGCAGCAGCTGCAGACTATTACGCAGCAGCTGGGCATGGTCGCCAAACATTTGGCCCATTTGTCTTGGCCGGGTTCGACCCCTCCACCTGTTGCCCCAGTTCCTTCTACCGTGCGCCGAACTACCTCTGTTCCCTCACCTGCCCCGTATGTGGGGGAGGTGGGGAAATGTAAGGGTCTTCTGTGTCACATTTGGCTTTATTTGGGCCAGGTTGGTGGGGAGTACCCGGACGATACAGCTAAAATTCATTTTATGACCCTCCTGCTGCGAGATAGGGCCCTCAGGTGGGCCCAAGAAGGGCGAAGTGAACATCATGAACCCAGTGATGTCACTCTGTCAGGGGAGTCGGTCTGCCGTTGACTACTCTGTGGAGTTCCAGGTCGCCGCCGCACACTCTGGATGGAATGACTTTTCACTACGCAGTGTCTTCCTCCAGGGTTTAAATGAAAACCTCCGCGATGACCTAGCGGTTCATGCAGTTCCCCCCTCTCTGAATGATCTGATTGATCAGGCTGTCAGTTTAGATAATCAATACCACGAGCGCGCGAGGAAGCGCAAGGCCTCCTCCAACCTGCCCAGTGCACGCACACCCTCCTCGGCTACTGACACAGGTGGAGCCAGCTCCTCCTCCGAGCCTATGGAGCTCGGTCGAGTCAGTCTGACTCCGGAAGAGTACCAGTGGCAGAGGAGAGCCGGCGCATGCATGTACTGTGGCTCCCTAAAGCATACACTGCAGAAGTGCCATCTGAAGCCAAAAGACGTGGCCCGTCAGTAGCCGTGGGGGGTCTGACGGGTGGGAAATCTTTTCATCCCCCCCGGTAACTTCTCCATTTTGGCCCTCAATCAGTTGCCGGGGGTTGAGAGGAGAGTCATGGCTTTGATTGATTCGGGGGCAGAGCAAAACTTTATTTCTGCGCGCCTCGTGCAGGATGTAGGCATCCCCACGACCAAATTGCCCATGCCCCTCAATGTCACTACATTGTCGGGCAGTAATGTAGCCACCATCACGGAAAGCACAGGGCCGTTCTCCGTCCTTCTTTCCGGTAACTACCGGGAGACCATTTCGTCTTTATTCTCCCTAAATCGTGTCACCTGGTGGTTCTTGGGTACCCGTGGCTCCAGAAACAAAACCCTATTATTAATTGGGCACATAACGCCATCTCTTCCTGGAGCCCGTATTGTTTGGCATCCTGTCTTAGCTTGACCGAGTGTTCACCTTTGCTGCCCATCGCTTCCCCTCTGGCAGAGCCGCCAGACCTCAGCCTAGTACCTAGTACAGGGGTGTCCAACCATGTGCCATGGAGAGCCAAGACCCTGCAGGTTTTACCTCCAACCAGTGTCTTCAACAGCAGATTTCTGTGAACTTCTTCCCACTGATTGCTGATAAGTGAAAACACCTGCTGAAGAGACTGGGTAGAAGAGAAAACCTGCAGGGTCTTGGCTCTCCATGGCACATGGTTGGACACCCCTGACCTAGTACCATGATAGACCTAGGAGAGGTCTATCATGACCTCGGAGAGGTCTTTAGCAAGTCGAGAGTGCTTTCTTTACCTCCCCATCGCTCTTACGACTGTGCTATAAACCTTTTAACTTTGCATTCATTCGGAGAGCAAAGTAAGAATTTCATTACTCAGGAAATGTAGCATTTCTTAACTGTGCACATGATAATAAAGCCTTTGAATCTTGAATACTGAATCAATAGAGTTTCTTCCGGGTGCGCGGCTGACGTCCAGCTGGCTCTACAGTATTTCTGGGCTGGAGAGGGAGGTGATGGAGAGCTATATTAAAGATTCTTTGAACGCCGGCTTCACTCGGCCTTCATCGGCTCCTCTTGGGGCAGGATTCTTTTTGGTTGGGAAGAAGGATGGTTCTTTGCGCCTGTGCATTGATTATCGGGAACTCAATACCATAACAGTAAAGGATAAGCATCCTCTGCTCCTGATAAACTAGGCGTTTGAGCTCCTCCAGCGCATGCGAGTATTCACCAAATTGGATTTGCGTAATGCCTACCATCTGGTTTGCATTCATGGGGGGATGAGTGGAAGACGGCCTTTAAAACACACTTGGGGCAATTTGAATATCTGGTTAGGCCGTTCAGGTTCACCAATGCCCTCGCCATCTTCCAGCGTATGATCAATGACGTCCTCCTCGATATGGTAAATCAATTTGTTTTTGTCTACCTTGACGACATTTTGATTTTTTCCTGCACGAGGAACATGCATTCCATGTCAGGGCCGTTCTACAACGGCTCCTGGAAAACCAGCTTTACGTTAAGGCCGAGAAGTGTGAGTTTTCCACCAGCTCCACTTCGTTTCTCGGTTTAATCGTAGCTGAGGGGGAGCTGAGGGCCGACCCAGCCAAGGTGAAGGCTGTGCTAGATTGGCCTACACCCCTACACCCCACTCCCGCAAGGAGCTCCAGCGCTTCTTGGGGTTTGCAAATTTTTTATTGCCGTTTCATCAGAAACTATAGTGGGGTAGCACAGCCTCTTACCCAGCTGACCTCGGTTAAAGTGCCCTTTAGTTGGTCCGAGGCAGCTGAACAGGCTTTTTCCAAATTGAAGGGTCTGTTCTCCAACACCCCCATCTTGGCCCAGGTCGACCCCCAGCTCCAGTTTATTCTAGAGGTGGATGCTTCTGACTCAGGGGTGGGCGCTGTCCTATCACAGCGCTTAGCTTCAGATCAGAAGCCCCATCCATTCGCCTATTTCTCTCGGTGATTCACGCCTGCCGAGAGGAATTACGACATAGGAGATCAAGTGCTCTTGGCCATTAAGTTGGCCCTTAGGAGTGGGGACACTGGCTGGAGGGAGTGGCACAGCCCGTTATTGTATGGTCCGACCACAAAAATTTAGAATATCTTCAGTCGGCCCGCATGCTTAACTCCAGGCAGGCCCGTTGAGCCTTATCTTTTTCTGGATTTAATGTTACCATCACTTACAGGCCTGGCTCTAGTAATGTTAAACCAGACGCTTTTTCCCGCCAGTTCTGCCCCTCACCCTCTTACCCTTCACTCCCTCCCCCAACCCATTGTTCCACCCTCTTGTTTCCTTAGAGCTCTCACATGGGACATTGAGCAGTAGGGTCCGGCGGCTCAATGCACGGAACCCAAGCTGGAAGGGGGCCCTGACAGTCATCTTGTTGTCCTGGCCACTCTCCGCAGCAACGTCATCAGGTGGGGCCACACCAGCCATTTCGCCTGCCACCCTGGTATCTCTCGCATCATCATCCTCATCCAACGGCTGTTCTGGTGGTCCACCCTGCGGATCAACGTCCGGGATTACGTCAAGGCCTGTCAAGTCTGCAACTGCAACAAATCTGACTCCTCGCCCCCTTCTGGTCTCCTCCATCCACTTCCATCCCCAGTGACCCTGGTCCCACATTGCCCCAGACTTTATCACTGTACTTCCCTCTCTCAAGGCAACACGGTTTTCCTCACCTGTGTGGATCGCTTTTCTAAGGTGATCCACCTGGTACCCCTTCCAAATTAACCCTCTGCCTCTGAAATGGCGAACCTCCTCACTACCCACGTCATCAGCCTGCACGGCATTCCTGTGGACATTGTGTCTGATCGAGGCCCTCAATTCACCTCCCAGGTCTGAAAATCCTTTTGCCGCTCTCTAGGCACCACCGTCAGCCTTACCTCTGCATACCATTCTCAGAGTAATGGGCAGGCTGAGCACACCAACCAATCCCTGGAGGCCGCCCTTAGGTGCGTAGCAGCCTGCAACTCCAGCACCTGGAGCACTCATCTGACCTGGATGAAATATCCACAACTATGCTGTCTCGACGGCCACTGGACTGACCCCGTTTGAGGGTTCCAAGGGGTATACTCCCCCCGTTACCGATGGCGCAGAGGGACCGCTGCTGTTCCATTGGTGGGGGCCCATGCAAGTCACTGTCACCAGCAGTGGAGAGCCACTCGAGCTGCCCTCGCCCACTTGGCCGAGCGCAACCGCCAGTGCGCGGACCGCAGGCATACTCTGGCGCCCAAATAGGCCATTGGACAGCAAGTGTGGCTGTCGGTGGACCAGGTACCCTTGAAGACGGAGTCCAGAAGACTTTCTCCTTCCTTCCTGGGCCTGTTTACCATCTCCAGGGTCATCAATGATGTCACGGTCCACTTCAAACTTCCACCGGCTATGCCAATTCACCTCACCTTCCATGTGTCTAAAATCAAGCCCCTCTCCGCCAGCCCTCTCTGCCCTCCCCCGAAGCCGCCTCCTCCCCCTCAGGTCCTCGACGGTCAAACCACCTACACGGTCCAGAAGAATTCTGCACGTCTGCCGTCGGGGCCGGGGGCTTCAATATCTTGTCCACTGGAAGGGCTACGGACCAGAAGAAAGACTGTGAATCCCCGGTTCCTACTTCCACGACAAGGGGATGGTCCGGACCTTCCATAAGGTGCATCCCAACAAGCCCAGTGGACAAAATCTAGACAAAAAAAACCCTATTTCACAATGTTAATTCTTTTTGAAAAAGTAATCCAGAACATGCATACTGATCCCAATCTGGCCCGTAACTCTCATGGGTTTCACTCTCTGAGGAAAATTACATTGAGATCTGTCCAGTAGTTTTTGCATAGTCCTGTTAACAGTCAAACAGACTTGTAAGCTACAATGACACATAGCCTCCCTGGAAAAGGTAGAAACATCATTAAAGAGACCATTGTT
Organism: Pholidichthys leucotaenia; assembly: GCA_020510985.1. Classification (NCBI taxonomy): domain Eukaryota; kingdom Metazoa; phylum Chordata; class Actinopteri; order Cichliformes; family Pholidichthyidae; genus Pholidichthys; species Pholidichthys leucotaenia. The sequence goes on along the minus strand of CM035839.1, from coordinate 73,344,016 downwards.
TTAAAATATCTTCTGTAGTTATGATAATATTGTTATCATGATATCTTTATGCCATGATAACCATGCAGGTGAAAGGCTGAAGATCTGAGAGACATATACTGAATCATTAAAAAGAGAATCAATTTGTTGACTTTTTAGAGTCTGGCAAAAAAAAAAAAAAAAAAAAAAAGGCAGGTAGAATCTGGAATGACTGAAAATATCAATTTTTTTTGTCACCAAAAAAAATTGCTGGCTGTAGCTGTGCATGTGTAATCATGGGTTATTTTCTGTGTAACCTGTGTATTGACAAGGATCAGTGTTGAAGACACCGACACACGTGAGGACACATATTGTCATCCATAATTTTGTGGGGACAGCCCACTGTTATCACCTCATGGTGCTCATTAATTTCAATATTTGTCTCCCTGTCGGTCTCTTCTGTCTTTCCACCTCATCTTGTGTGTGCTTTTCCCACTCTGACCCAAACATCTCGGCTGCATGTTGATGACATTCCATTAAGCGGAGAGACAAAGGTCACGGAGGGGTTGTAGACGAGCATAAGACCTCACAAACACTCGCAAGGACAAATTCACACTGGCTACCCAAACACAAATTTCTTTGACAACATCCACACTCCCTCTGATAACATGTGATATTATACAGACTAGCATATTTATGAACACACATGCCGGCGAACTGCGGGACAGTTGAGGGGGTGGAAGTAATCTCTCATGAATATTCCAGCCCAGCAGTAGCAACCCATTTTAATTATCAGCCCCTCCCAGAACCCTCCGTGAGGTCTAGCCCAGGTAAATTAGGCTCAGCAAACACCCCGTCTTCAACCCCACCAAATTCAATATGATGTCAAATAGAGCACAGCAGTTGCTGAGCACTCACAAAGTGTGCACTCTGTTGTGTGTGCGCAGCGCTGCCGGTGTGTCTAAGGCGCACATGGGCAAAATAAGATCTGAGGGCATCTGAGGCCATGTCCTAGCACCTTAAGGGAAAGCAGAACAGGCACCCGAAATTTAATATGAGACAAATGTTCTTAACCTCTCTGTATGGCCATTTAACAGGATTACTATGGTGCACATTAGGTCATGGGGACAATGTAACATTTAGGTATTCAGCTCAGGTTTGAAGGTTAAGAGTTGGAATTTAATAAGTTTTTTTCTAGCTTCCTCCTACTTCCTTTTTGTTTATGTAAATTAAATCAAATTATAATTATTTTTGTTCTTCAGTTCTCATGGGGATTTTACAGTCTGTATTATTTGTATGATTATGTTGTGTACTATTATTATTAGTATTTTTTTGCATATTTGAAATAAAAAATTGAATTGAAAAAAAGGTTAGGTGTGGCTCAGGAAACTCAGACTTGTTATGACCCCCCATTTCTGCAAATTACAGTACCAGGTCCCGAATGTTGATAACATGTTGCCAGCTGCAGTCACTGCTGTCCAGACTCAGCAATGACTTCAGCACAGGCTTTAGCACCTGTTTTTGCACTGTTTATTAGGTTGTAACATGGCACATATTCATCCCGAACTGTCACAGCACTGACAAAATGACTACACAAGCACAAAAACGTATCCCTGCTGCGTTTAAAACCAGCCACTAGATGTGAAACCAGACAGACCCAAGTCATTAAGGCGATTGGCATTTGCAGTTCACAGCTATGCCCCATACACAGCAGTAGAAGAGCCCGCTTCAGATATTTATTAAAAGTATTCAAGCCTGTCTCATGTGCGTGCTGTTGCACACATGATGCAGTCCATGGTTACTTTCTGTTCAAAATAAATGAAAACAAACTTGGCAATAGAGGTTTTTTTTTTTTCTGTCATACTGAATCCATATTGAACTGTGTCCCTAAAATCGAGGTACGTACAGAACCATGACCTCTGTGTCCATTACACCCCTATTGTTTATATAAAGTAGTAAGAGATGCATCCACATTAGGGGAGTGACATGAGCATTGTACACAAAATTAACAAATCCCTTTTCTTAAAGATTCAAGCAACAAATGGATGAAAGACACCCTATTCATCTCTTACTCAGCTCTCCCAGTGACATCAAAGTAAATCAGTCTGGAATCCGATCATGTAAGTCTAAGGTGCTCAAGTAAAGATATCTATCATCTCTTATCTTACTTGATGTTTAAATCTACCCTTTCCTCAGCTCTCTGCCTCGGCTCTTGGAACAAATTTGAGTGCAAACAGGCCTCCGTACAAACACAATCTTCAATCTTCTTCCTCTCCTCGGTGCCTCTTGGCTCTCTCAGGAGTGATCATAAGCCCCCCTGAGTGGTTCTACAACATTTAATGGTCTGCTCCCTGGTCCTCTTGAGGTCTGCTGCCTTTCTAATCACAAGGACATCCGCCGCCTGATCTGCAGAGGCCGCATGCTAGGCAGGTGATTACAATAATCAGGACTTATAAGACAGGTATTTAATTAGTCAGTCGGAAAAACACATCAGTGTACACATGGGCCTGGCTACAGTATGCGTGGAGAAAGAGTCACCGCAGCATGACGTCAGCTTTACTGCAATTTACAGAGAGGTGTTTTGGGGCTAAATTAAAAAAACGGGGGAAAGACAGATCTGCCTTTGTTTGTAGCTTTAATTCTACTGAATCAATCCTTGCCAAATAAGAACATATTATCATATAAATCCTTTAGCTTTAAATATTCAGTATCCATTATGGCCAGGTTTGAAAGATGAAAAGAGTTGATATAGAGCTCTATTATGATGATCTAAAGTGCACATTTGCAACCACATTTTAAACCTTCTGCCAGTGATTTTGTGTCACGATTCTCCCGTGCGCTTTTACACAGCACATGGAGAAGGAGAGAGACGGATTTACGTGCGGTGCCACAAACAAATTATTAAAGAAAGAATAAACAGCTCCCAAAAAGTGCAGACATACAAAAAACAGCAAACAGAGTACACTTACAGGCTTACATGGTGGGACGTGTAGCGGGCAGACCACAGTGTACAGTGGCATGAGCAGAAGCATCTGACAATACAATAGTCCAGCAACACAAGACAGCAGATGAGTAACTTAAATACAAATACTAATGGCAGAGAGATTGGGTGCACCTGAGCGAGGAGCGGGAAAGGTAATTATCGGGAGTGGAACCAGCTGACTGTCAAGAGAGAGGGGGCGTGGTCGGACCGGCAAGCCGGCAGACAGCTCCCACACAAGTGCAGGCTAAAGGAGGCTGCCTCACAGCTGCTGGCCAGAAAACTGTGGCAACAGGTACAGGAAATTAAACTAGGGAACATAGAAACTACAAGAACTCAAAAGATAACACAACACACAAATAAATATGGAAACAGAGACACAAGAGACTGAGCCTGGGAGAATCCCGGCTCAGAACCAAACACACAAAATACACAGATGAACCTGACACCCAGAGAAAGGTCAGAATCAAGCCTGATGAGGGACAAACCGGTCTCAGTTCATGACAATTTTGGTATTTTCTTTCATGTTATGCACCCTTAGTTGACCAAAAAAACGACTGATGGTGCACTGTGCTTTTCACTCTTTGTAAAAGCGGGGAGCATCTAAGCACATTGTTGACACATTACAGATTTCCTTGTATTGCAATTTTGACCATCAAAACCATGTATAAAGTCAGCGGTGCATTATCAATATCTATTTAATTAGCACATTTTATAAATGTATGAGTGCACATAACTTTCAGACATGGACACAAGAGAACACATTCAGAGGGCTGTGTCATAATTTCTCATAGTCTGGTATTTTGATGGAAAGAGTTGTAAAAATTATGTTATAGCCTGTTGTTTTCATATGATTACACCCTGAATAGCTTTGATTTCATTCACGTTTTCATTGTAATCATGAAGATTTTCTGCCATAGCCCAGCGCTTATTTTGTGTCCAAGTTAACACATTATAACTTAATAATGAGTTTGCAATAATTCGCACTCTGAATGCCAATAGCATGAGACACAGGTGTTGAAATGCACTGCGTGCAGCAATCACAGCCACATGGATTTTATGACTGCACCTATTACTGCTGTTCATTGTGCACAGAAAAAAAAGGGGCGCATAGATTCACAACAATTATTTTTCTCTTTGGTTTCAAAGTTTCTTCAGATCCACACCCAGAGAGGATGCTACCAAACGCATTTTTTTATGTCTGGATATTGTAGAATCATGGAATGGAAAGAACTGGGTAAGTGTCACAGAGGAGTGCCCAGACTGGGCAGAATATAGGGACCCAAAAGTGAGACTCAGATTTTTATTGAGCTGGGTCAACCACACACAGCTTGAGGGTTGAAAATAATAAGGCAAGGTAAGGCAAGGTAAAATAAGGCAGGAGACAGGCATGGCAGAAGCGTGTTGTTCACGCAAGTATGGCAAGAGGACACCGTACAAGACAGAGGACATGGACACTGGCTTGGTTTTATGCCAGGCAGCACAGACTGATAATGTTCTCAACATTTCACTTTGCACATAAACACATCCATTTCCAAACAAAACCAATGTGTCCCTCAAGTAAAAAGTGATTATGGTAGCAATCCACCTCTGCCTGTTAAAGGTGAGGAGACAAACCCATTCTGATTGCCTGCTGCACCCAAAACACACTTTTGATAATTAAAAGAGTTAGGGCAACTATCATAAGGCAGAAGTGGCTCAGGAGCTAAAGTTGGTCATCCAATAACCAGAGGGCTGGTGGTTCGCATCCTGCTCCTCAGCCATCCTGCTGTCGTATCCCTGGGTAAGCTTTTACCCACCTTGCCCCCAGTGTCTGTGACAATGGTGGTATGGATATGAATAAATGTTATGGTGGTGGTCGGAGAGGTCGTTGGTGCAGATTAGCAGCAGGATTCCATCAGTCTACCCCCAAGGCAGCTGTGGCTACAGAAGTAACTTACCACTATCAGTGTTTTGTCTGGCATGAATGAATAATGGATTCACAGTAAGTGCTTTGAGGTGACGTTTGTCTCTTTTTCTTAAGACAGTGTTATTGAGCTTCTCTGGCCACCGTTAGAACTCTGCAGGTATAGACACAAGAGAGGTGATACCATCAAAATGCCTTCTGCATGTAACCTGTAGGAACTTTCTATAAGCAGACAGATGGCCATAAAAGTTGTTGTACCACTTTTAATCTTTATTTGGGGGAAATATTTATATATAACAGCTTTATCAGCATCTGATCTCACTAGGTGGTGCAGTTTTAGTATCATTTCAAATTAGTTAAGTAAAGAAAGGGAATTCCAAACAACTGCGCTGAATAACTGCTCAGAGGTGGTAATGTGTGAATTTCAGGGTGAAACATGTTTCTAGAAGGAATTTAGGTACACACACAGCACAACAATGAGCAGATGGTGGTTTCAGTTTTCTTGCAGCAGTTCTTGTTAAGAGAGGCTCTAATTTGGTGTCATTTTGTAGCTAATTACAAATGTTTTATAAGTCCCGGTAACACGCATCCAAATGGTAGTTATGAAAGGCAATAAAACAAATTTTAGCCATTAATATTGCGACCATGGTACTGAATTATAAATAAGGGTTCAAATTAAATTGATCTATCAAATAACAAAGTACAACAGTGTGTAAACTACACCCTTCAAATTAATAAAATGCAATTTACATCAATCTAAAACAACTTAGACCATGTAATTACTAATAATATTGCTGTTGGTGTACATCTATTGCAGTTTTATTAAATTGAGTACATTTTAACCCAGCATAGATTAAAAAAAAAATTATCATGTGAATCTAATTTTGTTTTCATAATTTTCTCCTGTGCACGTTGGACCATTAAGGTACATAAAATATGAATAGATTTCTTAATGGTGTAGGTATTAATGATGTACAAATTCCTATCACACACATTTTAATCACTATAAAAGGTTACTATAAAAATAAGTATGAGTCTTTTCCTGTATTAATAATTGGTGGATACATGAGTGACCTTTGCCTTCAGCTAGCATGCATTATAAATATTCCTTGCAGATAAGGATTCTCACAGAGTAGTTTGCCTGTGGATGAGTTGTGTAATGAGTCTTGCATGCTTTAAATACAGTTAGTTGTGCTGGATTTACATTGCATGTTACACTTAAAAATTTTGTCAGCTAAGGATCATTTTTCCATTTTCCGATTCATGGCTGAACTCTTAGTAATTACTCTATATAGAAAAAGAATCTGAGTTCTTGCTGGTTTTGAATTTTTATGTGGTGATAATGCACTAAGCAAAAGCACTTTGAGCTCCATAATGTTATTTCTGCTGCATTAGGTGTTTAAATTGCACTGCAATTTAGTAGATGAACAGAAATAAGATTGTTATTACCTTAATGATCATGGTCAGGGTTAAAACTGTCAAACTAGCAATGGATAAATGTGTTAAAGTCAAATGGCTGTCCTATGTTAATGTATAGAAAAGGGAGGGAATGTTTTTGCTCATTCAAGTGTCATAATAATTTTTTTGTATTCCTACACTTGATTGACTCATTTTTGTTAGCCTCTGAGAATGAATGGTGCTGGTATGGGGCATAGATATGCATCACAACACATTACTATGTATATCAGACCATAGGCAATCTCCTTATAGTTCAACGTATCAATATGCATTAGTACACTGGATTATAGTAGCTGCCTCTCAAGCTGATATATTCAAGCAATAGTCAAAGTCCTATAGCTTCATAATTTTCCTTATATGGAAGGACTTGATCAAACTGAGGGTTAGTGAACATACTGTACATAAATCCCAGGTCAAAGGGATGAACTTACACACAGTAGAATGGTTGTTCATCTGGACAAAAAATGAAAATGAAGAAAGCCAGATTTAATGCATAACCAGATTAAACCATAGCCCTTGTCCTACATAGGGCAACATACTGTGTGGCAAATGTGTATCCCCCCCCTCCCCCCCAGCCATAGGAGGAAACATATAAGGCACTATCAGCCATTAGAAAATTAAATTCATTGACTAATTTTCCACATGAAGACTGCCTATATTATGATCCACCAGGGAACACACATCCCCCAGGGACCAGCGTTTTTCATACAGTGTGTGTGTGTGTGGGGGGGGTGTCTATCTCCAACATACAATGCAGACTAATGGTAATCAGAACGATAAAAGTTACAAATATCCCAACAGAGACAGCTTTGACATATGTACATCACTAACACACATTAACTGAGTCTAAGGAGAACCTGCTTATTTTCCTAATAGTATTTACCATTTCCCATCAGCCCTTGTGGATGCATTTACCCAGAAGGCTACAGTATTTTTGAAAGAATGTCTTCTTTGTACCAACTAAGCTCCTCATATGTTTAGTGAAACACTTTAAAAACTAAATGTAAAATACCGTAGAAGCAATACTAAACTGCAGTGACGAAGCTTTATCAGGGTAATCAAACTTGATACATGCACATCGCTTGTACTTCCAGTGTACAAGGTCACTTCCTCCCTGGCTTTTTGCTGTTATATTTCCTAAGTTTGTTAGTAAGGTCAAAGAACCAGAAGTTCACATTTCAAAACAGCCCAAAGCAAAAAATGGAGAAAAAACAGAAGAAATTAAGTTGAAGGTTCTCTGGATAATCTATGGGCTGATATATGGATAAATATACATGAAGGTAAGGAAAGTTTACTGTTTTTATAGCCCAAATATTAATCTGCTTTTTAAAACATTTTTTTCATTAATATTTTAATAGGCAGTAGATATACACAGTGTCAATATCAAATTAAAAACTAAGAACATATAAAAGACATTGTCCTCTTTCATCTTATATCTTATCAAAAATATCAAAACCAAACCAAAAAATGGTGTCGTTTAGTTTTATCAAGGATATTTTATGACTTAAAACTCTTTTAAAACTTTATTTAGGTGGAAAATTTAGCACAGTTGTCTAATTTCACTTCAACTTGATGCTGTGCATTGGCACCTGCAGTGGCTCCTCCGTGTCAGCTGGTGGCAGCATGAACTCAAAGCCTCCTATTCTTCTCCCTCTCAATTGAAAACTTACTCCAAGGAGAGATGGGGCCACAATCCTCGCAGCTGCCCTGCATCTGCCATGGTTATCAAAAAAAAAAAAAATGCCGCCATGCCTGAGCCGACACCACCCAGAAACCATCCCAGCATGGGCCGCCCACCAGCACCAAACAAGCTGTGGACACAGCTGCCACGGAGGTCCGCTGGTGCTGTGCAGTGGAAGACTTGACTGCCACGTACCCTCTTCGTCAGACATGCGTTCCAACAGGAGATGTCTCCAGTAAGTGGTTGTCTCATTTTCAGTCTAATTCACTCTCCCGGCTACGCCTGAGCACCAACGCCGAATGGCTATCTTGACCAATCATCAAACAAACTCTTGGCCCGAGTTGAACACAATCCAGCTCGCACAGATGCAAACTCACAATGCCCAGAGCAAATGCATGTGTGCTTGCATTTCTTTTGACTTTTTGTGTAATCATGCCACGTTTCACACCGAGTATAAACAAATTACAACTGTCATTAAATACGCCGTAGTAAGCTAGAGTGTGTCATTTTATAACATGTTGTAGATACTGTTTGGGGTGTCGTCTGATTTTTTTCAGTATAAAAAGGGTTCTGTGGCTCAAAGTAGGTTGAAAATCACTGTCTTTAACTGCCTAACGTGTATTTAATGTGTAAAGGAAGTGAATCATGACAGTATGTGGGTCACAAGTGAGGAAGTGAAAGTAAAGATGGGAACATAAACACAGGATTCCAACCTAGAAGTACTATTTTTCTTCTCTTTCACCATCCCCCTCTCACCTTGCCACTGGGATTAAAGCACTTTTGAAATAGAAAAACGGCACGAAACGCAGTAACGTTACTGTAGTCAACACAGTTCATATGGTAATAGTTGGAGGATGGGAAGACTGGTTATTTTACATTTTAGTAGGAGGACTTGCCGGGTTTTGTTATAATTTTTGTTTGTTTACCCAGTCCAGCCTCCTTATGATGAGTTTGAGATTCCTTTAAAAGAAACCCTTCAGCAGCTAATTTGGAAATAATTAAATGGCCACAGAGTGTATAACCACATCTATAGGCCCTATCAGCATCAAATATTGATGCGGTGGGTTTACTATGGAGTCAGTTAAAGTCTCACAAATCCTAAACCTCTAACAGAACAGCATTATTTTGCATCTGACATGGGCTTTTACGGGGCCATATTTGTGTCCCCAATACTATCAAATACAAACAACAAATTTAAAATAACTCCTTTTCCTGCATGATGTGATATGCAGTGAGATTTAGTTCTGCTGGAATTGAGACTTTTCAATAGCATTTTCACATATACATACAGTATGTTGCCCAAAATCAACTCTGCATGTTGTCATTTGGCCCCATATGCACTCACAATATGCACAGAATTGTGTAAAATGTCGGTGGAAAATCTGCTTTTGCATGACTTTCTCATTGTTTTTGGTATAATTGACATGATTTTAATCCAGGACCCAGTGGCAGGTAACACAGCAAGAAACAGAGATGTTTATGCAAGCTTTTTTAAAAAATATTTTTATTAAAAAAAGTGTTGGTGGTTCTTAAGAGGGTCTGATCTATGGGGGGGGGGGAATAAGAAAAGAAGACATGAGTAGGCTGCAGGAGAATGACTTGCAAAATAGTAATGTTGGTTATCCTTACTGCTTTGGTGGTGAGTGGTAGCTGTGTCCTTTCTTCTGGAAGAGAGCAGGAGAACCAAAGATGTTTATGGAGGTGGTATGAAAATGATTGTTCAGTTCCAGGTAGAAGGGGACACTGGACAGGTAAGGTCATGGATTTCACCAAGGTAAGCATCGTGTAGGTGGAGTTGGTGTATGGATCCGGTAACAGCGAGTTCATCATATGGTGAGTGTGGAGGTACCCCAGGCCTGGGTTTTTTTTCCTGTTATATTGTTAGGTATATTGCAATATTAATCCTTACTGTTTTTCCTTTCAGATTTAGCTGATGGTGGTGGAGAGAGGTGGACCGGTTACGGGAGACACTGGGGAGAGGCAGGGGACTAGCCAAAGCAGGTTATAATCAATACTGATGAGCAGGCTTACACTGGATCTGTGGAAAAGGTTGGTCTTCAGGTGAGCACACTCAGGCAACCATATGAGAGCTTAGGGAGCAGGAGAACCAGACAGCACAAAGAGTTGTACAGCCAAGGCAGTTGCACAAGGAACTAGAGCAAACTGAAGTCTATTTATAGTTAAGGTGATGATTAGGACAGCTGAGCTGATGAGAGCAGCTGCAGGTAATCATTTTAATGATTGCTGCAGTATGTGTGAATGATGTGCTCACCTACAGACCGTAACAATAGTGTTAGTGTGGTATATTGTATGTTGTAGAGCATAGTCTATGTTCTAGTATACTATCATATCTACTAAATCTGTAAGGCAAATCATAACTGCATGAAGATAACTTTAATGAAAATCTATAGATTTTGAGTGCGGTTAATTAGGAATCAGCTGTTTCTGTTGTTTACAATGGCCACATGACATTATACCTTCTGGTAAGAAAGAGACAAATGTGATGAAAGATTCAAAAGTGAAAGAGTGAGGATACACCACAAAATAGCAGACATTTTAAAATGTATGTATAACAGTAGGCGTGGGACAACTCTGCATATATCCAGAGGAAAGTTTCTCAATGCAGAGGGGAATCAAAAGTCAAAAGAGGAAGCCAGAAGTGAGATTGGAGCTTGAAGACCCAGACTTTTGGATAATCCGAGATAATCCTTTGTGCAGAATCTCGGTCAAAGAGCAACATATGGCATCAGACGAGAAGTGTGAAAGAAAGCACAGGGGAAACTTCATGGCTACAGTTCAGACAGGGGCGACTGAAATCAGACTTCAGCTATAGATGTCTGCAACTAGTCATGGAAGTTTTCTAAGCCCAGACTCTTAACTAACGGAGAGAACTTGATGAAAAATAAACACCACCACTCAGCTAATTTGTTTCAAAGTTGAACCAAAGAAATAAAAAAAGCTTCAAGGCTCTCTGAGTTCTGCTGAGTCATGATTAAGTAACTCTTACTAAATTTCAATTAAATCAAAGCCAGATTAATGTAATAATGAAAAGGGATGAGTGGAAGCAGTGATTGTGCTGGTGGATGAAGTGGATGAGACAGAGCACATGGAATGTTTCATCCCCTCACTTCTCAAGAAGAAAAACTACCAGAAACATCCACCACAATACAGCAGGCTGGATGAAAAAAAGATGAGACTTTAAAGATAGTGAAGAATCGTTGCAGGAGATGAGAGCTTTAAAAAACATGTGGATGTCGAGTGGGCACACAAATGCCTCATTATTTGTTTCCCATCAGGATCGCTACTCGTTCCTACAGCTTCTGACACCATACACCCACTCATGTGTTGTGGTCATTATTATATGTTGTATTAGTATATCATATGGGTGGTGGCGCCACCTTTCCGATTCCGCTACCACCCGGGGTATAAAAGGCTGATGTGGAAGAGACACAGCCTCTTTGACTACCTCTCTGCCTAGCGGGAGCGTCTCTCTGGATATAGTGAGTCACATAATAAAGTCCTGTTCAGTCAACCACTCGCCTCATTATTGTGCCACGCTTTTCATACATAACATTTGGCGACAAGGATAAAGTATGGATGCGGGCATGTCGTCTTTTCGGCTGTTTTTGGAGACTCCGGGGGAGCCTCTGGTGTCTTGGACGAGGTGGTTTGCTACCTTTCAGAACTATCTGGTGGCACTAAACATCAGCGGACTGAAAAAGGTACGAGCAAGGGGAATTCTGGTCCATAATTTGGGTATGGAAGGACAATGTATCCTTTCTACTTTGGGAGCTAGCGATAGCTTTGATGACGTGGTTGAGTGAATGGCGTGACATTTTCGCGCGCCTACAAACATCATTGTCAAGAGGGTCCAGTTTTGGCAGCACCTCCAAAGGGATGGCAAGTCAGTGCAGCACTACGTTGCAGACCTACAGCAGCTGTCTGGGGACTGCCAGTTTGGGGAGTTGGAGGAAGAAATGGTCCGCAACCAGCTGGCGGAGCACACAGTGTGTTCGTCAGCTCGCGCGAGATTGCTTACACACTCTGGCTAATTAACTTTAGCCATGGATGAGGAGATAGCCCAACAGTGTGAAGCGGCGGACAAGTTATCACATGACCTTGGTGAGAGAGCTACGCGATGCCGCCATGATTCACAATCGACGACGCAGGCTGTGGATCCAGACAGCAAAGACAGCGAACAAGAGGAATGCGCTGCAGCTGTAAAGATAAGGTCCACCCCGGGATCACCCAAATGTTCGGGTTGTGGGTCCACTAAGCACCGGTACAAGGCTAGAGAGTGTCTGGCAAGAGGTAAACACTGTGGCAAGCGTGGACTCCTGCATCACTTTGCTAGGCCTGTACTAGGTTCGAGTGAGGGGAACGGCGACACAAAGCAGATACCCCTGCTCCAACTCCCATGGTTATCCACACCGTTTCCCCAGACACCGACAGCCATACGCATTGTATGGTGGAACTGGACGGTGTGGAGGTGCCATTATTGGTGGACACGGGTGCAGTGCAGTTGGCGTTGAGTTGACCCACCGTGAGGAGTTTCTTCCCATATCATCATTTGAGCGGTCAATTGAAACCTGTGTGCGGCTATGGAGGACGGAGGCTGCCCATCGTGGGTTTGGTGGAGCTGACAGCCCTTTACAAATCATCGGTGGTCGCTAGCCTGAAGTTTTTGGTGACTGGCATGAGTGAAAATGTGATGGGCTGCGATCTCTTCTATGGGCTGGGGTTTTCCATCAGCAGTGGTGTGGGTGAGAAGTGGTCGGGCTGCGGTTTATGGGACCGACCAATCCCGGCAGTAGTGGATGATGCAATATGGGACAAACCTTGGCCTAGTAATCTAGGAAGTGAACAGGACCAACCCCATCCAGGGCTGATGCGGGAGAGTTCCTGTGCCAGAGTCCAAGTTACCCTAGCTGAGGGAAGTGGGCAGCACCGTGGGACGCCTGTGATGGCAGATGGAGCCGAGTGGCTGACCCATTCTGCTTCCGGAGTTCGGCTGGAAGGTACCGAGAAGCAGGGGGTCACAACGGCTTCGCTGGTGTCTAAAATGAAAGCGAGCGGGGCAGGACCGGCTGGCACGGTTAAACGACGGGCCACACAGGAACACTGGAAGCCGAGCAAGGCTCCTCTGGGGGTCGCTGATTTGGTTCGACCCAGAGAGGAGGCCCGATTGAGAGGGGCCCACAGGAAGTGGAGGAGACAAGAGGACCAGGGGCGGCTACAGGTGGTGGCTGTCCGGGAGGACTGTTACCTGCGGCTGACAGATGGTACAGAGCAACACCCCAACGAGCTGCGGCGTGTTTATGAGGAAGGTGAGGTACTTCAGTACTGGAGTGGGTCATCCCCAGGAGCCAAGAAGGGACGACACTCGGGTCGGGACCCGCCTGACAGGTCTCGGAGGGGGGGGGGGGTGCTCTCCATGGAGTGTGACTGAGTGACTGATGAGTTAAAAGGGGGCAATATGTTTTATGGCGTTATTATTAATTGCCCATGTGGAAAAGAAATAGTGTTTGTGTGCGAATTGCTAAATATTAAGGTGTGCATTGTCCTAGTTACCTAAGCAGCATGTCAGTATGGTGAATACACAAAATTACTCTGTGAGCTGTCCATGGCGCTGAGTGATTGATTGAAGTGTTTAGCACATGGGGCTGTGGTGTGGGGTTGATGTGCATATTGACATGTATCGTGATTAAGTGGTTTATTGAACACAGATTCGTGGGTATAACCTGTATGCATATATGTTTGTGGGATTTTTTTTTTTTTACGTTTACAGCAGGAACACGGCAGATTTTATTTTCATTGACTGTATATAGATAAAGACGGCAGAATAATCCGTCTAAGCCGTGTCGGGGTGGGACAGTAGTCCACCTGTCCCCCTCTAGCTTTAGTTGTTTGTGTGTGCATGGATAGGCCTACATATTTTGTTTATTGTTAGAGTGTGATTTGGGCACTAAATTTGGGAGGGCCTAATGAATGTGCGTGTGTTTTGGATTTTTGAAAGGGGGGTGGTGTGGTGTTGTTTATTATATTAATATGTTGTATTATTATATGATATGGATGGTGGCTCCACCTTTCCTGTTCCGCCACCACCCGGGGTATAAAAGGCTGATTCGGAAGAGGCACGGCCTCTTTGACCACCTCTCTACCTAGCGGGAGCGTCTCCCTGGATATAATGAGTCATATAATAAAGTCCTGTTCAGTTCAACACTCATCTCATTATTGTGCCATGCTTTTCATACATAATACATTATCACAGCAACTGTAAACCATTAAAGTCTACTTCTTTGCTTTTCACCTCTATCACTCTTAGATTTACAGTATTCCCCCCATTAACTCTCTCTCACGCCCTACCTCTTGGCATGCCCGTCCCTCTGCTAATCCCAAAGTCTCTTTAAAATCATCTGCCGGACCAACTCTCGGAGTGAGATTAAGACAGACCTTGTCTCATTAGTGCCTCATTAACACATCAGATAGCCAGCTTAATGGAGCATCAGAAAGGAGGTGTGAAGGAAATGTTTAAAGGAGGACACGATAAAAGAAAGACAGAGAGGCAGGAGAGATAAAAGAGAGACATGAATGCATCTGTTCCTAAAAATGCTAAGATATCCTTTCATGAAAAGTTACAGCTGCACAGCTGTCACGAGGCTGATTACGGTGCATCATCAGGCTCAGGCTCTTAATTTATATCTAAGTATTTTCTGTATTTTTCCAGTGTTGTATTATTTTCCTGTGTGTTGATTTTAGATGTGTTCCTTGCTGTCAGTTGTTTTACTATGTTTTCATGTCCTTATTACTATGATAATGATTCTGTCAGTATTTTTAGATTCCTGTTTTATTTTGCCCTCAATGTTTATATTTTGTTTCCTCGTGGCATGAGCTCCGCACCTGTTCCAGGCACTCCCACCTTGTCATTCTCGTCTGTGTGCTCTGTGTCTAGCAATTAGGTCACCTGCCTGCTGATGTGAATCCGCACCTGCCATCAATTATGTTCTCTGCTATTTAAAGACTGTTGTTTTGCCTTCTCACTGCCGCAGTCTTAATGATACTTCCTCCTCGCCATGAGAACCCCTTTCCCATTCTGGTGAGTTCATTCTGATACTTCATTTGCAAGTTTACCTTGTTATCTGTTTGGATTTTTGTGTTGATGCACTTTGGAACTTTGTGTTTTGATAATAAATGCCACAAACTGTAGTCCAGCGTCTGGGTCTGTCTGTCTGCCCTGAGGGGCAAATCATGACAGAAGACTGCTGCCAGTAAAAGACCCAGCTGCTGCAGTTAGTGGATTTTTGCCTATTTTTTGTTTCATTCACCTGGAGCTCATCATGTCCCCAGCACGTTGGCCTCCGCCAATTAAAGGGAGATTGGCAGTGGAGTCCCCGAGCCTGGAGGAGGAATGGGCGCTGAATTCATCCAGAGTTTTGTGGATGACGGTCTTGCCGCCCGCAGACCAAAGAAGACCTGGGAGAGCGTAAATGGAGCGGTGGTAATTGTGGAGGCACACTCCGGCTTGTGGAAATATCCCCAATTCGCAGAACTGCTGTCCAACATCTCCTCGCTTCAGTGGTGTTTTCCCGGGCTGATGATGGGGTCGCCTGCAGCAGGACCGAAGCCCTCGCGGAGACGCTGTCCGCGGCAGACGTCCTTCTCCTCTCCCAGTTCGCCAGCTCTGGCTTTAGCTCCCGCGTCGCCAGCTCCTCGATGCTGCCATCCAGACCGTCGGAGGAATGCCTCCACCACCTCATCAGCAGCCCCTCCTTTGCCAAGGCAGAAAACTCCCGCTACAGTTCCTTTTTCTGAATTTTCTTCTCCAGCTATTCCGTCAGCCAACTCCGCCACTATTGCCTCTCCCTCCTCCTCGGCAATTCCTCCAGCTGCCAAAGCACTGGTCGCCTCCTTCTTGGCTCTGCCCGCCACCACATCTGCAGGGGCGGCTCCTCTATGTTCCTCTGAGGGGCCCACAACAGCTGCAGCCACGGAGAGGGCGGATTCTATGCCAGCTGTAGCAGAAAACATCACACTCCGGGAACGCAGGCAAGTGTCTTTTCATTCTCCCGCAATTTATGATGATATACCTTGCCTCATTCCCGGCAGTGAGGCTCAGTCTATGCAGTCCCCTGAGTCCTCACCACCTGCTGCAGCCCACACCACTTTTCCTGCTCTCTCCGTGTCTCCTTCTATTTTCCCCCAGTGCCGGCCGGTTCCAGATTTGAGCCGCCGGGCGATGGAGGAGCCTGCGGGTCTGGAGGACCAGGTTCCAGCCCCGCAGCCATGGTCCAGACAGAGGGGGAGCGCTGCCTCCGACCTGAAGCCTGTGCCAACGATAGAGCATCCCCTGGCTTCAGCTACACAGGATCCAGTGCCAGCAGGAAGCCGACCTCCAGAATCCACGCTGGTCGAACCACCTACGTGGGTCACCTCGCTGGAGGGTCCCAGGACTGCACCTACCACCATGCCTGCTGCAGGAGCCACTGCAGCAGAGTCGGAACTGGATCTCCAGAGGGCCAGGCCCGAGGAACCATCACCTGGATTGACGAAGTCCTGGACGGCGGTGGAGCTCGAGCTCAGGCAAGTGCTCTCCTTTGTTTTTCTTGTGTCTATTTTGGAGAGATCTTGTCTGGCTCTTGGTGGGGGTAGCTGGGTGCAGCTGTTAGCTGCACCTGAGCTCACCTCTCCGAGCTCCACTGCTGCCGGTGACCCTGACCTTGTTTATCTGCCTGTTCTGTCTGAGCTCTCCCCCAGGGTCTCCGAAGATGTTCCAGCTTTGCCAGATGTCTCTGTGGGTCCAGGCTCACCACCCAAGATCATCATGGGTCCAGCTCCTCCCGCTGAAGTCGTCGCGGGCACCTTGTCCCAGCCCGGGACCTCCGTGGGTGCAACTCCTCCTTTGTCCAGGTCTCCATGGGTGCTGTGTCCCAGTTGGGGACCGTCGTGGGTGCTGCGCCCCAGCCTGAAACCTACTTGGGTACTGCGCTCCAGTGTGGGCCCACCGTGGATGCTGCGCTCCAGCCCGGGGGCCACTGTGGGTGCAGCTTTGGCCCAGTGCAGGCCCACTGAGGGTGCAGCTTTGGCCCAGTGTGGGTCCTCCGTGGGTGCAGCTCTGGCCTAGTCTGGGTCTGCCGTAGGTGCAGCTTTGGCCTAATCCGGGCCCATCGCGGGTGCTTCCATGCTCCAGCTCAGAGCCACCGCAGGTGCTGCTTTGCTCCAGCCTGGAGCCACTGGGGGTACAACCTCACTCCAGTCCAGAGCCTCCGTGGGTGCAGCTTTGCTCCAGTCCGGATCCTCCGCGGGTGCAACCATGTCCCAGTTCAGGACCACCACGGGTGCAACCTCGCTCCAGTCTGGAGCTGCCGAGGGTGCTACAATGTCCCAGCCCGAGACCACTGAGGGTGCTGCTGGCCAGTGTGAAGCCGTGTGGCCCCCTCTCCTTTACCAGACACTTTCATGGTCCCGTTTCCTCTGCCTGATGCCGCCGTGGTTCCCCCTCCTGTGCCAGATGCCGTCGTGGTCCCCTGTCCTCTGCCGGACACCACCGTGGTTCCTTCTCCTGTGCCAGATGCTGTCGTGGTCCCCTTTCCTCTGCTGGACGCCGTTGTGGTTCCCCCTCCTCTACCAGACACCGTTGTGGTCCCTCTCCCCTACCGGACACCGTTGTGGTTCCCCCTCCGCTGCCAGATGCCGTCGTGGTCCCCTCTCCTCTGCCTGACACCGTTGTGGTTCCCCCTCCTCTGCCAGGCGCCGTTGTGGTTCCCCTCCTCTGTTGTCCTTCCCTTCATTGGGCCTCCCCGTGGGGAGCCACCTCCTGGGCCACCCCTTCTGTTTAGGTGGCTGAAAAACTCTGGTTGACCGTCTGACGGACTGTGCTGTTGGGTTGGGTGGCCCATGTTCTCCGGCAGGCCACCTGACTCGTACACCCTCACCGTCTGTCAGGCCTGGGACTTTGGCTGGCCACCTGAACTGTTTAGTTCTTTGGCCTAGGGGTCCTGGATTTGCGTGGGTGCAGGTCCTGATCGAGGTTTGTGTTTTTGTTCCCTCCTAGCCTGTCCCCCCCCCCCACCTGGGATGATTTAATGTTTTACCTTTTCTTTGTTTTTTTGGGGGGGAGCTTTTTCTTTTTTGGTGTTACCTTGGGGTGTCTGGATTTCACCCCTTTGGAGGTGGGGGGGGGGGGTTGTGTCACAAGGCTGAGCGCAGTGTGTCACCGGGTTCAGGCTCTTAATTTATATCTAAGTATTTTCTGTATTTTTCCAGTGTTGTATTATTTTCCTGTGTGTTGATTTTAGATGTGTTTCTTGCTGTCAGTTGTTTTACTATGCTTTCATGTCCTTATTACTATGATAATGATTCTGTGAATATTTTTAGATCCCTGTTTTATTTTGCCCTCAGTGTTTATACTTTGTTTCCTTGTGGCATGAACTCCGCATCTGTTTCAGGCACTCCCATCTTGTCATTAACTCGTCTGTGTGCTCTGTGTCTAGCAATTAGGTCACCTGCCCACTCATGTGAATCTGCACCTGCCATCAGTTATGTTCTCTGCTATTTAAAGACTGTTGTTTTGCCTTCTCACTGGCACAGTCTTAATGATACTTCCTCCTTGCCATGAGAACCCCTTCCCTGTTCTGGTGAGTTCATTCTGATACTCCATTTGTACGTTTACCTTGTTATCTGGATTTTTGTGTTGATGCACTTTGGAACTTTGTGTTTTGTTAATAATTGCCACAAACTGCAGTCCAGCGTCTGGGTCTGTCTCTCTGCCCTGAGGGGCAAATCATGACAACAGCTTCAAAAAGCATATGGGAGGGCCTTGCTTTGGAAGAATATAAATATGATTAGAAGCTGTTAGAGATGTGGACTAGCTTGCAGCAATTATGTTAGAACTACAGGTGCATCTCATTAAATTAGAATGTCATCGAAAAGTTGATTTATTTCAATAATTCAGTTCAAAAAATGTAGCTCATATATTGTACAGCTTCATTACACACAGAGTGATATATTTCAAGTTTTTATTTCTTTTAATTTTGATGATTATGGCTTATAGCTCATGAAAACCCAAAATTCAGTTTGTCAAAAAATTAGAATATCACAGAAAATTAATTTTTAAAAATTGATTTTTAATCAAAATTTTAGCCAACTGAAAGTATGTCCATGTACGCACTCAGTACTTGGTTGGGGCTCCTTTTGCATGAATTTCTGCATCAATACGGCACAGCATGGGGGCGATCAGCCTGTGGCACTGCTGAGGTAAGAAGGCCTAGGTTACTTTGATAGTGGCCTTCAGCTCGTCTGCATTGTTGGATCTGGCGTTCCTCATCTTCCTCTTGACAATACCCCAGAGATTCTCTATGGGGTTTAGGTCAGGAGAGTCTGCTGGCCTAACAAGCACAGTGGAACCAGGTTTTGGTACTTTTGGCAGTGTGGGCAGTGTGGGCAGGTGCCAGGTTCTGCTGGAAAATGAAATCAGCATCTCCATAAAGCTTGTCAGCAGAGGGAAGCATGAAGTGCTCTAAAATTTCCTGGTTGATGGCTGCGCTGACTTTGGACTTGATAAAACGCAGTGGACCAACACCAGCAGATGACCTCTTATCAGATTTATTTATAATCCTTTATTAGTTACAATGAGGAAATTACAGGGCATTCACCTGGATGGATGAGGCAGCCACAGTACAACGCCAATCCCTTTACCATTCACACACACACATTCACACCTAGGGCCACTTCAGAGTCTCCAGTGAACCTAACTTGCATGTTTTTGGCCTGTGGGAGGAAACCAGAGTAAACCCACATATACACGGGGAGAAATATACAAACTCCACACAGAAGGGTCACTGATGGTTAGGGGGTTGGATCGAACCCACGATGGTCAGAGGTGGACTTGATCCCATGACCTTCTTACTGTGCTGCCACAGTGCTAACCACAGTGGCAGCATTTCATTTAGAAATCAAGGTCTCAGAGTCTGGAGGAATAGTGGAGAGGCACAGAATCCAAGTTGCCCAAGGTCCAGTGTGAAGTTTCCAGTCACTGATGATTTGGGGAGCCATGTCACCTGCTGATGTTGGTCCACTGTGCGCAAAAGGAGCCCCAACCAAGTACTGAGTGTGTACATGGACATACTTTTCAGTCGGTTAACATTTCGATTAAAAATCAATTTTAAAAAAAATTAACATAAGCTCCAGTTATGAAATATGATCACCTGTACAAGTTACATCTCTGGTAGAAATAAAGATAAAAATAATTTAATACAAATCAAGAGTAAATTACTGTCTGAACTTGAAGAAAAAAAATGACTAGAAGCACATAATAATGTATCCATTTTTCAGTGAAATCCCCCCAGTACCGCCATATATAGTAGCTACTACTGCATCTTCACACCCCCTGCTGTAGCCCCGCAGCCGTACTCACTCCCCATTCAAACAAATCTTTCTCTAGTGCAATTAGTAGCAGAGGTGTAATTCCTCTCTCCTCCGCTCCCACTGCCATCCCACTTACCCCTTTAGGCTACTCCTGCGGCCAGTGCCAGTATAAGTCAGCAGGCTGCAGCATGCAGGCTTAACGTAGAAAAAAAGATCCCTCACATATCAATGCGGTTTAAGCTGAGCAGGCTGATGTATCTGCTACTGCAGCAGGAGGTCAGCCTGGATTGGCAGGATGCCATCTGGGGCAATCGAAGCTACTCGTGTTAAAGTCATGATACAAATGATGGACTCTGAGGCAATTCATGTGTGTGGATCCACTGTCGGCAGTGCTCAGATGATGATATTTCCGATGGCTCCAGAGCACAATCATTTAATGCACATGTACTTCCTCTGAACACCTTTGCATTTCAAAGATTATTTCTCTTCCTTTCTCACAGACTTTTTCTCTCATCCACACTGCTTCAGTGTCTTTCAGGGCGTTTTCACACCTGAAAGTCCACACCAAGGTCCGTACAGAAGCAGCCCTGTACATTGTGAAACCTTTTGGACTGTGTTACTGTCCCACAGCTTGGGGTTTCACTGTATCAGGGGTCACCACCTGGCGGACTCTAGTCCAGATCTGGACCCCGAGAGCTCTCCATCCGGACCTCAAAGCCTTTTGATACAATTTGGAGAAAAGGGAGACTGTTTTGCTTTTGCAAAAGAAAAAATCAGAAATGAAATGCTGTATTGGCGGCCGCTCTAACAGTTTATGGTGTGAGCCCTTGCAGAGTTGGACCCACAGCAAAATCACAGTTCGCTGTGGGCAACATATAACAACTCCCTGAGTCAGGCCATTGTTTCTAGATGCTTTAAGACCTCTATCATAGTACCGGTGGCAAAGAAACCAGTTGTGTC
Organism: Pholidichthys leucotaenia; assembly: GCA_020510985.1. NCBI lineage: Eukaryota > Metazoa > Chordata > Actinopteri > Cichliformes > Pholidichthyidae > Pholidichthys > Pholidichthys leucotaenia. Next base: position 73,322,710 of record CM035839.1, on the reverse strand, counting down.
TTGTCTGAATGACTATCGTCCTGTCACACTGACACCAATTGTTATGAAGTGTTTTGAACGGCTTGTCAAACCACACATCACAGCCTGCCTCCCTGCATCACATGACCCGCTCCAGTTTGCATATCGTTCAAATTGCTTCACGGAGGATGCTATAGTCACCACCCTGCACTCTGTCATCACCCACCTGGATCAGAAAGACACCTATGCCAGACTCCTGTACATTGATTTCAGTTCAGCATTTAACACCATTATTCCCCAGAGACTGATGGAGAAATTACTCCTTCTCGTCTGAACACCACCACATGTCTCTGGATCCTGGATTTCCTGACCGAGAGACCTCAGTCTGTCTGTGTTGGAAACAACATCTCCAACTCCATCATGCTGAGCACTGGATCCCCTCAAGACTGTGTACTCAGCCCACTGTTGTTCACACTTCTAACACATGACTGTGTGTCCAGACACGAGGGGAACCAGATTATTAAGTGTGCGGATGACACCACAGTGGTGGGACTTATTCAGAGGAATGATGAATCAATGTACAGGGAAGAAGTTAGAGACCTGGAGGGCTGGTGCAGGGAGAACAATCTGGTGCTCAACGTGGACAAAATGAAGGAGATGATTATCGACTTCCGGTGGTCATGGCCTGAACACGTCCCTCTCTGCATCAGCGGCCGTTCGGTGGAGAGAGTGGAGAACATCAAGTTTCTTGGAGTGCAGATCTCGCAGGACCTGACCTGGAGCAAGAATTCCTTGGGGATCAGGAAGCGGGCCCAGCAGAGACTGCACTTCTTGAGGAAACTCAAACAGGCCTCTCTCCCCATCTGCACCCTCAGAACCTTCTACAGAGGTGTGGTGGAGAGTGTTCTGACGTACTGCATTGCAACATGGTACTCCAGCTGCAGTATGTCAGACAAAAAAGCCCTGCAGAGGATAGTTAAGGGAGCTGAGAGGGTAACTGGAGTTTTCCTCCCCTCTGTCCAAGAACTTTTTCAGAGCCGTTTTAGGAGCAGGGCACTGAACATTGTTAAGGACCACTCTCACCCTCTGCATAAATACTTTAAACTGCTGCCATCTGGCAAACGATTCCAGAGCATCAGAGGCAGAACCACCAGACTGGTTAACAGCTTTCTTCCACAAGCTGTTAGGATGCTGAACAGTTGATCAGGAATCTTTTATACATATTACTGCACTTTATGGGCATTATGTTTATTATATATATGCGGTGGTGGAGTGGTTAGCACTGCAGCAGCACAGCAACTCACCCTTGGCCGGGGGATCCTGGGTTCAATCCCAACCCCCGACCAACAGTGATCTGTATGGAGTTTGCATGTTCTCCCTGTGTCTGCGTGGGTTTACTCTGGGATTTCTCCGGTTTCCTCCCACATGCCAAAAACATGCAAGTTAGTTTAATTGGCATCAAACTGGGGATTCTAAATTGTCCTTAGGTATGACTGTGAGAGTGAATGGTTGTCTGTCTCTCTGTGTTGGCCCTGCGATGCAATAGCGATCTGTCCAGGGTGTACCCTGCCTCTCGCCTAAAGATGCTGGGATAGGCTCCAGCCCCCCGCGACCCGAAAAGGATTAAGCGGAAGAAGATGGATGAATGAAGATGAATGAATGTTTATTATATGTATATTTAGTTCTAGTTAGTTTTAAGTATTTATTTTGCTTAGCTACCTTGACTCACTTATCCATTTTAATTGGTATTCTATATATAGGCAGTTATTATCACCTTAAACTGCAACTGTAATAAATTAATATTACTGTAAAAACAGTAATATTAACTTATTACCGGATGACTGAGCTCCTCACCCTCAGAGATAGGGTGAGGAGCTTAGTCATCCGGGAGACGCTCAGAGTAAAACCGCTGCTCCTCCACATTGAAAGGAGTCAGTTGAGGTGGTATGGGCATCTGATTAGGATGCCTCCTGGACGCCTCCCACTTGACGTGTTTCGGGCACGTCCCACTGGGAGGAGACCCAGGGGCAGACCCAGGACTCGGTGGAGAGACTATGTCTCCCAGCTGGTCTGGGAATGCCTTGGTATCCTCTCTGAAGAGCTGGAGCAGGTGACTGGGGAGAGGGAAGTCTGGGCTTCTCTGCTTGAACTGCTGCCTCCGCGACCCGGACCTCCGGAAAAGCGGTAGAAGATGGATGGATGGATGGATGGATACTGTGAAAACCAAATGTGTCTCAAGGATGTGTGAATGGCTGTTGGGGTGGGGGTGGGGGTGTGAGTGTGTTTTAAATTATGTTCTTTTTATACATATGGATGCCTAGAGAAACGCAATTTCATCTTGCTTGCACTACAATTATATGTATAGCATCATGACAATAAAGGTTGATTGATGGATTGAATTTGCCATTGTTGTGCTTCGGCACTTCTTCTTAATCCATTCAATGAAAAACTGGCCTCGCTCACAACCGCCACAGCCGTGCTGCATCTGTGCCTTGGAAATCCACAAAAAATGCTGCCATACCTGAGGTTGCAGCACAATCTGGATGGGAAAATGTCACCACCTCACCCAGAAGCTACATCCCCACGCCAGCTGCCCCCGGCACCAAACGAGTGGTGGATACAGCAACCGTCATGGAGGTCTGCCGGTGTTGTGCTGAGAAAAGCAGGTCTTCTGTGAAAAGAACCCCCCTTAAATAGTCTAGCTTATAAAGGCCCTCTCAAGCAAGCATATACCAAGAACATCACTAACCCATGTTCACATTGTAGCTATTATGGTAAACTATGAAAGCTAATGCAACACCACGTTCATTGTCTGTCAGACCTTTCAGAATTGTGCCTTCAAATATTACAGATAGGCAGAGAATTTGTTAGTAGAGAGGACCCAGAAGGGACGGGCCAAATCCTAGTGTCCACACACAGACTCAGGAACTCTATGGTGCATTTCTGCTAAGACTGTGGAGGTTCTAAGCTGTCCCACAGTCAAACTGTCAAGTTTATAAAGACCCTGCAGCAGAGAAAAAAGTCCTTTGTGTACACGTTGTGTAAGTATGCATTTATGCAGACTTTGCTTCATGGAATTACACACAGTTGATAGTGTTATGACATGAAGTCAAGGTACAGAAATCAACCCTAACTTCAAGAGAAAGTAAGTTTACCTTAGTCACGCTTACTGCACAAGACAGTAAACAGATTTAACAGTTACCCTACCCTATCCTTGAGGGTGGTTACATTTGGGACTGACTTTCTTCAGTTTGCTCTTAAAGAAAGTACAGAAAATAGAGACATTAAATATGTTTTGATATTATCAAGCTAATATATTATCTTGTGATGCATGTTGTAAATATTTTTGCCTGAAAATACAATTTCAAGCACTCTTGAAACATCACCCTTCAGCCACACAGCAGTAATACCCATACTCTTAAATTGTTTTTATGTGTGTTGTTTTCTTATCTTTTGATCTTTTTAACTTACTTCCTGCTTGTTACAGGGACAACAGATTTTGACATTGGATCTGAATTGCTTTCTATATGTGCTGTTTCTTTTCTTTTAAATCTTCTTGCCTGCCTCTGACATTGCAGATGGAAATTAGTGAGAACGCTATAATCTGGTACAGAGCATCTTTACCCTGTGTTTAATGTTTTTCTGTACATGGTCCCTGACAAAAAAACTAATAACCTATAAACTATAACTACAAGTGAATAATAATAGTAATTATACAACATGAGTTCTAACCGAGCAATTTGATAGGATAATAGGGATTCCAGGAGTTACTATAATTCATGATAATTGCATTCCAATTTCAATGGATATGTATCACTCTGCTTCAAAGGTGTTCATGTAACCATTAACAGTAATTTACTATCAACTCTCTGACAATTGCAGTACTGTTTTGGATACCTTAATTTCCACATTGAGGCACTGTTTGACAAGAAATTATACATCCGTGACTCGGACGTCCCCCCATTTTGAAAATAACTGTTTACATCTACCCGTCTACCCTTCCATCATTAAGCTCATTAAGCCATTTGTCTTCTGTTTAAAAAGATAGGCAGTGTTAGAGTTTGATTTATTGTCTTGATTAACAAACCACAATACCTTTGTGGTGATGGACTCTTTGTTTCATCTGAAAATGTGAAGAAAAGTGAGAAAAGTGTGCTAAATCACTAGCATGTTAACTACTAGCTACCTAGCTACTGCTAGTGATCTGACGACCGGCATTCAATACGTTTTGATCTGCGGTCTAATGCAGTACCAACTCAACAGGTGTATGTTTTAAAAACACATTACTTTTGCACTTGACAATATTTAATTTGTTTACATGTGTGTAAAATGACAATAGACGTCTTCATGTTGATTGAGATGCTTAGCAGCAGTATGGCTACATTTAGAAGGGACTATTTCTTTCTCAGCTGCGCAAAGTAACTGGCTAAACAAACAAATCATAATATTTTGTCCAGTATTGCTGTCATTCAATAAATTGTGCTTGCCAGAACTGTTGTATAAAAGCAATATTACATTTGACGTTGTTACAGTCCCAATTTATGTACTAATTAAAGCACCAAGGTGCTGTGCCTTGGTGCCTGTGGCATGGTACCATGGGCGGCTGTAAAAAAGTGACACTCCGACCTCTACTGGCCTGGGATAGTTATTACAATACCTTTTTTTTTTTTTTTGCTGCAGCATTGACAGAAATGGTGAGTTAAATTTGTGTTTATTTCAAAAACAAAGTGTTATTTAAAAATTCTGGCAAATTAAAAGTCGAGAAAATATGGTGATACAATGATATAAGCCTTTAGTTTCCTTTAATTTTGACCGGGCGAGCTGTAACAGCGAGGCGGACAGACAGACACACAGATACACACAGCCACAAACAGACGCACTAATTGATTACTGTATGCCTCTATTTCACCGAGGCATAACTACAGGTGTGATACTCTAATGAAGGGCATTAGCCATATCACACCCGCAGTTACTATATAAATTGATACTGTACTCCGTCTTGTGTAATATCGCTTAATGAAAAAAATATCATTGTAATAATAATAGTATAAGAGGATAATAGGCAGATATTGACTTTCTGGTCAAGTTTAAATTTATGTTTATGTAAATTTAGTGTTTATCATTATCTCCAGAAAAGGTTTCATGTTGTGCCTGTAGACCCTGCCAAAGGTAAGCTTTTTGCTAAACAGAAGCAGTTAGTCAAACCAGCCAACACACAAACCCTCCTCCCTTCTCTGAGTTACACAAACATCTCAAGTTAACATCGGCTCCATAGAAGAAGCCAGTAAAGAAAATTATGGCAAATAATCACATGGTGCCAGCAGCAGTGCACTAAGTGACATAGTGCCTTGATTTCCACTGCATCTGCTTCCAAATGATGACATAACTAAATGTGGGTTTTACAATGGCAGCAGTTTATCACCGCACATCAACAGCCAGATTACAGATGAAACCGTGAAAGGTAGGAAGGGACGAATGAGGAGAAGCTGAAGAGAGAAATTCATGTTCATGAATAATTGAAAACATGCGGCGTGTATATTCCCAGAGCTTGCAGAATTACTCCCACTTTGCAGCATTTAATCAATGACTCTCCGTCTGTATTTGAATTCCCACTGCCCATTCCTCCCTGCCAAACTCCCCTTATGGGATTTCTCAGTGGGGTCATTTATGTAGCAGTACTGCTATAAAATGACCCTCCTTCACACATACAAACTCAGGCTCAGTACACAGGGAAAGGGAATGTGGCTATAACAGCTCAGCTTTTAACTCAGAAATGAGGCTTTGGTTTTTTAGGACAACTTGCCACTTTCCTTTTAGTGAAAATTCATGAAAATCAAATGTGGCAGGAAAATTAAACATATTATTATTTACTTTATATATTATATAACTCATTTTCATCATGTATTCATTGTGTTTCTGGTATTTCTGTGTTATCAAAGTGGCATGATAACAAGGATATTTAAGCTCCAGTTATACATAATATAACTGGAGCCTTGATTATGGGATTTTAACCACACCAGCTTAAAGACTGTGCTCCCCAAGTTTAAACAATGTGTAGACTTTAAGACCAGAGGAGAGAATATGTTGGACTTAGTGTACACAAACACAGATGCATATAAGGCGATACCCCGCCCCCACCTTGGCCTTTCTGACCACATATCCGTGATGCTGGTGCCTGCCTACAAACCCTTATTGAAGCGCAGCAGGCCAGTAGTGAAACAAATCAGGATTTGGCCATAGAGTGCAACCTCTGCACTGAAAGACTGTTTTCTGCACACAGACTGGGAGGTCTTCAAAATAGCAGCCTCTCAGGAAGACAAGACAGATGTGGAGGAGTATGCTGAAACGGTCACCAGCTACATCACGAAGTGCACAGAGGATGTCACTCCAGTGAAGACCATCACTATGCGGGGAAACCATAAGCCCTGGATGACCGCAGAGGTGCGCTCGCTGGTTTCAGCCAGAGATGCAGCCTTCAGAGCGAAGGACAGGATCGCCCTCTGCTCAGCCAGGTCTGCGCTCTCAAAGGGAATTAAGACGGCGAAGCGCGCCTATGCGGAGAAAATCCAGGGACACCTCTGTGACACTAGGAACACCAAGCAGATGTGGCAGGGAGTTCGGACACTGACGGGCTATAAGTCTAGGCAGGGGGTTAACAGGCTCAATGACTTCTTTGCACGTTTTGAAGCATCAAACTCGACAATCAGAGGGAGGGCTGGCCCATCCCCACCATCGGTCGGACCAGCTTTTACCATCAACACAGCGGACACACAGAGGACCCTAACCAGAGTCAACCCACGTAAAGCTGCAGGTCCGGACAACATCCCGGGATGTGTGCTCCGTGACTGCGCGAGCGAGTTGGCGGATGTACTGACTGACATTTATAACATCTCCCTGAGTCAGGCCATCGTTCCCAGATGCTTCAAGACCTCTATCATAGTACCGGTGGCAAAGAAACCAGTTGTGTCCTGTCTGAATGACTATTGTCCTGTTGCACTGACACCAATTGTGATGAAGTGTTTTGAACGGCTTGTCAGAACACACATTACTGCCTGCCTCCCTGCATCACACGATTCGCTCCAGTTTGCATATCGTTCAAACCGCTCCACGGAGGATGCTATAGTCACCACCCTGCACTCTGTCATCACCCACCTGGATCAGAAAGATACCTACGCCAGACTCCTGTACATTGATTTCAGTTCAGCATTCAACACCATTATTCCCCAGAGACTGATGGAGAAATTACTACTTCTTGGTCTGAACACCGCCACATGTCTCTGGATCCTGGATTTCCTGACTGAGAGACCTCAGTCTGTCCGGGTTGGAAACAACATCTCCAACTCTGTCACGCTGAGCACCGGATCCCCTCAAGGCTGCGTACTCAGTCCACTGTTGTTTACACTTCTAACACATGACTGTGTATCCAGACACGAGGGGAACCAGATTATTAAGTTTGCAGACGACCCCACGGTGGTGGGACTTATTCAGAGGGATGAGGAATCAATGTACAGGGAAGAAGTGAGAGACCTGGAGGGCTGGTGCAGGGAGAATAATCTGGTGCTCAACGTGGACAAAACGAAGGAGATGATTATTGACTTCCGGCGGTCATGGCCTGAACACGTCCTCTTCAGCATCGGTGGCCGTTTAGTGGAGAGAGTGGAGAACATCAAGTTCCTCGGAGTGCAGATCTCGTAGGACCTGACCTGGAGCAAGAATTCCTTGGGGATCATGAAGCGGGCCCAGCAGAGACTGCACTTCTTGAGGAAACTCAAACAGGCCTCTCTCCCCATCTGCATCCTCAGGACCTTCTACAGAGGTGTGGTGGAGAGTGTTCTGACGTACTGCATTGCTACATGGTACTCCAGCTGTAGTATGTCAGACAAAAAAGCCCTGCAGAGGATTGTTAAGGGAGCTGAGAGGGTAATTGGAGTCTCCCTCCCTTCTGTCCAAGAACTTTTTCAGAGCCGTTGTAGGAGCAGGGCACTGAACATTGCCAAGGACCGTTCTCACCCTCTGCATAAACACTTTGAACTTCTGCCATCTGGCAAACGATTCCGGAGCATCAGAGACAGAACCACCAGACTGATCAACAGCTTCCTTCCACAAGCTGTTAGGATGCTGAACAGTTGATCCGGAATCTCTCATATACACCACCGCACCTACGGACATTATGTACATTATTTGTATATTATAGTTAGTTAGTTTTTCAAGTATGTCTCAGGGATGTGTGAATGGATGTGGTGGGGTGGGTGGGGGTGAAGATATATGTGAGTGTGTCTTAAATCATGTTCTTTTACTTATATGGATGCCGAGAGAAAAACACAATTTTATCTTGCCTGCACTACAGTTGTACGTATGTACAGCAATATGACAATAAAGGTTGATTTGATTTGATAAAATATATACTGAGAAGCATTAAAAATACTAAATTGTCTAAATTTCAGAAAGCGGTGTAAGTTGTCATTGAATAAAACACAAATGAACATACACTTCATAATGTTTATTAGCTAATGGTTATCAGTGCACAAATTCAGGTCATTCTGGATATACAAATGTGCAACAAAAATTAATCTTTAATCACTTCTCTTGACTTTATCATTCATTAAAGGCCAAATGTCACGTAACAGGGTACTTTAAATATCTTGAAACTAGATATAAAAGGGAACCGATCCGTTCGGGTCTTGGTGCATATGCTTCAGTAACAACGGAATATTCGTTAATTTAAAACTGCCGCGCTTGGCCTGACACGGCCCCTGGAATCGCCTGGGGAAGAAGGCGGAAGTGACGAAATCGATTGTACCCTAGTTTGATGCTTGGGGTATTTCAATTGATTGTTTATATGGAGACTGGAAGGTTGAAGTGAGCAACAAGAAAGAAAAAATAGGATATTTCACCCATACCTTAAAACGGGACTATCAGGGACAGCTGGGTAATAAGGGACACTTCTCTGGGAAATGTTTTCATACCTGTCAAGTGAGATGTTTTCGCCGTACTTCAACACCGTAAAAAGCGGCTATAAGGGACGGCGGAGCAACAAGGGACACCTCTCTGGGAAATGCCCCAAATGCAACTCGTGTTGTTATTGTCAAATATTTTAAGGATTCATGGATATTTGACAATAACAACACAACTCAGCGTCCGGCGCAAAATAAAAAAAAAAAAGCAGAATTCTGTATTTGTAAGGCGATCTCTCTCTGTTCCGCAACCGCTGCACAGCTGAACGTGTTAAACCATTGTCCTAATGACTTCTCATTGTAGTGAGAATAGCTCACGCTGAGCGATCTGCCAGCACCAGCTGTGGGGGATCACACACAGGACGTGCTCCGCAACACACTCAATTTTTTTTCCAGTATATTTTTCTTTTGGGCGTACAGAAATGGCAATACGCCCGTTTTTGCTAAAATTGCATTTTCCCCGTATTTTCCTTAAAATATTTGACAATAACAACACGAACTACATTTAAAACATTTCCCAGAAAAGTGTCCCCCACCACTCCGCCGTCCCCCACAGCCGCGCTTGGCACCAAAATACGGCGAAAACGTCTCAATTGACAGGTATGCGCCTCCATTTTCATATTGATCTGGTCAATTTCTTGACAGCAGCGGCTCTCCTCCACTGTAATAATAATGGCTTCCGAAAAATCAATATTTATGGGGCGCCCTCGACAGACACCCTTCGGCTTCGCAATTCTGGAGGCGATTAATGTCCAGTTCAATGACATTTTCCACTGGTTCTGCTCTCTGGCCATCGTTGGAACTGTTGTCATCAGACAAAGCATCTGATTCCGTCTTGGACGGCTCGAACCTGTAAGGTTCAATGCCTCTGTCACTGTCTGAACCACTGACAAAAAAAAAAAGACAAAAAAAAAAGACAAAACTAAACTAATTTGTTCACAATCGCTGTCACTTTCCGTCATGATTGTCCAATGTTGATAAGTGTGAATGTGGATAGGCAGGGCAGCCAGGGTACAACTGGTGATGTCAAAAACATGGGCGTGGTCTGGACTGGCTGTCACAAGCCAGCAAGCAAGGTGGGGCCTTCACCTGGTGTATTTTGTGCAATTATGTAAATACAGGTGGGTGATATGGTCTCCGGTATGAATATTTGGTTTAAGCTATGTGTATTTTATCTAAATTCGTTGTCATTTAGAAAAAAAAATTATGTGACATTTGGCCTTTAATATCATGTGTGTGACCTCCATTTGCTGCCAGCAAAGCCTCAATTCAGCAGGGGACTGATGCCTCTAACTTGTCAACTTGACACTGGGGAGTGTGGTCCCATTCAGCAAGCAGCGCCGCCTCACACTCAGCATGATTTGTTGGTACAGCATTCTGACTGTGTACATGCTGCTCCAGAACATCCCATAGGTAGAGTATCAGCCCCCGACTCCCCCCCGCCCCGTCCATCCTCCCCAGTCCCAACCCCCCACCAGAACTACACTTGAAATTACTTCAGTTGACATAAAATGTAATTACATCTTTATAGTATTCTTGATACAGAAAGGGACTGGTTGAAGGACTTAGAACCATCCCATAGATGTTCTGATGAGTAGTGAGGAGAAAACAAAAATAGAATATTGAGAAGGTCCAGTGTTGCGAAGATCCAGTGAAGTTTCCATATCCAGTGTCCGCATGTCATGTGCTTTAAGAACAGTGTTTGATCAGGTTAAAAAGTTCATTTCCAATTCACACCTCAGTCCTTCATTTAGTGTTCTTCATACAGACAACCTCATATATGCAGTGACATAAAAACATGACTCATAAAAACATGGCAGAGGCTCTAAAACAGGCCCATTATAAACCCTAAAACACACAGTCCTTGACCATAAATCAAGGCACTGCTGTGCACATAGGTGGCACTATAATAAACAGTTTTACTTTTTTTTTTTTTGCAAAAATCTTGAGAATGGCTGAGCCTAGACTAAAAATTCTTTCATCATTCTCTTCTCTGAAATCTTCTGCAACTTTTCTTCACTGGTGTTATGCGCTCAAAATGAAGTTTTCTGCATAATATTTTCAAAAATGTGCAAGTGAAGTCAACATTAATTCCTCTTAGGCCATTCATCCGAACAATTTCAAACTAAGCAGAGATCATCGACAGACATTGATAAATAATGAAAAGTTGTTAAAATTATCCAAAAATGTCAGTCTGTTTTGTCAGTCAAGTTCAACAGTTTGGCACCTGTGTTGGGGTTTAACTTCTGATATAGTGATTTAAACTTGATGAAACTTCACACTCACAACACTATCCTTCAGCAAAACAGCAAATTTTATGCAGTTCTGTTCATGTTCCAAAAATCATATTTATGAAATGTCTTTCAGCCTGTGTTTTGCCAGTGGAACATTTTGTTATTCTGTGAGAAACTCAGTGTGTGACTAAAAGTAATTGTGTGGTGTAGAGATTAAGATGCTCATCTGCCATGCAGGAGACCTGGGTTCAAATCCTTCCAGTAATGTGTTGTTCTTCTGTGCACTGGAAAACATTGTGCAGTGCACATTAAGGTTTAAATGCTGTACCGAGAACTCTTTCAATCGAGCATTTGTCATTTGAGAAAGTTAGAGTGCAAAAGGAATCAGTTGTGGTTAAGGTGAGGTCTGGGTTCAAATCTTACTAAGGAAGTCTTATTCTTCTGAACAACTGAAGTCCAGCATGCCTCTCCTGTACATTTTAAAGCAACACTATGTAAGATTTTCACTTCAAAATAATGTTTGCAAAATTATTTTGATGGTACACTGCCTATGACCGAGTGAATACCACTTCCCCTATAGTCTCAATGGGCCCTCATTGCCTGCAACAGCTCTTTTTTTTTTGGTGTAATTACTGAGGATACAGCAGCTGTGTCTGCTGTGGCCTCGGTCCCAGCAGTGTATCACAGGGCACGACTTTAGACACCAATAGTGGCTATATTTCAGAGTTTAGATCGATCCTTATCTTAAACATTATATAATGATAGTGACTTCTGACGTTTTGCTGATTTGCTAAATTGTCTGATTGTGTTTGTTCTTGTTTTGGTACCCTGGGACTAATAATTGAGCCATTTATTAGCAACCATATATATATATATATATATATATATATATATATATATATATATATATATATATATATACAGTGGGGCAAAAAAGTATTTAGTCAGCCACCAATTGTGCAAGTTCTCCCACTTAAAAGATGAGAGAGGTCTCCAATTTTCATCATAGGTATACCTCAACTATGAGAGACAAAATGTGAAAAAAAAATCCAGAAAATCACATTGAAGGATTTTTAATGAATTAATTGGTAAATTCCTTGGTAAAATAAGTATTTGGTCACCTACAAACAAGCAAGATTTCTGGCTCTCACAGGTCTGTAACTTCTTCTTTAAGAGGCTCATCTGTCCTCCACTCGTTACCTGTATTAATGGCACCTGTTTGAACTCGTTATGAGTATAAAAGACACCTGTCCACAACCTCAAACAGTCAGACTCCAAACTCCACTATGGCCAAGACCAAAGAGCTGTCAAAGGACACCAGAAACAAAATTGTAGACCTGCACCAGGCTGGGAAGACTGAATCTGCAATAGGTAAGCAGCTTGGTGTGAAGAAATCAACTGTGGGAGCAATTATTAGAAAATTGAAGACATACAAGACCACTGATAATCTCCCTTGATCTGGGGCTCCACGCAAGATCTCACCCCGTGGGGTCAAAATGATCACGAGAACGGTGAGCAAAAACCCAGAATCACATGGGGGGGACCTAGTGAATGACCTGCAGAGAGCTGGGACTAAAGTAACAAAGGCTACCATCAGTAACACACTACGCCGCCAGGGACTCAAATCCTGCAGTGCCAGACGTGTCCCCCTGCTTAAGCCAGTACATGTCCAGGCCCATCTGAAGTTTGCTAGAGAGCATTTGGATGATCCAGAAGAGGATTGGGAGAATGTCATATGGTCAGATGAAACCAAAATGGAACTTTTTGGTTAAAACTCAACTTGTCGTGTTTGGAGGAGAAAGAACACCATACCTACTGTGAAGCATGTGGGTGGAAACATCATGCTTTGGGGCTGTTTTTCTGCAAAGAGACCAGGACGACTGATCCGTGTAAAGGAAAGAATGAATGGGGCCATGTATCGTGAGATTTTGAGTGAAAACCTCCTTCCACCAGCAAGGGCATTGAAGATGAAACATGGCTGGGTCTTTCAGCATGACAATGATCCCAAACACACCACCCAGGCAACGAAGGAGTGGCTTCGTAAGAAGCATTTCAAGGTCCTGGAGTGGCCTAGCCAGTCTCCAGATCTCAACCCCATAGAAAATCTTTGAAGGGAGTTGAAAGTCTGTGTTGCCCAGCGACAGCCCCAAAACATCACTGCTCTAGAGGAGATCTGCATGGAGGAATGGGCCAAAATACCAGCAACAGTGTGTGAAAACCTTGTGAAAACTTACAGAAAATGTTTGACCTCTGTCATTGCCAACAAAGGGTATTTAACAAAGTATTGAGATGAACTTTTGTTATTGACCAAATACTTATTTTACCGAGGAATTTACCAATAAATTCATTACAAATCCTTCAATGTGATTTTCTGGATTTTTTTTTTTCTTATTTTGTCTCTCATAGTTGAGATATACCTATGATGAAATTTGGAGACCTTTCTCATCTTTTAAGTGGGAGAACTTGCACAATTGGTGACTGACTAAATACTTTTTTTACCCCACCGTATATATATATATACTATATATATATATATATATAGACACAAGCAAGAAAGGTATTAGCATCAGTGGTGGGCATGTTAATCTAAATTAATTCCATTAATGACATGTGCAATAACATAATTAATTTTGCCATTGGCAGCATATGGACAAGAGAGAGACTGGGTCTAGCTAGTCATGATTAGTTGCAGTTAATCATGATTATGCCTATCACTAATTAACATTTTATTTAACGAGTTCAAACATTTTAAAATTATATAATTATGTGTGCTTTCAATGACATACATATGATTTGTAGTTGTATTTCTATTTTTTTTGCTATCAGTTATATTATTTCAGTTTAAATGAAGAACTTTAAGATTTGGAATTTTTTTTTTTTTTTTACCAAGCAAGGGTGATGTAATACAGAAAACTTGCTCACATACAACTGCCTAAAAAGTCCAGTAAATCTTCTTCTTCTTCTTCTGGCTGCTCCCTTTAGGGGTCACCACAGCGTATCATCTGCTTCCATCTCACCCTATCGCTTGCATCTTCCTCTGTAACACCAACCCACTCCATGTCCTCCTTTACTACATCCACAAATCTTCTCTGTGGCCTTCCTCTTTTCCTGCTGCCGGGCAGCTCCATCTTCAACATCCTTTGTCCAATATACCCACTATCCCTCCTCTGCACATGTCCAAACCATCTCAGCCTTGCCTCTCTTACTTTGTCTCCAAACCACTCAACCTGCGCTGTCCCTCTGATATACTCATTTCTAATCTTATCCCTCCTTGTCACTCCCAATGAAAATCTTAGCATTTTCAACTGTGCCACCTCCAGCTCCACCTTCTGTCTTTTTGTCAGCGCCACCGTTTCCAAACCATGCATCATAGCAGGTCTCACTACCATCTTGTAAATCTTCCCTTTCACTCTTGCGGCTACCCTTCTGTCACAAATCACCCCTGACACTCATCTCCACCCATTCCACCCTGCCTGCACTCTATTCTTCACTGCTCTTGTGCATTTTCCATTGCTTTGGATGGTTGACCCCAGGTATTTAAACTCATCTACTTTCACTACCGCTACTCCTTCCATCTTCACCATTGCACCTGCCTCCTGCTCATTCACACTCATGTATTCTGTCTTGCTTCTACTGACTTTCATTCCTCTTCTCTCCAGAGCATACCTCCACCTCTCCAGGTTCTCTTCCACCTACTCTCACTGCAGATTACAATGTCGTCTGCAAACATCATGGTCCACAGAGAATCCTGCCTGACCTTGTCTGTCAGCCTGTCCATCACCATGGCAAACAAGAAGGGGCTCAGAGCCGATCCCTCATGTAAACCCACCCCCACAGTGCACTTCACCACCATCTCGGTGTCCTCATACATGTCCTGCACTACCCTTACATACCTCTCTGCCACTCCTGACTTTCTCATACAGTACCACACTTCATCTCTTGGCACCCTGTCATATAAGATAAGATAAGATAAGATAAGATAAGATAAGATATGCCTTTATTAGTCCCACAATGGGGAAATTCCAGGATTGCAACAGCACAGGGATAGCAACACTCAGAGCAACAATCAGAAGGCAAGAAAAAACAAGAACATCTACTAAACATATGTACATATTACTATAAATATATATATCTATAGACACACAGTGCAGAGCATTATGGTTGGTGAATGTGCAGCAGAAAGTCTAAGCTCTCTCTCTGCGGATGCGGCGGGCCAGCTGGAAGTCTTTGGGCATGATGGTGACCCTCTTAGCAAAGAAGAGACCCACCAGGTAGGCCTCGCTGGCCTCCTGCAGAGCCATGACGGCGAAGCTCAGGAAGCGCAGGTCGGTCTTGAAGTCCTGAGCGATCTCCCTCACCAGGCGCTGGATGGGCAGCTTACGGATGATCAGCTCCGTGGATTTCTGGTAGCGACAGATCTCTCTCAGAGCCACGGGCCTGTGATGGTGAGGCTTCCTCACTCCGCCGGTGGCCGGAGCGCTTTTCTGAGCAGCCTTGGTGGCTAGCTGCTTCCTCGGGGGCTTTTTCCTCCAGTAGGTTTTACGGGCGGTCTGCTTGGTTCTTGCCATCGCTCTTTATTATTCTGTCTTATATTTCTTGCACGCCGCCTAAACTCCAGCCCAGCACCCGCGTCGTTTTCGCTACAGCTCCCGGTATGTCGAGTTTCCCATTAGCACCGGGCGGTGGCCAAGTGCTAGCTAGCACTAGCTCCTCCCTGCTGTAACGTCTCCCGCTGTAAACAGTGGCTCCGTCCGCCGACTCGGGAGACTCCTGGGGCGATCTGTGTGTCCGTGATATATATATAGAGTGAAAGGTGTAGAAAGAAGAAGGAAGATAAAAAAAGGCTGTTGCAACGGGCAGCCGACTTGTGTGGCGCCGCCGGTCCGGCGGAACCGGAACCGGAAAAAAAAAAAAATGCTTTTGCTAGATCCACAAAGACACAGTGCAATTCCTTCTGACCTTCTCTATACTTCTGTCATATGTAGGTGAGCGTGCACTCCCTCCTTCCTGTCAAACTTTCCCCAGCTCTGCAGGCAATCAGCTCACCTGCGTGAGTGGACGCACCTGCTGCCTTTTCCTCGCCAGCGCTTATAAGGACCATCAAGTGGAAGCTTCAGCACTGGCTTGTTGGGTATACTGCCTCACCCATAGCAAGTAAATTTATTAATCTTTTGAGGAAAGTATTACTCACATTCCTCTCTCCTTTTCCCTTTTCAGGTTGCTGCAATCTGCGCAGTGCGTCTTCAGGGATTGCTGTGCGCTCACCTGCTCCATCATTCTCACCCCTCCTCCGCTTCCTATCTCCACCTAGTCAGACTCCACTCAGCCCATTCCCTGACCATCTTCAGCCTGCTGGTTCGTCTATTCATGCTGGTGCTCTGTTGGGTTCTCTGCTCGGTGAATGTAAGTGGCAATTTGTCTTCCCTCTTCACCTCCCTTCTCCTAGTAATTGCTCTCGTCTCTCCCTACAGGCTGCGTCTTCCTCTGGCGAGTGGCATTTTCTCTAACAGTGCTCCTCTTTTTGAAATTTGTAATAAACCATTTAAACGTTGCTTCTCTGTGTCGTGAGTGTTTTCTCTGGTGTTGTTCCTTGCACGTGAGCTGTTCATTCTATAAATATGACAACTTCTTCAACAGCACTCTTAGAGAGCAAACATTGCATCTGTAGTACTCTTTCTTGGCATGAAACCGTACTACTGCTCACTGACTGTCACCTCTCCTCTTAACCTGGCTTCAACAACTCTTTTCCATATCTTCATAGTGTGGCTAATCAACTTTATGCCTCTGTAGTTGCTACAGCTCTGAGCATCACCTTTGTTCTTGAAAATTGGTACCAAAAACATTTCTTCTCCACTCCTTAGACATCCTGTCACTCTTCAAGATTGTGTTAAACAACCTGGTTAAAAAGATCACTGCAATCTCTCCTAAACATCTCCATACCTCCACAGGTATGTCATCTGGACCAACCTCCTTTCCATTCATCATCCTCTTCAAAGCTGCCCTCACTTCTGCCTTGCTGTATGGACTGAATGACAATAGACATGGCTTATTCTCCTTCATCCACCCTCCTCTTGCTCATTTTCTTTATTCATCAGCTCTTCAGAGTACTCCTTCCACCTTCTCAACACACTCTAGTCATTTGTTAGCACATTACCATTTCTGTTCTTAATCAACCTAACCTGCTGTATATCCTTTCCAGCTCAATCTCTCTGTCTAGCCAGTCGATACGACTCTTTTTCTCCTTCGTTAGTGTTCAAGCTCTCATACAGCTCACTGTATGCCTTTTACTTTGCTTTTGCCACCTCTCTCTTTGCCATGTGCCTAGATTCCAAATACTCCTGTCTACTTTCTTCATCTCCCTGACTATCTCACTTTTTCTTTGCTAACCTTTTCCTTTGAATACTTTCCTGTACCTCCTCCTTCCACCACCAAGTCTCATTGTCTTCCTTCCTCTGTCCACTGGATACACCACATACCTTTCTACCTGTTTCCCTCAATACTTTTGCTGAACTTTACCAGTCATCTGGTAATTCTTCCCTACAACCCAGAGCCTGTATCAACTCCTTCCTGAACTCTGTGCAACCTTCTCCCTTTTGTAACTTCCCCCACTTAATATTTGGCTCTGCCTTCACTCTTTTCCTCTTCTTGTTTTGCAAAGTCATCCTACAGACTACCATCCGATGTTGTCTGGCTACATTCTCCCCTGCCACCACCTTGCAGTCTCCTGTCTCTTTCAGATTTCTCCTTCTGCATAAGATGTAGTCCACCTGTGTGTACCTTCCTCCACTCTTGTAAGTCACCCTATGTTCCTCTCTCTTCTTGAAGTATGTGTTCACCACAGCCATTTCCATCCTTTTTAGCAAAATCCACAACCATCTGTCCCACATTTCTTTCCTTAACCCAATGACTGCTTTTATTTTTTTCAAGAAAATATTCAGTTCCGATGTCAGAGATTTCCAAGGCTATAACTTGAAAGTAGTAAGAGATAATGGCTTACTGTCAATTAGAAAGATGTAGAATATGATCCAAAGTTTGAGATAGGAGTAAATTTACGCACCTAATTTGCATAATGTGACGCAGCCGTATCGAATTACATACCTTTCGGCCAAAAATGGACTTTTGGACATATTTACACAAAGAATGGTTTTGTTTTTTGTCACCGTTTTTTGTTTTGGGCATTTTGTTATCTTATCTTCAAAGTATATGAACCAGAAAATCAGTACAATGTA
This sequence comes from Pholidichthys leucotaenia, assembly GCA_020510985.1. Classification (NCBI taxonomy): domain Eukaryota; kingdom Metazoa; phylum Chordata; class Actinopteri; order Cichliformes; family Pholidichthyidae; genus Pholidichthys; species Pholidichthys leucotaenia. The sequence goes on along the minus strand of CM035839.1, from coordinate 73,304,335 downwards.
AACAAAACGAACAAATTCGTCACTTAACACTGGCCGGGCGGCTCGCTCGCTTCGTTCTTTTGTGGCATCCTGGTCGTTATTTTCTCTTCTGTGGGTCATTTTATTTTTCCCCCTCACATCAAGAAACTATAATTATTCCACCTCAATTTCACTTTTATTCCACTGCTATTTATCGTATATGACGACATGGAACCAGTGTGATTGTTCTACCCAGTCACATGGCGATGACATCGATAGCAGGTGAACATCAACCAGCTTCGCCCACCCTCTGTTATAACAAAATGTATATATTTAACTTCATAAGCTAAATAATCTCTTTTTAGAATCATAGTTGGCTAATTTTGGAGCAAGTGCTTCTTCAGTCTTGCAGTTGAGTAAGATTTAGATTTGTTTACAAACTCTTCTTTTCTGGTGAGGTTTCAGGATGGTTCTATGTCCGCCATAAGTCCTCCAAGGCAAGAGCAGTAAGTTATATGTGTCTGCCACCTTGTGAGGTAGAATCCTTTGTACAACTTAAATCAACTGGGGAGTTTTTGGCCATGTCATATAGCATCACATGACAGGCGCAGCGCTGCGCTTGTGGCAGTGGGGGTGCTATCTGTCCATGAAATCTTGCCACAAGAAGGGTTAAGACCATACCTACCCAGGACCTCCTCGTCACCTCTGTTCCCTTCACCTTCATGTCAATTAAAGTCCGCTCCAATCACCACTCTCTTCCCCCGGGAACACTCTCTACCACTTCATCCAACTTACTCCAGAATTCCTCTTTCTTTTCTACCTGACATCCAACTTGTGGGGCATACGCACTGACAACATTCAACATCACACCTTTGACTTCTAGCTTCAAACTCATGATCCTGTCTGACTCCCTCTTTGCCTCCTGAACACTCTACACATACTCTTCCTTCACGATTGCTCTTACTTCATTTCTCTTCCTATCTACACCATGGTAGAACAGTATAAATCCACCCCCAATACCCCTAGCTTTGCTTCCCTTCCATCTGGTTTCTTGAGCACACAGTATATCTACCTTTCTTCTTTCCATCATACCAGTCAACTCTCTGCCTTTACGAGTCATAGTCCCTACATTTAACATCCCTAATCTCACCTCCACACTTCTACCTTTCCTTTTTCTCTCTCCCTTCTAACATGCTTTCCCCTTCTCCTCCTCCTCGATCTTCAACCAACAGTAGCCCAATTTCCATTGGCACCATGTTGGTTAACAGCACCGGTGGTGGTCATTGTTAACCTGGGCCTCAACCAATCCGGTATGAAAGTCTCATTCGTCCACATGTCCTTCTTGACACAACCCTCCCCATTTACCCAGGCTTGGGACCGGCACTAGGAGTAGACTGGCTTGTGCACCCCCAGTGGCTGGGTTAAAAAGTCCAGTAAATGAAGATAATAATTTAAGGTTGTTAATCCCTATTTTGCTCCATCCTGAGCTTTTCAGTAAAGATTACAGCAGAATTCCTTAAGTATTATGGGAAAAACGTACCAAAAATAGAACATACTTGTACATGTCCTTGTGACTGGGACAAGGCCATAAAGAGTTCAGAAAATAGTCTGCTACTGTGGCTGGTAATGCATCCTTCTGCTTTGCCGGTGACTAAATTAACAAGGCCTCCTGTAATTAAGCTAGTTTATTGGCCCCGGAGGAGTGCTTTTCTCTCATACAATTCCCATTCATCCTTGTTTATATCCTTTTCTTCTTCCTCCATTTCCTTCCACCAGGGAACGTGCAATTTTCATCACGTGTGCGCACATCTACACATACTCAAATGCAAAATACACACAAACTCGGCTTACTAGAAATGTTTCTTAATGGCCTAAGACACTTGCAATCACATATCAGCACAAACACACACATATTTGTTTGCTCCAAATCCAAGATAAACCTACACAGATGATGAAAGGCGCACTAGAATGGCAGTCATCAAATACTCTGTCCACAAAGTCCTTTGTAGCAAACCCTCACACTGATTACACATTACTCACATGTATGCAGGTACACACATGGGAAGGAAGGAGAAAACATTGGCTAATGATCTGCATCTGATCGGCTCAACGATTTGGACTCGAGTCTGAGTCACACATCTGTCATCCCACACGTCTCTCTTTCTCTTTCTCTTCCTCTTTCAATTATATATTTATCTTTGTAGTGACTGAGTGATGTTTTGAGCCCCAATCTGCTACTGATCCCAGACCAGATCCGACAGAAATAGAACACTCTCCTAATTCCACTATCATCTCCCCCAGCCGACCACCCTCCATCCCCCCTAGGGTTTATGCAAATAGGTTTCTTGTGACTGAGCTTCACTTTCTTGTTGAGGTATTGTGACGTTTTCTTCCAGTTCCATTGGTAACAAGATGACAATGTAAACAGCTGAAAAGTATTTCTGAGCGTGGGACTGAAAACAGAGAGTGGGAGAGTGTTGAGAAAGAGCGTGAAGCTCAGAAGAGGATGCACACCAAGGGAGGTGTCGCTCTTTAATCAAATTTTAGCTGGAGGTCGATTTGCTGTTTGCAATATTACTTACTCCTGGGCTGGTGAAGATGGTTTCATGGAGTCAGACATTAAAAAAATCAAATGAAGCTCAAAATGAAAAATATGGTTGCGAAGCTGGTTGAACAGAACAGGTAAGCAGAGCAATATTTGCTTCAGATAGTGGTGATTTATTTACTTCAGCTGAAGAGAACAATGTCTTTAGGGGGAAAATCCTATTTTACAGGTAATTATGAATTTCATACTTTCATGACCATTACAACAAATAATTTACAGTGAAATTAATGTGAAAAGTCGAGACCACAGTTACAGCCGTGGACAAAATCGTTGGTACCCCTCTGTTAATGAAAGAAAAACCCACAAAGGTCACAGAAATAACTTGAATCTGACAAAAGTGGTAATAAATAAAAATTCTATGAAAATTAACCAATGAAAATCAAGACAATGCTTTTGAATTGTGGTTCAACAGAATTACTTTAAAAAATAAATTCATGAAACAGGCCTGGACAAAAATGATGGTACCCCTAGAAAAGATTGAAAATAACGTGACCATAGGAACATGTTCAACCAAGATGTGTCCTCTAATTAACATCACAGGTGTCTACAAACTTGTAATCAGTCAGTCAGCCTATTTAAAGGGTGACAAGTAGTCACTGTGCTGTCTGGTGACATGGTGTGTACCACACTAAACATGAACCAGGGGAAGCAAAGGAGAGAGTTGTCTCAGGAGATTAGAAAGAAAATTATAGACAAGCATGTTAAAGTTAAAAGCTATAAGACCATCTCCAAGCAGCTTGATGTTCCTGTGACTACAGTTGCACATATTATTCAGAAATTTAAGATCCACGGGACTGTAGCCAACCTCCCTGGACGTGGCCACAGGAGGAGACGGATAATACGAATGATAACAAAATAGCCCAGAACAACCTCTAAACGCATTCATGGTGAACTCCAAGGTCAAGGTACATCAGTGTCAGATCGCACCATCTGTCGTTGTTTGAGCCAAAGTGGACTTCATGGGAGACGACCAAGGAGGACACCACTGTTGAAAACAAATAATAAAAAACCAAACTGGAATTTGCCAGACTTAATGTTGACAAGCCACAAAGCTTCTGGGAGAGTGTCCTATGGACAGACAAGACAAACTGGAACTTTTTGGCAAGGCACATCAGCTCTATGTTCACAGACACAAAAATGAAGCATACCAAGAAAAGAAGACTGTCCCTACTGTGAAACATGGAGGAGGTTCTGTTATGTTCTGGGGCTGCTTTGCTGCATCTGGCACAGGGTGTCTTGAATCTGTGCAGGGTACAATGAAATCTCAAAACTATCAAGGTATTCTAGAGAGAAATGTGCTGCCCAGTGTAAGACAGCTTGGTCTCAGTCGCAGGTCATGGGTCTTGCAAGAGGATAATGACCCAAAACACACAGCTAAAAACACCCAAGAATGGCTAAGAGCGAAACATTGGACTATTCTAAAGTGGTCTTCTATGAACCCTGATCTAAATCCTATTGAACATCTGTGGAAGGAGCTGAAACATGCCATCTGGAGAAGGCACCCTTCAAACCTGAGACAACTGGAACAGTTTACTCATGAGGAGTGGGCCAAAATACCTGCTGAGAGGTGCAGAAGTCTCACTGACAGTTACAGAAATCGTTTGATTGCAGTGATTGCCTCAAAAAGTTGTGCAACAAAATATTAAGTTAAGGGTACTGTCACAACTCGGGCAGGCCCTGGTCACACATCGCCCTGGACTTCGTTACTGGTCTCCCTGTCTCCAACTCCTACGACATTGTTCTGACCATTGTGGACCGATTCTCCAAGGCCACCCACTTTGTGCCGCTCCGGGGTCTCCCTTCGGCACGGGAGACGACCGACCTCCTTGTCCAACATGTGGTCAGGCTGCACGGGATCCCAGTGGATGTGGTATCCGATCGGGGGCCCCAGTTCGTGTCCCAAGTATGGAGGTCCTTTTGCAACGCCCTGGGGGCCACGGTGAGTCTCTCCTCCGGTCACCACCCTCAATCCAACGGGCAGTGTGAGCGTGCCAATCAGGAGCTGGAGGCTGCCCTGCGCTGCGTCACCTCCTCCAACCCATCCTCCTGGAGCTCTTACCTGGCCTGGGTGGAATATGCCCACAACACGACACGGTCATCGGCTACCAGGATGTCCCCCTTCCGGGCGTCATTGGGCTACAACCCCCACTTGTTTCCCGAGCAGGAGAGTGAGTTGGCCGTTCCTTCCATCCAGGCACATCTGAGATGCTGCCGGAGCCTGTGGACCAGGGCGTGCGAGGCACTTTTACGCATGGCGGCGCACAACAGCACCACGGCTAATCGCTACAGGAAGCCGGCCCCCAGTTACCAGGTGGGCCAACAGGTCTGGCTATCATCCTGGGACATTAATCTTAAGGCCGAGAAGAGGAAGCTGGCTCCACGCTTCATCGGTCCCTTCACCATCTCCAAAACTGTCAACCCGGTGGCTGTGCGTTTGGCCCTCCCCCCTCCCTCCGCGTGTGCCCCATGTTTCATGTGTCTAAGATCAAGCCCGTGATCTCCGACCCACTCTGTCCGCCCCCTAGGGCACCGCCCGCTCCCATGATGATCGACGGCCACCCGGCTTGGGGGGTTGCATCCATCCTGGACTCCCGGCGTCGAGGTCGCGGGCTGCAGTACCTGGTGGACTGGGAGGGATATGGCCCGGAGTGGAGATCCTGGGTGCGCTCTTCTTTTGTGCTGGATAAAGATCTCATCACGGAGTTCATCCACCGGGCGCACCCCGATAAGCCAGAGCCAGGAGGCGCTGCTGGGGGAGGGGGTACTGTCACAACTCGCGGATCTCTGTCATCTACCTCAGCTGCGCGCACACCCTCAGCAGGATTGTCTCTTCCCGTCCCGCTGCTCTTCAATTCAGCACGTAAGCTGCTTTGCCACTTACCTGTCTACCAGTCTCTCCCCTGTGCACAGGTGGATTCCCTAGCGGTGGATTCTCCCGTCCTTGCCATCTCCTCTCCTCTCATCTCCATGCCTCGTCGTGTGCGCAGCAGGGTGCTGTCTCCCAGGCCGAAGATCCTTAGCTAACGCCAGCCACCTTCCCATCTGCAAGTAAGCAACACTCAGCATATCTCTCCCATATGGTGAAGCCCAGCTTCACCCATCGGTGAAGCTGGGCCCAGTTCATATCTCTGTCTTTGCTCTTCCCATAGGGTTGCCTGGCTGCACGGCGTGCTGTTCTGTTCCCGACACTCATCGTTCACCCACACTCCATATACATATCACATACACGCACCCAAACACCCCTTGCTGTTGAATAAAACTGTTGAATCTTACCTGAGCCTGCGTGCGTGTTTCCTGGGCCGATAACTATGTCAGGTACCATCATTTTTGTCCAGGCCTGTTTCATGAGTTTGCTTTTTAAAATAATTCTGTTGAACCACAATTCAAAAGCATTGTCTGATTTTCATTGGTTAATTTTCATAGAATTTTTATTTATGATCACTTTTGTCAGATTCAAGTTATTTCTGTGACCATTGTGGGTTTTTCTTTCATTAACAGAGGGGTACCAACAATTTTGTCCACGTGTGTATATACATTCAAAACATTCTTGAAAGTTTGTCAATTCCCATTCAATGTAGAAGGATTTATGGGCTTTTGTTTGAACTACATATGACACCAGAATTAATTTGTTGTCTGTTTTAATTTCCATAATTTTACTTATTATTGTGGTCTCGACTTTTCACATTAATTTCACTGTAAATTATTTGTTGTAATAGTCATGAAAGTATGAAAGTAAGTAAAATTTTACTTACCCCTCATGGATCGTCACCTTATCGTGGTGGGGGGTTTGCGTGCCCCAGGGATCCCAGGAGCTATGTTGTCCGGGGCAGTTTGCCTCTGATAGGGTCACCCAAGACAAACTGGTCTTGGGTGAAGGACCAGACTAAGAACTATTCAACAGACTCTCATGATAAATTCTAGATCAAGGATTCAGTGTACCCCGCCTGGTATGGGGTTACCGGGGCCCCACCCTGGAGCCAGGCCTGGGGGAGGGGCTTGATGGCTAGCGTCTGGTGGCCGGGTTTCCACCCATGGGACCCGGCCAAGCTCAGCCCGAAGGAGTTACATGGGTCCGCCCTCCAGTGGGCTCACCACCTGCAGGAGGGATTATGGGGGTCCGGTGCTATGTGGATTAGGTGGCGATCAAAGGAGGAGACCTTGGAGGATTGATCCCAAGCTTTCTAAACTGGCTTTTGGTATGTGGAATGTCACCTCTCTGGTGGGGAAGGAGCCTGAGCTGGTGTATGAGGTTGAGAGATGCCGGCTAGATATAGTCAGCCTCACCTCAACACACAACTCCGGTTCCGGAACCAGTCTCCTGGAGAGGGGTTGGAGCTTGGCCTTCTCTGGAGTTGCCCCAGGCGAGAGGCGACGAGCAGGGATGGGTATTCTTGTATCCCCCCACCTTGCTGCCTCTGTATTGGAGTTTTCCCTGGTAGATGAAAGGGCTGCTTTCCTGTGCCTTCGAGTTGGGAAACGGGTCCTGACCATCATTTCTGCCTATGCACCAAATGATGTTTCAGAGTACCCACCCTTTTTGGAGTCTGTGACTGGGCTGGAGGGTGCTCCTCTTGGAGACTCCATTGTCCTATTGGGGGACTTCAATGTGCACGTGGGCAACGACAGTGAAACCTGGAGGGGGGTGATTGGGAGGAATGGCCTGCCCGATCTGAACCTGAGTGGTGTTCAGTTATTGGACTTCTGTGCTAACCACAGTTTGTCCATAACGAACACCATGTTCAAGCATAAGGGTGTCCATATGTGCACCTGACACCAGGACACCCTAGGTCGCAGGTTGATGATCGATTTTGTTATCGTGTCATCAGACCTGCGACTGTATGTCTTGGACACTCGGGTAAAGAGAGGTGCAGAGCTGTCAATTGATCACCACCTGGTGGTGAGTTGGATCTGATGGCAGGGGAGGAAGCCATTCAGATCTGGTAGACCCAAACGTATAGTGAGGGTGTGCTGGGAACATCTGGCTGAGGCCCCTATCCGGGAGGTCTTCAACTCCCACCTCCGGAAGAACTTCAACCACATGCCGAGGGAGTCTGGAGACATGGAGTCTGAATAGGCCATGTTCTCCACCTCTGTTGTTGAAGTGGTGGCCCAAAGCTGCGGCTGCAAGGTGGTTGGTGCATCTCGTGGTGGCAACCCCTGAACCAAGTGGTGGACATCCAGTGGTGAGGGGGGCCATTAAGCTGAAGAAGGAGTCCTATCAGGCTTGGTTGGCTTGTGGGACTCCTGAAGCAGCTGATGTGTACCGGCAGGCCAAGCGGAGTGCAACTTGGGTGGTTGCTGAAGCAAAAACCCGGGTATGGGAGGAGTTCGGTGAGGCCATGGAACAAGACTTTCGGTCGGCCTCGAAGAGATTCTGGCAAACTGTCCAGCGGCTCAGGAGGGGGAAGCAGCTCCCTGTCCACACTGTGTATGGTGCGGATGGGGCACTGTTGACTTCAACTGGGGATATCATCGGACGGTGGAACTAATACTTTGAGGATCTCCTCAATCCCACTGATACGCCTTCCACAGAGGAAGCAGGGCTTGTGGACGAGGGGGATGACTCGCCTATCACAGGGGCTGAGGTCGCCAAGGTAGTTAAAAATCTCCTTGGTGGCCGGGCCCCGGGGGTGGACGAGATTCGCCCTGAGTACCTCAAGGCCCTGGATGTTGTTGGGCTGTCATGGTTGACACGCCTCTCCAACATTGTGTGGAGGTCGGGGGCAGTGCCTTTGGCATGGCAAACCGGGGTGGTGGTTCCTCTCTTCAAAAAAGGGGACTGGAGGGTGTGCTCCAACTTTAGAGGAATCACACTCCTCAGCCTCCCTTGGAAGGTCTATGCCAAGGTACTGGAGAGGAGACTCCGGCCGTTGGTCGAACCTCGGATTCAGGAGGAGCAATGTGGTTTTCGTCCTGGCCATGGCACATCGGACCAGCTCTTTACCCTCTCGAGAATTCTCGAGGGTTTGTGGGAGTTTGCCCAACCAGTTTACATGTGTTTTGTGGACTTGGAGAAGGCATTCGACCGCGTCCCTCGTGAGTTTTTGTGGGGGGTGCTTCGGGAGTATGGGGTATCGGGCTTGTTGTTACGAGCTATTCAGTCTCTGTACGACCATTGTGAGAGTATGGTTCGTATTGCCAACACTCAGTCAGACTCATTCCCAGTGAGAGTTGGACTCTGCCAGGGCTGCCCTTTGTCACCGATCCTGTTCATAATTTTTATGGACAGGATTTCTAGGTGCAGCCAGGGAATGGAGGGTGTCATGCTTGGTGACCACAGGATTTCATCTCTGTTGTTTGCAGATGATGTTGTCCTGCTGCCGTCATCCAGCAATGACCAACAGTTCTTATTGGGATGGTTTGCAGCTGAGTGTGAAGCGTCTGGGATGAGAATCAGCTCCTCCAAGTCTGAGTCCATGGTCCTCAGCCGTAAAAAGGTGGATTGTTCTCTCCGGGTTGGGGACAAGCTCCTGCCCCAAGTGGAGGAGTTTAAGTATCTTGGAGTCTTATTCACGAGTGACGGGAGAATGGAGCAAGAGATTGACAGACGGATCGGAGCAGCATCTGCAGTGATGCGGACATTGTACCGGTCTGTTGTGGTGAAGAGGGAGCTGAGTTCTGAGGCAAAGCTGTCGATTTACCAGTCAATCTATATTCCTATTCTCACCTATGGTAACGAGCTTTGGGTAATGACCGAAAGAACGAGATCGCGGATACAAGCAGCTGAAATGAGCTTTCTCCGTAGGATTGCTGGACTCACCCTCAGAGATAGGGTGAGGAGCTCAGTCATCCGGGAGAGGCTCAGAGTAGAACCGCTGCTCCTCCACATTGAAAGGACTCACTTGAGGTGGTATGAGCATCTGATTAGGATGCCTCCTGGACGCCTCCCACTTGAGGTGTTTCGGGCACGTCCCACTGGGAGGAGACCCCGGGGCAGACCCAGGACTCAGTGGAGAGACTATGTCTCCCAACTGGTCTGGGAATGCCTTGGTATCCTCTCTGAAGAACTGGAGCAGGTGGCTGTGGAGAGGGAAGTCTGGGCTTCTCTGCTTGAACTGCTGCCTCCGTGACCCAGTCCTCTGGAAAAGCGGTAGAAGATGGATGGATGGATGGATAATTTTACTTACACTGTGCATACTATATAATGTATAATGGAAACCTTAAAGGTCTCATTTACTGCACTTTTTCCACATGCTGTCAGTTCCCATAGTGTTATGTCACAAAGGAGATGGACGAGGAGGTTGCTCTGGAACTTAGCTTTAATGTAATTATGGTTGCAATACAGGAATGCAGCAGTATGTGGAGTCGTCCTGGGCAAGAGAACCCCAAATGGCGGACACTCCTTATTATAGGGCAGTGTGATGACATGACCGGAAGGCAGTGTCATCACACCGCACTTCACAGCAAAAACCCTATCTCACACATAGGTCTTAATAAAATGTTTGACATATTTTGGACAAATTTTCTTTACTTATTTAATTATTGCAGAATCTTTGCAAATCACCCTTTGCAGTCTTCCTCAGAATGGCTCATATTAGTGCATGTGTCTTAAAATGCCCATGAACTGCATTTAAAGGAAACATTTACTGATTTTTAATTTGGTATGTTTACACAGGAAATGATACAATTTCTTTGAATATCACCATTTTTTTGGAATAAATTGTGATCTGGAGGGAGAAAAAAAGTCAGCGAAAGTGACTGTTTCAGGTGATCAAAATTTGCTGGGAATGTCGGCCTGAAATGCGTGACGTCAGGAGCTGAACAATGAATTAATTACAAGTCTTGTTACAATCTGAAAATGACGAGATTGCATTCATATTTTGAGGAAAATGAAAGACAGCATTCTCGATCTGAGTTCCAAAGTGGATACCAATGAAGAGGAAGACAAAGGTGAAGACTGATTTAGCAGACAGCAATAATGATGATGGAGATTTTGGAGATTTTGACCCTGAAGCGACAAACAACAAAAATCAAGCTGCAGCCCCCGCAGTTTACCTGCATGAACCGGATCCAAGACAGCCGGATGGTGAATTCCTCTTTAATCTGTCTTGGAGGTTTTTTTCCCCTTCCAGCTGCTCCCTGTTAGTTGTTAGCTCTGGTCCTCCTGCCTGGCTGCTCTTCCCTCATTGTCCTAGTGATGGCTGAAGCAGTTTTTAAACTTCCAAAGCGGTGTCCGAGTCCACTGGCGGTCCCTCCTTCACCTCCAAGCCCCAGCGACGTGAGCCCCACGGTGGCCGTTTGGTTCCGTGTGAGTTGCTTGATCAGAGCGGAGCAACCCGAGTTGGTGTGCCTCCCTCTGGGCTGAACCTCCGTGATGATGAACTGAGGAGAAATGAAGACGAGTTGCAGCTTAACCCTAACAACACTGTGAACCGGTACCTGTAAATGTATTTATTGATGTTTCTTGTCATACTTTTATATTATAGAAAATTTAGAAATCCACTTTGCAATTGTCTTTTCTCTAAAAAAACAGGGGGGGGGGGGTAAAAGATGTCCCTGAGCAATCAGCAACTTAGCCAAAATTATTCATCAGATTTTAAGCGCTTCTTATTTCAATACCAAACTATGTTTTTAGCAAGGGTAGACTTTACTCCTCAAATATATTTGCTTTATTGATCAAGATGATTTTTAGACAAGTCTTGATCATCATTTTTGCTTCATATCTTCACCCTCTCCTTGCAAGTTGCATGCTAGCAGTAAAAATAGTGGTCTCGCCACAGATTGACTGAGCTATCAAAATCTTCACAAGGTCTATTGTCTGCAATATCCATTTATTTTGCTGGCTTGCTAGGACGTCCGTGGTCGGAAACCATGGATAAATAACTCCAAAATCCCGATTCAGCTGAAGAGTTCCCGGTCTTCCTGTCTCCCAGTGAGTGAGTTTCATTTTTTAACTAGTTTACTCTGCAATGGTAATAATTTTACTCTGTCCGCTAGGTAGCTAGCAGACATGAACGCACAACAACGCAAATTCACGTGTACTTGCGTCTTCCCATTCACTTTGTCTGGATTCGCGCCGCCCGTTCGCGTTTGGTGTGAACACACCTTAAGAACAACATATATGCTCAAGTGAGAACAACAGTTAAGCTAACATCATGGGGGTCCATCGGCCTCTCCCCACTGAGGTGAGTTCTACTGCAGCTGAAAGGACCGACTCAAAGCACCTAGCTAAGCAAATGCTAACAGTTCAATGTACCAACATATCAAATGTAACAAAATAAGCCAGAATGACGCAAGATATATTATTGACTGCAGATTAGTGAACCAGGTGGAAACAGGGATGTCTATTAGGGTAACTGAATTTTAAAGAAAACAACAATATAAACTGTATTTGGAAAACTAACTCTGGAGTAGCACTGTTAGGTCTGCAGCTAACGCTTGGGCTCAAACTCTGGGTGGGTACTGAATCATCACAGCCAATAGTACGGTGATAGATTGTTACTGAAGATCAGATCATTTTTCAGTAACGTAAGCAAACAGATTCCATAAGAGCAAAACCAATGGAGAGGAATTTTTATATTTTTACTGCAGTCATATGACCCAAGAAAGCCTTTTAGAAGGTTAAATCCCACAAACTCACCATATTTGTATGAATGGGACCTTTAAGCACACTCAAAAAATGTATGCTATGTGCATCTGTAAGCCACCCAATATATTATTTCTGCTGTGTGATGAGCTTGGAGGAAAGACACCAAGCAGACAGATCAAACATAAATACAAATATAAATCTCATTGCAATAATACACTAACATGCAGACACCGTCTTGTTACCTAGAATAAGAATTAAAAAAAAAAAAAACAGTAGTTATATCTTTTCAGTGGACTTTAGACAATGACTAAGCATAAGAAAAAATGTAGTTTACAGATACTGTATGTACAGTGCTGTGAAAAAGTACTTGCCCCTGTCCCGATTTCTTATATTTTTTCATATTTGTTACACCTAAATATTTCAGATCATCAAACAGATTTTAATATTAGGCAAAGATAACCTGAATAAATACAAAATGCAGTTTTTAGATGATTTCATTTATTAAGGGAAAAATGCTATCCAAACCTACCTGGCTCTATGTGAAAAAGTAATTACCCCCTAACTGCCCCCTAAACCGAATAACTGGTTGTGCCACCATTGGTGCCAACAGCTGGCAATGAGTCTTTTACATCACTGTTGAGGAATTTTGACCCACTCTTCTTTGCAGAATTGTTTAAATTCAGTCACACTGGAGGGCTTCATGAACTGATGGCCGACATTCTCCTTCAGGATTTTTTGGTAGAGACCAGAATTCATGGTTCTGTCAATTAGGGCAAGTTCTCCACGTCCTGAAGCAGAAAAACAGCCCCAGACCATGACACTACCACCACCATGTTTGACTGCTGATATGATGTTCTTTTTATGAAATTCTGTGTTAGTTTTATGCCAGATAAAACAGGACACGTCTTCCAAAAAGCTCGTCTTTTGTCTCGTCAGTCCCCAGAATATTTTCCCAGAAGTCTTGATGATCATCTAGATGTTTTCTGGCAAATGTGAAACAACTTTTTGTGTTCTTTTTGTCCAGCAGCATTTTTTGTCTTGGAACTCTCCCATGGATGCCATTTTGCCCAGTCACTTTCTTATTGTTCCATCGTGGACCAGTGCCCAAACTGAGGCAAGTGAGGCCTGCAGTTCTTTAGACGTTGTTTTGGGTTTTTGTTTATCATCTGATCTTGAATTTCTTTAGATCACAGTGGGATGCGTTGCTTTTTGAGATCTTTTAGCCTACTTCAGGTTGTCAGATAGGTTCTATTAAGTGATTTCTTGATTCAACAAGTCTGGTAGTACTCAGGCTTGGGTGTAGCTACTGAAACTGAACTCAGCTTTCCAAAACATATGGCTAATCACAGTTAATTCATGATGTAACAAGAGGGGCAATTACTTTTTCACACAGGGCCAGGTAGGTTTGGATAGCTTTTTTCCCCTTTAATAAATGAAATCATCATTTGAAAACTGCATTTTGTATTTATTCAGGTTATCTTTGTCTGATATTAAAATTTGCTTGATGATCTGAAACATTTAAGTGTGACAATATGCAAAAATATAAAAAAAAATCAGGAAGGGGCAAATACGTTTTCACAGCACTGTAACTTCAAGCTGTTAAAAAACTTGTAGAGGCCCACTGGACAGCTAGTTATTAAAAAGGGGTTTGAACTGGATGCATGGGATGACTTTTGCCAGGTGCCAAAATGACAAATCAACTGTCATTTTTGACAGCAAGATGACTGGCTGATGGACATGGTGGCAAATGTGAATGGTTAAAAAGAAAAGTGTGAAGCCTCTAAGTCAGAGGCTTTAGTTGGGAGAAGGGAAAAGAAAGATTTAAATTAAACTCTGTCTCGTCATCCCCTTTTACCAGATATTCCACATACATGTATATACAATTAAATTCAGTAATTACCTGTTATTTAACTGTGGCAGGATCTATCATAGAATCTACCTGATTTTAGATTTGTTTTCCTGTTTTGTCTTTTGTTTTGTGGGGATGACGGTATTGTACTAACAAAACCAAAGGACCATGTTGCTGCTGCCTTAGATTAAAAGGAATCAAGTGATATTTTTCCTAACATGTATCACAAAAATGAATAGATGTATGTCTAATTTTGGTCTAATGTAGCAACACAGACAATGAAGTTGTTAATTAGTTGAATTGAACTGTTATGACAAACATTACACAGGGGAAGGTTAATGAGACCTGAAGAGTGAACCAATTTCATTCATACGTGTTTAATTATAGCTGGTGCACACTTCACTCCTATTCAGGTTTTTATATAACAAACAGTTGCAGCTCTTACACTCAAGCAAACTCATGTTAAAACAGCTCAAAATACCCTGAGTAGCCAATGCAGTTACAGATTTAGAGAGTGACAAGGGACCCTATTTCAGTGGTCTAAAGCAGACTTTTGCACCACGCTTTGTGCCTTGCACCAGTGCTTTCGTTTCTTTCTGTCAGTGCATTGTCTATTTTCCCACTGTGTGCCCTCATCATCTAATTAGGAAATGACTGTGCCTGCGCCTTGCGCTTATAGGAGTGGACTAATTTAAAGTGGGTGAGGCTTGGCGCCAAGTTAAGCATGTTGATGTTAAGATGCATTCTATTCCAATGTGCTTTTGATCTTGAGAAAGCAGTGTCCCTCATGACCCAAAAAGGACTAAGAGGATGAATGAATTAATGAACGAATTAATGAACTGTAAACTTATGGACAAGTACACATATTAAGCATTAATTTATTCATTTATTCTTTCCTAAAGCAACAAAATATGCTGCTGTCACTGCAGCCAGACTCCCAGAGTCGGCCGGCCGAGATTCTACTACAACATCAAAGTGTGCATGCTGGCATCCATCATTTTCTATTTTTTTTTTCTCCTCATTTGCTGTCATTCTTTGAACAGAGTTATTCACAATGACTGGGCTGTGGAGATGGAAGTCTGGGCTTCTCTGTTTAGACTGCTGCCCCCATGACCCAGACCCTTGGATAAACGGCAGTTGATGGATGGACCTCTGAATTATACAGCTCTCATCCATCCATAATTATGATTATGTTTCCCTTTCAAGCTCCTTGCTCTCTACAGTCCTTATGTGTGTACAGTCCCGCATTTCACTTCAGCCTGCATTGTCCCCAGCACTAAAAGGATTTGTCCTCTGATTTAAATGTCATCATATTAGTATTAATCCTTGGATCTTGTGCCCCTGTTTATTAAAGGCAATGACAGTAAAGACAAAAATTGGTTTATTTCATGTAAAGCCCAAAATACATCTCTAAATTATTGAGTATTAAGACAGCATCTTTGCCAGGTGCCAGGTGCAAAAACAGTTTTTGTGCTGCCATGATAACAAAATGAACTTGGACACACCCATAAATGCACTCTCTACCTCAGACAACACACTGCTGAATAGATCGTCGTAATATAGCCCAAGGAGTCATTCTGAAGAGGAAGAAAAAACCACACTCATTAATGAGAGATGCCATTACACCCAACTATAACTTCCATTTGGAAAGAGCACATTTTGTTTTGTGTCTTTGTCACATCTGAGATCTCACACTGCCAGACGAAGAGCAATGGACTCTGACTCAGTCTGCTGTGTTAACAAAGAAGAATCACAAGTACACATGAGATCTGCAGTCCTTTAAAAATTTACATGAGTCCCACACAGTCCTCACCCTATGTTTTGTCACGTGTCTGAGCTCATGTTTTCACTGAGCTCAGATCCTCACTTTATTCCTAAGTATTGTATGTATGTCTGATTAGTTTGATTTTGTTAGTTTCCTGTATATATTTTTGGGTTTGTTTACATTTGGGCCTCCCCTTTTCCCTGACACTCCCTCTAACTGTTCACAGTCTGCTCCTCTCTCAGCTCAGCTGTGAGCAGTTGGTCTAATTAGGTTACCTGCTCGCTCAGTGACTCACACTTGCAGCTCATTCACTTCTGTGTATTTAAGCACTGCCTATTCACTGTTATTGTGGCAATATTGGATCAACTTCTGATCACTCCACTTCTCCCAGCCTCTGAAGTGTCTTTTACTTCTCCAGAGCGCTCCCTGCTCTGAGGCTTATCCTGTAAGTTATTCTTGTTTGGCATTTTTGTACTGTTGGCACTGTTTTTGTGCTTTATGTTATTTTTGTTATTAAATGTCACAAACTCAATTCAGCACCTGGGTCTGCCTCCCTGCCCCATAGGGGCGTTCATGACAGAATATTGCCGCCAAGTTAAAGACCCAGCTGTTGTGTTTGTGCATTTTTTCCTTTTTTGTGCCTTTTTCTTTTTCACTCACCTGTAGTCGGGAGCAATTATGAACACAGCAGGTGGAAGAAGCTACCCAATGCGTCTGGGGTGGGAGTGCTGCTGGGCTCTGATGAAAGTAGATGGGCTAATCTCTACAGCATGCACGTATTCAACCCCGGAGGACGCATTGTGGTATTTTGGACTTGCGGAGGCATCTTTTTGCTGGTGCCCTCAGCTGTCGGAACATGCTGAGGGTAAGGAGAGGATTACTCTGGTGGCTGCACTGCGATGCGAGAAGGGCGGGAGGATGAAGAATTCCCTGGAAAAGTCTGGGCTCGCGCCGAAGGGGAGGCGATCCCTGGACTCTGCTGCTTCGGCTCCTCGCCAGTCTCTGGTGCCCATTCCTGCCCCACCAGCTCCACGACAACAGCGTCATCCCGTCCCGGACCACCGGAAGAATCCTCCCGCCTCTCAGTCAGCCATTTCCTCAACATTGAGCCAGACTAATCCCACAGCAGCCTCTCCTCCTCGTTCTCTGTTACTGACTGTCACGCCAGTCTCCTCCTCCTCCTCCTCCTCCTCCTCCTCTCCTGCTGCAAACCTTGTCTCCTTGGTGCATCCTCTCGCTGCTGAGGGTCTGGCTGCGTCCGTCTCCATGGCTACTGGGGCGGCTCCTTCACAATCCACTGAGGGGTCCAAGTTACCCATAGCCACGGAGAGGGGCGACGATGCAGCAGCCAACATCAAAATCCGGGATGACAGGCAAGTTTTATTTCATTCTATTCCAACTTATGATGATATGCCTTACCTGCTTCCCGGTAGAGAGACTCAGGTTGTGCAGTCTCCTGAGCTCTCTTTCTCTGCTGTAATTAATAAAACCTCACCAGCTCCCCCCCCCCCCGGTGTCTCTTTTGACCCCTGAGTGTCCGCTGACCCCGGGATCGAGCCGTCAGACGTGGGAGGAGCCCATGGCCCTGGAGAATCAAGTTCCAGTGCCAGTGGTGAGCCAAACCCCAGTTGCCATGCCGGAAGAGCCACCAGCGTGGGTTACATTGCCTGGGGAGACGAGGACTGCAACCACCATCATGCCTGCTGCGGAGGCCACCACAGCAGAGTTCAAGGTCGAGCTGGACCTCCAGAGGACCGAGCCTGAGTTGACATCATTGCCTGGATTGACGGAGTCCTGGAAGGTGGTAGAGCTCGAGCTCATGCAAGTGCTGTCTTTTGTCTTCCTCTTATCTGTTTTAGAGCAATCTTGCCTGGCTCTTGGTGAGGAGAGCCAGGTGCAGCCACCCACTGCACCTGAGCTCGCCTCGTCGGGTTCCGCTACTGCCGGTGACCCTGACCCCCCTTCTCTCTGTGTGTCCGAGCTTTCCTCCAGGGTCACCGGGAATGATCCAGCACAGCCAGTAGTCTCCGTGGGTCCAGGATCACTGCCCGAGGTCGCCAGGGGTCCAGCCCCCCCAGCGGAGGTTGTTGCGGGTGCTCGGTCCCATCCCGGGACCTCCGTGGGTGCAGCTCCTCCTCTGCCTGAGGTCGTCATCTGGGTTCCTCCTCAGTCCGAGTCCCTGTGGGTGCTGTGTCCTGGTCGGGGGTCCTCGTGAGTGCTGCACCCCAGTATTAATCCTACATGGGTGCTACGCTCCAGCTTGGGTCCACCATGGGCGCGACGCCCCAACCTGGGGTCCACCGAGCGTGCAGCATTGGCCCAGACCAGATCCACCAAGGGTGCTGCAGTGCTCCAGCCCGGAGCCACTGAGGGTGGTGCAGTGCTCCAGCCCAGAGCCACCGAGGGTACTGCAGAGCTCCAGCCCGGAGCCACCGTGGGTGCTGCAGAGCTCCAGCCTGGAGCCATCGTGGGTGCTGCAGTGCCTCAGCTTGGAGCCACCATGGGTGTAGCTATGTCCCAGTCTGGGACCCCTGTGGGTGTAACTATTCCTCAGCCCAAGACCATTGAGGGTGTTGTGGTCCCCCTTCCTCCTCTGCTAGACACCGTCATGGTCTGCCTTCCTCCTCCACCACCAGACACCGTTGTGGTCTTCCTCCTCTGGCCCTGCTTCCCGTCATTGGATCTCCCTGTGGGGGAGCCACCTCCTGGGTCACCCCTCTGGTCGTGGTGGTTGAAGAACTCAGGCCGGCTGCCTGATAGACTGAGCTGCTGGGTTGGGTGGCCTATGTTCTCTGGAAGGCCACCCGACTCATACCACCTGGCCGTCCGGCTGGTCTGGGAGTTCGGTCGGCCACCCAAACAGTTTGGTTCTGTTGTCTAGAGGGGCCCAGGGGCCTGGTGTTGCACAGTTGCGGATCATGAGCGGGTTTGTGTTTCCCTCACCTCCCACCCGGGGTGGTTGTGTAATGTACCTCTTTCTTTCGGGGGGGGGGGTGTTCTTTTGGGTGTTACCTGGGGATGTCTGGATCCACCCCTTGGGGGGGGAGCTCTGTCATGTGTCTGAGCTCATGTTTTCACTGAGCTCAGACCCTCACTTTATTCCTAAGTATTGTATGTCTGATTAGTTTGATTTTGTTAGTTTCCTGTATATATTTTTGGGTTTACTTACATTTGGGCCTCCCCTTTTCCCGGACACTCCCCCTAACTGCTCACAGTCTGCTTCTCTCTCAGCTCAGCTGTGAGCAGTTGGTCTAATTAGGTTACCTGCTCGCTCAGTGACTCACACCTGCAGCTCATTCACTTCTGTGTATTTAAGCACTGCCTATTCACTGTGTTATTGCAGCAATATTGGATAATCTTCTGATCACTCCACTTCTCCCAGCCTCTGAAGTGTCTTTTACTTCTCCAGAGCGCTCCCTGCTCTGAGGCTTATCCTGTAAGTTATTCTTGTTTGGCATTTTTGTATTGTTGGTGCGGCGGCATGAAATAAGGCAGCGTGGTTGGAGGTTTTTAGTAGAGTTTATTATCATACCGCCGTCACGGGATCCCCTCTCCAGCCCAAGTGTGTGCAGGCTGGAGCGGGATCCTCTGGCTCTCAGAGAAGAAGACACAGAGTGCGTGTCTGCAGCAGCAGTTGAAGTCAGAGAGAGAATGTGTTACAGAACCTGTGCAGTACTTATACCCAACTCACACAACACATCAAAGCAGATTCACAGCAGTTGGTCTGATCAAAGGGACTGCAGAACAGGCATGAGATATTTGCATTTGTGAGACATACATCACAATAGGCAGATTTGCTAGACTCTGCTCCCTGCAGAACAAAGAGGTCAAAAGGCACGTCTACATATTGATCTGAGTCTCTAGGTCACAGTAAGGACAGGACGCCTGAACACAATGCATGAAAGGTAACATTATCACAGTAGTGTAGCGGAAAAAACCAGGAGTAGCGAGCTGTCTGTCCTTAGTCTGTTTGTGGGGGTTTTCCCAAACCGCCACAGTTGGCACTATTTTTGTGCTTTATGTTATTTTTGTTATTAAATGTCACAAACTCAATTCAGTGCCTGGGTCTGTCTTCCTGCCCCGTAGGGGTGTTCATGACATGTTTTAAGCTCAAGGGATTACTGTAATCATAGTAAACACTATAGCATGGTGGGTGGACAAGACACAGTATAGAAAAGAAAGGAAGTAAAAAGAGGATAATCAAAATATATGGCATCCTCATCAAAGGGATTAGTGTAAATCTGACAGATCAAAATAAAAACGAAGCTGCGACTAGCTGCAGCTCCATATGGGACCCCTAGGAAAATTACACTGCCATACAAATGAAATGTGCACATACCAAGGAAAGGTAAATCAGCCGATTAATCCATTACATGAAGCATACAGAATGAAAAAAGCTAAAATACTTGACAGGAGCTACTAGAAGTACTGAGTAAAATACTCTAGTATAAAGAACCAATGCATAAACTATTTTAGAACCACATTTTTTTAGTGCTTTTTCCTTCCTCTCCACTCAGTTTCAAAGCCCCAGCAGGGTGGTTTGTCACTTAGGCTCCACATTTCTGTTTTGCTTTTCTGCCTCACAACATTATGAGATGAATGCACATGATCTTAACACAAAGTAGGTCGGAGCATGTGGGTCTCCAGTGACCACAAAGTATGCTATACGCTTTTTTTTGTTTGTTTTGCACAGTCATAAAACAAAGTGGCCACATGCTCCGTAGCACTTCTTTGAAAGCTGTAATTTTTTTTTTTTTACTCTGTTATGGCAGCAACATTGCTTGACGGTGAGCAGCAAAATCCAAGGGGTGAGTATTTTGAGCATTGCACAAACCAGGATGCAGGTGGTCAGACGTCATTTTCTATCAGCAGCCCTGTTTATTAAATGCTAATATACCACAGTGCAAATAAGCTTTCTCTACAAGTATATGTGGATGAAATCTACAATACCATTTCCAACAATCCTGGACTGATGTTATAAAGAAGACAAATCCTCCAAAATCTCAAGCCTTTTCTAAATTAATAAAAAAAAACATTGCATTACAGTCGCTTCACCAAAACCACTTGATTTGATTAATTCAATCACAGCTTGATGGTCATAGTTCACCATGTCCCACTGTTAGAGTCCAAAATAACTAATCAAGGAATCAAGAAAATAATGAGTAGATTAAAATGGATGATTAAATTATTGTTAGTTGCAGCTCAAATTGCAGTAGACTTAGAATTAAGAGACTAACCCTTAGATTGTCAGCTATAGATGAATAAAAAATATGTGTTACTTTTAAATATTGTCAGTATTGTTACATGCTACAGTACTGTGAAAGTATTTGCCTCCTTCAAGATTTCTTATATTTTTGCATATTTGTCACACTTAAATGTTTCAAGATCATCAAACAAATTTTAATATTAGACAAAGATAACATGAATAAATACAAAATGTTTTAAATAATAATTTCATTTATTAACGTCTCCAAAAGCAACACATCATGCTGCGATCTAAAAAACTTCAAGAACAAATGAGACACAAAAACCGCATAGAAATGCAGGCTTTACTTGCTTTAATTTGGACACTGGTCCATGTTTCAACTATAAAGGTGCATTCAGACCAAGCACAAATGTTCTGCACAAATACATGTAAAGTTAATGTAAATATGTGGAAGACATTCAAATTTGCGCATTTGCGTCTGAGGGATTTAGTTGTGCTGGTAAACAGCCTTGAGATTCTGCTGTCACCGGCGTAAAAGTATCAAGACTGGAGAATAGCCTAGTTTAAACATGAGACTGCCAATCACCTCCATACAGATGGACCAGGAGCTCTGAAGTTGAATTGGAGTGTCGGGCGTTATCCACCCACGAACTCCTGCTATGGATGTGCTAATGAGGGCTAGCAGGCTAGGTCACTGGTGGTAGTGTGATAGTCTGGGGCTGCTTTGCTGGATGACTTGCCATAATTGATGGAACCATGAATTCTACTCTCTACCAGAAAATCCTGAAGGAGAATGTCTGGCCATCAGTTCGTGACCTCAAGCTCAAGCCCTTTAATGTGGCTGAATTAAAACAATTCTGCAAAGAAGAGTGGACCAGAATTCCTCAGCAACAATGTAATGGGGCAGCTCAGTGGTGCAGTGGTTAGCACTGTGGAAGCACAGTAAGAAGGTCATGGGATCGATTCCACCCCTGAGCATCGTGAGTTTGATCCCACCCCCTGACCATCAGTGAGCCTTCTGTGTGGAGCTTGCATGTTCTTCCCGTGTCTGCGTGGGTTTACCCCAGGTACTCTGGTTTCCAACCACAGGCCATAAGCATGCAAGTTAGGTTAATTGGAGACTCTAAAGTGGCCCTAGGTGTGAATGTGTGCGTGAATGGTGAAGGGATTGGCACCATACCGTGGATGCCCTGAATTTCCCTCTGGGATTAATAAAGTATACAAAATACAAAAAAAATTAAATAAAATACAAAAAATAAAAGACTCATTGTGTGTTACTGCAATTGTTGCCACCAATTATTATAGTGTCATGGACCAAGCCAGTGTTCTCCTGTGGGCTCGGTTCTGATCGTTCTTGGTGGCTCAGGCATTGGGGTTGTCATGTGGTGTTATGTTTGATTTCTTTTCTGTGTATTCTTTATTTCCATGCTTGTAGCCGCTGCTCTGGCCCGTGATCATTAGGCAGCTGTTTGACCCACTTCCTGGTGGGTGCTGTCTAACATTCGCCGGTCCGACCATGCCCCCCCTCCTCTGACAGTCAGCTGTGCGCCTCGGTAATTATCTTTCACGCTCCTTGCCCAGGTGTTGCCCATTTGTTATGCCAGCGGTGTTTGTACTTAAGCAGCTCTTTGCTAGTCAAACACCGCTGGACCATTGTACGTGTTAGACGGTTGTTCTCCGCCGTCTGACTGTCACGTCCCGAAGGATTGTTTTGTGTTTGTGCTTGCTGATGGACTCGGATGACTCGGACTGTTCCTGCACGGTGAGTAAGAGCTGTCTGCATTTCTGTTTGCAGTTGTGCTGCTACGCTTGTCTGTAGCGTTTCCCTTGTGGCACAACTGCTACGCTCGGGCACTGCTGCCCAGCTCTTCTCCCGTGCCAGTCGAGCGTCCAGGAGAACTCTAAGTTTACCCGAGCATTTTTGTCCTGTCTGTTTTTGTGGCCACAGTGCACAGTGGTCTGCCCGCTACATGCTATTTGTGTGAGCCATTTTGTGCACGACTGTCTCATTACTGTAAGTCTTTATTTTTCAAACTGTTTGATGTCAATAAATGTGTGTTTGGTGTAACCCTGCATTTAAATCCTCATTCCTCCTTCTCTTCCTCCATGCACTGTGAGAAGCGCACGGGGAAGTTTATGACATTTAGTTTAATGTTTATTTGAAAGGGACATTACATACCATCCATCCATCCATCCATCCATCCATCCATCTTCTACCGCTTTTCTGGAGGTCCGGGTCGCGGAGGCAGCAGTTCAAGCAGAGAAGCCCAGACTTCCCTCTCCCCAGCCACCTGCTCCAGCTCTTCAGGGAGGATACCAAGGCATTCCCAGACCAGCTGGGAGACATAGTCTCTCCACCGAGTCCTGGGTCTGCCCCGGGGTCTCCTCCCAGTGGGATGTGCCCGAAAAACCTCAAGTGGGAGGTGTCCAGGAGGCATCCTAATCAGATGCCCATACCACCTCAACTGACTCCTTTCAATGTGGAGGAGCAGCGGTTCTGCTCTGAGCCTCTCCCGGATGACTGAGCTCCTCACCCTATCTCTGAGGGTGAGTCCAGCAATCCTACGGAGAAAGTTCATTTCAGCCGCTTGTATCCGCGATATTGTTCTTTCGGTCATTACCCAAAGCTCGTGACCATAGGTGAGAGTAGGAACGTAGATTGACTGGTAAATCGACAGCTTTGCCTTAGAACTCAGCTCCCTCTTCACCACAACAGACCGATACAACGTCCGCATCACTGCAGATGATGCTCCAATCCGTCTGTCAATCTCTCGCTCCATTTTCCCCTCACTCGTGAATAAGACCCCAAGATACTTAAACTCCTCCACTTGGGGTAGGAGTCTGTCCCCAACCCAGAGAGGACAATCCACCTTTTTTCCGGCTGAGGACCATGGACTCGGACTTGGAGGTGCTGATTCTCATCCCAGCTGCTTCACACTCAGCGGCAAACCGTCCCAGTAAGAGCTGTAGGTCATTGCTGGATGAAGCCAACAGGACAACATCATCTGCAAACAACAGAGATGAGATCCTGTGGTCACCAAGCATGACACCCTCCATTCCCCGGCTGCGCCTAGAAATCCTGTCCATAAAAATTATGAACAGGATCGTGACAAAGGGCAGCCCTGGCGGAGTCCAACTCTCACTAGGAATGAGTCCGACCGAGTGTTGGCAATACGAACCATACTCTCACAACGGTCGTACAGAGACTGAATAACTCGTAACAACAAGCCCGATACCCCATACTCCCAAAGCACCCCCCACAAAAAACATGAGGGACGCGGTCAAATGCCTTCTCCAAGTCCACAAAACACATGTAAACTGGTTGGGCAAACTCCCACGAACCCTCGAGAATTCTTGAGAGGGTAAAGAGCTGGTCCGATGTGCCATGGCCAGGAAGAAAACCACATTGCTCCTCCTGAAGCCGAGGTTCGACTAACGGCCGGACTCTCCTCTCCAGTACCTTACCATAGACCTTCCCAGGGAGGCTGAGGAGTGTGATTCCTCTAAAGATGGAGCACACCCTCCGGTCCCCTTTTTTGAAAAGAAGAACCACCACCCCGGTTTGCAATGCCAAAGGTACTGCCCCCGACCTCCACGCAATGTTGCAGAGGCGTGTCAACCATGACAGCCCTACAACATCCAGGGCCTTGAGGTACTCAGGGTGAATCTCGTCCACCCCCGGGGCCCGGCCACCAAAGAGATTTTTAACCACCTTGGTGACCTCAGCCCCTGTGATAGACGAGTCATCCCCCTCGTCCACAAGCCCTGCTTCCACTGTGGAAGGCATATCAGTGGGATTGAGGAGATCCTCAAAGTATTCCTTCCACCGCCCGACAATATCCCCAGTTGAAGTCAACAGTGCCCCATCCGCACCATACACAGTGTGGACAGGGAGCTGCTTTCCCCTCCTGAGCCGCCGGACAGTTTGCCAGAATCTCTTTGAGGCCGACCGAAAGTCTTGTTCCATGGCCTCACCGAACTCCTCCCATACCTTGGTTTTTGCTTCAGCAACCACCCGAGTTGCACTCCGCTTGGCCTGCCGGTACACCTCAGCTGCTTCGGAAGTCCCACAAGCCAACCAAGCTTGATAGGACTCCTTCTTCAGCTTAATGGCCCCCCTCACCACTGGTGTCCACCACTTGGTTCGGGGGTTGCCACCACGAGATGCACCGACCACCTTGCGGCAGCAGCTCTGGGCTGCTGCTTCAACAATAGAGGTGGAGAACATGGCCCATTCAGACTCCATGTCTCCAGACTCCCTCGGAATGTGGTTGAAGTTCTTCCGGAGGTGGGAGTTGAAGACCTTCTGGACAGGGGCCTCAGCCAGACGTTCCCAGCACACCCTCACTATATGTTTGGCTCTACCAGGTCTGAATGGCTTCCTCCCCTGCCATAGGATCCAACTCACCACCAGGTGGTGATCAGTTGACAGCTCTGCACCTCTCTTTACCCGAGTGTCCAAGATATACGGTCGCAGGTCTGATGACACAATAACAAAATCGATCATCGACCTGCGACCTAGGGTGTCCTGGTGCCAGGTGCACATATGGACACCCTTATGCTTGAACATGGTGTTCGTTATGGACAAACTGTGGTTAGCACAGAAGTCCAATAACTGAACACCACTCAGGTTCAGATCGGGCAGGCCGTTCCTCCCAATCACCCCCCTCCAGGTTTCACTGTCATTTCCCACGTGCGCATTGAAGTCCCCCAGTAGGACAATGGAGTCTCCAAGAGGAGCATCCTCTAGCACCCCAGTCACAAACTCCAAAAAGATTACATCATTTGGTGCATAGGCACAAATGATGATCAGGACCCGTTTCCCAACTCGAAGGCACAGGGAAGCAACCCTTTCATCCACCGGGGAAAACTCCAATATAGAGGCAGCAAGGTGGGGGGATACAAGAATACCCACCCCTGCTCGTCGCCTCTCACCCGGGGAAACTCCAGAAAAGGCCAAGCTCCAGCCCCTCTCCAGGAGACTGGTTCCGGAACCGGCGCTGCGTGTTGAGGTGAGGCCGACTATATCTAGCCGGTATCTCTCAACCTCATACACCAGCTCAGGCTCCTTCCCCACCAGAGAGGTGACATTCCACATACCAAAGGCCAGTTTAGAAAGCTTGGGATCAGTCCACCAAGGTCTCCGCTCCAGGGTGGGGCCCCGGTAACCCCACACGGGGCGGGGTACACTGAATCCTTGATATAGAATTTTTCATGAGAGTCTGTTGGATTGTTCTTAGTCTGGCCCTTCACCCAAGACCAGTTTGTCTTGGGTGACCCTATCA
This sequence comes from Pholidichthys leucotaenia, assembly GCA_020510985.1. NCBI lineage: Eukaryota > Metazoa > Chordata > Actinopteri > Cichliformes > Pholidichthyidae > Pholidichthys > Pholidichthys leucotaenia. The sequence continues at coordinate 73,278,138 of CM035839.1, read as the reverse complement.
GAGGCAAACTGCCCCGGACAACATAGCTCCTGGGATCACTGGGGCATGCAACCCCCCCCCCCCCCCCCACGATAAGGTGATGATCCATGAGGGGCATTACATAGTAATGAACATGAATACAAATGTAGGTATGCCAGATTTAACAGTTCTGCTAATTTGCATCTGTAGTCCCCCAGCGGTTCAGAAAAACACACAAACAATCATACACAAGCAGAACAACTGCAATGAAACTGTACAAAGTGTATATGCTAAAGTGCAAGAGTTAAAGTGTTACAAAACAAAACATTCAGGAGGCAGTTCCTTTTTCACACAGTACCAGGTCGGTTTGCATAGCTTTTTTCCCTTGATAAATGAAATCATCATTTAAAAAGTGCATTTTCTATTTACTCAGGTTATCTGTTTCTAATATTAACATTTGTTTGATAAACTGAAACATTCAAATGTGACAAATATGCAAAAATGTAAGAAATCAGGGAGGGGGCAAATACTTTTCACAGCACTGTATATGATTTGTCCATACAGGAAGCTTCTGCCTACAGGGTGCTCAACTACTGTGTCTTTCTAATGTTATCTTTAAACTGTGTAGTAGTTTAAAGGGGAACACAGCTCCTTTTTCAGGAGAAATTGTAGCATGGACATCATTAATGTCATCAGCCAAATCCCTACCTACCATATAAATCAAAACAAAACAATAGGCCTCACAGTTATGGGACAATATCTTGACAGTTGTTTCTAGTCTAGCCCAGTCTTAGTCCAGGCCCGTCTGTGTCACAGGTCCTATCCAGAGGGTGCACTGTGGAGTCACATAGTGCAAAGGTGGAAAACTGTAAAGGGGCATGTTTAAAGCAAAGCCATGTTCTTTTCCCGATCATAACCAAACAATCCAAACAATCCCAAACTGAAAGAAAATGAAAGACGAATTGATTTTGTTGAAGTGGGGGGATGCAGACCTTTATCTCTTGTCATAAAGCTCATAAGCTCTTAATAAATACTACACGTTTTGCATAAACATCTGTGCACACAGGTGCTTTTTAAAATTAATGCAGAATTTTACTATATATTATTCTTACTTATATTTATGAATTGTTTTTAATGCACAGTCAGTGAGTTATAGCTAATTTGAATTTCACTGTAGTTTTCCTGCCTGTGACAATAAAGCATCCTTGAACCTTGATCCTTGAAGAGAGGCTGCTGAGTTACACTATCACTTCCCCTCCAACTTCCTTATGAATGCTTATGAATGGCCTCCTGCTTTCTCGGCAGAAATGTCCGTCTGTCCGTCCATCCATCCATCCATCCATCCATCTTCTACCACTTATCCAGGGGTCCAGATCACAAAGGCAGCAGTCTTAACAGAGTAGCCCAGACTGCTGCCTGGTTCACATACCACCATGATCCCTCCTGCAGGGGGTAAGCCCACTGGAGGGGGGGCCCATGTGGTTCCTTTGGGTCCACTGGGTCCTTGATGTAACTTTTTTCATAGGGATCTACTGGACCGCTCTTGGTCTGGCCCTTCACCCAGGACCAATTTGTCTTGGGAGACCCAACCAGGGCCATGCTGACCTAGACAGCTAAGCTGCTGGGATAATTAGGGCATGCAAACCCCTCCACCACGATGAAGTGGTGATCCACAGAGGGGTTGGTGGAAATGTGCAAAAGAAAAAAAAAAAAGGCCAAAAGGCTTCTGACAGGTGCTCTCAGTGTTTGTGTCTTGAGCAACATACAAATCAATCTATCTTTCTTGTCTTCCTTGTAAACACAATTTTGTTTTAAGCTTCTCATTTAGCTTAATCCTCTTTGCATTGCCCGGGGTAAGATAAAAAAAAAAATAAAAGGGTAAAGATGAGGTTATGATGCAAATTGTCTTGCACAGGAAAATTATTTAAGAGGCAAAATGAAAAGCGATGACTGCTTATTTGCCAAAGGAGGGGTGAGTTAAGAGAGCATACATGTAGATAAGGCTCCTTCCCATCTGACTTGGCAGATTCTCCTCCCACTTTATTTCTGTTCTCCTCCTGTGACTTTTCGGTGAACTTTCTGCTTTCTCTTCTCTTGTGAAGGAGGGCTCGGTATTTCAGAAAAAGGCAGAGACTCTCTTGTGGTATTTTTTTTTTTTATATTTCATGTTCCATTTCCTGGCTCTAGAAGGCAAGGATCACTTCCACTCCAGGCTGGACAGGATTTTGTCTCTCCTACTTATGACCTATAAACTTTTCCTTTTCAGACATTTCTTCCCTACTTGTTTGAATTTTTATCATTTTTCTTACCTGTTTTTCTCTGTTTTCCAATTTTCTATCATTTTCACTTAACTGTGCATTTTCTCACACAGAAAATGCACCGGAAAATGAAATGATGCAATAATAATGTTTGCTTTTGAAAGACCATAATCAGCCCAGTGATTCTTGCATTCTGTGCTTGGAAATTTTAGATTCTGGAAGGCAAAGCACAAAAGATTATTGCCAGCATCTTCTACAGAAACTTCACCTTTGGATGCATTGCGGTCTCCTTTGGTCGCTGTGTCGTTCAGAATAGGGCAGAGTGCCCATGAGATTTCCCACTAGGATAACATCTTTGTTGCTCCAGCTTTACGGTCAGGAGGAAGAAAACTGATACACAAAAGAAGGTCTCTGTAATTGCATCTTTGGCATGCACAGGTAGACCTGCTCCATTTAGGCCTGAGAAGTTTTCACTCTGACGTTTTGATGGTTTGCCGCAATTTCTGCTGATTATCTGCATCTCAATATGAATCTGAAAATAATGATCTTTCAGCAGCTCAGGTAATGACTGAGTGCCCAGGACAATTTGATAAATAAATGTCAGTGGAGTGGCATACATGTGATAAAGTAGTGCTGTATTGTTCTCCAGGCACGAGGTTCAAAACAACCAAAGCTGAGGTGGTTTCACTGGAAAATTAAATATTTTTAATTCCGGCTGAGCTCTAAAACTGCTCATTTCCGATGCTTTTATAACCTAGTCTGTATCTTTAACTTGCTGTTACACTTCCTTTTACATGTTCTTACATCTTTCATATCCCCTTCTTATTTCATTCTCCTTGTTAAGTTTCTTCCCTCCTGCCTGTAATGAGCTGAGCACTGGAGGTTTCCGCCATGCTCAGTCTCATGGCTTTTTTCTCTATATTTATATATTTGTTGTATTTTGTGCTTTTTGGTTTCTGTTATTCTTGTACTGTTTTCCATTTTCCTGTTTATGTCTTAGTTTTGTTATGCTCTTATTTTGGTTTAATTTGTATTTAGATCTCAGTCTGCATTTGTTGATATTTTATTCTTTATATCCTTACTGTTGTGTTCTCCCTCTGGGTTGACAGCTGTCAGTGGCATTTCCTGGTTTGTGCACCGTGTGGGCGTCACCCCTGTCAGCTGTCAGCTCCGGTCACTCCCCTCTCATTGCTCCCAGCTGGTCCAATTATGAATCATTGTTTCCTTCTGCCCACTCATGTGACCCACACCTGTCATTACTTATGTGATTTGTTTTTGATCCTATTTAAGGGCAGTTATTGTCATTTCCCTTTGCGGCAGTCTTGAGTTTCCCTTTCTGCATCTCCACCAGAGCACAGCCCTCATTGTGGTGCGCTAATCCGTAAGTTTACTCATTTGTTTGAATTTTGTGTTTGAACATTGTTTGGACTTTATGTTGTGTTGTTTTCAATAAATCTCACAAACTCACAATTCAGTGCATGGGTCTTCCTCTCTGCCCTAACGGGCAATTCATGACACTGCCTGTGTCCTCTTCTTACTGAGAACTTTATCCATGGAAATAATTGTGAGTTCGAGGACTGGAGCACGATGAGATTAGAGCAGAGATGGGAAACTGGCAGCCTGCAGGCTGCATGCAGTCCACCCCCTCATCCACTGTGTCCCGCCAGTTCATTTTGAAAAATCATTTATTTATTTATATCACATTTGCCGTATTTGGAAACACATTTTTAAAGGCAATTATAGAATCTGCCAGCAGAGGGAGCACTAATTGAAACCTCGGTGCCGCTCTGTGCAAGTGATCAAACGAGAGAGTGAGAGTGAAGGAGCCACAGAGGGAACAGTGCACCGGCGGAGAATATATTTAAGGTATGTTGCCTGCTAAGACTGCATTAATAGGCTGGAAACAACAGTAAATGTACAAAGTAGGCTGCTTTTAAACAAGAATAAATACTAATGAGGAGCTGTAGCATTTATTCTTGTTTGGCAGGTGAAGCCTCATGGAGCTTGGAGGCTTTTCTTCTAATTGTGTAGAAAAAACATTCAAAGCTTTGAGGTTTCTTTCTAAAGAGCAAGACTGAAGCACTGATAGTTTCAAATCCATGTCAGCAGTAAATGTTCAGAGACTGTGGTCATTGTAATCTGCTGATTTTTGTTGTTGTTTTTCATTTATACTAGTGGCTAGTTTAACTATTTTTAAATTTCCCATTTTGAGGAGCCAAATGATTACCAAGCCCACCTACGCACAGCTATTTTTCTGCCCCTCCACACCCACAATGAATCCAAGACCAAGCTAAGCCTCATCATATTTCCTTTTCTTCTTGGCTTTTTTTTTTTTGTTAATTATTGTCCGGACTTTCTCTTTCTCTTTGATGGAGAAAGTTTTAAAAATTTGGTCATGATAATAATTTTATCCATCCATCCATCCATCCATCCATCCATCCATCCAACCATGGATCCAAAAAACCTTAGAAATTCTAAGGTCCAAAAAACCTTAGAAATTCCTTTCCAAATCAAACTTTCAGTTTGGATGCAGTTACTCTTTCTCTTAATAGCTCTGTGAGGAACCTTGGAGTTATTTTTGATCAGGATTTGTCCTTCAATTCACATATTAAATTTGTTTCTAAGACTGCCTTCTATCATTTGCGTAATATTGCCAAGATTAGGAGCATCTTGTCTCAGAGTGATGCTGAGAAGCTGATCCACGCTTTTGTTAGCTCGAGATTAGATTATTGTAATTCTTTATTATCAGGTTGTCCTAAAACATCTTTAAAAAGTCTTCAGCTGATCCAAAATGCTGCAGCAAGAGTTTTAACAGGTACTAGAAAGAGAGATCATATCTCTCCGGTTCTGGCCTCCCTTCATTGGCTTCCCATAGAGTTTAGAATTAAGTTTAAAATCCTTCTTCTTACTTACAAAGCTCTAAACAATCAGGCTCCTTTTTATTTAAAAGATCTGATACTACCGTATCATCCTAACAGAGTACTACGCTCCCAAAATGCAGGTTTACTTGTAATACCTAGAATCTCCAAAAGTACAATGGGAGGCAGAGCCTTCAGTTATCAAGCTCCTCTCCTGTGGAATCAGCTGCCAATCTGGATTCGGGAGTCAGACTCGATCTCTGTTTTTAAGAATAGGGCTAAAACCTACCTTTTTGATATAGCCTACAATTAGGGAGGGATCATGTGTTTTCTGAACCCTCCCTTAGTTATGCTGCTAATAGGTTTAGTCAGCCGGGGGACCTCCAGTAATGCACTGGGCCTCACTCCTTTCCTCACTCTCTATGAAATATTTTTTTTTTTGCTGGTCATTAACATTTGTTTGTTCTCTCCCATAGATTGAGTCCCCATCGTGCTGTTTGCTCTCTACATGTCTGTTCTTTTCTTCTTCTCTATCCCCTCACCCCCCAGCCAGTCGCAGCAGATGACTGCCCCTCCCTGAGCCTGGTTCTGCTGGAGGTTTCTTCCTGTTAAAAGGGAGTTTTTCCTCTCCACCGTCGCCAAGTGCTTGCTCACAGGGGATCGCCTGATTACTGGGGTCTTTCTGCAACTGTGGGGGTCCTCCCTACAGTTGATAGTGCTATGAGATGACTGTTGTTGTGAAATGGCGCTATATAAATAAAGTTGAATTGAATTGAATTGAACCATCCATCTTCTACTGCTTAATCCTTTTTGGGTCAGTGGGGCAGGTGTGTGTGTGTTTGTGTGTGTGTGTGTGTGTGTGTGTACTGGAGCCTATCCCAGCATCTTTGGGCGAGAGGCAGGGTACACACTGGACAGATCACCAGTCCATTGTAGAGCAGATATAATTTTATTAGTAATTTTAATTCCAATATGATAAAACACTGAGTAGCTTTTTTTTTCGTTTGCATTTTTCAGTTTTAATTGTGAAACTTTTGACTTTGCAGAAAATAATGCCCCCCACGGGGAGTATATTATTATTATTATTATTATTATTATGTAAATCCGGCCCTTGGGAAGTGAGGAAAAAATTTTGTGGCCCCTACTACCATCAAAGTTGCCCATCCCTGGATTAGAGGAATCATTCACGCTGAGATTATGCTGCTAACCCCTGTATCTCATGGAGCGGTGGATAATGGAGAACATAGAGATTTTGGGGTTTCATCAGAGTTTGCAAAAGGTTGCCAGACAGTTTGCAAACAGTTTTTAAGGTCCTGAATAGTTTCTCTTGTCACCAAATGTTTTTGAAAACATTCACATTTTTTGTGAATGTATTTTTCCGTAAACAGTTGTAAATGGTTGTAACACATTTGAAAATGGTTGTAATGCATGTTGCTAAAGTTCTTTTTGGTTCAGCAAATAGTGAACACTAGCAACTGTTTCAGAACCTGTACGACTGTTTGTGACCTTAAAAACTCTGTGCAAACTGTTCTGCAACCTTTTACAAACTCTGACAAAACCCAAAAAGTGCAGTGTTCTTGAACATTCCTCAGTGAGATATTAGTTTGGGTTTCACCAACATTCATCAGAAAAGTAGCAAATCCAAAAATTGCTACATTTGTCAGCATTTGCCACTCCATGAGACACTGCCCTAAGATCCCAGGTTTTCAGAAGTTTTAGAGATGTCTTTAGGTGGATTATAACTGCCATACAGTTTTTACAAGCCACCAGTGCATTTCTAATTCGTGGACTATAGGCATGTGTTGAAGTGTTTACTGTCACCATAATTTCCAAAAGCCTGCTTGAAAAAACAAGGGATTCAAACCTGCAAATGACAGAAAAATATTTTATAACAACAACATCTCCCTCAACTTTTATTTTGTGTTGCTTGCCAGTCTGATGCATCACTACCTTATGACTAAGAACTGATCTTTTTCTGAGCTTGAGCTGGCAAATGTTTTTCTTGATCAGGAGCCAAGGAAAAGCACATGGGAATGGAATCGCATATAGCACCAGAAGCAGTGCAGAATCATGTTCGAAGGCTCTATATGATCCTATCGATGTCAGTAAAGGGACTCGGAACCTCAAAGCTATCCCTCGAAGAGGTCAACAGATGAATGAATGGAAAAACAGAGAGATAAAAATAGGACAAACATGAAGAGGCGAAAAGGTGGATTATATTGTGGTAACTTGGGATTCAAGTATGGGATTCAGATATTGAAACTGACAGTAAAGGAGAGGTTAGAGAATGAAGAAAGGTGTGTGTGTGTGCGCGCGCATGTGATCGCTGAAGTTTTAAAAAAGAATCTAACCTATAGGGCATTATTATGACAATCTAAAGCTCACATTTATGCCACACTTTAGTTAGTTTCTGTCAGTGCATTGTTTGGTTTTCCGCTGTGTGCCCTTGCCACCTAACTAGTGGCTGACTGTACGCACAACTTGCACCCATATGAGAGGACTGAATTAAAGTGGGTGAGACTCGGCATAAAGTTCAGCATGTTTGTATTATGGTGCATTTTCTTTGTGGCAGTACACTCAACTTTCAATCAAAGAATAGTCCAGAAGAGAGATTAGTAGAACCCTGTCTATAAAAAGATGCCAGTTAAGAATCTTCCACCACTTGTCCTGGAGTCCGAGTTGCAGGGGCAGCAATCTAAGCCAGGGATCTTAAACTCATTCCCTGGAGGGCCAAGACCCTGCATGTTTTATCGCTACCCTGTGTCTTTAACAGGTGAATTTCTTCCCACTGATTCCTGATCAGTAAAAACACCTGCTGGATAGACTGGGCAGAAGTAAAAGGTACAGGGTCTTGGCCCTCCAAGAAATGAGTTTGAGATCCCTGGTCTAAGCAGAGAAGGCCAAGCTTCCCTCTCTCCAGTTGCCTCCTCCAGCACTTTGGGGATGATACCAATTCATTCTCAGGCCAACAAGGAGATATATTTTTTCTCCAGCGTGTCCTGGGTCTGTCCTGGTGTCTCGTCCAAGTGGGACATGACCGAAACTTGGGAGGCATCCAGTAGACATGCTGATCTGACACTTAAAACACCTCTGCTGGCTCCTTTCAACATGGAGAAGCAGCGGCTCTACTCTGAGCCTCTCCTGAAAGATTGAACTCCTCACACCATCTCTAAGGGTTAGTCCAGCTATAATACAAAGAAAGCTTATTTTAGCTGCTTGTATCTGCAGTCTCATTTTTTCAGTCACTTCCCAAAGTTCGTAGACATAGGTGAATTTAGGAACGAAGATTGACAAGCAAATCGACGGCTTTGCTTTAGAGCTCAGCTCCCTCTTCACCACACCAGACCAGTACAATGTCCACATTACTGCAGATGCTGCTCCAATCCATCTGTCAGTCTCTTGCTCCATTCTCCCCTCACTCATGAATAAGACCTGGGCCCAGTTAAAAATTAAGTGTAGCCATTTGTGACAGACTGTAATGTGTGACATTATTATGATCCCTAGTGAAATTTTTAACATCTTCAGTGTTATTCCCAAAAACAAAATAGTTTTCAAATGACTTGAAAACTTTATTTCACATTTCATCATTTCACTATCACTCATCCTGATTGGAAAATAAATAGCATAAATGGCTAATTACACGGATGGCACCCCAACTGTACCAAAATATAGACATAAAAGAGAATTATTAAAACCTCCAGTCCTCTGGCTGAGAAGAAAGAACGAGATGTACTGTAAGTTGAAATGAACACAAATGAACTCTGTGTGAACTCCGACAGTATTGAGGCAGCATCAGTGCTTTTCAGACATCAACTCTTGGGACCCAAATTTCAAAAAGAGTTCTTCTCATGCCTCAAACTATTTTGCATATTTTATTGTTGTCTCCCTCCTTTCCTTTCTATCGTATCCAAACACCTGCGATGTAGACTCAGCAAAGCATTACTGGCCAGAAATACACATTGAAAACTCAATCAAAAGATGGGACGTGACTGCATGACCTCGTTGTGAACTTCCAAAAGACAGACAGCCAAGACAGAAAGACAAAGAATGACAAAGCTGAAAGGCAGGTTGACACAATCAAATGGGATTAGACTGCTCACTTTGACTTTTACTTGGAGATTCAAAAAGAACTTTCAAACTTTTTTCCCTTCAAAGGTATTCTACTGTCTTTTTACTTATTTTCCAACCTGTCAAAACATTTGTAAAAAAGACTTACTCAACTCTAGACAGGAACACAGAAGACATCCACAGCTGACTGCATGTATACCTGCACAGTACACAAACTACATCTCTGACCTCTAACCACAACTGACATGCAACAGCTGGTTGAAGACAAACTGCTCGCCGGCACTAAGACACATGCTGTGGTAGCAGGGGAGCAAAGGCTAACTGGAGGAAATGAGGAGGAGTATGAATGGTTGTTGCTTGTTAGCTACAATCAGAGCTGTCAATAGCCATTACAGGAAAAGCAAAAGTCCACTTCCTGGAACCAAACGATGGATTCACGGTGCCACACAGTTATTCACACACATCCACATGGCAAAACATTTGTACATCGCAGTAAGAAAAAATGTGAAACAGCCGACAGATTTGAAAATATCATGCTATTCTAATCTATTTATTGTTGATATGTGCCAAGCAGTTTTAGACAGATGTGATTTCAGTTTTGCTGTGCACAGCTGCTTTTGTATTTTACTGTTTCTATAACCATCTACAGGACAGTTTTATTGTATACTGTAGAAATTGGGGTAGGCGTTATATAAACTCTTTTTGGTAAGGGTCAGTCCATAGTTGATGCTTTAGGGTTAATCATCTTGTAATTCCATTGTAGCTTTTTCGCTGCTTATCACACCAAGTTTTCACACTTTGCAAAATATTCTAAGGAGGACTTTGTATTGGAAGAAGAAGAAGAAGAAGAAGAAGAAGAAGAAGAAGAAGAAGAAGAAGAAGAAGAAGAAGAAGAAGAAGAAGAAGAAGAAGAAGAAAACCAGACTTTCACAGATGGTTCAGTGATAACATTACACCTTTGTACAGGCTCCCTCTGTTGTCTCAGGCTCTCATGATTACGCTTTCTGATTTTCAAATTGTAAAAAACCCCATAACATTTTGTTGAAATTTTTGTTGAGGAATGTGTTTGGGGCCTCCACTTCCTGCAGCCTAAGGGCCCACTGTCATTGGTGCCTGTTGGTCCATGCTGTTTTGAAGGCGACATGCAATTTAATTGCACATTTCCTAAACCATTAAGCTAACGGATGTCCTCAGTCTTCTCTACATGTTGTCTTTTGTTTACTACCATGGGGCCTGATTAGTATATATACATACATTACACACAAAAAACACACAGACACACACTCCCTGCTCACTACAAGGTGCTCCTATCAGCAGTAGTCTAAATGCCAAGTCACCTAGCTAACCATGCAGAACTAACACCCTTCTCTGACACACAGCTATAACAACAAAAGGGCATTCAACCACCTACTGTGTATGTGCAGGTTTCAAGATTTAACGTAAAGCCACACACATGCACATACAAACGTGTACAGAGATTTCATCATTAGTATGTAGTACAGAGGTACAAATAGACAGAACAGAGGATATAAAAATGCTTAGCAAACGCCTAGAAACAAGGTCAGGTCTTTTTGCGTGTGTGCTACTGAATGTGTATGCATATGTGGACTGTGATGATTATAACAGTCCAGCAGGCTTCAGGCCAGAGGACAGAGCCTCGCTGAGGTGAGGCCAGGCCCGCCTGCCTGAGTGAGAGTGGATACTAGAGCACAGAGAAACAGCAGGTCAATCTGCAGGAGTAGGGGAAGTGTCTGGATCAATCCAAGTAAGGGACTCCTTTGTTGAAGTACTAAAGTGACACTTCAAAATTAGAGCACAACCCATAAAACTGTTCTGTATTATGATAAGTGGTTGTAATATTTTGGAAATGTGAAAATTTAGACAAAGTAGCTGAGGCATTTATTGTGCATTTATCGTTGAAAGATTCTATTATTATTACTGTAAGTTAAAAAACTTGTACAAAAAAAAAAAAGTTCTCTCCATAAAATAATAATCAATGCAGTTCAAACAGCCCATATTGCACAAAATGCTTATTTTGTGGTTTTTACCCTCAGTATGTCCATGAGTCATATATACTGTTAAAATATATTAAAAAAAAACACTTCCCATGCAAAGATACACTGCTTTCACTTCTGTCTTATTGCCCATCCTCACTGCCAATATCACTTAATAGTTACAGAACTTCCCTGCCTCTGAGCAGTGCATTATTTTCTTTCAGTTTTAAGTTTGTTGTCACAATCTGAACGTGGAGGGATTCCACCGTGCTCTCTTTGCCTTTTGTTTTTCCCCGATTTGTATAATGTTGTATTTTTGAGTTCTTTTCCTGTTATGTTATCTCTAGTTTGTTTTCACACATTCTGTATTGTTTCATTGTGTGATTTATTTTCCGGGTTACGTTCACTGTAGTTTTGTTATCTACATATTTGGGTTTATTTGTCTTTATTTGTTCCCACATCATATTTGCCAGTTGTCTTCTTTCTTTCTGTCTCCGGGGGTTGCAGTTGTCAGGGGCACTTCCGGGTTTTTCCCTGGCTGTGGGCGGTGCCCCTGTCAAGCTGTCCGCCCCATCTCCTCTCCTCATGACTCACAGCTGATTGTCATTTTCTCCCCAGTCCGCTCATGTGATTCACACCGGTTACTATTTGTGTTTATTTGTTTCTGATCCTATTTAAGGGCTGTTATTTTCATTCCTCTTTGCCAGATTCTTAAGTTACTCATCTTTTTCTCCACCAGAACCCACTCCCTGTTCTGGTGAGTTTTGTTTCCATTTATTCATGCGTAAGTTGGTTTATTATCTGTTTGGACTTTTGTTGGTGCACTGTTTGGGACTTTGTGCTTTTGTAAATAAACACCACAAACTACAGTCCAGCATCTGGGTATTCCTCTCTGCCCCAAGGAGCAATTCATGACATTTGTAGTGTTTTACAACCCCTGTGCTGAACATATTTTTGTCCTGTTTTCTTATAAAATTCTTTTTTTTTTAATCGACATTTTTGTTTTTTTGTTTTTTTTTAACCGTTACTATTTCACTGAAGTTGGCCTCTTTTGATGTTTACTGTGATTTTATTGTGTAACATTTAGTCAGAAACCAGTGAGAAGTCCAGCAGAGTAAAAAGGGAGCTTGGAAAAGTGGGAAAATTAATCAACAAATGAGCAATTAGTTCACATTTGTTGCTATGGAAAATTCTCTATCTCCTTGCATTGAAGGAAAAAAAAATGAAAGGAGGTGAGATCTTAACCAATCACAATGAGGCTTTTGCTAGCATTGCAGTATTGACACATTTCAGCCTCTGAACTTGGCGGAGAGGGATTGTCATATTGATGGAACAGTCAGCTGCTGGATTACTACAGGATTTGATAATGGATTTGATGAAGAATTTATCCAGAGCCATGGGAAGACAAAAATGGAGCACTGTACAACTGTAATTGAAAACTTTACATCTAAAAAAGACAGGAGGCTGAACTTCCTCTACAAGTAATTGGTGAGTTAAAAATATTTGTCTCCTGCATTTAAAAAAAAATAAAATTATTTCCTCCGCCAAGGAGGTAATGTGATCAGGGGGGTTTGTCTGTTTGTTTGTCTGTTTATTAGCAGGATTACGTAAAAACTACTGTACGGCTTTGGATAAAATTTTCACCGGAGGTAGCCGTTGGGCCAAGCATGAACCCATTAAATTTTGGTAATGATCTGAGTTTGTATACCTCCACCAAGAACCTTGCCTGTATTTGTGTAGCAAGATTACACAAAAACTACAGGATAGACTTTGATGCAGTTTTCACCAGAACTGGCTCATGACCTACACACGAACCTATTACATTTTGGGGGTCATCCATAAGGGACGGAAAGAACCTTGGTGGAGGTATGTGCTCTCTGAGTGCTTTCTAGTTCTTTTTATGATTGGTAAAATATTTTTTGCTGGTGCTGGGCTGATGATGCATAATCTTGTGTTTGTAGTACCGTCTACTTTTTTGGTCAGATTTTATTATGCTGAGTGAGACTTGAGCAGGCTGGTGATATTTTTCTTTGTAATGTGGTGCATAAGCTATGATAATGCCCACTTCTGAGTTATTGTTTAGGTTTGGACTTATTATTATAATTGTCCTGGTCTAGGTTCTGGTTTGCGTTTATTGTATTTTTTTTTGCCTTATGCGTGTCTAGCTTACTTTCCATTGTTCCTAGTTTATTTTGTATTATCTTCTATGTTATCTTTATTTTGGTTCTTCAGTTCTTAGTTACTCTAAATTATTTCTTGTCTTAATCTTATTTAGTTTGGTCTCCACAGATCCTTGTGTATTCTATAGTTTTTCCTGTAATTCCTCTGCTTATTTGGTCTAACTTTGATATTGGGCTTATTGTGAGAGTACTTCCTGTTTTGGTTTGGTCTAGTTTTACTGTGGTAGCATCTCCCTGTTTACCCTTGATTATGATTTTCTACTTTACATTTTGTGTTATATAATCTCATTAGCTTGATCCTCAGCATCTTTGTTCCCGACTGCTTTCTATGTGTAAATAGTTACCTCCATTAAGGAGGTAATGTTAGTGATGGACATGTTCCGGCCCCGGATTATGAGCTGCATTTTGGTGTGCAATAACTGATGTTTGACACATCTTTAATGTCCTTGCTTTTGGCTTTAATGCATCAAACACCGTAAAGACTGAAACATATCAAACACAAGAAACATTATTTTAGCTGTGGACACAAAATTCTAGTATTACAGAAATTAAATCATACTGCATACACACAAATGTAAACATTTATGATCTCAAATTGATAGATTTTTTAGGTTTACTGAGTTGTTGCAAGAAAGCTACCAGCAAAAATTATGCAGCATTTACTGTAAACAAATACAACAGATCATCAAATCCACATTTAAAATTGTATGGTTTGTGCACATCAGATTTTCGTATTAGAAACACACACAAAAGTTTCTATTCTTTGGACATGTGCATATTCAAACAACCATCATTAAACTTCAACAGAGTTAAACATTTCACTAACCACTTTGCCGGGTCGCAGCCTTCCGAGGGCAGAAATTCCTTGCAGGCTCTCACATTTTGTCTGCAATTAATAGCCTGGAATAAATACCTTGTAAATTGGTATTTCAGCTAATTTAAAGTCAAGATGTCAATTCAAAAACATAACAATAAAATTGACTAGAACTAGGCATCCAGTAAATAATGAAGGATTGCCAGATTTGCACTTCTAAAAGCTACCAAGGCCATGCAGGCCGGAAGTTGTAGCAGTGACTGACCAGAATAATACTGCATTTACTTCGAGTCAAAAATACATCCCTATTCACAGAATGAAGCTTCAAAAATTACTTTTTCACAACTATTACAGTTTTTCGCACATGCATGGAGACTAGGTGAAATGTTACATAGGCATGGATTACCACTGACAGTCACATGGTCTAGTCACACTTCAACAAACTTCAAAAATATCATCATCTCTCAAACAACCTACAAAATATCGGGTAGATAATTGGATATGAGGGATTATTTCATCATTATGGCAGTTTCACCCTACCTGGGCTGAGGTAAGCAGCTGGATGGCTTTGGATCTTTGTCTTAGCCAGCCATGCTCAATCCGTCCGTTGTCATATTCTGATGGGCAGGAAGTCTCAAATCGTCTACTTCCTGTTGTGAATAATGCTTATACCTCATGTATTTTTGATGACAAATTATTTCAATAATTTTTAAATCTCAAAGGACAAATTTCCAAACCTAGGTTTTAAAAGAAAATATGGAGGGAATAAATAAATAAAAGGTAGGGAATTCCCAAGGGATTCCCCAGAGGTCAAAGGTCATTTCCATGTTGGGGGTTCCCCCAGACACAAAGTAAACAACTTTTGACTGGCACACAGAGCCAGGCTGTGAGTATATATATATGCCAAAACAAATCTTTGGGAGGCATTGCTGTACAACCAAAGGTCAAATACTAGAAAGGATGTCACTGTTGACATATATAGCGGGGAAATTACAACAGTCACAAGAATTGCCATGTTTCTCACATGGATCAAACAAACACAGCTGCTGCCGTTACACTCCCACCAAAATCTTTATGATGGAAGACTATAAAGTCATGCCAACATAAAATTTTCACAATGTCACCTAATCTTTAACCAGCAGCAAGAGCACAACCTTTTGCACTGGTCTTTCCAGTTCGGAGACTGGCTTAATCTTCTCCCCACGAGCCACACTTCTGGCGTTCGAAATTCTCAGCCTCACTTTTCGAACAAGTCCGTCCTTGTCGGCCATTGCACTCGTCACAAGTCCAAGTGGCCACTGGTTTCTCGCCAACCCTTCATCCATCATGAGAACAATGTCTCCTGTTTGGAGGTTTCTTTGTGGTTTGCACCACTTTTGGCGATGTTGGAGATTCAGTAAGTATTCTTGTTTCCATCTACTTCGAAAGAGCTGACTCAGGTGTTGAACACGCCTCCAGCGTTTCCGTGCATAAACGTCCTGGGCGCAGAAGGCTCCTGGTGGAGGTAAGACTCCCTCAAGCTTGCCATGAAGTAGAGCGTTTGGCGTTATGGAAGGTTCGGCGAGTGGGTCATTCAAAGACGTTGGAGACAATGGACGACTGTTCACGATGTATGCTGCCTCATAGAACAGTGTTCTTAAGGAGGCGTCATCTAGTCGTGTGTTTGCAAAGTCTATCACCGACTTCAGCGTCTTCCTCACTGTGCGGATCTGTCTTTCCCATACGCCACCTTGCTCACTAGCATGAGGAGCATTGAACTTGAACTCCACTTGCTTGTTTGCTAGAACTGTCTCCAGCTTGTCATGATCCAATTCGGCAAGAGCTTGTTTCAGTTCATTGTCAGCACCGATGAAGTTGGAACCTTGATCGCAGAGTATGCTTCTAACCACACCTCGCAATGCCAAGAAGCATCTTAGGGCATTGATGAAACAGTCAGTTGAGAGGTCGTCTAGAAGCTCCAGGTGAATTGCACGACTGTACAGACACGTGCACAGCAGTCCGTAGCGCTTGATTTCTGATCTTCCGCGTTTGATGAGATACGGGCCAAAGACATCCATTCCAGACTTGTAGAATGGAGGATGCGCTTCTGTACGTTCTTGTGGCAAGTCAGCCATCTTCTGACTCTCCGCTGGTCTTCTTTGCTTGCGACACATGATACAGTTGCGTATCACTTGAGCCACTGTCTTGGAGCCCCTTTGTACGTAATATCCTTGAGATCGTAGTTCATTCAAAGTTGAGCTGCGACCTCCATGATTGGTCTTTTGATGTACATGCCTGATGATGAATGCCTGATGAATGCCTCTTCTTCTTGAGGACATTGAAGAAGAACCATCTGTCAACTGACATCCTGGGCAACTTCTACCGCTGCGTGATAGAGAGCACCCTGACCAACTGTATCACACTCTGGTATGGGAGCTGCTCTATAGCTGACCGCAAGGCTCTGCAGCGGGTGGTGAAAACCGCCCAACGCATCACAGGGACTTCACTTCCAGGTATAGAGGACGTCTACAGGAAAAGATGTCTGCGCCGGGCACGCAGCATTCTTAGGGACTCCAACCATCCTGCTCATGGACTGTTCCAGCTTCTCCCCTCCAGAAGACGTTTCAGAAGCCTTCGGACTAGAACCAGCAGGTTTAGGAACAGTTTCTTTCCAACAGCTGTCACGTTATTGAACTTAGTTCCCCGCTGACTCTCTTACAATCATCTTTTACCATCCTCACCTGTATATAACTGCATAACTACATAACTACATCTAACTTATTGCACATTATTTGCACATAACAGTACTTTTAACTTTCTGCACTGCTGCATATATTTGCATATATTTGCTTAAATTGCACATACTGTTAATTACCGTATATACTGCACTGCTGTCCTTTGCACTTCTGATTGGATGCTAAACTGTGTTTCGTTACCTTGTATTCATACATGTGTAATGACAATAAAGTTGAATCTAATCTAATCTAATCTAATCTAATGATGGCCTCGGTGACATGTGATTTTCTTGGAAGGATAATGGGGTGACATTCTTCCTTGGTGATGTCTTCTGCTTCACAAACTCTTCCCCCAACCCTTAGCAGGCCTTCTTCATCCAACATGGGATCTAGAGTCTTCAAGCAGCTTGACGTTGCTACGTTTCCACCTTTCCCCAGGGTTGTGATCTCTTCAGGAAACTCTTTGGCTTGTAACCACTTGATGGCTAGATTACGTGCTTTTCTGTCTTGGAGTAGACGGCTTGTCTTCGAAGACACTCTTCTTATCATAGTTCCCAAGATGTTGATCATGGTCTGCCACTTCGAAATCCTTTGTAGTACATCCAACAGTCCTGTTGGTAGAACAACGCTAGATGCCCCGAGACACTGTGCTTTTACTTAAGGGTCGCCAAGGTTGAGAGTATCGTCTGGCGAAGTCAGTGGTAGCTCTGCTTTGTAGAGAAATTCTGGGCCTTTCAGCCACATAGAGGTGCCCAGTTCTTTGGCCGACACGCCTCTCGAAGCTAGATCGGCTGGATTCGACTTGGTCGGTACGTGGTGCCATTGTTGCACTTCAGTGTTCTCCCGAATGTACTGTACACGGTTGCTGACAAACACGTGAAACCGCTTTGCACTGTTGGCGATGTATCCCAGCACGACCTTGCTGTCTGTCCAAAAATATTCCTTGGTGACCTGGATCTCGAGCTCTCTTCTGAGGAACTTGCTGATTTTCACTGACGTTGTTGCTGCTGTCAATTCAAGCCGAGGAATGGAGACAATTTTTGATGGTGCCACTCTCGCTTTGCTCATGAGCAAGGCGCAGTCTATGTTTCCATCTTGGTCACACATTCTGACATATGAGCACTGCCCATAACCTTGAGTGCTGGCATCACTGAAATGATGCAACTCGAAAGATTTCACTTCCTTGTCAGGCTTGAAACATCTGGGTATTTTCAGATCCTCCAGTTCCTGAATATCTGCTTTCCAGCTCTCCCGCCGTTCAATTATGACAGGCTCGACAGGTTCGTCCCAGGATTTCTTTTGCTTGCACAGTTCTTGCAGGATCTTTCTCCCTTGCAACACCACAGGGCTAACAAATCCATTTGGGTCATAGACTGACATGACTGTAGAGAGGATGCCTCTTCTTGTGTTGGGTTTATCCTGTAGTGTTATCTTGAACCTGAAGCAGTCATTTTGAACATCCCATCTTGTTCCAAGTGTGCGCTCAACCGGGAGAGGTTCCAGTTCCAAGTTTATTTCGGAGACGGTAGTGGCTCTTTCTGAAGGTGGTATAGATTCCAGGACGTCTATGCTGTTCGACAGGAACTTATGGAGTCTAACTTTGCCCTTTTTGCATATTTCAGTGGCCTGGCAGATTAGCTCCTTCGCTTCATCTTTGGTGTCGCTGAAATCTTGGTCGAGAACCTTCAGGATCTCACAGGGTGGTGGCACTATCAATTCTTTGGCGACAATCCTATGGCATACACCATTGTTGCCTTGTTCATAACAAGGGCCTCCAATGATGCTCCATCCCAAGTCTGTTTTCACAGCAAAGGCTTCTTCGAGATTTCCGGATACTATCTCCACCGGTCTGAGTGCTTGTGGGCAGGAGTATCCAATGAGCAGTCCCACTTCACAGTCTTGAATAGGAGGAATGAAGGGGGCTATTCGAGCCAAATGAGGCATCATACTTGCCGCTACCTTTGAAGGAATGTGCTCCCTGTTGTGAGGGATGTGGTCTCTTGTGTAGCACGACTTGACTCGGACTTCGACAGTCGAGTCGTATCCTCTCAGTTTGATGTCTGAGAACTTCTTACAATAGACCACCGATGAAGATGTCATAGTTGTTATCTTCATTCTTGTTATTTCATGTGGCATGCACAGCTTGGCTGCCAGATCCTCTGTGATATAGGAGCTGTCGCTCTGGGAATCAATCAGTGCATAAACCAATACTTCTTGCGAGCCAGCTTGGCCTGTCTTGACCCAAACAGGTACGATCATTGAAGTATAACTCTTCATGTAATCTTGGTTGGTTTTGTTTGAAATAGATTCAAATGTGTTTTCATCTTTGTCGGCTTCTGACTCTGTAAGCTTTGTGTCTGCTTTCTTCTTGTCTAAGTGCAGCAGAGTTTGGTGTTTGCCTTTGCACGTGTTGCAGGACACTTTAACTAGACACTTCTTTGATGTGTGGCCACGTCTGAGACATTTGAAGCAAAGGGCCTTGCTTTGAATGCTTTGTATTTTGTCATCATAAGGCAACTCTTTGAAAGCATTGCACTTGTAGATGAGGTGATCTTTGTCGCAGTAGGTGCAAACTGGAGAGTTTTTGGCTCCACTTTTAGGGGTTTCTTTTTCACACTGGTGTTGGTGTTGGTGGCATGAGTAATGCCAGGTGCTCGTTTTGTCTTTGCCCTAAACTCGTTTCCTCTATTCGCGGTTGGCAACTTGTCTTGGTTTTGAGCGACCACGCATATAGGGTTGTTAGCCACTCTGGCTTCTCTGGCTACAAAGTCGACAAATTCTTGAAACGAAGGATAGCCCTTTCCAACATCTATGTCTTCTGTAACACGCCGTGTCCACCTAGTGTTACAATACTCAGGTAACTTGGTTGCTGTTTCCTGGATTTGGACGCAATCGTTCAAAACTTCAAGACCCTTCACGTAGGGGATAGCTTCTTTGAGGGTGCTCAGGAAATCGCTGAAATCTTGAAGACCTTTCTTATCTTTGCCTGTTACTTTGGGCCAGTCTCTCAACTTGTTTCTCAAGGAGAGTTGAATGGTGAAGGGGTGTCCGAACCGCTCTTCCAACGTGGTCCATGCACGGTTGTAGGCAGCTTCATCACTTCCGAAAAAACAACCTTCTACTGCCGCTCTGGCTTCTCCTGCAAGGTACTGCTGCAGATAATACAGCTTGTCTGATGGTGGAATTCCCTTGTTCTCAACAAGTGTCACAAAACTTTTGCGAAAGTTGATGAACTTGAGTGGGTCACCATCAAACACAGGAGGTGTGGGGACAGGCAGCCTTAATTTGCTGACGCTATCTGAGAATGTTTGGGCGATGAAGGCCAACTGTGACTCTACTTGG
Source organism: Pholidichthys leucotaenia (assembly GCA_020510985.1). Lineage (NCBI taxonomy): Eukaryota > Metazoa > Chordata > Actinopteri > Cichliformes > Pholidichthyidae > Pholidichthys > Pholidichthys leucotaenia. The sequence continues at coordinate 73,257,952 of CM035839.1, read as the reverse complement.
CTCGCGCAATCTTCAGCTCTTGGTGATCTGGACTCAGGAGAAAAAGCAGGTGCCTCTGGATTCAGATAACCTTTACTAGGCTTGTCACTGCAACAAGAGATGTCATCTGACCTTTGGACTCTTTCCTCTTCTTCTGCTATTTCTAATTGTTCATGACAACTTTCCAAGGCCACCTTGTATTTCCTTATCTTTGCGTGAAGTTCTGCACACTTTCGCTTAGCGCTCAATTCAGCCAGCTTCCTGGCCTTTTCTGAGGCATTACTTGATCCTGTTGAAGAGCCTGTTGAAGATTCTGAAATCTGTGCATTTACAGATACCTTTGACTGAATGGAAACTTTAGACTTGGCAGAAATATCAGACTCATAGTCTAACTTGCTTCCAAAGAGAGACCTGGAATAATTCATTCCCCAAGTAGTCTTGAGAAGGCTTTTTCTCTCCTTGTCTGCCATCATTGGATTCTCTCCAATTTGTTTCAAGGCTTTCGCCATGTCTGAGCACATTTGCTTAGCGCTGTCGACTCTGCGCCGCATCTCGTTGTCTGGTGGGCACAAATCTCGACAGGCTTCATATGTAGCTGTCATTTCTTTGTCCAGGCGAATCAGGTCTTCCAAGTCATCTTCAGTTGTGTCCAAGACCTCATCTTTGTATGCATAAAAAAGAGCGAACACAGCCTTCTTTACTTTACTGTATGTTCGCATAAACCTTTTGTTTGCTCTGTCTACCTGTGCTTCTTGTTCTTCCTTTTTACTGATGACAGCATCTAAAGTCGCAACTTTATCATTGAGGCTGTCGTATTCAGCAGAAATCTCTGGTGAGACAGACTTATCCTCTCCCTTTGCTTTCACTAACCGCCTGACTTCTTTCAGTCTCTTCATGCATGTCTCTCGTCTTTGCTTTAGCTCATGAAGTGGGACATGCCTGAGTTTTGCTTGTGCAGTGTTCTGGTTAGTCTTGCCAGTGGCGCCATCTTCTGGATCACTTGCATCTTCTTTTTCTTGGACTCCAGCCACCGCATTCTCTCCTTCTGGTTGCTTCTTGTCACCATTATTCTTTTCTTGTTCACTGATTGTAGCCAACTCCATTTCAAGAGTTTCTATTGCATCATGTACTGTTTCTGCATCAGTGTTGAGTTGAGCTCGCTCTTCCTCAGACAAGGTTTCAACTGCCAAGTCAGCATTTATGGCTTGTAATTGCTCTTTGGCAGCTGTGATCTGCTCTCGCAATTCTTGCTCAGTTGCATTTTTGGCAGCTGCAGCCATTTTGTTGCAGTACAGTGTTTATGGAAAATAGTGAGGAAATGGGACAAAAAATGAAATGGTAATTTATATTACCTCTTTGAATAAAGTGAGTTTTGATTGCCGGCAGTATTACATACACTGTCAACTGTTTCAGTGAGTTGGTGAACTCTTTGTGACAGCATATGCCACCCGACAGTCGTTTGGCAATCTAATGACCGTAAAAAAAAAAAATGTTTAGTAAATCTGGATGGTCTGACAGACAATGCTAGCCAGACTTGGTAATTGGGATTTTCACCAACCAGATTTCTTGAGTGAAAACCTGGAGATAAAAAATATTATGCAAACCTGAAACACAATGTGTTTTTTATGTTTACCTCGAAATTTCCACTCAAAATAACTGAATGGAAACTATACTTGAATTAGGGAATTCTTATCTTTGGGGTATATGATTCCCTAAATACTTTAAGCTTGTACTTGATTTGATTAATTCAAAATTGAATTAAATTTGAGGAATCTTGAAATATACTTATATCATTGGATTGAAGCTCAACCAGCCCTTACCTCAGCCCTTGATCTTACTAGCCTGATTTAAATTGATGTTCAAAAATACTGATTGAAATACGCTAGCAACAGGATGTGCACAAGCAGTACATGTACAATGAAAACAGAATAATGCAAACACTTCTCTCAACATCAGCACAAAATAAACACAGTATTCAGTGACTAATAAACTTGACTTTGCACTTGAGAAACACAAACTTGACTTGACTTGACTTGACTTAAAATGTGTCCTCAAGGTTCAATCACTGGATACATGTCCTTCACTTACAGGCTGTAGCAGAAAAGTGAATGTCTCTTACTTAATTGTCATATACTAGCACTAGCACACTGGTGAGTGGTACCGACAGGATGTCACCATCACGATCTCGATGGCACGGCACGACCCAACCTCTTGAATCTGCAGCGTTCTTTGCTTGCACACCCACGCTCGTCCACGATGACTTGGTACAGACGAGTATGAGGTAGTGTCTTTACTGTTCCGGCCCCGGATTATGAGCTGCATTTTGGTGTGCAATAACTGATGTTTGACACATCTTTAATGTCCTTGCTTTTGACTTTAATGCATCAAACACCGTAAAGACTGAAACATATCAAACACAAGAAACATTATTTTAGCTGTGGACACAAAATTCTAGTATTACAGAAATTAAATCATACTGCATACACACAAATGTAAACATTTATGATCTCAAATTGATAGATTTTTTAGGTTTACTGAGTTGTTGCAAGAAAGCTACCAGCAAAAATTATGCAGCATTTACTGTAAACAAATACAACAGATCATCAAATCCACATTTAAAATTGTATGGTTTGTGCACATCAGATTTTCGTATTAGAAACACACACAAAAGTTTCTATTCTTTGGACATGTGCATATTCAAACAACCATCATTAAACTTCAACAGAGTTAAACATTTCACTAACCACTTTGCCGGGTCGCAGCCTTCCGAGGGCAGAAATTCCTTGCAGGCTCTCACATTTTGTCTGCAATTAATAGCCCGGAATAAATACCTTGTAAATTGGTATTTCAGCTAATTTAAAGTCAAAATGTCAATTCAAAAACATAACAATAAAATTGACTAGAACTAGGCATCCAGTAAATAATGAAGGATTGCCAGATTTGCACTTCTAAAAGCTACCAAGGCCATGCAGGCCGGAGGTTGTAGCAGTGACTGACCAGAATAAAACTGCATTTACTTCGAGTCAAAAATACATCCCTATTCACAGAATGAAGCTTCAAAAATTACTTTTTCACAACTATTACAGTTTTTCGCACATGCATGGAGACTAGGTGAAATGTTACATAGGCATGGATTACCACTGACAGTCACATGGTCTAGTCACACTTCAACAAACTTCAAAAATATCATCATCTCTCAAACAACCTACAAAATATCGGGTAGATAATTGGATATGAGGGATTATTTCATCATTATGGCAGTTTCACCCTACCTGGGCTGAGGTAAGCAGCTGGATGGCTTTGGATCTTTGTCTTAGCCAGCCATGCTCAATCCGTCCGTTGTCATATTCTGATGGGCAGGAAGTCTCAAATCGTCTACTTCCTGTTGTGAATAATGCTTATACCTCATGTATTTTTGATGACAAATTATTTCAATAATTTTTAAATCTCAAAGGACAAATTTCCAAACCTAGGTTTTAAAAGAAAATATGGAGGGAATAAATAAATAAAAGGTAGGGAATTCCCAAGGGATTCCCCAGAGGTCAAAGGTCATTTCCATGTTGGGGGTTCCCCCAGACACAAAGTAAACAACTTTTGACTGGCACACAGAGCCAGGCTGTGAGTATATATACCTGCCAAAACAAATCTTTGGGAGGCATTGCTGTGCAACCAAAGGTCAAATACTAGAAAGGATGTCACTGTTGACATATATAGCGGGGAAATTACAACAGTCACAAGAATTGCCATGTTTCTCACATGGATCAAACAAACACAGCTGCTGCCGTTACAGGACAAATGAAGCTTTCTGGAGCACTGAAGCTTGTATCTGAAAAGGATTCATTACTTGAAGCTTTTCAACACAGTCCTCTTTGGTGCCATATGGCGGCCAAAAGTGAACTGCTTTATGGTTTCCCACTCTAGAGTTGAGAGCTTCTGTTTATTATTACGTGACAATTCTGTCTGATATTGGGCTATCGTCGTGGTACTTTGAACATGTTTTCTTTTATTTGGTTTAGAAATAATGGTAAGTAATTTTGATGAATAAACTCCTTCGTTAAACATGTGCCATGGTGTGAGCTCCCTTTGATGTTTGTAAACATAATAAAAAACATGTATATTAATGTACAACACACTCTTAGAATAGCTTGGGAGTATGCTTGTGCTGTAAGGTCCCTGCCTCCCACATGCTTATGTAGTTAGTGGACAGTGTAGGGAAAATTAGTTATAAGGCACAAAGATTATTTAATTTATACCTATAGGTGTGTGTGGAAACGGTTTGCTTTGGGTCCATGCACACACTGGAAAAACTTGTTTTGGGGCACCAGTCCAAAACTTGGACAATTTATTAATAACTAATCTTTATACCTTCAATCAATTAGTCTCAAATATTCGTGAATTCTCCTGGGTGACTTCAGAAACAGACACAGGAAAAAGAAATCATCAGAAACTTCCATTTACCGTTTACAGTTTTAATGATCAGACTCAGATTAAATGACATTACATTCAACGGACTTGTTGGTAAGGTGAAATGATCAAGTATTAAGCATCACATTCAACTTGTAACTGATTATTGAGCAAAAAAGGTGTAAACATATTTGTCGAACCAAGAAAACTTTAGCGTGAATTTGTAACTGTGATGAAAATGGAGCCAGATAACTGTAACCAAAATATGAAGAAAATTGGACGCGAATTTTATGAAGAAAACAATAAAAGCTGATTATATGGAAAAATAAATTCTGGGTTACTCTAAAAAGTAAAATGGAATTTAATGAAAAGAGGGATACTATTTCTCTTCACTTCTATAGCACCGATTAGAGTTATGAACTAGTTTTAAACCTGAGACAAATTATGACATACTTTAAGGCGATGAACATCGCATTAACTCAGCAGATGAAACAAAGGGATCTGGCTCACATGCCCTGTCACGCTGGCTTTCCAGCTGGATCCTTCGCTGGAGATTTATTTGAGGATGATACCGTAAATTATCTGCCAGCAGATAATTTCTTCCCAGAGGCAAACAGTCAGGAGCTGAGATCCAACAACGATGATGAGAGGCTGCTGGCCGCTGAAGCAGTATGTCATGTGGACAACATGAGAGGGTTTTTTTCATTGGCTCTCCCGGGTCTAAATAAATTGATGAGCTAGTTCAGAGTCTGATCAAAGGCACAAAATCGAAGAGACAATAATAATAATAATAATAAAAAAAAATATTCAAGCCACGAAATCCGAGTTCTTCAGATGTCATGGGGATAGGTGAAAATAGCTTCCAGTGTGAGAAAAAAATGATCAGTCCACTTTAAAACACAGTGAGTTAAGGAAAATCAATAGAAAAAGTTTAACAGAATAAAATAGAAAAAAAAAACTGAGAACACAGAGTTTCACTCCATATAAAAGAGAAGGTTGAGTTCAAACAGAAGAAAAAGTATTTTTCCCAGACATTTACAGGAAAGACAGAATTCAAGGCAGCAGTGTAAGTGAACAGCACACAAAGACAACTTTTACAAAACTTAGACAAAACTTACAGAAAAGACCTTTCAGAAAGAAGAAATGCCTGATCTAGCACGTTCCTCACTTAAACTGAGTAGTTTTTTTAGGAGAAAAACTTGACTGACATGAAAGAGAACCAATTGTCTCCCATCACGGAAGAATTGAATGAACTCTGGTCCAATAAGAAAGCAGTCCTTTGTCTGTAACCGACCAATAGAATGAAAGGGGGTGTTGTCCAACAGAGACTGGCTGGTGATTGGCTAAGCCAGTCAGATGACTTGAGTAAGCTTTTCCAATAGGATGAAACACATATTGATTAAAATGAAAATTCACTTTATGTGTGTAAGCTAAACTAACTTCAGTGATTCATAACTAATTTTCATTCTTGCTATATTAAACATGCACTTTCATAAACTTGTCCTTCTATTGTTAACATGCATTAGAATAAGGTTTGTTTAAGCATTTTCAAACATGCAATACATTTAAACCTGTAACACTCTTCTATTATATAGAGAATATTACCAAAACAAGGGATGGAATGATTTCACTCTTAACAGGCTCGTATGGTTTTGTGGATTATTATTATAGTTCAAAAGTGCACAAAATAATGATTATACGACAATACCACACCCACAATGTATTTACACAATTTATATTCACCCAATAGTCCTTTGTTTATAACTCAATAGTCTTTCAATTGTCCATTATGAATTCCCACGTCTTTGCCAGCAAAAATAAAAAAGGACAAAAATAAAGTGTTCCAATAAAGTCACCCAAAATAAACAGGACGCCACTGTATAGATGACCAAAAAACAAAAAACAAAAAACAAAAAAACAAAACAAACAAACCCTGAGCTCAGTCAAAATGGATATGAGGGAAAAAAAATGAAGCAAGAGACAAGAAGGAATGTTCTCACTGTCCTCAGATCCCTCTGCCCCCCAGTCCAGCGTCCCTTCCTGGGCCAACTAACCTGCCGTATCACTGCAAGGACACGCCGACAACCACTGGACCCACGTAAACTCCCAGCATTATGACTCTCCTCCTGGTTGCTCCTGTGGTCTCATAAAGGGCCTTTCTTTCATTCCTCCATGCGACGGCCACTCTCCATGTCAGCAGGCCCGTCAGACTGTGTGTGAGTGAGTGAGTGTGTGTCACGCGGCGACTTCCGCCTTACTTATAACGCCGCTCCCAGCTACTGGAAATCAGCTGATGACCACTCCCCTTACCAGCTGATGTAGTGACAGGTATAGTAAGTTTTCACATATAATCATGCATTCAGAAAGTGGAACATGACTATTCTAGAGGCACAAACAGGAAATGGAGCATTTTTAAATATTGCATCATATCAATTAAGATACCTTGGTTCTCCCTTTATACGATACCATTTTCTCCATAAAGGGGTGATGCAAACACATATGTGGCAGGGCCACAAACCAATGACTAATGAAACATTTTAAACCATGATTGTTCATCACAGAGTTGGTCATCTCTTCCAATAGTGGCCTGAGAATTATCCTGAGGAATGAGAACTTGAAGAGAAAGTTAATGTTCAGTCAAAATAAAAAAAAAAAAAACCAAACAAACAAAAAAATCCCCAAAACAATCCAGCAGTTACAGAAGTAATGCAAACATATTCCTGAGCTGTCAAAAGGGGCAATGTTGAGCTGTGGATAATTCCTAGAGACCTTTGGAATGTGATCAGTATATCTGGAATGTTTCAAACAGTTCTTGAAGCATAAAACTGTCTGGTTGGGGAGGAAGTTCTGGGATTTATGATTGCATGCTAATCCGTTCCTGGCACGAAATGGGATCCTTATTATCCGTTTTATCATGGAATGTGTTTTCAAACTGTACTGCTTAGGTGAAGGAAACAATTCTTGACCAGACTTTTGGGTGAAACAATTTCTTTAAAGTGAAGAGTGATTTTATAGATTGAAGCCAAAGGGATTGATGCTACAATGGGTACATTTTTATATACACTAACTTATAGGTAGAGTGGTTTTTTTGACCTGGGGGTAGAAGTGCTTGTGAAGCGGGAAAGTGCACTACCGTTCAAAAGTTTGGGGTCACCCAGACAATTATTTTGTGTTTTCCATGAAAAGTCACACTTATTTACCACCATGAGTTGTAAAATGAATAGAAAATATAGTCAAGACATTGACAAGGTTAGAAATAATGATTTGTATTTGAAATAATAATTTTTTCCAGATACTCAACCTGCTCAAAGGAAGGTCAGTTTTATAGCTTCTCTAACCAACTAAACTGTTTTCAGCTGTGCTAACATGATTGCACAAGGGTTTTCTAATCATCCATTAGCCTTCTGACGCAATGAGCAAACACATTGTACCATTAGAACACTGGAGTGATAGTTGCTGGAAATTGGCCTCTATACACCTATGTAGATATTGCACCAAAAACCAGACATTTGCAGCTAGAATAGTCATTTACCACATTAGCAATGTATATTAGATATTAGACTGTATTTCTGATTAGTTTAAAGTTATCTTCATTGAAAAAACAAGGAAATTTCTAAGTGACCCCAAACTTTTGAACGGTAGTGTATATATATATACATATATATATATATACAGTTGTGTTCAAAATAATAGCAGTGTGTTGAAAAATGTGAATAAACGTCAAAATTCTTCAAATAAATTGTATTTTAATGAACACAAATGCATTGGGGACACTGCACATTCTATTTCAAAGCAAGAAAATTGGAAAAAGTAATTGAATTTGATAATATTTTACAGAAAGTCAAGAAATATAATGTTCAAAAAAATAGCAGTGTTGACATCTGTCTTTAGTGTGTTTGGGGTCATTGTCTTGTTGAAACACCCATTTCAAAGGCATTTCCTCTTCAGCATACGGCAACATGACTTCTTCCAGTATTCTGATGTACTCAGACTGATCCATGATCCCTGGTATGCGATAAATAGGACCAACACCATAGTACGAGAAACATCCCCATATCATGATGCTTGCACCACCATGCTTCACCGTCTTCACTGTGTACTGTGGCTTGAATTCAGTGTTTGCAGGATGTCTGACAAACTGTCTGTGGCCCTTAGACCCAAAAAGAACAATCTTACTCTCATCAGTCCACAAAATATTACGCCATTTCTTTTTAGGCCAGTCAATGCAAATTGTAACCGCTTCAGCATGTCTTTTTTTTAACGATGGGACTTTGCGGGGGCTTCTTGCTGATAGCTTGGCTTCACATAGATGTCGTCTGATTGTTACAGTACTCACAGGCAAACTTAGATCTTCTTTGATCCTCCTGGAGCTGATTATTGGCTGAGCCTTTGCCAGTTTTGTTATTCTCCGATTCATTCGAATAGTCGTTTTTCTTTTTCTTCCTTGCCTTTCTGGTTTTGGCTGCCATTTTAAAGCGTTTGATACCATTTTAGCTGAACAGCCTATCATTTTCTGCACTTCTTTATAGGTTTTCCCCTCTTTTATTAAGTTCTTAATCAAAGAACGCTCTTCTTCTGAACAGTGTCTTGAACGACCCATTTTACTCTGTTTTTCAAGGACACATGCACAGCCAGCATATGCAGCGTCAGTTGCCTTGATCCTTAAAGGCCAAATGTCACGTAACAGGGTACTTTAAATATCTTGAAACTAGATATAAAAGGGAACCGATCCGTTCGGGTCTTGGTGCATATGCTTCAGTAACAACGGAATATTCGTTAATTTAAAACTGCCGCGCTTGGCCTGACACGGCCCCTGGAATCGCCTGGGGAAGAAGGCGGAAGTGACGAAATCGATTGTACCCTAGTTTGATGCTTGGGGTATTTCAATTGATTGTTTATATGGAGACTGGAAGGTTGAAGTGAGCAACAAGAAAGAAAAAATTGGATATTTCACCCATACCTTAAAACGGGACTATCAGGGACAGCTGGGTAATAAGGGACACTTCTCTGGGAAATGTTTTCATACCTGTCAAGTGAGACGTTTTCGCCGTACTTCAACACCGTAAAAAGCGGCTATAAGGAACGGCGGAGCAACAAGGGACACCTCTCTGGGAAATGCCCCAAATGCAACTCGTGTTGTTATTGTCAAATATTTTAAGGATTCATGGATATTTGACAATAACAACACAACTCAGCGTCCGGCGCTAAATAAAAAAAAAAGCGGAATTCTGTATTTGTCAGGCGATCTCTGTCTGTTCCGCAACCGCTGCACAGCTGAACGTGTTAAACCCTTGTCCTAATGACTTCTCATTGTAGTGAGAATAGCTCAAGCTGAGCGATCAGCCTGCCCAGACAATTAAACTAATGATTGACTCCACACTTCGAACAGTAGTGATAATAGCTCACGCTGAGCGATCTGCCAGCACGAGCTGTGGGTGATCACACACAGGAGTGCTCCTCAAGACACTCAATTTTTTTTCCAGTATATTTTTCTTTTGGGCGTACAGAAATGGCAATACGCCCGTTTTTGCTAAAATTGCATTTTCCCCGTATTTTCCTTAAAATATTTGACAATAACAACACGAACTACATTTAAAACATTTCCCAGAAAAGTGTCCCCCACAGCTGCGCTTGGCACCAAAATACGGCGAAAACGTCTCACTTGACAGGTATGCGCCTCCATTTTCATATTGATCTGGTCAATTTCTTGACAGCAGCGGCTCTCCTCCACTGTAATAATAATGGCTTCCGAAAAATCAATATTTATGGGGCGCCCTCGACAGACCCCCTTCGGCTTCACAATTCTGGAGGCGATTAATGTCCAGTTCAATGACATTTTCCACTGGTTCTGCTCTCTGGTCATCGTTGGAACTGTTGTCATCAGACAAAGCATCTGATTCCGTCTCGGACGGCTCGAACCGGTAAGGTTCTATGCCTCTGTCACTGTCTGAACCACTGACAAAAAAAAAGACAAAACTAAACTAATTTGTTCACAATCGCTGTCACTTTCCGTCATGATTGTCCAATGTTGATAAGTGTGAATGTGGATAGGCAGGGCAGCCAGGGTACAACTGGTGATGTCAAAAACATGGGCGTGGTCTGGACTGGCTGTCACAAGCCAGCAAGCAAGGTGGGGCCTTCACCTGGTGTATTTTGTGCAATTATGTAAATACAGGTGGGTGATATGGTCTCCGGTATGAATATTTGGTTTAAGCTATGTGTATTTGATCTAAATTCGTTGTCATTTAGAAAAAAAAATTACGTGACATTTGGCCTTTAAATAAGGGCCACCTGTTTAACACCTATTTTTTTTCACAGAATCAATGACCTCACTAAGTGAACTCAGCACTGCTATTTTTTTGAACACGCCCCTTTCAGTTAATGATTCAGTTTCACAGAATCAGCAGCATGCACGTCATGCCTGTTGGGTCTGTTGGTTTTCTATACCTTTACTAAACCTTCTAGAAACTTACTTGCAGTGTAGAAGTTGAAATTCTAACAAAAACAGTGATTTATCTTGCTAGTGATGTGGGACTGCTATTATTTTGAACACAACTGTATATATAATGCAGATATGGTTATATATATGTGTATATATGTATATACAGTATATATATATATATATATATATATATATACGTTAGGGTTAGGGTTAGGGTTAGGGTTAGGGGTTAGGGTTAGGGTTAGGGAAATGCCTTGTTAGGGTTAGGGTTAGGGTTAGGGTTAGGGTTAGGGAAATGCCTTGTTGATGCCAGAGGTCAGAGGAGAATGGCCAGACTGGTTCGAGCTGATAGAAAGGCAACAGTGACTCAAATAACCACCCGTTACAACCAAGGTAGGCAGAAGAGCATCTCTGAACGCACAGTACGTCGAACTTTGAGGCAGATGGGCTACAGCAGCAGAAGACCACGCCGGGTGCCACTCCTTTCAGCTAAGAACAGGAAACTGAGGCTACAATTTGCACAAGCTCATCGAAATTGGACAATAGAAGATTGGAAAAACGTTGCCTGGTCTGATGAGTCTCGATTTCTGCTGCGACATTCGGATGGTAGGGTCAGAATTTGGCGTCAACAACATGAAAGCATGGATCCATCCTGCCTTGTATCAATGGTTCAGGCTGGTGGTGGTGGTGTAATGGTGTGGGGAATATTTTCTTGGCACTCTTTGGGCCCCTTGGTACCAATTGAGCATCGTTGCAACGCTACAGCCTACCTGAGTATTGTTGCTGACCATGTCCATCCCTTTATGACCACAATGTACCCAACTTCTGATGGCTACTTTCAGCAGGATAATGCGCCATGTCATAAAGCTGGAATCATCTCAGACTGGTTTCTTGAACATGACAATGAGTTCACTGTACTCAAATGGCCTCCACAGTCACCAGATCTCAATCCAATAGAGCATCTTTGGGATGTGGTGGAACGGGAGATTCGCATCATGGATGTGCAGCCGACAAATCTGCGCCAACTGTGTGATGCCATCATGTCAATATGGACCAAACTCTCTGAGGAATGCTTCCAGCACCTTGTTGAATCTATGCCACGAAGAATTGAGGCAGTTCTGAAGGCAAAAGGGGGTCCAACCCGTTACTAGCATGGTGTACCTAATAAAGTGACCGGTGAATATATATATATATATATATATATATATATATATATATATATATATAACTTTTTTGCTTATAGCACTGGTTCTACAGAGGCTCATAGCCCTGTAGCACAAGACAAAAACTTGTAGCACAATAACATCTGTTACTTCTCTAAAACTGATTGCAAGGATAAGGACCTGTACTTATTTAGTACTTTTCTTGTCTCAAAGACCACTCAAAGTGCTTCACCAGTACTAACCCTCTATTCTAAGAGCCTATCAGAGACAGATACGTAGGGACCATTTAGAAGAACCAATTAACCTGACATGCATGTCTTTGGATTGTGGGAAGAAACCAGAACATCTGGACTAAACCTACACAGCACAGGGAGAACAGGTAAACTCCACACAGAAAGGTTCCTACATCTGCCAGCCTGGGGATTCAAATCTGGAACCTTCTAGCTGTTAGGCAACAGTGCTAACCACTGTACCACCGTGCAAATAGTGCAGTTTAATCATTACAAAATATAATATTTCACTTTATAATGAAAAAGAACTTATCAACATCTGGAAATTATTTTAAATTTACATAAATTTCCACATCAGTCATCAGTCCTAACCACCTAAACACACTCACCATAACATACAAACTAACGGGCCAGTTTTGGCCCTCAGGGTCTATGTTATACCGCTAGACTAGACCATAAAAAACAGCCTTCGTCATGAAGCTTCCTCCGCAGCATTCCTCCTCCAGAGACCCATGCAAAATGAACCCGCTGTGGGCTCAGCAAAAACAGAAGAAACTGAAAAAATGTTTCTTTTATAAGAGCATTTTTCAGTCACTCCCAGAGCCTGGAGCAGTGGAGAAGAGAGCCGTGTGTCCCGTCGGCAAGGAGCAATCTATACATCCCGGTTAACCTCACGTCTGCTCTTTTTTTGTGACAGTCCCCTACGAAATAAAACATATCCTGCTTTTTGTGGTGCTACATGTGACACTTAAAAGTGCAGCCTGCACACACAAACACAGGGTCTGTTTTTGTAAATATGAAAGCTGTTGAGCACTGATAGGTTAGAAGAGTTCATCATGAAGCATAAAATACTGTATGACCAACAATTTTTGAAATAAATAAAAGAAAAAAAGAAAGAAAAAATATGAAAAACAATGTCAGGTGCATTTTGCAGTTCTGTCCATTGTAATGGAAGACAAAGAGTAGCAACCACTGAACTATCTACGTATGTCGGTGTATTCCACCACTGATCTGCGCTGAGTTTGACATGGGATGATAAAATTAAGACTTATAAAAACGTCAGTTACTCTCCATAGTTTCTCATCGCACCTGTGCTACATCAGTTCATTCATTCTTGGCACAGAGCTACCAAACCTACCTGATTGACCAAAATCGATATGAAATATTGCCACACAGCAGAACATCCTCTCTTCCTTGCTGGCTCCATGCCTCTAGCGCAAAATCTCCACCAAAACACACCACAAGTCCTGCCAATACTTCACCTTCTTAAAACTATTAAGTCACTGGTCACGTTACTCTGGCTAAACAAATCAAGCCTCAAACCAGTGTTTCTGAACACCTGTGCCATTTTTTTTTTTGACACATGCTCCAAAGCTTCAGATTCATCCAGCCCATCACTAGGTAATGTAATCTGGATGGTTTTTCCATCCATCCATCTGTCCGTCCATTAGCAGGATTACACAAAAACTACTGGACATATTTTGATGAAAATTTCACCAGAGGTAGTCCTTGGGCCAAGGAAAAACCTATTACATTTTTGTGATCATCTGAGAGTGCATACCTCCACCAAGGACCTTGTGTGAATTTGTGCAGTAGGATTGCACAAAAACTACTGGATGGATTTGGATGAAATTTTCACCAGAGGTGGTCCTTGGGCTAGAAAGGAACCCATAACGTTTTGATGATGATCTGAGAATGCATACCACCACCAAGGCTCTTATCTTCTCACAGTGTGTTAGCAAGAATCCTCCAAAACTACTGGATAGACTTTGCTGCAATTTTCACCAGAACTGGCTCGTTGCCTACACACAACCCCATTACATTTTGGAGGTGATCCATGATGGACGGAAGTTGCCTTGGCAGAGGTATGCACTCTCTTAGTGCTTTTCTAGTTCTAGTATAAGTTGAATTTCTTTCCTCTGTTCATTGCTACAACATGATTCCTTCCATGGATTTTATGGTTCAGTTTTTCCCTGTGCTTTTAGTAAGCTCTTGGCTCCCCTGTTTACTAGGTTTGTTATAGTATCTGTTTTATCCTGTGTTCAGTTGTTTACCTCTTTAGCCTTTTGTTTTGCAGCTCTCATGCTGTCGTTTATTTTCTAGTTTAATCAATCAATCAATCAATCAATCAATCAATCAATCAATCAATCAATCAATCAATCAATCAATCAATTTACTTGTTTTCTGGTGTTTCTGGATGCTTGGGATTTCTATTAATAAAATCCTTGAACTGTTTTGTCTGCATCTTGGGTCCTCTCTCTATACCTGCCCCAACTCATCACATCCTTGGTCAGTATTGTTAAATCTGTAAAACAGGAACAGCAGAGGTGATGGCTTTGCTGAAGAGTAACTCTTTATTGAAGAGGCTAGGAACACGTGTAACACACGAACAGGCTAATATGCTAGCATTGCAGGGATACAGTCTGGTGTATGTTATAGAGGCGGAGCTCCAAAGACAGAGTAGGCTACCGCCAACAGTCCCCTATTATAGGCACGGCACGATGACATCATCCGTGCCTGCGCCATCACATCCGTGCTGCTTGTTGTTAATATGGGAATATACAACATTCACCTCCCTCCTTGGAAAAACCTTTCTTCTTCTAGCTTTATTCCCATGTTCTGGTGGGGTTGTTGCAGCAGACATCGATATATCTGGCATATCCATAGGTTGGAGCTGAGTTTTACACTGGATGCCCTTCCTGACATAACCCTGCTCATTTTTATCCGAGCTTGGGACCGGCATGGGGAATACACTGACTTGTGCACCCCCTGTGACTGGGTAACCAACATTTCCCTCCTCCGTTCCATTTTGCTGAACACCAAGCTAGATGGCAGGAAATTCCATTTTTATATGGTCTTTGGCATAACCTGGCCGGGATTTGAACCCTGGCCTCCCAGTTGTGGGGCAGATGTTCTACTTCTAGGGCACCGCTCCCCTCCTGGGAAAAACCAAAACCATTATTAACGTCAAGGCAGGCATATGAACTCACAACAATTCAAACCTGAACCTAGGCCATCGGGTGGACTGCCGGTAGACCTTGCACAATTGAGTGGGTTATTCTGCCACTGTAGTCAACCGTGCTCTTTCTAAACATTGCCAAACAGAATCATTGTTACAGTTTGACCTCAGGGTCCTCTGGCGAGCCCACGGTGGGCACGGCCCTGGAGGCACCAGCTACAGTGGAGCTGGGTGTGCTCTCTTGTCAGTGAAGTCCTAGTCTGGGTCCCGGGTGGCTGGACTGGTTCCAGGGTCATGGCTTGATCTGGGGCAGCTATTCTCACCCTTCGCAGACAACTGGTATGCCATCTTGAACCATCAGCCATCTGGAAGGTAGCTGGCCCCAACTACGCGGTGATCATCATCAGTGGTGACGGAAGCATTTGTGGGTCCAGGCGTTCAGATCGGCGGACCCAAACCCAGTCAAGCACTGCGAGTGGTGATCAGTTTGGCTGCATTTGACGCTGCTGCTCTTTCGTCCTGGATGCTGGTTGCTGTTGTGGCGATGTGCCATTCACACCGGCGGCAGGATGTGCTCTGGATTGGCGTTGCTCTGCTGAGTCCTGCTTTGCCAGGAACTCTCTCTCCTGCAGTGCTTGGGCAGCTCCTTAAGGATGATGCTGGGCAAAGATCTGAGACGAGTCCGGTTTCTGCCCTTTGTCCGCTGGTGCTGGTTGTGGTCACGGTGGTATGTTGCTCTCGCCGGCGACAGGACGCGCGCCGGGTTGTTGTTGTTCACCGGGCTCCTGCTTGGCCATGAACCCCCTCTCCTGCAGCTCTGCAGCAGTTCTCTGAGGCTTTTGCCAGGCGAGGATCGGAGGCAAGTCTAGTTTGTGTCCTTTCTCTGTGTTCGATTCTTCTAGCAGTGCCAAGCCTGGAGCGGCTGTACCCATGTCCAGATGTGATGTGCTCCGGTGGTCAGCAGTCAAACTGAATCCCTGGTTGTTTGTGAATGGTGAAGCCTAATTCATGAAAAAGGTCACATCCCAGGATGTTTGTCTCTGTGTGTGGCTACCTGGAAGGTGAACGCCGGGAGGACTCTTGACCCATAGTGAACTGTCAGCGTTATGGTTCTTACTAAGCTGATATGAGCGTGCCCATAACTGTAAGGCTCCACTGCATTCTTCCCGATGCGATGGCTAGGGAAGAATTTCTTAACTCCATAATGATTACATTTGACTACATGATCTGCCTCACCTGTGGCTGGTGTCGCAGATCTGCACCTGTCACGTGATTGGTCAAAAAGGATGGAACCCCCCCCCCCACACACAAAAAAAAATGAATAAAAGCATTTCACATCACTAGATGGCAGACACATATAGCTTACTGGTCTGCACTGGAGGACTCAGTTCAGCAAACTGAACCACGTTGAATCTAATATAACTTCCAGGGCGCAGAAGAAAAGCCATGTAAACAATTGCGCAACACATATTTCCACAGGGAGGAAGGACTTGCTCCAAATTTTGCCAACTATGATTCTAAAAGGGATTATTTAGCTTCTGAAGGGAAATATTTACCTTCTGGATAGCACAAGATGGACCGGAGCGGAACACTTTTTGTCCGCCATTGACGAAGCTGCACGTGACGAGAGAGGACAAATACGTTTGGTTCCGCAGGGTAAACTAACCGAAACTGAGGTGGAATAAATCAGAAGATAAATGTCATTGTTTCTGGATGTGAGAGAGAAAGCAAAAATGATCGACAGAAGACAAATAAGCACCGGGGTGAGCACATGGACGAGCACATGGATGCATGACGTCACATGACGAGTGGATGTTTCTGACTTTTTTTTTTTTTATCAGTTTGTGTACATGCTACTGATTTTCTGGTTCATATATTTTGAAGATAAAATAACAAAAAACAAAAAACAAACACAAACAAAAACAAAGACATAAAACAAAACCATCCTTGGTGTAAATATAGTGTTGTGAAAAAGTGTTTGTCCCCTTCCTGATTTCTCATTTTTTTGTATGTTTGTCAGACTTAATGTTTCAGATCATCAAATAAATTTAAATATTAGACAAAGATAACAGAAGTAAACACAAAATGCAGTTTTTAAATGAAGGTGTTTATTATTAAGGGGAAAAAAAAAAATCCAAACCTACATGGCCGTGTGTGAAAAAGTGATTGTCCCCTGTCATGGACTGGGCTGGGCTGAATTTTTTGGTAGACAGCAGAATTCATGGTTCCATTTACCACAGCAAGTCCTCCAGATTCTGAAGCAACAAAACAGCCCCAGACCATCACACTACCACCACCATATTTTACTGTTGGTATGATGTTCCTTTTCTGAAATGCTGTGTTAGTTTTACGCCAGATGTAATGGGACACACACCTTCCAAAAAGTTCAACTTTTGTCTCGTCAGTCCACAGAGTATTTTCCCAAAAGTCTTGGGGATCATCAAGATGTTTTCTGGCAAAACGGAGATGAGTCTTTGTGGTTTTTTTGCTCAGCAGTGGTTTTCGTCTTGGAACTCTGCCATGCAGGCCATTTTTGCCCACTCTCTTTCTTATGGTGGAGTCATGAACATTGACCTTAACTGAGGCAAGTGAGGCCTGCAGTTCTTTGGTTGTTATTGTGTGGTCTTTTGTGACCTCTTGGATGAGTCGTTGCAGTGCTCTTGGGATAATTTTGGTCTGCTGGCCACTCCTGGGAAGGTTCACCACTGTTCCATGTTTTCGCCATTTGTGGATAATGGCTTTCACTCTGGTTTGCCGGAGTTCCAAAGCTTTAGAAATAGCTTTATAACTTTTTCCAGACTGATAGATCTCAATTACTTTGTTTCTCACTTGTTCCTGAATTTCTTTGGATCGCAGCATGATGTCTAGCTTTTGAGGATCTTTTGGCCTACTTCACTTTGTCAAGCAGGTCCTATTTAAATGATTTCTTGATTGAGAACAGGTGTGGCAGTAATCAAGCCTGGGTGTAGCTAGAGAAATTGAGCTCAGCTTTCCAAAGATGTGATAAAACCACAGTTAATTTATGTTTTAACAGGGTGGGGCAATCACTTTTTCACAAGGGCCATGTAGGTTTGGATTTTTTTTTTACCCTTAATAGTAAACAGCTTCATTAATATTTAAATTTGTTTGATGATCTGAAACATTTAAGTGTGACATACAAAAAAATGAGAAATTAGGAAGGGGACAAACACTTTTTCACACCACTGTATATTCATAATAATGTATCTTGCACTTTTGGGAAAGGGAGTTGCTCAGTCACCATTTTAATTTAGTTTATGTTTTTTATGTAAGTTATAGTATATTGTCAATAAACTCGTGCAGTACTGTAACAGGACACATTTCCAAATATTTGAAACCCATTGTAGTGCATCCTTTTATATTTTAACAATATTATCAGTACAAAACACCCAACATTATTATACACAGCAGAATGACCCATTTGGCTTCAACTGTTGCATCAGCGTTGCCCATTTGTTTGTAAATATTTAAATAAAAATGATTTATTTCATTATTTGGGCTTTTTTGTGGCTTGTTGTCATTTAGTCAAAGCATGCATATGTGTCCACATATGATATGCAATTGATCTAACCATTCCGCTCCACAATCGTGGAGGTATTATTATTAAGTTTTTAATTTTTAGATACTTGCATGGGAGGGGGGACTTGTGGTCCTGCAAAGGACAGAGGTACCACATGGGTGAAGCAGCAGTTGGGACTGCCGTCTGCCAGTGAGACTTTACCCGTGTGCCACCACTGTCCTTTGCAGCACCATGGGTCCCCACCAACACCCCCCCTCCACTGCACCTGCCCACCTCGTGTTTTCCACATATGCTGAATTATCCATTAGACCTACTCAATCACGGCAACTTTATGGTATAATTTTTTAAGCATTAAATCTTCAGTATTATCTTTTTCTATTCAAATTTGTCACTTTTCGCTTCCTTGTTTTGCTCATGGAGCACTGTGGTTACTGATACCGTAATGCCGCGTATTATCCAATCAGTACGGAGTCAATCCAAAACCTCGCCTACACTTCTAGAAGCCTGGGCATGAGACATAGCGGTGGCTAAACTTTTATTGATAAAAATGACATATTTTGACCGAGCAACTCCATACTCGGAGATGCACACCCTCGTAACTTCAGCAAAACACTTATAAAATCTGAGGTCAGTCTGACGAACGGTTCGAGAGATACGTGAGACACACACACACACACACACACACACACACACACACACACACACACACACACACACACACACACACACACACACACAGAGATTCGTTGCATTTATAGATACTGGTGGGGACCCATGCTGTAGAGTTTAGTAGTTTTCCTCTCAGACTGAGAGAGCATGGAGATCAAAGGGCTGGGGGGTTAAGGGGAATTGTCTTGGGGGAGTGAATGGTGAATGCAGGACCTCAGGTAGCAGGGAGATGTGAGTTTTGGGATATAAAAGACAGAGTCTACACATGTTTAATGTTCAATGTTCTGATTCTAGAAGATGTGAGAGTGAAATAAAGTTTGTCTGCTTGGAAAATCGGTCTGGTTAGTTCATCTTCACAATACGTAGATTGTCCCAATGTACTAAACACCCACTGTCCCTCGGTACCCAGTTTGTGAATCAGGAACGCCCGCAGCCCCATCTTACCGACTCTAGCTAGGTCCACAGCCGACACGTACGTCGGAATGAATGAAACTAGCAAGGCCATAGGATGGGCGGCTCACCAGGGGACACCAGGGACGGCGGCAGGGGTGCCAGGCACACTTCCATGTCGATGTTGATAAAGTTTCTCCTCGTCGCCAATGTTATGTTTGTAAAATAAGGACAGCGGAGGCGATGGCTGTGTTGAACAGTAGCTCTTTAGGGGCACTTGTAACACACGAACACGCTAATAAGCCAGCAGTGCTGGAGTACAGGCTGGTGTATGTTTTAGAGGTGGAGCGCCAAAGACAGAGTAGGCTACTGCCAACAGTCCCCTATTATAGGCACGGCACGATGACATCATCCGTGCCTGCGCCATCACATCCGTGCTGCTTGTTGTTAATATGGGAATTACAACAAGTATACTGGTCTTTGCTTTTGGGGGGAGCTTGCGAGAGCTGCAAACTGTGTGTGTGAGTACATGTATTCATGGGTGGGGCTCGACATGGATTTTTGAAGCTGTGTTCCGATCCACAGTCTACTTCAACGTTATTCCCTACTCCGTGCTCAGGGAATATTGGCTAAGGCATCTTCCTTCAACAAAATTTCTCCATTTGAAACCCCTCCCCCTCTCCATACTGTACCCTGGCAATCATGGATACATACTGCTGCTACTGAGGATCTTGTATACTACTAAAATATCCAAACAAATATACTGTTATTAAAATAAATTAATATGAATAACAACCAGCATTAGTTTAGCTTGTTAGTAACGTTAGCAATGATAGTTTGTTTCACTCATATTTGAGGTGCAATGACTTATGGGTAATTTTCTTGAAAACTTACACTGAAATGATGAACGGTTGTTCGTTTCTTACCTGCTTCTCAGTTCTCTGAACTGAACACCTTTTGTTCCTCATGGTTTGGAATCTCACTTAACATGGCCTATGCAGTCCACTTCGTAGGCCATCAGTCGGTGATCAGAGCACACCCTGGTCTGTCTGACATGGCAGCTCTGCAGTAAACTTTCTCTGATAAAGCCAAGCTAATAAAAATGTTTCTGAAAACAGGTGATATTACAGTATATCACATAAGCTGTTCAGGTGCTAAATAGGTTTTTATTTGACATCAACAACTGCTAGTTTTAACATATTTAAAAAAACTGCTACTCCTACAAAGAATGCAATGTATTGTAGACAACTGGATGAGATACAGTAAATGCCATGTGGGGGCTTTTCTGAAGGAAATCTTTTAGTCAGCATATCATTTGCTGCCTGTCTTTCCCCCTGCTCTCCACCTTCTTTCCTGTCTCTGTCAATAAAGACTTAATATTGTGACGTAAGCAGGGTTCACACAAAGAAAATGGAGCAGATGGCTGTGATCAACCGGATTTATTTTCACACACACTCTGGGCACAGGCAGGAGGGGAGGTCATTCTCCCAGACCTCTGTTTACATCACGGTTACACACACATAACGTTTTCATCTGGCAAAGCATGCTGGGAAATTCACTTAACATGGCCCCAACGTTACACTGCCCCCCCCCCCCGGACTGGTTTCTGTCCCCAGAAAAATTAAAGTCCAATTTAAAAGTCCAATACAAACTCATCCAGGTGTCGGGGCGGTCTTCGGCGCCGGCGGCCAACACGTACACGCCCCCTAGTGTCCATCTGGGTCTCGGTCGGGGTATCGGGCCGGGATGGAAGCTCCGGTTCGTCCACCAGCGGTGCAGATGGCCGATACGGGGCGAGACGGTCACGATGAAGTACCACAACCCGGTCCCTTTTTCTAAGCCTCACCCTGTACACCACATCTGACAGTCTCTCCAGGACCACGCATGGCCCCGACCACTGGCTCGCCAGCTTCGGTGATCGTCCTCTCTTCCTCTCAGAGCAGAAAACCCAGACTCGATCTCCCGGTGCAAAGTCCCTCCCCTGACAGCGGGAGTCGTACGCTCGCTTCTGCCGACCCCCTGCCGCCGCCAGGGCCTCTCGAGCAAGCTCGTGCACCGTGTGGAGACGTTCTTTCAAACAAAAAAAATAATCCAATCCGGGTTTTCCCTCCACCTCCGGCTCAGGGGGGCAACCGAATACCAAATCCACCGGTGTGCGCAGCTCGCGTCCAAACATGAGCGCCGCGGGGTGCACCGGGTAGATTCCTGATCTGCCGTCCGGTACGCCCACAAAACAAAAGGCAGATGCAGGTCCCAGTCTCGCTGTCGCTGGTCCACTAGGATAGCGAGCTGGGTGGTGAGGGTCCGGTTGAATCGTTCGACCAGGCCGTCACTCTGTGGATGCAGTGGGGTGGTCCGGGTCTTCCGGATGCCCAGCCGTTTGCAGACCTCTCCGAAGACCTCCACCTCGAAGTTCCGACCCTGATTGCTGTGCAGCTCCTCCGGTGTGCCAAACCGACAGAACATTTCGTCCACCAGCTTTGATGCCGTCGTAGCGGCGCTCTGATCCGGGACCGCGTACGCCTCTGGCCACTTAGTGAAATAATCCATCGCGACCAGCACGTAGCGGTTCCCCCGGTCCGTGGTCGGGAAAGGGCCCAGGATGTCCACTCCCACTCGCTCCATCGGTGCTCCCACCCGGTACTGCTGCAGGGGAGCGTGGGATCGCTGAGTTGGTCCCTTCTGAGCTGTGCATGTGTCGCAGCGATGAACGTGGAGCTCCACGTCCTGATGACAACCGGGCCAGTAGAACCGGGCCCGAAGGCGCTGCAGGGTCTTTGTCACTCCGAAGTGGCCCGCTCCTACCGCCCCATGAATCAGCTGGAGTACTTTGGGCCGGAGTCGACGAGGAACCAGCAGTTGCCAGACGTGCCGCTGCCCAGCTGGAGTCTGCCACTGTCTATACACCACGCCCTCGTAGCAGCGGAGGTTGGCCCACTGGGAGTGCAGGGCCTTAGTCTCTGGGTCCAGCAGTGACACAACCTCCCAGGCGGGCCGCTGTCCTGCGTCCAGCCACTGCCGAACCCGCGAAATGACCGGGTCTCTGTCCTGCTCGCCCTGCAGCTGCTGCGTGCCAAGAACCTCTGTGACGTCATCGCTGGGGAGAACTGCCTGATCATCTGAGGAGGGGCTGTGCGTCGCTGCGTTATTCCTGCTCGCAGCGGCTCGGAGAGCGGCAGCCCGTGGGGCGGTTTGGTCCCGATCTTCAGCCCGTTGACAGTGACGACACTCCTCTGTCGCGCAGGGGCGCCGAGACAGCGCGTCAGCGTTGGCATGGAGGCGGCCTGCCCGATGCACAATCTGGAAATTATAATCCTGCAGTGCCTCCAGCCACCTCGCCAACTGTCCATCCGGTTCTTTGAAATTTAACAACCAGGTCAGGGAAGCGTGGTCCGTCCTGAGCTGGAACCTCCCCCCGTACACATACGGGTGGAAGTGACACAGTCCTTGAATGACAGCCAGCAGCTCTCTGCGAGTCACACAGTAATTTCTCTCGGCTCTGCTGAGAGTGCGGCTGAAGTAAGCGACTGCCTGCTCTCCCTGCTCTCCCTCCTGGGATAGCACCGCCCCGATGCCCTGGTTGCTGGCATCCGTGTCCACGATGAAAGGGCGGTTCGGGTCGGGATACTGCAGGACGGGGGCCCTGATGAGCGCTGCGCGAAGCTGGGAGAAAGCAGCAGCACAGCTGTCACTCCACTGGAACGTGCGTCCTTTCTGCGTCAGCTGATGCAGCGGGCTGGCGATGGTGGCGAAGTCTTTCACAAACCTCCTATAATAGGAGGCCAATCCAAGAAAACTCCTCAGTTCTCCAACGTTCCGCGGCACTGGCCAGTCTCTCACTGTTGCCACTTTTTCCGGGTCGGTGGCGACCCCCGCTGCGCTGACGATGTGGCCCAAAAAGGTGGTCTCCCGCCGGAACAGGTGGCATTTCTTAGGGTGTAACCGTAGCCCCGCCTGTTGGATGGCTCCCATCACCTCTCGGAGATTTGACAGGGCGCTGTCAAAATCAGCTGCATGCACCAGCAGGTCGTCCAGGTAAACAACGCAGCGACTCTGGGGCACGTGAGCCAGCACTCGCTCCATCAAGCGCTCAAAGGTGGCCGGGGCGTTGCAGAGTCCAAACGGCATCACTTTAAACTGGTACAGTCCCTGCCCGATGGAGAAGGCTGTTTTTTGGCGGGCCTCGGGTGACAGCTCTACCTGCCAATAGCCGCTGCGTAGATCCAGCGAGCTGAACCAGCTGGAGCCGGCGATGTGGTCCAGTGCGTCATCGATGCGGGGCAGGGGGTAGGAATCTTTCCTGGTGGCGTCGTTCAGGCGTCGGTAATCCATACAGAACCGCCACGACCCGTCCTTCTTCTTGACCAGCACCACAGGCGCCGCCCAGGAGCTGCTGGAGGGCTCAATAACATCTGCCTCCAGCATTTCTTGCACTTTTTGTTCCGCCGCTGCCCGCCTTGAAAAGGGCAGCCGGCGTGGGTGGAGTCGAATCGGCCTGGCCTCACCGGTGTCGATCTCGTGCTGCACCAACCCGGTCCGGCCGCATTCCTCATCCTTCGCGGCGAAAACACCCACGTAATAGTCCAATAGCTCCCGCAGCTGGCGTCCCTGTTCCGGGTCCAGCCCGCTGCAGCTCCGCTGAAATAATTCCTCCACTGCCTGCTGCGTCTCTGCTGACACGTTGACCCCTCCCCTTGCTGTCCTTATGTGCGTTCGTGCTCCCTCTGTCCGCGCTGGTGACGTCATCGTGTCCAGTCCTCGCGGTGGCCTGCCTGGTCCGGTCTGTCTTGGCGATCCCTCGATCGCGCAGGCCCCCGTGTTCCTTCCCTGGGTTCTGCTGTGGAGCGTGATGGTCCGGTTTCCCAGCTGGAGGGAAGGTCCGGCGGTGTCAATCTTGGCGTTCCAGGCTGTGAGCAGGTCTAGTCCAATAATACAGGGGTCTTGGATGTCAGCCAGCCAGAACGGGTGTCTTATGTTCTGACCGGCCACCCCCACCACCAAAACTCTCTGCCCCCCCAGTCTGGCGCGCTCACCGGTAGCCGTGGTGACGCAGCGCTTGGTGGGTTCCCACCCCCGTGGGGCCGTCTTGTTCGTGCCCGTCAGCACACCGGGTCGAACCAGGGAGATTGTAGAGCCAGTGTCAATCAGGGCCCGGATCGACGTCTTCCCCAAGCTGCACTGTAGATAGATCCCTGGAGAGTGTCCAATTCGGCCCACGCGTGGTGCCGGCTCCTCGGGGGAAACATCTGCGGGAGGCGGCCTGTTCCCGTTCACGCCACCTCGCTCTAGTTTAACGCCGGTGAGGGGCGTTCTTCTCCGGGGACGCGCTGCCGTGGTCTCCTGTAATTCCTCCTCTTCCTCCTCGCTCTCCATCGTGGCCTGGAAGGTTCTCTGTCTGTGCGTTGGCGCTTCAACTGTGCGATTCATCAGCGGCTCCACCCGCTCTGCTTCTGCCACTGCAGTCTCCCAGTCACTCGTGGCGTGGATCTGTACGTGGCTCTGGAGCTGGGCCGGGCGGAGACCTTGGATGAAGCTCCGGAGGGCGAGCTTCTCTACCGCCTCCGGTGCGAAATCCGGGTAGCTGCGCCGGGTTAGCAGCCGTATGTCTGCAGCATAGGTTCCTAGGCTTTCCTGGTTGCTTCTACGGCGGCGAGTCAGCTGTTCCTGGGCGTGCTCAGCGTCCACCGTTCTCCCAAATCGTCTCTGGAGCGCCCCTTGTAGCGCTGGCCAGCTGTAGCGCTCCTCAGGCAGGAGATCAGAAAGCGTGCAGAGAGCTCTCCCTTCCAAGGCCAGCGCGACTTGCACGGCGGTTTCCTCTGGTGACCAGCCGTTCAGCGCAGCGGCCAGCTCGACCTGGGTCAGGTAGTCATCCAACGTGGTCTCGCCGTTGAAGCGGGGAATCTTGGCCCGCTGCCTAAAAGATGGGATGGCTGCCTCCCGATCGATCGTCACTCTCGATCGCCGTGGGATCGCCAGCCCGTCCTGTCCTGAAAAGGGCGGAATGCGGGGCTGGTTTGCTCCGCTCTGCCCGCTCTGTCTTGAAAAAGACAGAGGGCGGGGTGCGCTGGCCCCGTCAGGTCCACCGCCGCTTCGTTCGTCCCGGCTCCCGGCTCCCGGGGGTGGTGTCTCGGTCCCATCGTCCATCATCAGCTGAGCAATGAACTGCTCCAGCTGAATGGATCTCCATTCTGATCCTGGCATCCATCTGCTCGATCCCACTCCTGACACCAGTGTGACGTAAGCAGGGTTCACACAAAGAAAATGGAGCAGATGGCTGTGATCAACCGGATTTATTTTCACACACACTCTGGGCACAGGCAGGAGGGGAGGTCATTCTCCCAGACCTCTGTTTACATCACGGTTACACACACATAACGTTTTCATCTGGCAAAGCATGCTGGGAAATTCACTTAACATGGCTCCAACGTTACAATATACTGTAAGAAATTGAGCAAAATTGATTAAAAAAAAAATGTCAGTCCTAACAAATCAAACTATAAAATACAGCTTCAAGCAGTGGTCATGGGGTTCCAAGCAGCTGTAGACTTTAGGCTTTTGTACTGTTTACCAACAGCACTTTAAACCTATGGTGTGATACACCTAAGGTTTTAAAATGCACAGAGGAGGGATGTTATACTTCAGATGTTAACTTTCTGGGAAGATTTGAGTCAGGGACTTCCAGGATACCAAAATGTTTCAGTTCCCAGCCTTAAATGTCCCATTGATGGGACACAAAGGCTGACAGACATTTCTGAGGTAATATTTGGCAAATTAATAGAACTGCCTGAAATTTAGCATGCTTCTAAAGAATATAGTTGTGACTGTAAGTGTGAAGTTTGGATCACTATATCAGAAGAAACTTCATTAGTCTTTAAAATCAAAACAGATTGAGTTTTTGATCATTTTAAAAACTTTTCATTATCAATATATGCAGATGATCATACAGACAGAGACTAAAGCTCACTAAACCTGTTGTGAGCACTACGAGAAAATTGACCAGTGAAGTTGGGGAGAAGCTGAGCACGTGCATGGAAATAACTGACTGGGGCATGTTTAAAGGAGCCACGCATGATCTGGATGAGTACACGGACACTGTGAACTCATATATCCACTTTTGTGAGGAGAGCATTCTTCCATCGCGCACAAGGGTGAGGTACGCAAATGACAAGCCCTGGTTCACTGCTAAGCTCAGACAGATCAGGAAGGAGAAGGAAGCAGCGTTGAAAAGTGGAGACAGGGACTGCTACAGGGAGGTCAAATATCGGTTTAGCAGAGAGCTGAGGAGAGCTAAATCTGTGTATTCTGAGAGACTCCAGCAGCAGTTCAGCTGCTGCTTCTGTGTGGAGAGGACTGAGGCAAATCACCAACTATCGGCCTCAGGCTTCTAAAGGTCAGGATGACAAAGCCCTTTGTCAAAGACTGTCCCAACATTATGCCCGTTTTGACACCTCGTCAGCTGTGTCCATCTCCCCCCTCCCCCCAGTGCCACTGCCTTCACGGTCCTCACTTCATCAAAGGCAGCCCCCCCTCCTCCCCCCCTTCCCTTGTCATCAGTGAGCAGGACGTGCACAGACAGTTCTCCAGACTGAACCCGCGCAAGGCCCCCGGTCCGGACGGCGTGTCTCCCTCCACCCTGAGACACTGTGCGGATGAGCTGACTCCTGTCTTCACAGACATTTTTAACACCTCCCTGAAGTTATGCCACGTGCCGACCTGCCTCAAAACCTCCACCATCATCCCTGTCCCCAAGAAGTCACGGATCACTGGACTTAACGACTACAGACCTGTAGCGCTCACCTTTGTAGTCATGAAGTCCTTTGAGCGCCTGGTCCTGCCCCACCTCAAGTCCATCACCACTCCCCTCCTGGACCCGCTGCAGTTTGCCTACCGAGCCAACAGGTCTGTGGACGACGCAGTCAACCTGGCCCTCCACTCCATCCTGCAGCACCTGGACTCCCCGGGAACCTACGCCAGGATCCTGTTTGTGGACTTCAGCTCTGCATTCAACACCATCCGCCCCGCTCTGCTCCAGGACAAGCTGTCCCTGCTCAACGTGCCTGACTCCCTCTGCAGGTGGATCACCGACTTCCTGACGGACCGGAGGCAGCTGGGAAAGACTGTCTCTGACTCTGTTAGCATTAGCACCGGCTCACCCCAGGGCTGTGTACTTTCCCCCCTACTCTTCTCCCTTTATACCAACTCCTGCACCTCCAGCCACCAGTCTGTCAAGCTGATCAAGTTTGCGGACGACACCACCCTCATCGGGCTCATCTCCAACGGCGACGAGTCCGTCTACAGGAAAGAGGTGGCCCAGCTGGCGTCCTGGTGCAGCCACAACAACCTGCAGCTGAACGCTCTGAAGACAGTGGAGATGATCGTGGACTTCAGGAAAGTCACAACCCCTCTGCCCCCCCTCACCGTCACAGGCTCTCCCATCACCACTGCAGATTCCTTCCGCTTCCTGGGCACCACCATCACCCGGGACCTCAAGTGGGAGCCGACCATCAGCTCCCTCATCAAAAAGGCCCAGCAGAGGATGTTCTTTCTGCGGCAGCTGAGGAAGCTCAAGCTACCCACGAAGATGTTGGCGCAGTTCTACACGGCCATCATCGAGTCCATCCTCACCACCTCCATAACCGTGTGGTACGCAGGAGCCACTGCTACAGGTACAGACTAAGGCTGCAGCGCGTCCTGCGTGCTGCTGAGAAGGTGATCGGCTGCAAGCTCCCATCCCTCCAGGATCTGTACATCTCCAGGACTCGGAGGCGTGCAGGCCGGATCATTGCCGATCCTTCACACCCTGGTCACGTACTGTTTGCCCCCCTCCCCTCAGGTAGAAGACTTCGGTCCATTCAGACTAAAACCTCCCGTCACATGAACAGCTTCTTCCCCTCTGCCATCAGACTGCTGAACACTATGTGACTTATTAGACTCTCGTGCACTATGTACAGCAGCTCAACCAGACTCATGTCAATCATCACTGTTTTCTTTTTGCATTACCGACTGCACTATGGGGTACTCCACAATATCTGCTGCTCGCTAATATATCTAAAAATTGCTTTGTCTAGTATTACTTATTCATATTCTACATTTTATTGCATGTACAGTTTTTTTTTATTTCTATCTTTTATTTTTATCATGTTTAATGTTGCAGCATTGCACCGAGACAAATTCCTAGTTTGTGTACTACATGAACAATGGCAATAAATCTGATTCTGATTCTGATTCTGATTCTGATCCATGCTTAATTTTAACCAGTTTGGATGAATGGCCTTTGAGGAATTAATTTCACCTTCACTTGCACATTTTTGAAAATATGTTGAAGAAAACTTCATTTTAGAGCATAAGACCAGTGAAGAAAAGTTGAGAAAACTTTCAGAGATTAGAATGATGAAAGATTTTTTTTTTTTTTGGGGGGGGGGGGGGTCTGGTTGAGTAATGGGGAGAACGTCTGGCCTGACTATGCTAAGAACAACAACAACAAAAAATGTTTTCCCACAGCTGTGTGGTGGCTCCACCTTCCGGTTCTGCCACCACCCGTGGCTATAAGTGGGCAGTGGGCAGGAGGGGCGGTCTCTTTGCCTCCTCTTCTGCCTGACGGTTGTGCCTATGCTGAATAGTGCCTCTCTAATAAATGTGTGTTCAGTTTGACACCTGGCCTTGTCCTTGGCTCCATATACAGACATAACATTTGGCAACGAGGATAAAAGTGGATTAAAACAAGGTATGGAAGCGTGTGGGTTTGAAATTCGGCCATTTTTGGAGCTCTCCAGCGAGCCACCAGTCCCCTGGCCGAGGTGGTGCACCGTTTTCTGGACGTACATGGTGGCTCTGGACCTTGGAGAAGTTGTGGGCATGTGAGTTGTTGGTGCACAATCCTGGAATGGAGGAACGGAGTGTTCTGAGTGCACTGAGTGACTGTGATAGCTTTGTTGAAGTGGTTGAGCTAATGGTGTGCTATTTTTGCCCCCTGGAAAATGTCATGGTTTGCAAGATTCGGTTTTGACAGCGCTGCCAACAGGTAGGCGAGCCTCTTCAGTGGTTTGTGATGGACTTGGAGCTGTTGGTCAATGGGTGCCAGCTTGGACTATTGGAGAAGGGGATGATTTGCGACAAGCTGGCAAAGTATGTCAACGGCGCTGCGATAGGGCCGAAGCTGATTACGTTTTCAGGTGAAATGATGCTGCCCACAGCCATCGAGTTAGCTCAACAGCTGGAAGCTGCGGATAAACTGCCACCGGAGCTGAGTGAGTGTTTATCACACTGACATCTGGGATCACCTTCGATCGTGCATGCAGTGGACCTGGTCAGCATGGAAAGCGTGAAGGACGATGCTAGCGCTGTGAATGTGAGATCTGCCCTGGGACAGCACAAAGGTGAGGGATGTGGGTCCACGAAACACCATGTCAGAGCCAAAGATTGTTTGGCAAGAGCGAAGCACTGTGGCAAGTGTGGCCACTTGCTTTATTTCATCAGGGGATGCCACAGGTCCGTGCGAGGAGGTCCGTGGCACAAAGAGGACTCTCGTTCCCTCACAGTTGTTTATGCTGTGTCTCTGAGCACCAACAGACATGCGTACTGTATGATGGAGTTGGACGGGGTGGAAGTGGTTATTGTGGAATGATGTGGGAGCAGTGGGCTTCGTGCTGAACTGGACAACCCTGAGATGCTTTTCCTCGCATGTCAGGATTGAGAGAGACCTGATGCCGCTTTGTGGTTGTGGAGGACGATGGCTGGCCACGGTGGGAACACTGGAACCGACGGCTTGGTGCAAATTGGCCAAGACGTGGGACTGTCCGACTCTGAGAGTGGTAGATGGCGTGGTGTGGGATAAAGAACTGCCTGATTCCCTGGAGAGTGAGCAAGACCAATATCGCTCAGGGTCATCACAGGAGGGTACCTGTGCCAGAGCTCAAGTCACCCTGGGCGAGGGTACTGGTACTGTGGGAGGGTACTGTGATGACGGGCAACGTCAAAAGGCTGGTATCACCTGTTCCCGGATCTCGGCTGAAGTGGGCTGGTGAATAGGGGGCCACACCGGTGATGGCGGCGGCGAAGTTAAAAGCGGTCAGGGGCGGACCGTCAGGCATGGTAGAACGACGTGCCAGGCAGAGACCCTGGAAGCCGAGCGGGACCCCTCTGGGGGTCAAGGACTGGATTCGGGAGGAGAGATGATCACGGCAGGTACGGGCTGGTTGATGGCTGGAGGAGCACCAGGGACGCTCACTCGTCGTGGCCAGACAGGAGGACCCTCATCTCCAGCTGCCAGATGGTTCGTGGGGGCACCGAGCTGCGGCATGCCCGGGAGGGGACTGAGGGATGTGGGCTTGGACAAGCAGAGCAGCTGGTGGTGATGAAGAGGAGGCGCACCGGTGCTGAGGTGACCTGCGGCGGCCTGGGAGGCTGGCTGCCTCCACGGGTGGACTGATGGTGGGGTGGTCCAGGGGGCCCACGGACTTCTTTTCTACAGCCGTATGTATATAAGTTAACTGTTGTGCATGTGTTTGAATCGGTTGTGTGTGTGTCATAAACTGATTGTTATGTATATGTGCTTTGTGATGCATATGTGTAGACTGCTTGCTGTTTCTATGTATATATTTTTGGGGATTATTTTGCGTATTTTTTTTTTTTAGTTTGAGGAACGCTGCAGTAATTTTAGTTATAAATGGACTGTTATTTAGTTTAAGCAGTAGATTAATCCGCATTGCCGTTTAGGGTGGGATAGCAGTCCACCTGTTCCCCCTACTTTTAGTTGTTTTGGATTGAATGAGTTAGGCCATTTGTATTGTGATATTCAGTTAATCTTAGTGCGTGATTCGGGTTCCAAATTGGGGTGGGTTTGCATTGTGTGTGTGTTTTGATTTTTGTGAAGGGGAGGAAAAATGTTGTGTTGGAGTTTGGGCTCTTATTTGAGTGATATGGGTTGTGGCTCCACCTTCCGGTTCTGCCACCACCTGTGGCTGTAAGAGGGCAGTGGGCAGGAGGGGTGGTCTCTTTGCCACCTCTTCTGCCTGACGGTTGTGCCTGTGCTGAATAGTGCCTCTCTAATAAACGTGTGTTCATTTCGACACCTTGCCTCGTCCTTGGCTCTATATACAGACATAACACTGTGCTGCTTGGAACCCTAACAGAAATGGTCTAAGAGCTCCCAAGACTGTCATGATCCTGGGCACGGTGGGCACTGTGCCCAGTCTCCAGTTTAAGTTTAGTCTTCTCTGTCTGTTTGTTTTCTTGTTTACCCTGTTTAATTGTTGTCATTCTCATCGTATGGTATTATTATTTACATTTTGGGGTTTGTGTTTTATTTTGACAGTGCTGCACATCTCCCGGCTGTCAAACTGGTCCGTGGGCTGCGCAGCTGTCATTGATTGCATTATTTTCTCCACTCATGTATCCACACCTGTCACTCATTAGGTAACAGCATATAAGGGCACGACAACCTTTACCGGTTGTCGTGTCCTTCTATCACTGAGACGTCATCAGATGCAGACCTGCGTTGAGTGTGTTTGTGTTTCACTGTCAAGAAGAGAGGAGAGGTCCATCCAGGTTAGTTTTTCCCTTTTTTTATTTCCAGCTGTGAGCCCTGCTGCCTTCAGGAGTGTGCTGGCTGGATTCTCCCCTTTGCCCGGTGTTCCCTGGCTTCCATTCCTCCTGTGATGTCAAGCCCCACTCTCCTCCAGCGCTTTATTATTTTGTATTTGTATGTTTAGCATTCCCTGTTTTTTGTCTTTGTTAAGAAATGTGCAGAAACCACAGCATGTGTTTGGTGAACTTCAGTATCCCTTAAAAAGGTTGATTAATGACAAAGACTAAAAATTTCCTACATTTAATTCTGCTCATTGACTCTCCTTTTTATTATCAGTATGAATATGTTTTTGTGAAGATATGAAAACATTCATCTGACCCATCTCACAGTCATCAAAAATATCTAAAGAGCAGTTAAAGAGCAAAATGCTAATTTCTGCGTTCTCCACTTCTCTCTAGGGCAGGCAATGGCCCAGCGTAAATCTGAAGTGATGCAGTAAAATGAATTTAGACCAAGATTCATAAATAACTTCTCTGAGATTAATTTTGTAGAAAAATACTGGTATGAAGAAATTTCATCATACAGTAAGTTAGTCTCATCTTTATAAATGAGGCCTCCACCACACAGAGTGCAAGACTCTTTCCTAATGAGCCACATGAACGTCCTAATTTGCGGCAGCAGTGCTAAATCCAAATGTGAGCAACCCAACCTAATATGAGCTATTTAGGAATATAAGCTTTTATCCAAAGCACCTTGCATTACTGTACATACACACACACGCGCGCGCGCACACACACACACACACACACACACACACACACACACAAAGGATGCAGAAAGGAACAAAGAACAGCTTCAAATATGAATTTAAAAAGTTCCAAGGGGGTGATTTAACCTTTTAGAAATAATATTAAGAGAAAACTTTGCCTTATTCTTGAACACGACAACTGCTTGGTGTCCTTTGTGCTTCTGTCCTCCGTCTTGAAGTAAATTTGTGGGGACACGTGCTTCTCGCCTTTGCCAAAGTAGCCTCAAGCAAAACTGGCCCTATGCTTTTTTCTTTTGAACAACGATAAGTTTAGATAATTATATTTACATGTTATTCCTTCTGTGGTCTACAGATAATTGGGAAATTGTGTATCTATAGATAAGTTTGTAGAGAGAAAGCGAGAGAGAGATACTGTAAGAAAACAAGTAGACTTGACTAAATTGATCTCTGTTCGACAGTTCGACCAAGCATGCACATGACCATCATCTGAAGTTTCACCCCAGCCCAACAGGGAGTGTAAATGTGCTGAAGTGCCAGTATGTTCACTGGCTATATACTGTAAAAGAGACGAAAAGCAAGAGCTGTGTGCATTTTAGCATCGACAATGGTGACTGTACATAGATGAGAAGAGGAGCTCCTGTGTTTACTACTTTTCGCGGCAGAAGAAGAAGCTAATAAAAGAAAGGTGAGAGAGTATAGTGTGTGAACATTGTCTTCTTCCTCTTTGTATGCTGTGTTGCCACCCTTTGAACAAGAGGTTGGATCATAGCTGCAGAGGAACCCCGCAGAGCCGAGCACACTGGAGAGGATGACGAAATTTACATCATACAAGCCAAAGATAAATACAGAGAGGTGGCGGTGACAAAATGGATGAGCGAATATAAAAAAAATTACAAAAGGACACAGTCCAAGGACGAATAATTTTTTTTCAGTTGTTCAGAACTCCTTATAAGAACTCCTTATATAAAGATATAGAGTGATGATAATCAAGTCAGTGGCAGTAATGCACCTGTAAGCTGGTTGCCAACCACCAATCAAATCTAAAAGAAGAAGAAGAATTCTCAGGAGTGTATGAGCTTGTGATGTTTTCAAAGTAAGAAAAAAACTACATCACATGGAGCTCTGCTGTCAACGTCACTTGAAAGTGCGGATTTGAAACGTTCTCCCTGTCATGAATTCCTGCCTTTCTGAGGAGACTGAAACCCAAACGCATGAGGATGTTGTGTGTATTTATTGAACAAAACGTGGTGAAACAGTCCAAACAAACAGGCGAACGTGTACAATGAGGAATCACTGGGATTACAATGCACTCCAGACGTAACTGGAAGCGGGGGGAAACAAACAGTACTCATCAAGTCAGGAACAGAGCAGTCCATGGCGATAATCCCAGAAAGACGAAGCAGAAAACAATACAGATGACAGAGCAAATGGACAATACAATAATCCGGCAAACATAACTAGGCAGACAGATCTTAAATAATCTAGGACATAATGATCAGAGTGATAGCTGGTGTGAGTGCAGGTGTGAGTGCGTGTGAGCGTGTATGTGTGCATGTGTGTGTGTGACAGTGGGTGTGTGGACCTGAGCAGGGAGAGGAGCAGACAATGACTGATTGTATTAGATACCTGTCAGTAGTAGACAGGAGAGGGAGGCGTGGCTGTCAGACACAAAATAAATAAACACAAAACCAAATGCAGAGTAAGGAATAATACAACTGACTCAAGGAAAATCAAATGCCCAAGAGCAAATAATAAGTACCAAAAATGCAACAGAACATGGCTAAACAGTGAAACACAATATGGAACTCAAAAGGTAACATAAAGCACAGATAATAAGGAACAGACAAACAGCCATGAAGCTCAGCTCGGGAGAATCCCCAGCTCGGTTCAAGACACTCGCAGCTTTTGTTTGACATTGATAGGCCATGTAAAACCAGAGATATTGTGGTGACACAATAATAGACGGTACTCCACCCAGGACTTGAGGTGGTGGGGGAGAAGGAGGTGAGAGATGGTAATGGTGAAATAGTGAATGGAACCAGCGAAGGATGCCTTAGTGTTAGGGGGTGTTTAACTAAACAAGAGGTGCCTTGGCCCCCACTGTGACAAGTTTCACACCAGAGAACGCTGGCGCATGAAAGGATTGTAATAAGCCATGCTCTGTGTAGTGTATGTTGATGTGTGTACGTGCTGTGTGTCTCGTATGTTAATGTTTCTCACCCTGGGTCCCAAAGGCGGGAATAAAGTGGATAAAAGAGGGTGCTTCAGTACTCAGGGCATTCTGTTCTATTTGTTGGAGGAGAATAAAGTTCTGTGTCGTCAGTTCTCTGTCTCGTCTGATTCCATCTTCCACAGTAGTGACCCTGAGACGTGAAATGGAGAATGAGTTGAGCTCCTCTGTGGGAACACTCCCGCTGGGGTCTCCCACTGCTGCATGCACCGTTACAGTCAGACTCCCGGATTTTTGTCTTCATGACCTGGCCGTTTGGTTTATACACATGGAAGCCCAGTTCGCTCTCCACGGAGTCTCAACAGACGACATGAAGTACCATCATGTGGAACCTGCGCTGGACGCGCGCGCCACACAGCGCGCCATAAGCCTACTCTGAGCCCCACCAGCCCAAGGAAAATATGACGTTCTCACGTGGCTGCTGCTGCACCATTATACCCTTTCAGACGCAGAGAGGGTGGAAAAGCTCTTCACCTGCTTGATGCTGGGAGACAGATCAGCTGTGGACCTGGTGGAGAGCATGCTTGCATTGATGGGTATGGATGGGTATTCCTTTTCACCCACCTCTTCCTCAGAAACCTAGAAACCGCTGCTGGTGGCCAGGGACTACCGCACTCTGGCAGAGGAAGCAAACCACATCATCTTGGCAAAGAGGGCTCTCAGCGTTCAGGTAGTGAGACCGGGATCTCCGGTGGAGCCCAGCGTGGTCATGGAGCCGATGGTGGTGGCTGGGACGGCCGCCAGGAGACACAGGACCGTGACGCTGGGTTTTTATCACCGCCATTTTGGCAAGGAAGCGCAACGTCGTCTTGCCGCCGTGCCACTTCAAGAAAGCCAGGAAACGGGACAGCCCGCGGTCAGTAGCAGCTGCGACCGCTGGCGAATGGGAGAAGCTGCTTTTCATCATGGACACATGTTCTGGAAGATGTTTTTTGGTAGACTCTTGCTCCCAGAAAAGCCTCATTTTGCTGGTCAGCGCAGACAGGCTGGCAGAAGGTTGCGGCCTGTCTTTAATGGCCACAAACGAATCCCACATCAGGACATTTGGAGAAAGGATGGTGACTGTATGTTTACATGGACGCAATTAGCAGTGGGACTTTGTGGTAGCTGCATGTTCGGTCCCCATCTTAGGCACAGCTTAGGTGCGATTAGGTATCGTTAGGCGCTCCAACAGTCCTTGGGCATCTCAGCTGCACATGGTGCCCAAGGCTGATGGGTTGTGGCGGCCATGCGGCAATTTCCAACGCTTGAACAGCGCCACGGAACACGACCAATATCCCATCCCACACATCCAGGATTTTTCCGTATAATAACTAATAACTCCTTTTAGTCTTTTCAAGTTTATACACATGCCGTTTGGGTTGAAGGGTGCAGCGCAAACTTTCCAACATATGATGGATGCGGTGCTCTGTCACTTGCCGTTCATTTTTGTCTACTTAGATGACATTTTGGCTGCTAGTGCATCAGAGGAGGAGCACCTCGCCCATCTCAAACAAGTTTTCCAGTGGTTGAAAGCACAAGGGCTTATTGTTAAACTGGCAAACTGTCAGTTCGGGCTGCCAGTAATTGATTTGTTGGGCCATTGCATCCCGCTGCTGGATAAGGTGTGCCTGGTGTCAGATTTTCCGCGTTCCCAGACCGTGAGGGTGCTACAAGAATTTTTGGGGATGGTCAATTTTTACCACAGTTTCCTCCCCCTGGCAGCCCAGCTGCTGCAACCACTGTACAGCGTGCTCAAAAAAAAAGAAACCCGTGGAAAGCATTGACTGGACCCCCAGACGGATCCAGGCTTTCACAAATGCCAAAACGGCACTCGCTAACGTGGCTTTGCTTGCCCACCCAACCCCGTCAACACAGATAGCACTCACCACAGACGCATCTGATGGCATGATAGGGGCCGTAATGGAGCAGTACATCTCCGGTTCGTGGCAGTGCCTCGCCTTTTTCAGCCTTACTTTGCACAACAACGAGTGTAAATACAGCACTTTTGACCGGGAGTTGTTGGCTCTCCATCTGGCTACGCATCATTTTCAGTTTTGGCTTGAGGGCCGCGAGTTCACCGCGTTTGTTGATCACAAACCGTGGATGTATGCAATGTCCAAAGTTTCGGAACCGTGGTCGGCTCGGCAGCAACGGCACTTGGCCCCAGTCTTGGAGTTCACTACCGACATTCAACACGTAGCTGGTAAGCTTAATGTCATGGCTGACTACCTGTCACGTGCATTAGTCTACATGGGGATAGATTTTTCCGCTGTGGCCGCCAACCAAACCAGGGACGAAGACATTTGTGCACTCCAGTCCGCAGCTACCAGATTAAAACTGGAAAGCAGGGTGGTGCAAGAAGAGTCCCCCCGCTTGCTCTGTGACGTGTCCACCGGCCGCACCCGGTTCTGAGCTCTTGACGCCGCTGCATTTTTGAGTCCGTCCACTCCCTTTCACATCCCGGCGTGTGAGCTTGGTAAGATAAAAAGGTAAAAAAATAACTAAAATGCATGTTTGTTTTTTTTTTCTGGAAAATATTTGCATATAGCTTTGCTGTATTTCAGCTTTATCTTTATATCTTCATATTTGTAACATATATTTACTTTTTCAAGTTCTTTAACAGTTGATTGAGCATGGTTGTGGGTTTTATTGTAATAAATAGCATATTTTTTTCAATTCAGATTTGATGATTTTTTTTTTTTCTGTGTTTTTGGGCCCAATATATTGATACAGTAGGTTAAAATGAATAAAAACAAAACAAAACAAAACAAAAACAGCTAGTTAGCTAGCAAAAAAGGGACCGAAGAAACAAATAATAATAAAGAAACGTGTGGATAACAATGTGTGAATACTGGATCAACATTCACACAATTATCAGATCATATAGGTCAGGGGTGTCCAGTCATGAGCTATGGAGGGCCAAGACCCTGCAGGTTTTTTCTTCTCCCCAGTCTCTTCAGCAAGTGTTTTCACTTATCAGCAATCAGTGGGAAGAAATTCAGTGGAATCTGCTGTTGAAGACAATGGTTGGAGGTAAAGCCTGCAGGGTCTTGGCCCTCCATGGCACATGATTGGACACCAGTGATATACAGTATCTCATAAAAGTGAGTACACCCCTCACATTTTTGTAAATATTTTATTATATCTTTTCATGGGACAGCACTGAAGACATGACACTTTGATACAATGTAAAGCAGTCAGTGTACAGATTGTATAACAGTGTAACTTTGCTGTTCCCTCAAAATAACTGAACACACAGCCATCAATGTCTAAACTGCTGGCAACAAAAGTGAGTACACCCCTAGTGAAAATGTCCAATATGTGTCAATATTTTGTGTGGAAACCATTATTTTCCAGCACTGCCTTAGCTCTCTTGGGCATGGAGTTCACTAGAGCTTCACAGGTTGCCACTGGAATCCTCTTCCACTCCTCCATGATTACATCATGGTGTTAGAGACCTTGCACTCTCCACTTTCTGTTTGAGGATGCCCCACAGATGCTCAATAATTCAATTCAGTTTAACCCCTTGCACTCCGGTCAATTTTCCTAAAAACGCCAAAAAATAATGTGCCCAAAGTAAATCGAAAGCTGTTCTTCAACCCTTTGCAGCATCTTCATGGGGTTGGTCTCATTTAAAAGAAAACACTTTGAATTTTTTGGCAAAACAGTCATAATCTTTCTAAGTGCTCCGGCCACTGAGTTACAGTCATCTAAACATAGTGAACTTGAAGAAAATAAATTTGGCCTGGGTGTTTTTTTGGATACCAATGCTTGCAAATAACACACAGCTTCAGATCCGGGCTGGAAAATGCAACAGAAATGTAGAACCAAGTATTAACCAGCTGAGGTCCAAATTTGGTAACAATATCATAAAAAGTGAATATATTACACAGCTTTTTCCTCAGGCTGTTCCCAGGCGTTTTTGAACTGTGCCAAATTGTGCCAAATGGCACAGTTTGGAAAAACGTCTGAAACTTTTGAATGATTCAATGTAGAAGCTTCATTTTGGGCTCTAATGAAAGGTGACACTCAGGGCTGTGTCTCTGTGTGTGTGTGTGTGTGGGGGGGGGGTTGTCCCCCCCCTCGCTACAGAGGATGGACATCGGCCATCGCTACATGACGGATTAGCCTCATGTGGGATGTGGGACAGCAGCTCAGTCACCGCGGCTCCCCCCCCCCCTCGCTACAGAAGAATAGTCAGGAATAAAGAATAATTTAGCTTATAACACCTTACCTCTTCACAGCAGCGTCCTGGCGAACTTCTCTTCCTCATTGTCAGACGAACGCGACGCTGGTCCGCTCGTGGTTCTGGTCTCGCGACCCGATCAAAACATAATTCCATTATTGCAGTTTTGTGCTTCCATGATTGCGGTTTTTGGCGAACGATTTTTCAAAACAAATAACAGTAGTAATTAAAAAAAGACTGGCAAAGGCGTGTGTGTCACTCAGCCTTCGTCGTCAGCCTCCGTCGGTCTATGACCATGGAAGAAAATCATAACGTCTACTCTGCTGGAACCAAAACAAAATAAGCACCGCCTGTGGCCGAACATGCCGGTGCGCGAATGGCACTCCCTGTCACACAGATTGCATTTGTGGATGGTCTCCGTGGTGCTGGGTCTGTGGGGTTCTTCCTGCGGGCTCTTTTTTGATCCGCTCCAGCAGTCAGTCTTCACCCAGCCTTAAAAAAAAACAGCTCGCGAACTTCTCTGCTTCAATTGGCTCACTGCATTCACAGCCTTGGTAGGCGGGTCCTTCTGGCTAGGTTTTCAGTCATTGGTTCTTCAAGGTTTCAGAAACCCAATTCAAGGCTCTTATTAGTCGAATGAGAGGTCAATCAGATGAACTAATCTGTTCGCGGCTGTGTCTGCAGCTTTTATTTTCAGTGTGCGCTTGGACGCCATACACCACCTACATCACAATCTCCATCATGCGTCCTAGAGCGCACAAGAGCACCCTCGTGCGCTCTAGGACGCAGAGACTTGCCCGTCCGCGGTACAATGGAGCGCAAGAGGTTAATTCAATTCAATTCAACTTTATTTATATAGTGCCATTTCACAACAACAGTCATCTCATAGCACTTTCAACTGTACTCAGGCGATCTCCTGTGAGCAAGCGCTTGGTGACGGTGGAGAGAAAAAACTCCTTTTTAACAGGAAGAAACCTCCAGCAGAACCAGGCTCAGGGAGGGGCAGTCATCTGCTGCGACTGGCTGGGGGGTGAGGGGATAGATAGAGAAGATGAAAAGAATAGACATGTAGAGAGCAAACAGCATGATGGGGACTCAATCTATGAAAGAGAACAAATGTTAATGACCAGCAAAAAAAAAAAAAAAAAAAAAATCATTGTGAGTGAAGAAAGGAGTGAAGCCCAGTGCATTATTGGAGGTCCCTCGGCCGTCTAAACCTATTAGCAGCATAACTAAGGGAGGGTTCAGAGACACATGATCCCTCCCTAATTGTAGGCTATATCAAAAAAGAAGGTTTTAACCCTATTTTTAAAAACAGAGATTGAGTCTGACTCCCGAATCCAGATTGGCAGCTGGTTCCACAGGAGAGGAGCTTGATAACTGAAGGCTCTGCCTCCCATTGTACTTTTGGAGATTCTAGGTATTTCAAGTAATCCAGCATTTTGGGAGCGTAGTGTTCTGTTAGGATAATAAGGTAGTATCAGATCTTTTAAATAAAGAGGGGCCTGATTATTTAGAGCTTTGAAAGTGAGAAGAATGATTTTAAACTTAATCCTAAACTCTATGGGAAGCCAATGAAGGAAGGCCAGAACCAGCGAGATATGATCTCTCTTTCTAGTACCTGTTAAAACTCTTGCTGCAGCATTTTGGATCAACTAAAGACTTTTTAAAGATGTTTTAGGACAACCTGATAATAAAGAGTTATAATAATCTAATCTTAGAGCTAACAAAAGCGTGGATCAGTTTCTCAGCATCACTCTGAGACAAGATGCTCCTAATCTTGGCGATGTTATGCAAATGATAGAAGGCAGTCTTTGAAATGAATTTAATATGTGAATTGAAAAACAGATCTTGATTAAAAATAACTCCAAGGTTCCTCACAGAGCTATTAAGAGAAAGAGTAACTGCATCAAAACTAAAAGTTTGATTTGGAAAGGTATTTCTAAAGTTTTTGGACCAACAAGAATGACTTCAGTCTTATCTGAATTTAATAGGAGGAAATTACAAGTCATCCAAGCTTTGATTTCCTTAAGACAGGCTTATAACTTGGCTAATTGATTACTATCATCTGGCTTTAACGGGTATAATTGTGTGTCATCTACATAACAATGAAAATGTATACAGTGCTTTCTAATAATGTTGCCTAACGGAAGCATATATAAAATAAAAAGAGTAGGGCCTAGCACAGATCCCTGTGGAACTCCATGACTGAGCTTTGAGTTGAAAGAAAACTCATTATTGACATGAAAAACTGGAACCTATCAGATAAATAAGATATAAACCACTGCAACAAAGTTCCATTAAGTCCAACATAGTGTTCTAATCTATCAAGTAGAATATTATGATCGATAATATCAAAAGCTGCACTAAGGTCTAAAAGGACAAGTACAGAAACAAGTCCATTATCAGATGTGATATGGAGGTCATTAGTGACCTTCACTAAGTGTCATGGTCCGTGCACTGACGTTGTCCGCGCTCGGGTTTTCCGGTGGTTTCCCGTTCTCTGGCCATCAGGGCTTTTATTTTGACAGCGTCACGGCGGGCCTTCCGGCTGTCAAAGCCGGGTCACGTTGTGACAGCTGTTCAGCATCTCTCCTAATCACTCTCTCCACTGATTGGGTTGTCTCGGGGATTTAAGGAAGCAGCTGAGGGTTAATCCTCGCTGCGATCTCGTCAGACAACGTCAGACGTTCACTTGGTGAGGATTTGTCAAACTTCCCTTCTTCAGTTATTTGTCGCTGTAAGTGTTATCCTGAGACTCTGTATTTCTGCATTTGTGCCATTACCTTAGTTGTGTTTTTGCCCCCCGTGGCTCATTATTTTGTTGTTTGTCTCCATTAATAAATTATGCCAACTCATCAGTGGCCTATAGCATCTCATTTGCGGTCCGCGAGGACTGCACCATGACGCTAAGGCTGTTTCAGTACTTTGATGGATTCTAAACCCAGATTGAAACTCTTCAAATAAACCATTTCCCTGCATTTCCCCCCATTGGTAAATCAGATCACTGCATAGTCATGTTAACACCCAAGTACGTCCCCCTTGTGCAAAGGCAGCCTGCTTATACACAGACTGTGAGGAGGTGGACACAGGAGGTTGCTGATGCACTGCAGGACTGCTTCGAGACGACAGACTGGAGCGGACTTTGTGAACCACATGGGGTGGACATAGACAATATGACCAAATGCATCACAGAATACATTAGATTCTGTGAAGACAAGACCATGCCAGCTCAAAATGTACACTGCTTCTCCAACAACAGACCATGGGTCACCAGTGACCTGAAAGCACTTCTGAACAAAAAGAAGAGAGCTTTTAGGGCTGGAGACAAGGAGAAGCTGAGGGGAGTGCAGCATGAGCTGAGAGAGATGCTGAGGAGGTGCAAGGACAATTATAGGAGGAAGTTGGAAGAGAAACTCAGGCAAAATAACACTAAAGATATGTGGGAGGGAATGAAACAAATCACTGGGTACAAGGGGAGAGTCAGGCAGCCATCTGGGAGCCAGGAGAGAGCTGAGGAACTGAATCTGTTTTTTAATAGGTTCAACTCACTCTGCACGGTGGCGCAGTGGTTTAGCACTGTGGCAGCACAGTTTTACCCTCGGCCAGGGGGACCGTGGGGATCATGAGATCGTGGGTTCGATCCCAGCCCCCGACCAACAGTGAGCTGTGTGGAGTTTGCATGTTCTCCCCGTGTTGCGTGGGTTTACTCCAGGATTTCTCCGGTTTCCTCCCGCACACCAAAAACATGCAGGTTTAGGGCGCTCGCGCACACAGCAACCAGCAGCCGGTGGCTTGTCACCAGACTGCAAACCAAGTCTACCTATGGGTACAAATAAGTAACAAAAAAAAACAAAACAAAAAAAAACCCCTCACAGTCTGTCACCCGAGCAACACAACCAGACCCCCACACACCCCTCCCTACCCACACTCCCGTGCAG
Source organism: Pholidichthys leucotaenia (assembly GCA_020510985.1). NCBI lineage: Eukaryota > Metazoa > Chordata > Actinopteri > Cichliformes > Pholidichthyidae > Pholidichthys > Pholidichthys leucotaenia. The sequence goes on along the minus strand of CM035839.1, from coordinate 73,214,544 downwards.
AACCTCTCTCCATCTCCCTCTTCCTCCTCCTCCTCAGGGGGCACCAGGACCCCCCCTCACTTCACGGTGACTACAGGTCAGGTGGAGAAACAGCTGAAGAGACTCCGTCAGCGGAAGGCTTCGGGCCCGGATGGCATCTCCGCTAGGATCCTGAGGACCTGTGCCAACCAACTAGCTCCAGTATTGACACACCTGTACAACCTAAGCCTGAGTCTGGAGAGAGTACCGGTGCTGTCGAAGACATCCTGCCTGGTTCCTGTCCCCAAGAAGTCATCTCCATCGGATCTGAATGACTATCGACCAGTTGCCCTCACATCTCATGTGATGAAGGTCCTGGAGAGACTGGTCTTAGCCCACCTGAGGCCGCAGGTGGAGACGTGGCTGGACCCTCTGCAGTTTGCATATCAGCCCCATTTAGGAGTTGAAGATGCTGTCATCTACCTGCTGCAATGAGCCCATCAGCACCTGGATGGTGGAGGAGATACTGTGAGAATCACTTTTTTTTTAATTTCTCCAGTGCCTTTAACACCATCCAGCCACTGCTGCTGGGCGAGAAGCTGTGGGGGATGGGGGTTGACAGCTCTGTGATCTCCTGGATTACCAACTACCTGACAGGCAGACCACAGTTTATCAGGCTGGGCAGTGTCTTGTCTGGAGTGGTGGCTAGTGATACGGGAGCGCCACAGGGGACTGTGCTCTCTCCTTTTCTTTTTACCTTATACACCACGGACTTTCAGTGTAACACTGAGTCATGTCACCTGCAAAAATTCTCTGATGACTCAGCTGTTGTGGGGTGTATAAGAGGAGGAGAGGAGGGGGAGTACAGGGCACTGGTAGACAGATTTGTGGAGTGGACGGAGCAGAATCACCTGAGGTTGAATGTCAGCAAGACCAGGGAGATGGTGATTGACTTCAGGAAGAGGAAGGCTCCTTCTCAGCCACTGCAGATTAGGGGGGAGGATGTGGGAGTGGTTGAAGACTACAAATATCTGGGTGTCAGGATCAGTAGCGGGCTGCGCACAAGAAGGGGATGAGCAGACTCTATTTCCTGAGAAAACTGAGATCCTTCAATGTGTGCAGCAGGATGCTGGAGCTTTTCTACCAGACTGTTGTCGCCAGCGCCATCTTTTTTGCTGCGGTCTGTTGGGGTAGCAGTATCAGGGCCAGAGATACCAACAGACTTGACAAGATTATCAAGAGGGCTGGCTCTGTAATTGGTCTCAGACCGGAGACCTTTGAGACAGTGGTGGAGAGGAGAACACTAAATAAACTGCGATCCATCATGAACAATCCTGATCACCCCCTCCACCACACACTAGGTAGGCAGCGAAGCACTTTCTCCAGTAGACTACTACAGCTTCGTTGTCGAACGGCCAGGTACAGGAAATCTTTCCTGCCACATGCAATTTCACTGTACAATAACTCACTATGATGTTGTATTCTGGTCATAGCTATGCTGCCACACTGCACCTTACAGACTAACTGGTACCTCACATTTCACTCTGCTCCTGATAGTCCTTCTTTGTGCAATGGGATGATTCATGTGTTTATACGGGTCATCATCATATATTAAGCTATGATGTATATAGGTTCTACAGTCGTGTTAGTTTCTTTTTTACTTTCCATGGGTAATCCCTTTGTCTGTCGTGTGTGTTTCTGTTGTTTGGCTGTCAACTGTCATGCTGCTGTTACACTGTAATTTCCCAGTTTGGGATCAATAAAGTACATCTATCTATCTATCTATCTATCTATCTATCTATCTATCTATCTATCTATCTATCTATCTATCTATCTATCTATCTATCTATCTATCTATCTATCTATCTATCTATCAAGTGGTCAAATAAAACTCTTTCTAAGATTTTTGAAATGAAAGGGAGATTAGAGATTGGTCTATAGTTAGCTAAAACTCCTGGATCCAGCGTTGGCTTTTTGAGTAAGGGTTTACACAATTACAGCAGTTTTAAAAGCCTGCGGTACATGGCCTAATGTTAATGAAGAATTGATTATTTGAAGAATGAAGCTACCAATAAATGGGAAGACTTCTTTAAATAACCTGGTAGGAATAGGGTCTAAAAGACAAGTTGAAGGCTTGGATGAGGAAATTATTTTGTCTAACTCTAAAAGGTCAATTGGAGTAAACTCATCCAAACAGATATCAATTGAAGGAGTTGTAGTAGTTACTGTATTCAAGTTAACGGTGGGAAGAATCTGATTGATTTTATCTCTGATAGATGAAATTTTATTATTGAAAAAGTTCATAAAGTCCTTACTAGTAAGCTCTAAGGGAATGCTAGGATTGACAGAGTCCTGACTGTCAGCCTGGCTACAGTGCTGAAAAGAAACCTGGGATTATTCATGTTCTCTTCTATTAATGCAGAATAATAACTCGTTCTAGCTTTTCTAAGAGATTTTTTTTATAAATTAAAAGATGATTTCTCCAAGCTAAATAGATTTCATCTAAATTAGTGGAGCGCCATTTTCTTTCTAATTGATGAGTCTTCTGTTTTAAGCTACGAGTTTCTGTGTTGAACCAAGGAGTTAGAAATCTCTGATTAGACTTTTTCTTTTTTCAAGGGGCCATCATGTCTAGAGTCTGATGCAGAGAAGCTTTAACACTATCTACCATGCTATCAATTACAGAAGGAGCAAGCTGTCTATAGCTTATTTCCATTGTGCTGACACATGGCATAGAGGAAACAATCTGCATAAATTTGGTTACAACATCATCTGAGAGGCATCTACTGTCATAATATTTTTCTTTAGGAGCCAAATAGTCAGAAATAGTGAAATCAAAGGTTAACAGACAATGGTCTGACAGTACAGGGTTATGAGGAGACACTACTAGATTTTCTATTTCCATGCCATATGTCAGAACAAGGTTCAACGTATGGTGGAGATAATGGGTAGAATTTCCTACTTTCTGAGAAAACCCCATCGAGTCTAATATTGAATTAAATGCCATATTAAGAAAATCACTATTTACATCTACATGTATATTAAGGTCCCCTAATATAATTATTCTATCTGATTTCAGCACTAAATCATCTAAGAATTTGGCAGATTCGGATAAAAACTGAGTAGGTTGATTGAGGATGATAAACTATGGCAAATAAAATTGGATTTAGCCTAAAATTGCTAAAGTGCTCAATACTGAGGACCAGGCCCTCAAAGGAATTATAACATGTTTTTTGCTTTACATTAACTAGTAATTGGGAATGGTAAATTGTTGCTACTCCTCCTCCACGACCAGAACTTCTGGGATTTTGACAGTTTAAATAACCAGAGGGAGTTGATTCATTTAAACCAACATAATCCTCTTGCCCTAACCAAGTCTCTGTAAGGGATATTAAATCAATCTGATGATCAATTCACAGATCATGGAGTAGCAGAGACTTGGAAGTTAGAGACCTAATATTTAACAAACTGCATTTAATTTTTAAATTATGAGGAGGAACAGAGGCCAAATCATTCAATTTAGAGGCTTTATGTTTAATCTGAGTTTTACCAACTTTTTGTTTAATCACTTTGGGATGCTTATACATTATATATTTATTTACTTTGGAGGGAGCAGACAATGATTCTCTGATGGGTAAGACCTGGGGCTAAGCTGAAGGGTGGCGGATGAAGAGGAGCTGCAGAGAGGTGTGTAAGACTGCGACTCTGCTTCCTGGTCCCAACTCTGAGTTGTCAATGTTTTGGAAATTTGGATAAAAATGATGCCAGATTGTTAGATAAATGAGACACACCATCCAAAGTGGGATGGACGCCGTCTCGTCTAATAAGACCAGGTTTTCCCCAAAATGAGTTCCAATTGTCTATGTAGCCCACATCGTTTGCAGGACACCACACAGACAGCCAGCGCTTGAAGGATGACAAGCGGCTAAACATGTCATCACTGGTCAGATTGGGGAGGGGCCCAGAGAATACTACACACGCAGACATTGTTTTTGCAAAATCACACACCGATTCCACATTAAGTTTTGTGACTTCCGACTGCCGGAGTCGGATGTCATTAATGCCGGTGTGGATAACAATTGTGGAGTATTTACAGTTACTTTTAACCAGCATTTTCAAATTTGACTCAATGTCGCCTGCTCTGGCCCCAGGAATGCATTTGACTATGGCTACTGGAGTCTCTAGGTTCACGTTTCTGACTACAGAGTCGCCAATGATCAGAGTTTTTTCATCAGCGGGTGTGTCGTTGAGTGGGGAAAAACGAATAGAAACATGAACAGGTTGGTGGTGAACCTGGGCCTTGCGATTAGGCTTCCTTCTTACCGTCACCCAGCCAGTCTCCTCGCTGCTGAGGAGGACTGGAGGACCGCTAGCAGGCCGCCCTATGCTAGGGAGCTCCATTGCAGCTAAGGGGCGTCCGTCATTATTAACTGGTGCAGACGGTGTTTCAATGCAGCGGAGCCGGAATTCCAAATCAGACAGCCTCGCTTCGAGCGCCTCAAAAAGACAACATTTATTACATTTACCATTATCACTAAAAGAGGCAGAGGTGTTGCTAAACATCTGACAGAGAGAGCACACCAGAGGAGAAGGGGAAGGAGAACTAGTAGCCATAGCTAGTGGCTAACCCGAAGCTAACAAAAACACAGATGAAAGGTGAACAGAAGGCTAAAGAGGGTGATTAGATGACACTGAGTGTGCACACAGGTGCAAGAGGTTTGATAGACAGAAGTGAAAGCTAACGGTAGAAGGAAAAAAGTGATTAAAATACAATTAAAGGCAAAATCCTCAGGAGAATGAGGAGACCTAACCACAGAGCAAGCCACACAGACAGCCAGCAACACAGGAAGTGATGGTACGTTACCACAAGAAGCCACAGGAAACCCAATAGGGTTTAGGTATGGAGACATGCTTGGTCAGTCCATCACCTTTACCCTCAGTTTCTTTAGCAAGGCAGTGGTCATCTTGGAGGTGTGTTTGGGATGGTTATCATGTTGGAAAACTGCCCTGTGGCCCAGTTTTCGATCATGCTCTGCTTCAGTATATCACAGTACATGTTGGCATTCATGGTTCCCTCAATGAACTGTAGCTCCCCAGTGCCGGCAGCGCTCATGCAGCCCCAAACCATGACACTCCCACTATCATGCTTGACTGTAGGCAAAACACACTTGTCTTTGTACTCCTCACGGGGTTGCCGCGACACACGCTTGACACTATCTGAACCAGATAAGTTTATGTTGGTCTCATCAGACCACAGGACATGATTCCAGCAATCCATGTCCTTAGTCTGCTTGTCTTCAGCAGACTGTTTGTGGGCTTTCTTGTGCATCATCTTTAGAAGGGGCTTCCTTCTGGGATGACAGCCATGCAGACCAATTTGATGCAGTGTGCGGCGTATGGTCTGAGCACTGACAGATTGACCCCCCACCCCCCACCCCTTCAACCTCTGCAGCAATGCTGGCAGCACTCATACACCTCTTTTCAAAAGACAACCTTTGGATATGACGCTGAGCACATGCACTCAACTTCTTTGGTCGACCATGGCAAGGCCTGTTCTGAGTGGAACCTGTCCTGTTAAACCACTGTATGGTCTTGGCCACCGTGCTGCTGCTCGGTTTCAGAGTGTTGGCAATCTTCTTATAGCGTAGGCCATCTTTATGTAGAGCAACAATTCTTTTTTCAGATCCTCAGAGTTCTTTGCCATGAGGTGCCATGTTGAACTTCCAGTGACCAGTATGAGAGAGTGTGAGAGCGATAACACCAAATTTAACACACCTGCTTCCCATTCACACCTGATACCTTGTAACACTAATGAGTCACATGACACCGGGGAGGGAAAATGGCTAATTGGGCACAAATTGGACATTTTCACTTGGGGTGTACTCGCTTTTGTTGCCAGCGGTTTAGACATTAATGGCTGTGTCTTGAGTTATTTTGAGGGGACAGCAAAGTTACGCTGTTATACAAGCTGTACACTGACTACTTTACATTGTATCAAAGTGTCATATCTTTAGTGTTGTCCCATGAAAAGATATAATAAAATATTTACAAAAATGTGAGGGGTGTACTCACTTTTGTGAGAAACTGTAGGTGAAGTTATGCTGAAAAAAACCCAAACAAATGTGGGTATGGCAAACATTTTTTTATGTGGTATATGAAGGCAAAATCAAAAGTATTCAAAATAGGCTCAGACCCCTGAGGGTTTACTTGTCATTACATATATTTAAGCTTCATGTTATTTGAAAGTGACATTACAAACTATTGAACATTAATACAAATGTAAGTATACCAGATTTAGCAATACTGCTAATTTGCATCTGTAGTCCCCCGGTGGGTCACAAAAACACACACACAAACAATCGTACACAAGCAGAACAACTGCAATGAAACTGTACCAAGTGTATATGCCAAAGTGCAAGAGTTAAGGCGTTACAAAACAAAATAGTCAAATGTCACACGAGTGACATTTGTATATATATATGATGTGATAGGCTATATTATATCTTTTTGTAAAATCTTTGGTTGGTGGTGTGCCCGGAGATGTGCCATGGTTCAAAAAAGGTTGAAAAACACAGACTTAGGTTATACAATAGCTGTCTTAGTTGTGTTCATCTGCATCTTCATTCTACCCAAGCATCTTCTATATACAGTATATTTCCAGTCACATATTTTGGACAAATCAGTTTACTCCTGTCCTGTCTTTCTGCCTTTATCCATCATTCTTCTTTAAGACAATGAGTCATTTTCCAGCTAGTCAAGCTATATTTTGCACTTCTGTCTTCTCCAATATTGGTGAAATAATCTGATGCCAGTTTATTTCCAATGAATCATTTGACATGATACTAAAAAGGACACTGTTCTCTTGTTTATCCATCCATCCATCCACCACCTATTCCAGGGTCTGGGTGGCGGGGGCAACGATTTAAGAAGAGAATGTCATGAGCTGAGAGCTGGAGGTTTCCGCCAGGCTCGGTTTCATGGCTTTTTCTGTTTATTTACATATTTGTTGTATTTTATGCCTTCTGGGCTTCTGTATTCGTGTACTGTTTGCCATTTTCCTGTTTGTGTTTTAGTTTGGTTCCATTTTTATTTTGTATTTATTTATATTTGTATTTTGGTCTGTGTGGGTTGATGTTTTATTCTTCATATCTTCATTGTTGTTCTTTTGCTGGTTGACAGCTGATGCTCTATGTGGGCGTTGCTCTGTCAGCTGTCAGCTTCGGTTCACCCCTCTCTCACTGCCCCCAGCTGGTCTGGATTATGTGTCATTGCTTTCTCCTGCCCATTCAGATAACCCACACCTGTCATTAATTATGTAAATGGTTTTTGATCCCTATTTAAGGGGAGTTATGTTCATTTCCATTTGCCACTGTCTTGGTTGTAGTCACCTTGTCTCCACCAGTTTTCTCCCTTGTTTGTATTTTGTGTTAAGAGCACCTTGTTGATCTTTATATTTGTTGCCTTTTTTCAATAAATTGCCCAAACTCACAGTTCAGCGTGTACGTCTCGCCTTCCTGCCACATAGGGCAATTCATGACAGAGAAGCCTAGACTGCTGCCTGATCAACATAGTACTCATTATTCCAGTGATCTGTCCCTGAAAGGGGTGAGCTCACTAGAGGGCAGACCCATGTGGCCCTTGAGAGCTGAGCCCGGCTTGGTCCTATAGGCGGAAACCCAGCCACCAGATACTTTCTGCAGAGCCCCTCCTTCAGCCTGGCTCCACGGTGATGCCCTGCGTGAGGTGCAATAAATCCTTGTTGTAACGTTTTCATGGGGATCCACTGGACCAGTCTTGGTCTGGCCCTTCATCCATGACCAATTTGCATTGGGAGACCTTACCAAGGGCAAGTGACCCCAGCAACATAGCTCTTGGGATCATTAGGGCACACAGACCCCTCCACCACTATGCGTTGATGATCCACAGAGGGATCTGTGGATCATTATCAGTCACAGTGAACAGTTTTCTTCTTTCTGTGCATTCATTCAAAGCTGAGAAGTTTAATTACAATCAAGTGCATTTGGGCTCATCTGTTTTCTTCAGGATGATATATCAACTGAGGAAGAAGGCAGGGTGTGCCAGAGAAGGTCTGTTTTTGAGATTCCCACTTCTCACTCTGAAGGTTGTGTGATTATCAACACTGTCAGTATGTAACTTGATTTGTTCGTTTATATTACAGTACATACAGTGAAAGCCTCTGGTGTTTTGTTTCATAATTTTTGAATCTAATATAGCCTTGTTATTATGTAGCTTATTCCAGATGAAATAATTGGTCTGGACTCAGAATACATTGGCTTTGGTATCAGTCTAAACTCTCCCTCCTGTTAAGGCCTTTTGAGTCCAGGTGCAGATGTAAGGAGAAGACAGAAGTTATGATTGGGATTTTTTTTTTTTTTTTTTGAAGCATCAGCTGCAGGATCCAAATCACCATGCAGGATCCCTTTAGGTGGAAACTAGTCAGCTGTTGATTGCTTGCAGGCAGCAAGCCAGGCAGTACTGATGAGGCAGATGTTGGGTTAGAGCAGTGTGTGTGTGTGTGTGTGTGTGTGATGGACTGAATACAAGTTCAGTGACCAACAATCACAGCAACCAAAAAAAAAACACAAGAGGGGAAGATGACAGGGATAAACTTCATTTTACAATACAGAAATACCATAGGTAAAATTTACTTTAACAGGTTTCAACAGCATGATTTCAGATTACAAAGGTCATGCAAACTTTACACAATGAAAAATACTCCAAGAAAGAAGAAGAGAGGGTTTATCTTACAGCCTAATATTTATGAACATACTACATCATAAGATACTGTGTACACAGTTTGTTCAAAATGTGAAGGCACATATCAAGACAGTACAGGAGATGGCATTCATTAATCCTCCAGAACCGTGACATGCTCAGCCACATGTATAATGGCATATAATGCTTTACCACTTATCGCTGGTCCTGTTTTAGTGCAGTCTCTTTCTCACCTGGAGGACCGCTCCAGAGTTCGCCAGTTGATTCAAATCAAGACTACCTGGTGGTCTCAGTTGTTTTGGTGCACATCTGAGTGTGATTATTGTGTTCTCACCAGACAGAACAAACTGCACTAATGGAGAAAATGAACTCGAATTCGATTGAAATGAACTAAAGCCTGTAGGTGTGAAGGCACCCTTAGTCTGGGCCTTCACACAAGACCAATTTGTCTTGGGAGGCCTAACCAGGGGGCAAGTTGCCCCCAACAACAGTTTGCAAATATTTATTAAGGTTGCAAACAGTTTTTCTTGTTGTAAAGAAATTTTGAATGTGTTCACAATTTATTCTTTTGCAAGCAGTTACAAATTTTGCAGAATACTTGTAAGCAAGGGCGTAACTTTGTTTCAGATATTGGTGGGGGGGATCTCTGTCCGTATAAAGATTTAAAAAAAATATTTTTATTATAGAACTGTTGGCACATCAGTACAGGCAGTTGTCTCCAATGTCCTCTTTTTCATTTTTAAAGGAAAATATTTTTTTAAGCAAAAAATGACAGTTCGTATCCTTGTATTGACCAGAGAAGGTACATGGACTGGTTGGGCAATACCAAGTCTGCAGGGAAGGGGGTGGGATACATTGTCTGAAAATTAAAAATGTTACTTTTCATTGCTTATAAATGAAAAAAATGACAACTTCTTCATACTTACTTGTAGATATTTTTTTTATCAATTATAATTACAGTGGTGTGAAAAAGTGTTTGCCCCCTTCCTGATTTCTCATTTTTTTGTATGTTTGTTGCACTTACTTAAGATAAGATAAGCCTTTATTAGTCCCACAACGGGGAAATTCTAGGATTGCAACAGCACAGGGATAGCAACACTCAGAGCAACAATCAGAAGGCAAGAAAAAAAAAAAAAAACAAGCAAGCAAGAGCAGCTAATATACATATGTACATATTACTATAAGATATATATATATACACACACAGACACAGACACACAGTGCAGAGCATTGTAGCTGGATGGAATAAATATATGAATATATGAACACAGTGCAGAGCATTGTAGCTAGATGGAATAAATATATAAATATATAAACACCCACAGTACGGAGCATTGCAGCTAGGTGGAATAAATATGCAAGTATATAAACACACACAGTGCGGAGCAATGTAGCTAGATGGAATAATATGTAGATATATAAAAACACAGTGCGGAGCATTGTAGCTAGATGGAATAAATATATAGATATATAAATATAAACACACCCAGTGCGGAGCATTGTAGCTAGATGGAATAAATATGTAAATATATAAACACACACAGTGCAGAGCATTGTTGCTAGGTGGGATGAAACAGCATAACCGTCTACTTAGTTATCCTACATGGTATGATTATGTGCCCATACATATTCTCACCCTCCATAGCGACCGGTATGTTCCTAGTTGTATGCCGGAGAGGACCATTGTGTAAGTCTATTGCATCTTTTGCATTCAAAAAAAACCTATTAGTTTGTTACGTCTTTTTGCTATCTCTGCGAGCAGCCCTGCTTAGGTTGTACAGTCTGACAGCCGTTGGTAGGAAGGACCTACGAAACCTCTCGGTTGTGCACCTGGGATGATGTAGTCTGCTGCTAAATGAGCTCCTCAGTGCATCCAGTATGTCCTGCATAGGGTGGAACTCGGACTCCAGCAGAGATGACAGTTTAGCCACCGTCCTTCTCTCTCCTATCTCCTCCATCGGATCAAGGCGCTGCCCCAGGACAGAGCTAGCTTTCTTAATCAGTTTGTTCAGTCTCTTCCTATCGGCTGCAGTAATGCCACTGCCCCAGCAGACCACTCCAAAAGTGATGGCTGATGCCACCACCGTGTCATAGAATGACTTCAGCAGCGCCCCTTGTACACCAAAAGACCTGAGTCTCCTCAGCAGGAACAGCCTGCGCTGTCCCTTCTTGTAGAGTGCGTCAGTATTGTGTGACCAGTCTAGTTTATTGTTCAGATGAATACCCAGGTACTTATAGGATGTCACCATCTCGATGTCTGTTCCCTGTATATTTACTGGTGCTATGAGGGGCTGCCCATGCCTGCGGCAGTCCACCACCAGCTCCTTAGTTTTCCTCGCGTTGATCTGGAGGCAGTTCCGATGGCACCAGTCCACAAAGTCCTGGATAAGCCCTCTGTACTCAGCTTCATCTCCGTTGGAGATGAGACCAACGATCGCAGAGTCATCAGAGAACTTCTGTAGATGGCAATGTGTTGTGTTGTGTGAGAAGTCCGCAGTATAAAGAGTGAACAGGAAGGGAGCCAGCACCGTTCCCTGGGGGGGCCCCCGTGCTACTGATGATCGTGTCGGAAACACAGTCCCGGGTTCTCACAAACTGAGGCCGGTTCGTGAGGTAGTCCAGGATCCATGATGACAGGTGCTGGTCCACCCCTGCGCGCAGCAGCTTGTCCTTCAGGATCATCGGTTGGATGGTGTTGAAAGCACTGGAGAAGTCAAAGAACATGATCCTCACCATATTCCCGGGCTTCTCCAGGTGGGACAGAGAACGGTGAAGGAGGAAGATCACCGCATCCTCCACCCCAATGCCATGCTGGTAGGCGAACTGGAGTGGATCCATCGCTGGTTCCACCAGGGGGCGGAGATGAGCAAGGAGTAGTCTCTCCAGGGTCTTCATCAAGTGGGACGTCAAGGCCACCGGTCTGTAGCTGTTCAGGTCTTTGGGGTGGGAAGTTTTTGGTACAGGTACCACACAAGATGTTTTCCACAGCTGTGGTACCCTCCCCAGTTTCAGGCTCATGTTGAAGATATACGTCACAATCCCACACAGCTGGTCTGCACAGGACTTGAGGAGCTTTGCGCTGATGCCGTCCGGTCCCGACGCCTTCCTCGCCTTGATCTTCCTCAGCTCCGTCCTCACCTGGGTCTTGGTCAGGGTCAGGATGGGGGGCTGTGTGTTGGGAGTGGGGGGGGTGTCGGTGGAGTGGGGAGTGGGCAGCAGGACTTGATTTCTTTGAGGCAGCAGTGGTTGTTGTGCAGACAGGGGGGAGGGCGGTTGGTCAAATCTATTGAAAAACAGATTCAGGTTGTTCGCCCACTCCCTGCCCCCCGTGGCCTGGGGGGAGGTATTCTGGAGCCCCGAGATGGTTTTGAGGTTTCTCCAGACCCCGCTGATGTCGCTCTGTTGCAGCTTGTCCTCCATCTTCTTCCTGAAGCTTTCCTTGCCTTCTCTGATCTTTCTCCTCAGCTCCCTCTGTACGGACTTCAGCATCTCCCTGTTCCCCGACCTGAAGATCCTCTTCTTCTCTCTCAGAAGTGTTTTTATCTCAGGGTTGATCCAGGGTTTGTTGTTTGAGTGACGCCGTATGGTCTTGGTGGGAACGGATTTGTCCACACAGAAGCTGAGGTAGCCCGTGAAGGTGTGAATGAGGCCATCGATGTCCTCACCATGTGGATCGCAGAGCTGCTTCCAGGCAGTGGCTTCAAAACAGTCCTTTAGAGTGTCCATTGTCTCCTCAGACCATAACTCCACAGTGTGCATGGCCGGAGGTTGTCTGTGCACTAGGGGTTTGTACACCAGCCGGAGATGAACCAAGTTGTGATCCGATCTCCCAAGTGGGGGGAGTTGTGATGAGGTGTACGCCTCCTTAGTGTTTGCGTAGAATAAATCCAGTGTTTTATTGTCTCTAGTGTGGCATGTGACATACTGGGTGAAAGTGGGCAGAATGGGAGACAGTGAAACGTGGTTGAAATCGCCTGAGATGAGGAGAAGAGCATCTGGGTGTTCTGTCTGCAGCCTGCTGGTTACTGAATGGATGACGTCACGCGCCGTCCCAGCGTTCGCCGTCGGATTTGCATAAACAACAATGCAGATCACGTGTGAGTGTTCTCTCGGGAGATATGTAGGCCTCATGCTAACAGCTAGCAACTCAATGTCTTTGCTGCAGTGTCGTTGTTTAACAGTGATATGTCCCGGTCCGCACCAGTTGTTGTTAACATACATTATCACTCCACCGCCCCTCGCTTTGCCACTCTCTGGTGTTCGGTCAGCTCGTATCATGTGAAAACCCTCCAGCTCAATGTTAGCATCTGCTGCTAATTCAGTTAGCCACGTCTCAGTAAACAAAAGGAGAGAGCACTCCCGGTAAGTGCTATCATAACGGGAGATAGCCGCTAGCTCATCTAACTTTCCCAGTATCGACCGTACATTTCCCATGACAACAGATGGAAGGGAGGGTCTGTACCTTATATTTTTTGTCCTCCGCCTTACTCCAGCCCGGCAGCCGCGACGCTTTCGCCTCAATTCTCTCGGTATGTTGAGTTTTTCCAGTGGGACCGGGTGGCGGTTAAATGCTAGCAGCTCTTCCCTGTTGTATCGTATCCTGCTATAAACAGTGGCTCCGTCCACCGGCTCAGGAGACATTTGGGACGATCTGTGTGTCCGTGATATAAGTGGGGTGAAAAAAAAAGTGATCAAAAGAGAGAGGAAGGGAAAAAAACTCGGAATCGAGCCGCTGTTGCAAAAGGCAGCCTACTGGTGTGGCGCCGAGAGATTGGGCTGGGAATAAAGTTCTTAAAGTTCCAGATCATCAAACAAATTTAAATATTAGACAAAGACAACACAAGTAAACATAAAATGCAGTTTTTAAGAGAAGGTGTTTATTATTAAGGGTAAAAAAAACCCATCCAAACCTACATGGGCCTGTGTGAAAAAATGATTGCTATCCCCTGTTAAAACAAAAATTAACTGTGGTTTATCACATCTTTGGAAAGCTGAGTTCAGTTTCTCTAGCCACACCCAGGCTGCCACACCTGGTGTCAATCAAGTAATCACTTAAATAGGACCTGCCTGACAAAGTGAAGCAGACCAAAAGATCCTCAAAAGCTAGACATCATGCTGCAATCAAAAGAAATTCAGAAACAAATGAGAAACAAAGGAACTGAGATCTATCAGTCCGGAAAAGTTTATAAAGCTATTTGTAACCCAGTGTTAAAAACGTAAATAAAATTATAAATATCGATACCACTTTAAAAAAAAAAAAGGGGGGACACTCATTTCATAATGGGAATAAATATTTTGAGGATAAATATATAGATAAATATAAGTTCAAAAAATATATCCATAATTAGTTAAAAACATTTCTAAGGGGCTCTGATGGGGTTACTAGTGTTTTTATTTGGTATATCGAGCAACCAATGGCTGCGTCGTTTGTTTGGAAGCATCAGCCAATGGGGTAATGCCAGCCAGTGGGGTCACGCACTCCCTCGCTCGGTCTTGGTGTAATCTGCAGAATGCTTTCAGACCCGGCCGAGACACCGACCGAGAGAACGCGATCCCTTACTGAGATGATGAGCTAACGTGCTAGTAGCAGCCTTTGCCTGGATAAAACTCTTGAGATTTGTAAGCCAAAACCAACATGAGAAACGAGGTATTGCTGTATGGTCAAATTCTAATACCTCTTTTGTTAAATTTTAAGATTTGAGCACAAAGGCTGTGAACTCACGTGAGCACGGGAATCCTTTGAGGCACGTGTTGCTATGCATGGTGAGTGCCATTCATTGTGTATGTGAAATGCTAACTGCTAGCTTAAAATGCTAACCTCCGATGCTAATTCCGGCTAGGTTTTTCATGGGAGAAATGTCATTTTTTAAAGCTGTGGTAAATAGCAAAGGTCCCAATTCCCTTGCTATTGATTGTTAATTAGAAATATATGAAACCAGCTGTGGATTATAGCTTAAGTTTTTGTCTGACCTATTTTGTAGGTCAGGTTTCTTTTTTAACCTGGATTCAGAAGAATGTGGATCTCCAGATCTGGATGGTGAGCCGAAGCCCGAACCTACCTCACTGGTAGAGGTGATCCAACTGGTCACCTGGGACAGATACAAAAGGACTGAACATATTGTAAATATATTTTGGGGGTATTTTATTTTTATTTTTTTCTATTATTGTTACCAGTGCTATGTTTGTTTAAGTGTATACCACTGTAAATAATACACCTACTTGCAAGTTCCCATATTTTTGTGTGTGTGTCATCTATTGTTGCACCCTCCAGGCTCCTACGAACCTAGAGTCTATCTGACCTGGCCCAATTGTCCCTTCTGTCCAGGTAGTAAGGTTAAAGGTAACTACACTGCCATACCCAGTACTCCCAAAAGGGTACAAGACAGCACCTAAAGTAGTGTTATACACACAGTAGGTGTTACATATTTCTAAAGCTTTGGGACTCCAGCAAACCACAGTGAGAGCCATTATCCACAAATGGCGAAAACATGGTATAGTGGTGGACCTTCCTTTGAGTGGCTGGCCAACCAAAATTACCCCAAGAGTGCAGCGATGACTCATCCAAGATTATTAATTAATTATGTTTCATTCTTGATGAAACATAATTAGAAATGCACTCGCTTGGTTGATGGAACCCAAATTGCCTCCCATCAAAATGATAGAAAGATAAAATTGAGAGTCAAAGGAGATGACATAATCTGACAAACATCTCAGCACTTTTCTTTCAACTTGGGCAAGTTGGGCCAATTGAACTGGCATGCTGTTTTCTTTTTGATAATTTCAGTGTTTACAGAAGCAACTGAATGCAAGCAAGTTGGAAGAAGCAGAAGGAAGGAGTTTGCAACATTCAGCCAAAATTTTAGAAAAAACCCACTGATCTGCAAATATTTCATCTGTCAGCAGAGCAATAATCTAAAACATAGGGCCTCAAACAACATACAACAAGCAAACAAAATCAGTGATCTAGAAAAAAAAAGTCTCCTTCTGATAGCAGTCTGCCTTTATTCCTGGAAGAACAGACTACAAGTTGTTTTTGTAAATATGCATGGATACACAAGTTATACCTATAAGTATGATTAAAGGTGCTCAAGTTAACTTTTCATGGTCCTGGCCCCCTAGCTGTTCAGGGTAGAACCAAATAACAACATATACTTTCTTTGTTTCCTCGTGATCATGACTAATGTATGAACAATAATCCTCGGAGACTGTATTGTCAACAGTAAGGCATCAAGTTTTCTGTCCTAATTTTTCCTCATATAACCACTGTTAAATCAGTTCTATATTTCAGCACACAGACTGTCTGCACAACTCAAAATTGGTATCTTATTTTGTCTACATAGAGGTGAATCTCAAAAAATAGGCTAGAAATCCTAATCGTCAAAATTAGAAAAGGCTTGAAGATTTTCCTTTGTGAGTTATATACAGTGGTGGGAAAAAGTGTTTGCCCCCTTCCTGATTTCTCATTTTGTTGTATGTTTGTCACACTTAAATGTTAAATGTGGCATGACCTTAAAAAGGAGGTTCTGTTGTGTATGGGAATTGGCCTTTGGGGGTTGCCGTAGCTCTGCCGGGGCGGGGAACGCGATGATGTCAGGAGGGCTACGGCGGGGAGTATAAATAATAATGTGCGCCAAATAAAGTTCAGATGTATGTTCGCCCAGACACTCTCTGCCTGCTTTATTTCTCGACATAACATTTGGCGACAAAGAAAATTATGGGCGCATGCGTTGTGGAACTGCCTCCGTTCCTACAGGACCAGGGTGCACCAGTTATCCTTTGGGCATGCTGGAAAAACCTATTTCCGGTTTTTTTGACAGCAGCCGGCTTTGATGGGGATTCCGACGACAAGCGGAGGAGCCTGTTGTTTCATCATCTGGGTGCAGAGGGACAATGCCTGTTCCTCATGCTGTGTGGCGATGATTCGCTGGAGGAGTCGTCAAAGATGGATGACCTGTTTGGGGATGGTGCCACAGTCACTGAGAGGAGGTGCAGATTTTTTAACCTTGTGCAGCAAACCGGTGAGTCATTTTATCTTTTCTAATGGGACTATGTGATTTGGCGGAGAGTGCAAGTTTGGGCCGCTAACGGATGAGCTAGTTTGTGATAAACTGGCACATGCCACGACTAGCGAGTGGCTAGGAGCCACGCTGCTGGTGACTCGACAGACTTTTTCCCTGATTGAAATGGTGGACTTGATTAAGCTAAGGGAGTCCACGGCCCTGCGGGGGCTGGGGACCTTCATGGGTGAGGCACCAGAGGACCGGGCCTCGGCGCCACAGGTGTCGACTTATGTGCTAGCTAGGTCTCGGGACCACTCGAAAAGGAAAAAGAAGAAGAAGATGAAGTTGAGAAAACAGCCCGTGGCACGTCGTGAAACCCGTGTTTGGTTCGCAGATCAAGTTGGCGAGGACCCGTGTGATGCTGGTCACGTGTGTGTGGCGCAAGGGAGAAGAGGGCGCCTAAAATGGTACGTGGTGCAGCTGGACGGCGTCGAGGTGTCTCTTATGCTGGACTCGAGCGCTGGCAGGTCTATTTTGAGCCTGGCAACGTTGAAGAGGTTATTCCCGGAAAAGGTATTAATCCAGGAGCCATAAGTATGTTTGGCTATGGCCACGCCGAGATTGACATGGTTGGTCAGTCAAGTTAGATGTGGTGTGGAGACAGCAGAGGGCGCCGACATTTGTTTTGCAGGTGGCACGGCACGGAACGGACCTACTTGGAATTGACTTACTGGGACAGTTGGGGTTTTCCATTCGGGACCCCCAGGGCTCGATGGTGCTGACGGCATTCTTGGACTGGCAGCTCCGTTGGCCAGTGCTGTTCATTGGCCTTGGTTGGATTGAGACCTTTTGCCACCGCCCGTTGGTGAATGAGTCAGTGACGCCCAGGATCCAACCGCTTTGGCGCTAACCGCTGGCGTTGCGTGATGGTGTGTCGGTGGAGCTATTGAAGTTGTTGGATGCACGGATCATCGAGAAGGTGGATGCATTGCCTTGGATCTTGAACCTGGTGGTGGCGAAGAAGAAGGATGGAGGGATCAGGTCATGCATCGACCTGCGCATGGTGAATAAGGCAATTGTCCCAGATAAATACCCCCTCCCGACCATGGAGGAGCTCACGGCAATGTTCAGCAGGTCCAGGGTGTTCACCAAGCTGGACCTTCGGCAAGGGTATCTGCAGGTACCGCTACATCTGGATGGCAGGAATCTAACAGCATTCATGACCTGTATGGGGGTCTTTAGGAATACCCGAATGCTGTTCGGGTTGAGCTCCGCCCCCAGCTGTTTCCAGAAAGTGATGGCCACGATGCTGGTGGGGCTAAAAGGGGTTGTAGCTTACCTAGATGACATCGTGGCGCATGGCACAACGAACGAGATACATGATGAGAGACTGGAGAAAGTGTTGAGACGGATGCAGGAGCATGGGGTCACACTCAATGGTGACAAATGCCTCTTTGCAGTGGAGGCAATCGATTTTGTGGGGTTCCGGCTGACGGGCGAGGGTCTACGACCACTACATTCCAACGTGGAGGTGGTGCTTTGCATCCCAGATCCCACCACGCCCGTGCAGATTTCATATTTTCTCGGTATAGTGAATTTCTACAGCCGGTTTATCCCGCACTACTCGGAGACGATCAGACCCCTGAAGGCTCTGCTGAAGCAGGATGCGCTGTGGGAGTGGACCCCGGCGTGCTCAGCGGCTATTTCGAAGCTGAAGCAGCAGCTCACCTCTCCACCGGTGCTGGCACATTTTGATCTTGAGTTGGAGATGGTGGTGACCTGCGATGCGTCAGGGACCGCGTTAGGTGCAGTTATGTCCCAAATACAGGATGGAGTGGAAAGGCCGGTGGCATTTGCTTCCAGGTCCCTCTCACCGGCGGAGCAGAAGTACGTGGTGGGCGAGAGGGAGGCGCTGGCCTGCATCTGGGCATGCGAGAGGTGGCACATATACCTCTACGGATGCCGCTTCACCCTGAGGACGGACCACCGGGCACTCACCACACTGCTGGAGACGTCGGGATCGGGACATAGGCCGCTAAGGCTTCATAGGTGGTCGCAGCATCTAAGGGCTTATGACTGTTCCACTAAATTTACCCCGGGCAGAGAGAACATTGCGGCGGATCTTCTCTCACGAGCTACAGTGGGCGTGTTGGAAGTGGTCGGGATGACATTAGTGCTGCTGAGGAGGAATTGGTGAACGCCCTGCACTGATCTCTTCAGGGTGTGGTCTCCCCGCAAGATCTCAAGGATGAGTCGGAACGGGACCCAGTTATGGTACAGTTGTGCTCGGCGATTCATGAGGGTTGGCCGGAAAAGGTGCCGAGCAAGCTAGCTCCTTTTCACCATTTCCGGTATGATCTGAGCTGTTGGAATGAGGTTTGCATGGCCAGGGGCCAGTGCGCCCTGATCCCTGCTGCATTGAGGGCGCGGGTCCTGCATATGCTGCATGATGGTCATTTGGGAGTGATGTGGGTGAAGCAGAGGAGTAGGAGGTAGGTCAGGTGGCCTGGCATTGATGGCGATATTGAGGACATGGTCAAGAACTGCGTGCCGTGTTTGGAGAGCGGAAAGACGGGCAGACCTCCACCACCACCGCTCCGGCCTGTTGATTTTCCTGGGGGGCCGTGGAAGCATGTTGAACTGGACATTTGTGGTGAATTTCATACGGCGCCATACAACAGTCGGTTTCTGGTGGTAGCGTATGATCTGTTCTCCAAGTGGCCGGAGGTGCTGTCCACCAGTTCGGTGACGACGGAGGTGGTCACGGGATTCCTGTCATCTTTATTTGCATGGTGGGGAATCCCAGACACCATCACGACGGACAATGGGCCCCAGTTTGTGTCGGGAGCTTTCGAGGACTTTTTGACCAGGAAAGGGGTGAAACATATTAGGACGGTGTTCTATCACCCCCAAGCCAACGGAGGGGTTGAAAGGTTTAACAAGACCCTGAAGAATGGGCTGAGAGCTCATCTGGCTGATGGGGTCTTGTTCCCGGAGGTGCTCCAGAACACGCTGTTCCACTACAGGGCGTCGGTCAGAATCAGAATCAGGTTTATTGCCATTGTTCATGTAGTACACAAACTAGGAATTTGTCTCGGTACAATGCTGCAACATTAAACATGATAAGATAAGAGAAATAAACTATACATGTAATAAAGTGTAGGATAAGATTAAGTGATACTGGTCAACAGTTAAAATATATATTAGCCAGCAGCAGATACTGTGGAGAACTATATAGTGCAGTCGGTAATGCAGGAAGAAAACAGTGATGATTGACATGAGTCTGGTTGAGCTGCTGTACATGGTGCACGAGAGTCACTTAGTGTTCAGCAGTCTAATGGCAGAGGGGAAGAAGCTGTTCATGTGACGGGAGGTTTTAGTCTGGATGGACCGAAGTCTTCTACCAGAGGGGAGGGGGGCAAACAGTACATGACCAGGGTGTGAGGGATCGGCTATGATCCGGCCAGCACGCCTCCGGGTCCTGGAGATGTACAGATCCTGGAGAGATGGGAGCTTGCAGCCGATCACCTTCTCAGCAGTGCGCACGACGCGCTGCAGCCTTAGTCTGTCCCTGGCAGTGGCTCCTGCGTACCACACGGTTATGGAGGTGGTGAGGATGGACTCGATGATGGCTGTGTAGAACTGCACTAACATCTTGGTGGGTAGCTTGAGCTTCCTCAGCTGCCGCAGGAAGAACATCCTCTGCTGGGCTTTTTTGATGAGTGAGCTGATGGTCAGCTCCCATTTGAGGTCCCTGGTGATGGTAGTGCCTAGGAAGCGGAAGGAATCAGCAGTGGTGATGGGAGAGCCTGAGAGGGTGAGGGGGGGCAGAGGAGTAGTGACTTTCCTGAAGTCTACAATCATCTCCACTGTCTTCAGAGCGTTCAGCTGCAGGTTGTTATTGCTGCACCAGGACGCCAGCTGGGCCACCTCTCTCCTGTAGGCGGACTCGTCGCCGTTGGAGATGAGCCCGATGAGGGTGGTGTCGTCCGCAAACTTGATCAACTTGACAGACTGGTGGCTGGAGGTGCAGGAGTTGGTGTAAAGGGAGAAGAGTAGGGGGGAAAGTACACAGCCCTGGGGTGATCCGGTGCTGATGCTAGTATAGTCTGAGACAGTCTTTCCCAGCCGCACATGCTGCCTCCGGTCCGTCAGGAAGTCGATGATCCACCTGCAGAGGGAGTCAGGCACGTTGAGCAGGGACAGCTTGTCCCGGAGCAGAGCGGGGCGGATGTTGTGTCCATGCGACGACGGGGTGTTCCCCAGCAAAGTTCATGTTGGGGTGGTAGCTGTCGCTGCCAGTTAATCGGCTGGAGTGGCCGAGGTCAGTGCCCCGAACAGGCGATGTCGCACTGAGGAGAAGAGTCACGGACCAACAGCGGAGGATGAAGTGACGGTTTGATAGGAGGCACCGGGTGAGGAGCCACGGCCTGAAGGGGAGGGATTGGGTGTGGATTAGGCACCCTGTCAGGGCCCACAAACTTCAGCCTTTGTGGACAGGTCCGCGGGAGATTAGGAGTTGGCGGGGCCCTGACACATTTGAACTGGATGACGGATCCAAGTGGCATGGCAGCAGGTTGAGGCATGCAACATCTGGCGGGGGTTCGGACGCTGTCATAGATTTTGACAGGTCTTTCGACTGGTTGGCCACGCCAGGTGTGGACTCGCGGGCCGTCCCGACGGTGCCTGGGGCAGAGTCCCCTAGGGGGGGACGCCGGCTTGAGTACGTTGGAGGCCTGCTTATTTGGAGGACTACGTAGCAAGAACTGTTATGGGCAGTTTCAGTTGGGCATATTGGTAGCGCACCTGTTCGCCCACTGATGGACTTGTATATATGTATATAGGACGATTTTGTTCTGTGTGATTTGGTGTTGTGATGTTTAAAAAAAAAATTGTTGTTCACTGTGTTATAGTTTGACCTTGTGAGGGGGGAAGGAATGTTGTGTATGGGAATTGGCCTTTGGGGTTTGCCGTAGCTCTACCGGGGCGGGGAATGGGATGATGTCAGGTGGGCTACAGCGGGGAGTATAAATAGTAATGTGCGCCAAATAAAGTTCAGATGTATGTTCACCCAGACACTCTCTGCATGCTTTATTTCTTGACATAACAGGTTCATGCTCAAAAACTCTCCAAAGTGGCTGAATTACAACAATTCTGCAAAGATGAGTGGGCCAAAATTCCTCCACAGCGCTGCAAAAGACTCTGCCAGTTATCGCAAACAGTTGATTGCAGTTGTTGCTGTTAAGGGTGGCCCAACCAGTTATTAGGTTTAGGGGGCAATCACTTTTTCACATAAGGCCACGTAGGCTTGGATTTTTTCCCCCTTGATAATAAACACCTTCATTTAAAAACTGCATTCTGTGTTTACTTGTGTTATTTGTGTCTAATATTTAAATTTGTTTGATGATCTGAAACATTTAAGTGTGACAAACATACAAAAGAAATCAGGAAGGGGGCATTTTTTCACACCACTGTATATAGTTATTGTGGGGGTTATATTGGCTGGATTTGATTTTTGAGGGTTACAACCCTGCCCCACCATCTCCCCCATAAATTTCACCTATGGTTGTAAGCATTTGCAAACGGGTGTAACGCGTGCTGCTAAAGTCATTTTCGGTTTGCCAAGTAGTAGCAGCCACTATTAATGGACAGTGGCCAGGAGAAATCTGCATGCTGGGGAGGGTTTGCTCACCCTCTTGATCGGGTTGGGTCCAAGATTTGCCTGGTATTTTACCTGGAGTTGGCAAAAGGTCCCAAATGTTCCCAAACAGTGGCAACAGAGTGGCAAATTGTTGCTAATCATCACAAACACTGTCGCTAACATTTGCTAACCGTCGCTAGCTCAGCTGTCACAAAACATTACCAGATGTCCCTAATGACAGAGGCAAAGTCTGATTTTCACAAACATTCATCAGAAAAAATTGACAAATCCCAAAATCACAGCACTCATCAGCATTCGCTACACAGTGAGATACTAGCTTTACTGTAATTTTAAGCACCTATATAAATGTGCATGTTAATTATCAACAACCAGGAAGTGAACAGCCTGCATAGAAGGACTACTTTTAGTAGTGTCCACTATCTGCTGACCCATGTTCCCCACTGTACTCACATTTAAGTTCTTTTGAAACTGTGAAACATGATGGCAATTAATAAAATGCTGTGATATCCCCATATATTTTGGTTGTATGAGATCAGGAACCTAGTTTGAGGACTTGTTTAGGGCACTGTATGACCTGCAAGCATCCACACAGTATGCATGATAAATACGTATATAAATTCAGTTTTAATAAATGTTTCACAATGTTTCTCTGTCATGATAAAGTTGAAGGAAATATTATGTGCTATCCACATGACCCTAGCAGCATCGCATACATCAGCACAGAATACAAATTTGTACTGTAATAAATAAACATACTTGAAGCACAAAAGTACAGACTGTGCCAAAGGCCAACATCTTTACAGAGGGCCAAAACATTTGGAGCTGGAAAATTGTGTGGTTGTTTGTTTTCCAAGATGCTGTTGTGCATGTTTTCTCAGCAGCAGTCAACAAGGCATCTCAAACTCATCCTTGATGAAACATAATTAGAAACGCGCTCTTTTGGTTGATGGAACCCAAATTGCCTCCCATCAAAATGATAGAAAGATAAAATTGGGAGTCAAAGGAGATGACATAGTCTGACAAACATCTCAGCACTTTTCTTTCAACTTGGGCAAGTTGGGCCAATTGAACCGGCACGCTGTTTTCTTTTTGATAATTTCACTGTTGACAGAAGCAACTGAACGCAAGGCAGAAGGAAGCAGTTTGCATTCTACATTCAGCCAAAATTTTAGAACCCCCCCCCCCCCCACCACTGATCTACAAATATTTCATCTGTCAGCAGAGCAATAATCTAAAACATAGGGCCTCAAACAACATACAACAAGCAAACAAAATCAGTGATCAAGAAAAAAGTCTCCTTCTGATAGCAGTCTGCCTTTATTCCTGGAAGAACAGACTACAGGTTGTTTTTGTAAATATGCATGGATACACAAGTTATACCTATAAGTATGATTAAAGGTGCTCAAGTTAACTTTTCATGGTCCTGGGCCCCTAGCTGTTCAGGGTAGAACCAAATAACACATACTTTCCTTGTTTCCTCGCAATCATGACTAATGAATGAACAATATTCCTCGGAGACTGTATTGTCAACAGTAAGGCATCATGTTTTCTGTCCTAATTTTTCCTCACATAACCACTGTTAAATCAGTTCTATATTTCAGCACACAGACTGTCTGCATAACTCAAAATTGGTATCTTGTCTACATAGAGGTGAATCTCAAAAAATAGGCTAGAAATCCTAATCGTCAAAATTAAAACAAAAAGGCTTGAAGAGTTTCCTTTGTGAGTTATATACAGTGGTGTGAAAAAGTGTTTGCCCCCTTCCTGATTTCTCATTTTGTTGTATGTTTGTCACACTTAAATGTTTCAGATCATCAAACAAATTTAAATATTAGACAAAGATAACACAGGTAAACACAAAATTCAGTTTTTTTTTTGTAACTTAGATTTTTATTCATTTTTCATCATATATAATGCATTCAGATCACATTCTACATTTAAAAAACAAAGGGGTTAGGGTAGGGAAAAAGAGAAAAAAAAAAGAAAAAGAAAAAAAAAGGGGGGGGGACAAATGTTGGAGCATCAAGTTTTTAGTTTCCATCTCTTAATTTTTCTGGTTTTTTCAGTGTCTTTGGTTATTCTTTCAATTTCTGCCTCGTTGTTGCACTTTGTAGTGTGTCCATTTCCGCCATTTTTTTTCCCATAGTCCTTCTTGCATTCTTTGTCGATATGTTAGTTTTTCCATCATACGTATGTCCTCAACAATGTCAGTCCATTGTTCTTGGTCAGGAAGAACTTCTGATCGCCATTTTTTTGTGATAGTTTTTTTTACATGCAATCAACAAGATTTTAACTAGATATCTGTCCTCAGCCTGTATAACATTGTCTCTTTTAAGATCACATAAGTACATCAGGTTACAGTTCATTGGTATATTATATCCTAATATCCTCTGTATTGTCACATGTATAGATTTCCAGAATGATGATATTTTGCAGCATTTCCAAAACATATGTGAGTGGTCTGCATTTTGAACCCCACATCCCCTCCAGCATAAAGATTGGGTATTTGTATATTTTCCTTGAATCTGTGGTGTAATGAAAAAGCGAATCAGGTTTTTCCATCCAAATTCCCTCCATGTCCTTGAATTTGTTGATGTGTGTTGTGTTTTCCATATTTCCTGCCAGCTTTCTTCTGTTATGTTTAAATTGAGCTCTTTCTCCCATTTCTCCTTTATATAGTTACTTGTATGGTTGTTTGTCATAAGTTTCTGATATAGCTTTGAAATAATTCTTATTTTATTTCCTGTATATGAGCTTAAAATGAGTTGTATAATCTCGCTCACATCTGTTTGGAGGTTATGCCTAATCTTCATATAATAATCTCTCATCTGCAGATATCTGAAAAATTCCGATCTTTCTAGTTTAAATTTTTTCCTGATGTTTACAAAGCTCCCGAGATCTTTTTTTCCGATATTGCCCCATGCTGTGATTCCCTTGTTCACCAGATTTTTGTATCCCCTATCTTGTTTTGCCGGTTCAAACTGACTGTCAAATGCTACCCATTTCAATAGTTTTATGTCTTCTTTTATATTATATTTTTGTACTATTTTATACCACAGTTCTAAAGTAAATTTAGTGATTGGGTCTATTTGTTTGATTTGCTTATATGCATCTTTATCTCCTATTATGCTTTGTACTGGGAGTCCCTCAATTTCCTTTTCCATTTCTTTCCATTTTGCCTCATATCCCTCGTCGCACCAACATATGATATATCTTATTTGTGCTGAGTAGTAATATTCCTTTAGACTCGGTAGGCCCATGCCTCCTTTCTCTTTTGGTAATTGGAGAGTTTTATATTTCACTGTTGGTTTTTTACCTCCCCAAACAAATCTCGATATCATCCTGTCCCACTTTGAGAATTGGGCATCTGGAATCTCTGTTGGTATAGCCTGGAAGAGGTAAAGTAATCTAGGTTGTATGCTGATTTTGACTGTCTCAATTTTTGAATTCAGATCCATATTTAAGATTGACCATCTATCAATATCTTTTTTTATTTCTTGTTCCAACCTATCATAGTTTGCTTTATATATTTTGCTTAGGTCTTTAGGTATGTTCACTCCAAGGTATTTTATTTCTTTTTGTTTCCAGTTTAGTTTGATCTTATCAGTTATCTGGTTTAGAGGGTTATAGTGGAATGTCAGTATTTGTGTTTTTGTTATGTTTATCTTGTATCCTGATAATTTTCCAAAATTTTCTATCAAGTTCATCATTTCCATTATTGATTCATCTGGTTGTTCAAGGTAAACTATAATATCGTCTGCAAATAGCCCAATCTTGTGTTCCGCCCCCTTTATTGTTACACCTTTTAATTTCTTATTTTGTCGTATCGCTTGAGCCAATGGTTCTATGAACAGAGCAAACAAGGTGGGCGATAAGCAGCATCCCTGCCTAGTTGATCTTTGTATATTTACTTTGTTTGTTAAGCTACCGTTTATCTTGATTCTTGCCACAGGTTCTTGATATAGCGTCCTTATGCATTGTACTGATTTTTCGTTAAATCCAAAGCGCTCCAGTACACTATATAGGAATTTCCAGTTAACCCTGTCAAATGCTTTTTCTGCGTCTAAACTCATTATTACTGCGCTTTTCTTTTCTTTATGTATTTGGTTAATTATATGTATTGTTCTCCTGATATTGTCATGTGTTTGGCGTCCCTCTATGAAACCAGTTTGATCATCTTCTATCAATTCCGTCAAGAATGTCTTTATTCGTTTACATATAATTGTTGTATATATTTTATAATCCACATTTAATAAAGAGATTGGTCTATAGTTTCCGCATTGTTCTTTATCTTTCCCTGGCTTTAAAATAACTGAAATGATAGCTTCGTTCCATGATGGAGGTATTTTGTTGTTGTTCAACGTCCAATTAAATGACTTTAGGAGCTGTGGCGTGAGTTCTTCTATAAACAGTTTATAAAACTCAGATGGGTATCCATCACTACCTGGTGATTTACCATTTTTAAGTGACTTAATCACATCTCTGATCTCTTGTGTTGTTATTTCTGCTGTTAGCTTTTCATTTTGTTGATTTCCTATTGATGGCAAGTCCAATGTGCCTAGTAATTTTTTAATATCTTTAGTATTTGTTTCTTCAGGTTGCGAGTATAGTTCTTGGTAGAAATTATGGAATATTTCTTCGATGTTTTCTGGGTTAACTGTGGTTTTATTTGTGGTGGGGTCTTTAATCTTGTATACATTATTCATTGTTTGTTGTTTTCTTAACCGTTTTGTCAGCAGTTTTGTGGCTTTTGGTCCCGTTTCATAATATTTTTGCTTTAGATATCTATTTTTCCTTTCAATTTCATCCATTTGTGTTTCTTTTATCTTTGTTTTTTCTTCTTTAATTTCTTGATATATTTTTGGATCATTTGTGCTTTGATGTTTACGTTCTAATTCCCTCAGTCTCTCACATCTTTGTTCATACGCTTCCAGTTTAGTCTTATTTGCTTTTCCTGTTTCAACAATTAATTTTCCTCTTAACACGGCTTTTAGTGCATCCCATAGTATTGTTGGGTCCACTTCTTCATTGTCATTCTCTTGGATATATTCGTTTATGTTTATTTTTATTCTTTCTTTCATTTTCTCATCATTTAACAGTCCTACGTTAAGTTTCCATGTTGTTTGTCGTTTTCTATTGTTTAAATATATTTCCATGTATATAGGATTATGATCTGATATTTCTGCCCCTCCAATCCAACAATTTCTCACCCTGTGTCTGTCACCTTCATTCATAAGGAAGTAATCTATTCTAGAGTGTACTTTATGGACTGCTGAATAATGTGTATAGTCTTTTTCGAGTGGGTGTAGGTCTCTCCATATGTCTACCATACCCATTTCTGCCAGTGAGGTTCTTATGAACTTTGTTACATGTTTTTTTGTCTTCTTAACACTTGTTGTATCAACTTCATGATCCATGACAGCATTTAAGTCTCCTCCACAAATTAGGACTCCTTCACTGTGTGTTGCTATGAGATCAAACAGATGTTGAAAAAAACCCTTGTCACTTTCTGGTGGGGCATAGATGTTCACTAATGTAATCTGCATACCATCTATTCTTCCCTTTATTATTACATACCTGCCTTCTTTATCCTGGATTTCCTGTTCACTTTCAAATTGTATTTTGTTTGAAATTAGTATCATAACCCCCCTTTTAGCTCCTCCCTTAAATGAACTGTAGTAGGAGTTCTTATAGCCAAATCTCTTTAGTTTCACATGTTCTGTCTTGCTCAAATGTGTCTCTTGCATAAATATAATTTCAGCTTTTTCCTTTTTGAATTTTCTTCTTATTCTTTCCCTTTTAACAGGTGAGTTCAGACCATTCACGTTTAGTGTCATTATCTTAATATTTTTACCCATATTCATGTTTTTCCATTTTTTTTAACTTGTGCTCCTAGCCCCTTTAACAACAAAAATAACACATATTTATATAAAAACACATTAAAAAATCTCGACCTCCGTACTTTGGGCCTTTCTTCTGCCCACTGGTCCCTGTTGGTGGGTGGGGGGATTGTCCTCACAGAGTGAGGGGCCCTCCCTAGACCTATATTTACTATGCAAGTAATAATCATTAGTCTAGAAATGTCCAACAAATATCACTTAAACCTCTCCTAGCCGTCTGTTTCTCTTTTACCTTGTCTTCTTGGCCTTCATTTCTTCTGTGCCTTTCTTAATCTTTGTTATGATCTAGGCTTTCAGTTGAAAGCCTTGTAGCTTGTCCTGGGCCCGCTGCGCCACGTCTCTCCCCCTTCTTCCGCCGTTCACTCGTCTCCACTCCGGCTGTCGTGATGCGTTCAGGGCCGCCGCTGCTCCAGCCGTTTCCTCCGGCACGCTCACCTCAAGGCCCCGCTCCATCATATCCTGCGCTGCCTCTCTGGCCGTGTTGTAGGTTCTTACGCCGTCCTCCCAATGAATCCTCATTTTCGTTATCGGCGTTTGGAATCTAATTTTTTTCTCTTTCAGCGTTTTTTTAATGTTGGCATATTTCTTCCGCTGCTGCACAATTTCTGTCGGGTAGTCATGGTCGAAGAATACCTGTTTGTCGCCGATTCGTATCTTTTTTTTCCATGCTTGCGTCAGGATTCTTTCCTTTATGTCATATTTCACAAAGTTTACCACAACCTGGGTGTAGCGTTTGGTTTCGGGTTCTGTGCCGGGGTTCTGTGCGCTCGTTGAATCTGCAGATCCGTTTCTTCGGGCAGTTCCAGCTCTTTTTTTAAGAAATGATCCATGAATTTCGTCATCGAGTTGCCTTCAATGCCCTCCGGAATTCCAAAGATGCGCATATTGCTTCGTCTGGATCTGCTCTCCAAGTCGTTTATTTTCTCCTGCATCCTCTGCGTTTGCGTCGTCAGGGTCTGTAGTTGTTCGTTTGCCTCGCTTTTCCAATCTTCCAGCTCCGATATTCGGGCCTGCGCTTCTGTCATACACGCCCGCTGGGAGCGCAGCTCCTCCATGTTTTCTGTTAGCTTGCGCTCCATTTCTCTTCGGAGGCCCATAATTTAAGATAAGATAAGATAAGATAAGATAAGCCTTTATTAGTCCCACAACGGGGAAATTCCAGGATTGCAACAGCACAGGGATAGCAACACTCAGAGCAACAATCAGAAGGCAAGAAAAAAAAAACAAAAAAAAAAAACCAAGCAAGCAAGAGCAGCTAATATACATACATATGTACATATTACTATAAAATATATATATATACACACACACACACAGACACACAGTGCAGAGCATTGTAGCTGGATGGAATAAATATATGAATATATGAACACACAGTGCAGAGCATTGTAGCTAGATGGAATAAATATGTAAATATATAAACACCCACAGTACGGAGCATTGCAGCTAGGTGGAATAAATATGCAAGTATATAAACACACACAGTGCGGAGCAATGTAGCTAGATGGAATAATATGTAGATATATAAAAACACAGTGCAGAGCATTGTAGCTAGATGGAATAAATATGTAAATATATAAACACACACAGTGCAGAGCATTGTTGCTAGGTGGGATGAAACAGCATAACCGTCTACTTAGTTATCCTACATGGTATGATTATGTGCCCATACATATTCTCACCCTCCATAGCGACCGGTATGTTCCTAGTTGTATGCCGGAGGGGACCATTGTGTAAGTCTATTGCATCTTTTGCATTCAAAAAAAACTATTAGTTTGTTACGTCTTTTTGCTATCTCTGCGAGCAGCCCTGCTTAGGTTGTACAGTCTGACAGCCGTTGGTAGGAAGGACCTACGAAACCTCTCGGTTGTGCACCTGGGATGATGTAGTCTGCTGCTAAATGAGCTCCTCAATTTCCTCCTTAATCTCTTTTTTCAGCTCCTCCTTAAGATCCGCTAAATCCTGCTGTAGCTGCCGCTTGAATTCTCTTAATTCTTTACCCAAACTGGTGATGCCAGTGTTCATGTTTTCGAGTCTGGCGTCCTCCATTTTCTCTGCTGTAGACACCTCGTTTTTTTGGGCTTCGCGTTCAGCGGTTTTTCCTGCGTTGTTGGAGAGGAATTCTTCAATTTTACCCTGCTTTTGTCCTTGTGCCCGGCTCCTTCGTGTTTTCATCCCTTAGTTTATTGATCCGCTTATGTTGAGTTGGCCATTTACCGATGATTTTTAATCCGGCTAGGGAGAGCTCTCTGTTTAAGCGTTATGTCTCTCCGCCATCTTCCCGGAAGTCCACAAAATTCAGTTTTTAAATGAAGGTGTTTATTATTAAGGGTAAAAACAAATCCAAACCTACATGGTCCTGTGTGAAAAAGTGATTTCACCCCCTGTTAAAATATAAATTAACTGTGGTTTATCACATCTTTGGAACGCTGAGTTCAATTTCTCTAGCCACACCCAGGCCTGATTACTGCACACATGTTCTCAATCAAGAAATCACTTAAATAGGACCTGTCTGACAAAGTGAAGTAGACCAAAAGATCCTCAAAAGCTAGACATCATGCTGCGATCCAAAGAAATTCAGGAACAAATGAGAAACAAAGTAACTGAGATCTGTCGGTCTGGAAAAGGTTATAAAGCCATTTCTAAAGCTTTGGGACTCCAGTGAACCACTGTGAGAGCCATTATCCAGAAACAGCGAAAATATGGAACAGTGGTGAACCTTCCCAGGAGTGGCCGGCCAACCAAAATTACCCCAAGAATGCAGGGACGACTCATCCAAGAGGTCACAAAAGACCCCACAACAACATCCAAAGAACTGCAGGCCTCACTTGCCTCAGTTAAGGTCAGTGTTCATGACTCCACCATAAGAAAGAGACTGGGCAAAAATGGCCTGCATGGCAGAGTTCCAAGACGAAAACCATTGCTGAGCAAAAAGAACATAAAGGCTCATCTCAGTTTTGCCAGAAAACATCTTGATGATCCCCAAGACTTTTAAGAAAATACTCTGTGGACTGATGAGACAAAAGCTGGACTTTTTGGAAGGTATGCGTCCCATTACATCCGGTATAAAAGTAACATAGCAGTTCAGAAAAGGAACATCATACCAAGAGTAAAATATGGTGGTAGTAGTGTGATGGTCTAGGGCTGTTTTGCTGCTTCAAGACCTGGAAGACTTGCTGTAGTAAACGGAACCATGAATTCTGCTGTCTACCAAAAAATCCTGAAGGAGAATGTTCGGCTATCTGTTTGTGATCTCAAGCTGAAGTGCACTTGTGTTCTGCAGAAGGACAATGATCCAAAACACACCAGCAAGTCCACCTCTGAATGGCTTAAGAAAAACAAAAAGAAAGACTTTGGAGTGGTCTAATCAAAGTCCTGACCTGAATCCGATTGAGATGCTGTGGCATGACCTTAAAAAGGCGGTTTATGCCCGAAAACTCTCCAAAGTGGTTGAATTACAACAATTCTGCAAAGATGAGTGGGCCAAAATTCCCCCACAGTGCTGCAAAAGACTCTGCCAGTTATCACAAACACTTGATTGCAGTTGTTGCTGTTAAGGGTGGCCCAACTAGTTTTTAGGTTTAGGGGACAATCACTTTTTCACACAGCACAGGGCCATGTAGGGTTGGATTTTTTTCCCCTTAATAATAAACACCTTAATTTAAAAAGTGCATTTTGTGTTTACTTGTGTTATCTTTGTCTAATTTTTAAATTTGTTTGATGATCTTAAACATTTAAGTGTGACAAACATACAAAAAAAGAGAAATCAGAAGGGGGCAAACACTTTTTCACACCACTGTATATTAAGGCTGGGACAATTAACACATTAACATTGTTGATGAATTTGGGCCAATTAACGCATTAAAGAAATTGACGCTGTCAGGTCACTCCCTGAGGTGGTGTTGGGCGTGGTGACTGTTTGTCTCAGCTGCTGGCTCAGTTTAAAACAAGAGTAGGCCTTGTTTTTCAGTGTTTAAATTTACACCACGCTAAGCTGATCCTCCTGTACTCAGCGTGACCTCATTGCACACACCCCACTTAAAACAAACACACATATAAACATGTAGTTCAGACACGGCAACTTCGATTGGGGTTGCTCACTCAGGAGTATGAAAAGAGGCAGCATTTCTGTCAGAGTGAGACACAGTCCAATAAAAAGTGAATAAAAACTTCTAACTCACCATTAAGGTCAGGAGTTCTGGAAATCAATTAAGAACTGTTCCATTTGTACTTTTAAGAATTGAGATAAAGTTACACATCTCCACCAATGGCTTCAGTTAACGAACTTGTATTGATGCCATAGCACCCATTAAGGTGAAGATCATCTCTGGGAAGAAAGGATCTCTGTGGCGAAATACCGTGTCAGTGGCAGGGAAATACAGGAGTGTCACAAAGCTGAATGTCAGTGGCGTAAAACAAATCTACAGATCCACTATGAGATCTTTAAAGAGAGACTTCACAATTATAATTTAGTTCTGAAAAATGCAAGACAATCCTTCTTTTCTGACATCATCACTCATCATCATTGGCTCCCTCTGTCTAGATGGGCAATGGATGCGTCTGGTTGAAGTCTCAGTTGGTTGTGGAGCAGTGTCGACTGTGACTGAGCAAGCCAATCTTGGAATGGCAATCCTTGGCACAGTTGCTGCACACGAACGCTGATGGTGGCAGCTGGGGAGCCACTGCTGCTGCTTTTCTCCTCTCTCTCCTGTCTGACCACAGATGAACTCTCTTCTGCTCTGCTGTGGTGATGTCTGTGCTTACAGCACGTCCCCAAGCATCCTGGTTTTCTGCTATCTCCTCCCATGTGTCCACACTAATGTCAGCAGACTTCAGGTCCCTTTTGCAAGTGTCCCTGTATCTCAGTAGTGGGCAACCTGAACGCCAGGTTCCTGTAGTCAGCTCTCCATACAAGATGTCTTTGAAAATGTGGCCATCTTGCATACGGTGGATGTGGCCGATCTAATGCAAACGTCACTGTGAGATGAGCACGAGCATGCTTGGCATGTTGGCTCAGTCCAAGACGTCCTTGTTTGTCACATGGTCCTTCCCGGAGATGCCCAGGATCTAACGCAGGCACCACAGATGGAATCTGTTGAGGCGGTGCTCTTGTTGTGCATAGGTGGTCCAAGTCTCACTACCATAGAGCAGAGTGCTCAAGACACAGGCTCTATAGACTGCAACCTTGGTGGCTGTTGGTGAGCTTGCCGTTTTCCCATACTCTTTTACACAGCTTGGACATGGTAGCTGCAGCTTTCCTGATCTGTTTACCGAGTTCAGGATCAAGGGACAGGTTGCTGGAGACTGTAGACCCCAGGTAGGTGAACTGCTCCACCACTTTCAAGGTGTACTCGCTAATGTTTATGCTTGGAGCTACGCTGACATCCTGACAGAGGATCTCTGTCTTCTTGAGTCTTATGGTGAGGCCAAAGTCTTTGCAGGCATGCACTAGGCAGCCGACCACCCTCTGGAGACCAGCCTGTGCGTGAAATGTCAGAGCAGCATCATCAGCAAAAAATATCCCCCTGATTAGGACTTGGCGCACCTTGGTATTTGCTTTTAGACGTGCAAGGTTAAAGAGCTTTCCATCTGACGTGGTGTGTAGGTACACTCCATCATTTGAGTCCCTGAATGCGTACTGTATGAGAGAACAAGGGAGAAGATACCAAAGAGTGTTGGAGTGAGGACACACCCTTGTTTCATGCCGCTGTGGATGGGGAAAGGGGCAGAAGTTGAAACGTCAAAGTACACTGTCTCCTGGATGCCATCATGGAAGGAAGTGATGTCATCACCAATAATAATAATAATGCACGTGTCCTGTTCACTACTGCTGACAAATTTAAAAATCCCCTTGTGCCAGTAGCCTCTGAATTCTTATCCACCAAAGCTTGCAGTAACTTTACCTCCTTTTTCACTGAGAAGATTTTGAATATTAGACAAGCTATTAAAACTTCCATTAGAGCTACTGGAGATGCTTCGACCCCCTGTCTACACAAATCAAAATCAAAGCTTATGACAAACTTCAACTGACCAGCACAACCTTGAAAATATTATTCAGCACTTGAGACCCTCATCTTGCTGCTTTGATATTTTGCCAGCAAACCTTTTCAAAAATGTTTCTGGTTGTTGAGTTGCAGACATCATGCACATTGTTAACACATCTTTACAGTCAGGTATTTTTCCACAAGTTCTAAAAACAGCAGTCATCAAACCACTACTAAAAAAGAGCAATCTGGACACCTCACAGAAGAAAGTAAAGTCATGAAGTAATATATGAAGTAAAATCAT
Source organism: Pholidichthys leucotaenia (assembly GCA_020510985.1). Lineage (NCBI taxonomy): Eukaryota > Metazoa > Chordata > Actinopteri > Cichliformes > Pholidichthyidae > Pholidichthys > Pholidichthys leucotaenia. Next base: position 73,180,000 of record CM035839.1, on the reverse strand, counting down.
AGAAAAAACAGTTTTTCAACAACTGAACCTGTGGTGATTCGCGCTGTGTGCCCTTTGCCCTAATTTTCTCCACAGCTGCGCGCACACCTGCTCCTCCAATTAGGCAGCCTTCTTAACCCTCTGAGTGTGTATGTTGCCAAACTGCGACATACCCCCTAGTGGTCAAGAGTGGTAAATATTTTTTGTCAGTAAAATAGTTCAGATTTCCAAGGCTATAACTTGAAAGTGGTAAGAGATAATGGCTTATTGTCAATTAGAAAGATGTAAAATATGATCCAAAGTTTCAGATAGGAATAAATTTACACATCTAATTTGCATAATGTCACGGCACCTCTTTAAATTCCATAACTCAGTCAAAACTGGACTTTGGATGTATTTACACAAAAAACGGTTCAGTCTTTTGACACTGTTTTTTGTACAGAGGTACCTCATCATCTTATCTTCGAAGTATATAAACAAGAAATCAGTACATTTAAAAAAAAGAAGAAGAAATTTCTCACTTACTTTTGACAAAATCAGAGTGAGAAGGCAGGTGCAGTGCCACACTCTGCCACTAGGGGCATGCAAATTCTCACACTCAAAGGGTTAAGGAGTGCTGCCCTGCAATCTGCACGGAGACGTCTACGCTCCTCCTGGGTAATTGTACTCTGTGCTTGAGTCTACCCCAACCTTTTGTAAGGGAGTTTTGCCTCCCTCATCTCTACCACGACGTTTCATCGTCTGGGAGTTTCGTCTTCCCAACTCAACATAAGCTGTCTTGTGGAAATAATCCTCTCTGCTCCTATCTCTCTTTCTTCCTTGTGCACAGGTGGATTTCCCCTTGGTGGACCTCCTCCTCCTGGCGGCAGACCGGACTTTCATCTGCGTGCTGTTGGTCCTACTTCTCACCTCTACAGAAGTGTAGGTTTCATTAACTGGACTTTTTCCCCTCTGAGGCACCAGCACCGTTTTTTCCCGCATGAGCACACAACTGTCTGAGGTCCTGGTTAACCAGTGTTGTTCTGATGCTCTTTGGTGCCACAACTATTCTCCTACGCCGTAAGATTGGTTCATTTACTGTACTTGTTTATTCACTCAGTTTTCAGAGAGCTCATGCTCCTGTCTCTCTTCTCTTTCAGGGTTGCCAGATTCGTCCTCGCTCTGCTCGACTTCCTCCATGCATTCACACATACACTCACACCCATACACTCTCTTATTCAATAAAGATTATTGTTTATTTTGAGCCTGTGTCTGTGCTTGGGTTTTGTCCGAATCATGTCAGAGCCAGTTCCTTAATATCAACATTTTTTTTTCTTTTTTTTTTTTTTTTTTACATTTTCCAGTCAGGTTTTCAAATACATCACAACATAGAGACTGCTCTTGTTAAAGTGATAAACAATATCCGGCTAAATACAGATAGAGGCAGTGTTTCTGTTTTGGTTTTACTGGACCACTGTTTTCGATACAGTTGACCATGACATATTACTTTATAGATTAGAAAACTGGGTGGGTCTTTCTGCCAAAACACGCAACTGGTTTGAATCCTATTTAAAGGACAAAGACTATTTTGTGTCCATAGGTAATTATACATCTGAGTGTAGAAAAATGACATGTGGAGTTCCTCAAGGTTCTATTCTGGGGCCTCTTCTATTCAACATCTACATGGTCCCACTGGCTGGGATCATGCAAAACCACAAAATATGTTATCATAGTTATGCAGATGACATACAAGTTTATATAACCATGTCACCAGGTGATTATAATCCTTTACAAGCACTCATTAAGTGCCTTGAGCAAATTAATAATTGGATGCTCCAGACTTTCCTTTAGTTAAACAAAGAATAAACATAGTTAATCATCTTTGGAGCCCAGGAAGAACAATTATGAATCAGAGCTCAGCTTCAGTCTTTAAAATTGGGAAGCACAAACCAAGCCAGAAACCTAGGTGTCATTATTGACTTAGGCCAAAATTTCAGCAGCCACATCAAATCATTCATGAAGCCAGCTTACTATCACCTCAAGAATATTTCTTGAACTAGATGAGAAATGTCTCAGAGTGACTTAGAAAAGTTGGTCCATGCATTTTTCATAGTCTCGATTACTTTAACAGTGGCCTGCTTAAGAGATCAGACAGTTGCACCTGATTCAGAACACTGCAGCTCAAGTCCTCACCAAAACCAGAAAAGTGGATCATATCACTCCAGTTCTAAGATCACTTCACTGGCTTCCTGTCCATCAAAAAGTTGATTTTAAAATACTACTGCTGGTTTATAAAGCTTTTTACCTGTATTCACCTGTACACCAGACGTCTATCGTCGTCTCGGCATAAGGGGCAAGAGAGCATTAGGCTCATTTACAGCTCCTCTGTGCTTATCCTATCATTCATTAATACTCCCATACATGACATATTGTACTGAAGTATGGGGAAATACATATAAAACAAACATATATCCAGTTTTTATGCTTCAGAAGAGAGCTATTAGAATAATAAACAAAGCTGCTTACAGGGAACCAACAAACCCACTTTTTCTTAAATTAAAAGCTCTCAAGTTGAAAGATCTGGTTGACTTTAAAACTGCAGTAATAATGTTTAAAGTGAAGAATCTATCACTGCCCGCAAATATCCAAAAGCTGTTCCAAATAAGGGAGAAACAATATCATTTCAGAGGAACATGTATATTTCAAAAACCTTCAATGAGAACTACCACCAAGCAACACTGTGTTTCAGTGCAAGGAGTCAGATTATGGAACGATTTTGGACCTGAATTAAAATCACATACAACGCTTGGACAATTTAAACAAAAACTAAAGGAAGAAATATTCCAAACATATATACAAGATGACATGTAAAATCACATAAGGATTGTCATATCCAGTCTGTGTTGTGTTGTTGCTTAGTTTTTTTTTTTTTTTTTTTTTTTTTTTTTGTCACATTTTGTCTTAGCTTTGTTCTGAATTGTAATCGCGCTTGTTTGTTTTTCTTTTGAATTCTTGGATGGAATATGGGTGGGCAATATAAGCTGCGGCTTCAGCCATCACCCATTTCGGATAACTTATGTTGAACTGTATAATCAGAGGAGTTATTGTCTAATTTGACCTTGTTGGATTTTCTTTCCCCCTTTGTTATATTATTCTGTTTCTTTTAATCTGTACTTTTAATTTATCCGAAATAAAGATTGATTGATTGATTGATTGATCCTACTGTCTCTTGAAGGCATTCACAGATTCTGCTTTGATGATGTCACTAGGCAAATTATGCCATCCATCCACAGTCCTCTGTGAAAAAAGTACTTTCTACAGTCTAATCTTATTCTTTTCTTATGAATTTTAAGTCGATGACCTCTGGTGTTCCCCTCCGGGATCGATCATGTTGAAGAATGCATCTCTGTCCAGATCTTCTTTGCCATGACTATCTTATAAGTTTCTATCATGTCACCACGGACTTGTCGTTCTTCTAGTGTTATGAGGTTTGTTTCCTTTAGTCGGTCTTCATAAGGCAGTTCTGACAAGCCAGGTATCATCCTGGTTACTCTCCTTTGGACCTTCTCCAGCAATATGATGTCTTTCCTGTAATATGGGGGCCATGCTTGAATACAATACTCTAAGTTAGGACGTATCTTCCCTTTCCAGAGTGCAATGATCATCTCAGTGCTTTGAATGGGTTAGGGCTAGGGCTGTCACGATAACCACAATTATGTAGTGCCACGCTATGGACAAGCCTACTGCGGAGGATAACAAGTAACTGCAACAACTGCAGTGTTCACTTTTTTTGTGTGTGTGACTAAATCTTGTTGTTCACTAATGTGCCCCTATTGAATATTAAATAAATTGTTAAATGTTAAGTGTATTTTTATTGTCAGCAGCATGTTTGCAGGGCATAAAGCATCTTATTTGTACTACTTTTGGTGAGATCAGATTGCTTGTGGCAGATGGGGGGGGGGGGAGACGAGGTGAGAAAATATCCTAAATTTAATACAACAATGGCTGGATGGGCTCCTGAGAGGAGTGTTTATGATCCTGGCGATTAAGCTCTGCTACTGCATAGTGTATTGCTTGTTTATTGAGGGAACATGATTTTTTGGACAGTGGCATTGTCCAAAAATCACTATGGACAGACAAGGAGACAAGAGCCATATGGAGTCCTGCATGGAGTCTGTCCTGTTTAAATAGGCTTAATGCTGGAGCTGTCTCCAACCAGTCCACACAACCTGCAGTTGAAATGCTGGAGTTACTGCCACCGCTTTATGAAAATGAACAAGTGTTGTTTTTTTTTTTTTTTTTTTCACAGAATCAGCAGTTCATGACTGTAGGAAGACCTGAGCTCCACACACATAGCTTCCATCACTTGCCATCCAATTGTAATTTTTTGACATATGTGTGTACACTTTTTCATGAGAAAATGTATTTGACTTATGGGACACATTTCACCAGAAAAAATGACCTTGTCATGATGCTGAGCACGGCGGGGGTGTGTGGGGGTGTGTCTTGTATGTATTATGTGTTCTGAGTTGCCATTTGTCTCTATTTGTTTATGAGTTGTCCTGTATTCTGAGTTTGTCATTATTAATCTGGTTCTCTTAGTTGATGTGGTCATGGTTATCTAGTTTTGTATTTGATATTTCTGCCTGTGTTCGTTAGAGCTCCCCTCGTCCTCTCCTTAGTTTCCTTTTGTTTTACATTTAGTAGTCTTGTCATTTGCTGTTATGCAAGTTAGGTTAATTGGCATCAAAACTGGGGATTCTAAATTGTCCTTAGGTATGAATGTGAGAGTGAATGGTTGTCTGTCTCTCTGTGTTGGCCCTTCGATGGACTGCCGATCTGTCCAGGGTGTACCCTGCCTCTTGCCCAAAGACGCTGGGATAGGCTCCAACCCCCCCGCGACCCGAAAAAAGATTAAGCGGAAGAAGATGAATGAATGAATGAATGAATGAATGAATGGTCTTTGTCTTTGTTTCATGAGTTTATTGGTTGCTTTGTGTATCTTCTGTTTTTGGGTTTCCGGTATGTGGTTTTATTTTGACAGTCACCGTGTGTACTTCCTCTTGTCAAATTCTGTTTCGCGGGCTGTCACACCTGTCATTAATTTGATCTTATTGTCTTCGCTCACGTGACCCACACCTGCTGATGATTTGTGGCATTCTCCTTGCCCTATTTAAGTCCGCTGCAATGAGGCTGGGTTGCAGCGTCCTACTGTGTATTCCTCAGAGTTTACTGTGTTTATCTGTGGAGCTGAATGGGTGTATTCCATCTGGAGCTTAATCCTTATTTCTCCATTTTATTTATAATAGGATGCTGCCAGATGAGACACCAGCAGCTGTGGGTTTTTGCTTTTTCTTTTTCCTCCTGTATTTTTGTTAAAGTCTGTTTTTTTTTGGTTTGTTTTTTTGCGGGGATGTCAGTCTGCACGGACTTGACTGTTGGTGGGCTTAGTAAGATGGAGTGCTGGACTGTGGGAGTGTTACACAACATCTTTTCGGAGGATCGTGCTTCTCGCACTCCCGAAGCGGCCCAGGAATGTCTGGTTGGAGCAGCACAGGTGCTTGAAGCATGCCCTAGCCTGTGGAGCCATCTGGAGCTCATGGACCTACTCTTCACCATTAAAGATCCATAACACATGCCTCGTGAGCTGAGGGAAACCTCCTTTCCAGCTGTTCCTGTGCCGATGGAGAAACGTCCCCTGGTGCTCTCTGCCTTCTCAGCAGTTTCCTCCTCACTGCTTTGGAGAACTGCAGCAGGAGCCTCCTTCTCATTTTTGAATTTTTTTTCATTGGCTGTCCCGTCAGCCTCCTCCTCCTGGTCTGCTGTTGCTGTGCCCCCCCCCCCCCCACAATGTCACCGCCCGCTGCTGGGAATTCAGCCATCCTCAGGTCTGCAGGGTTGGCTCCTGTATTTTCCACACTGGTGCCCACGCCCGCTGCAGCCACTGTGAGGGATGACTCTGGGCACTTCAGCAGCAGCAACCATCACGCCCCGGGAATTAAGGCAAGTTTCTTTTCATTCTCCGACACTTAAAAATGAACTGTCTTGCCTTATTCCTGGTGGTGAGGCTCAGCAGCAGCAGCAGCAGCCCAATTTAGCTGAGTCCTTACCACCTGCTGCTGTTGCTTTTTCCTCACCTGCTTCTCCCATGCCTTCCTCTTTTATCTTTTAGTCTTGGCCAGTACTGGGAGGGAGCCACCGGATGACGGAGGAGTCTGCAGCCCTGGAGAGTCCAGTTCCAGCCCCGCAGCCACATCCTGGACGGGAGAAGAGTGCCCCCCATGTCCTGAAGCCTAAGCCAACGGGAAAGTGTTCCCTAGTTTCAATGGCATGGTATTCAGCGACATTGGTGAGGCGACCTCCACCGTCAGCCGCCATGCCTGGGGGTCCTTCAGCTGCATCCACCATCATGCCTGCTGCCAGGGTCGCCACAACAGATTCGCCGGAGTCCTGGACGGTGGTGGAGCTCAAGTCTAGGCAAGTACTCTGCTCTGTTTTTACACCTTCAGATCTGGAGAAATCTTGTCTAGCTCATGGTGGGGAGGATCATTTGCAGATGTCCTCTTCTCCTGAGTTCTCCTCGCCTGATTATTAATCTGGTTCTCTTAGTTGATGTGTCCATGGTTATCCGGTTATGTATTTGATATTTCTGCCTGTGTTTGTTAGCGCCTCCATTGTCCTCACCTTAGTTTCCTTTTGTTTTATATACATTTAGTAGTCTTGTCATTTACTGTTATCTGGTCTTTGTCTTTGTTTCATGAGTTTATTGGTTGCTTTGTGTATCTTCTGTTTTTGGGTTTCCAGTATATGCTTTTATTTTGACAGTCACCATGTGTACTTCCTCTTGTCAAATTCTGTTTCGCGGGCTGTCACACTTGTCATTAATTTGATCTCATTGTCTTCGCTCACGTGACCCACACCTGTTGTTGATTTGTGGCATTCTCCTTGCCCTATTTAAGTCTGCTGCAACGAGGCTGGGTTGCAGCATCCTACTGTGAATTCCTCAGAGTTTACTGTGTTTATCTGTGTAGCTGAATGGGTGTATTCCATCTGGAGCTTAATCCTTATTTCTCCATTTTATTTATAATAGGATGCTGCCAGATGAGACACCAGCAGCTGTGGGTTTTTGCTTTTTCTTTTTCCTCCTGTATTTTTGTTAATGTCCGCTTTTTTTTTTTTTTTTTTTTTTTTGCGGGGATGTCAGTCTGCACGGACTTGACTGTTGGTGGGCTTAGTGAGATGGAGTGCTGGACTGTGGGAGTGTTACACAACATCTTGTTGGAGGCTCGTGCTTCTCGCACTCCCGAAGTGGCCCAGGAATGTTTGGTTGGAGCAGCACAGGTGCTCGAAGCATGCCCTAGCCTGTGGAGCCATCCGGAGCTCATGGACGTACTCTTCACCATTAAGGATCCACAACACATGCCTCGCGAGCTGAGCTGAGGGAAACCTCCTTTCCAGCTGTACCTGTGCCGACTGAGAAACGTCCCCTGGGGCAGCCGTTCCCAGCCCCCGCTCCTCGCTGTCTCCCATCTGTACCTGCATCGACGAAAGAGCGCCCCTGGGTGCAGACATTATCAGCTTCTCACTGCTACCGAGCAGAATCCCGCCGGAGGAATTCTTCTGCCTTCTCAGCAGTTTCCTCCTCACTGCTTTGGAGAACCGCAGCAGCCGCCTCCTTCTCATTTTTGAATTTTTTTTCATTGGCTGTTGCGTCAGCATCCTCCTCCTGGTCTGCCGCTGCTGCGCCCCCCCCCCCCCCCACACACACACACAACGTTACCACCCGCTGCTGGGAATTCAGCCATCCTCAGGTCTGCAGGGTTGGCTCCTGTATTTTCCATATTGGTGTCCATGCCTGCTGCAGCCACTGTGAGGGATGACTCTGGGCACTTCAGCAGCAGCAACCATCATGCCCCAGGAATTAAGGCAAGTTTCTTTTCATTCTCCGACACTTAAAAATGAACTGTCTTGCCTTATTCCCGGTGGTGAGGCTCAGCAGCAGCAGCAGCCCAATTTAGCTGAGTCCTCACCACCTGCTGCTGTTGCTTTTTCCTCACCTGCTTCTCCCATGCCTTCCTCTTTTATCTTTTAGTCTTGGCCAGTACTGGGAGGGAGCCACCGGATGACGGAGGAGTCTGCAGCCCTGGAGAGTCCAGTTCCAGCCCCGCAGCCACATCCTGGACGGGAGAAGAGTGCCCCCCTGTGTCCTGAAGCCTAAGCCAACAGGAAAGTGTCCCCTAGTTTCAGTGGCATGGTATTCAGCGCCATTGGTGAGGCGACCTCCACCGTCAGCCGCCATGCCTGGGGGTCCTTCAGCTGCATCCGCCATCATGCCTGCTGCCAGGATCACCACAACAGATTTGCCAGAGTTCTGGACGGTGGTGGAGCTCAAGTCTAGGCAAGTACTCTGCTCTGTTTTTACACCTTCAGATCTGGAGAAATCTTGTCTAGCTCATGGTGGGGAGAATCATTTGCAGATGTCCTCTTCTCCTGAGTTCTCCTCGCCTGATTATTATTCTGGTTCTCTTAATTGATGTGTCCATGGTTATCCGGTTATGTATTTGATATTTCTGCCTGTGTTTGTTAGCGCCTCCGTCGTCCTCACCTTAGTTTCCTTTTGTTTTACATTTAGTAGTCTTGTCATTTACTGTTATCTGGCCTTTGTCTTTGTTTCATGAGTTTACTGGTTGCTTTGTGTATCTTCTGTTTTTGGGTTTCCGGTATATGCTTTTATTTTGACAGTCACCGTGTGTACTTCCTCTTGTCAAATTCTGTTTCGCGGGCTGTCACACTTGCCATTAATTTGATCTCATTATATTCTCTCATGGGACCCACACCTGTTGTTGATTTGTGTCATTCTTCTTGCCCTATTTAAGTCCACTGCAACTCAGTCTCGTTGCAGCATCCTACTGTGTATTCCTTAGAGTTTACTGTGTTTATCTGTGGTGCTGAAAGGGTGTGCTCCATCTGGAGCTTAATCCTTATTTCTTCATTTTTCTCCATACGTGAGCCCTATTTCCTTTCGAGTGCACTCCGTCTTGAATTAATCTTTATTCCTCCATTTTCTCCTGACATGAGCCCCGTTCTCCTCCGGCATTTCCCTTCCATTGTACAGTAAGTGTGGTGTTTTTGTGTACTGTTTGTGTTTTTGTTATTAAATGTTGAAAACTCACATTTGGCGCTTGGTGTCCTCAGTCCTGCCCTGGTAGGGTGATTTATGGCAGACCTGTGTCAAATATGTATGACAATTATCCAATCTGAATGTAAATTTTGTTATCATGTAGCTACACAACAGGTTTATAGTTGTCAAAGGTGGTATTCAAATATAATATGCATTTTTAAAGTCACTATACATTTTTTACAGTGTTTACAGCAAAGATATTTTTCATTTCTGAGGAAAACATTCATTCTGGCAGATTTTCTCTACTTGTGCTGATGACACTAGGCTGCTTTAGTTTGTAATATTCTACAACAAGGCAGCATCTGTGAGAGGAAACTGATTAAAGAAACATGAAGAATATGCAATGAGGAAAGTGTAAAAATTTTTTGGAAATGCTGGGAGATGTTTCTAACTAGCATAATCTTGCCATTAGTGCGTTTCTTGTGTGATGAAGTGTAGTTTCAGAAAAAAAATTGGGACCACAGATGCTGTGAGTTGTCAATAAAGCAAGAGCTCACATGATTCTGTTGAGGCAGAAAATTAGTCTCATACTTTGTTCTAGTGTTCATTCTTGACAATGTAAAGAACAAATAACTTTGAGATGTTCTTCCAGATGTAACATAAAAGGTGAATAACTTCTGCGTTGGGCTATTTTTTATGTTCAAGTATCCATAAAAACCAAATAAACAAAGAGAAAACAAGCCTGTCATCCACAGACGTAATTATCTTTTTTGTGTGCACTAGTTTTTAAGTGCACACTTTATGAAAACACAGGCAGTGATATTGTATCAAGCTGTTCTTGTAATTGCACCACAACATTCTTCCTCACGCAGAGGCATTGGTTGCAACTAGAGATAAATTCATACACAAAGTGAAGACAATTAAGTACAGCCATCTTGTTCTTCACGAGCATGCACACATACAAATTGCACTGGACCCCATGCCAGGTGCAGCTGTGCTTTCACGGAGGAGCAGCAGGGCCCGAACTGGGCTATTTCAGGCTGAGGCGGCCAGATTGAATTAAAGCCGGATTAATCCCTGTTGAATTTGTGTCATTTTTCCACGCAACACTAAATCCAAATCAAATTATACAACCCGCCCCCCGCTGCCTCCACCACTACCATCATCATCCATGGTACTGTAGTGCTCATGTTTAAGAGTGTGTATTTCAGTGGCTTTTTTCCCTTCTGTTTTTATCCTTCATTCCCAAACATATTATCTAGCCAACCTTTTGTTTAGTTCCAGCTGTGACTGATATGAGGAAAGTTAATTGATAGTGATAGTGACTAAATCCAGCAGAAGAATCATTATATGAAGTATGATTTTGGAACAGTCACTGAGTTTTGTCAATTCAATTTGTTTTTCTTGGTACTGGAGCTCATCATCCCACGCAAATAAAATCCAGGCACAGAAACCACTGACATCTAGATGTTGGCATCTGGCAATGCTCCAGCTGACAAGTATTGGAGAAACTAACATAGCAGACACCAAGTTCATCCAGTAGTAGTCTGCTTTTGACTCTGAATACATTTTACACCAAGTTGACTGCTGGTGGGTAACTGGCATTGTGTCAAAAAGTTTAGGATGAGAATTACCAGCAGCAATCAAACTTTCTCAACTCTTTACAACTTTTACAAGTAAATATTGCTTATAAATCTGCTGAACTTTCTCCATGATTGCATTTGGGTCATACAGTGCAACAGTGTGGCACTCAGGCCGTATATATTTAACCCTCTGACGTTCTGCTTTCATAAGACATCAGTGTTACCTGCTGTACCTGGCGCAGTACTGCACCTGTCACGTGATGTGTCCCAAAAGCACAGAAAACCCAGTTGTACTAAGCATTTCCCAGCACAAGATGTCAGACACGTGTAGCTTACTGCTCTTCACTGGAGGACTTACCCAACGAACCGTTGCAAACATCATTTCTGGTAACACGAAGAAGAGAATGTAAACAAAGGCTTCATCCCAACATATATTTCCACACGGAGGAAGCGTTTGCTCCAAATTTTGACAACTATGATTCTAAAAAGAGATTATTTAGCTTCTGAAGGGAAATATTTACATTTTGTGACAGCAGAAGATGGTTTGGAGCGTGTAAACTTTCGTCTGCCATCAACGGAGCTGCACATGATGACAGAGAACAAGAGAGTGGGTTCGACAGTGTAATGTAACCATAACTGAGGTGGAATAATTCATAACATAAATGTGACAGTTTCTGGAGTGGGAGAGAAAGCGAAAATGACTGGCAGAAGACGAAATAAGGGCCATGGATGATGAAAATGGATAAATAAAGACACGACCAGCTGTAGGTCTGACCGTTTTTTATTGGTTTGTATACATTCTACTGATTTTCTGGTTCATATACTTTGAAGATAAGATAACAAAAAACCAAAACCAAAAACGAAGACAAAAAAACAAACCCATCCTTTATGTAAATATGTCCAAAGTCCACTTTTGACCGAAAGTTATGTAATTCAATATGGCTGCCGTCACATTATGCAAATTAGATGCATAAATTTACTCCTATCTCAAACTTTGGATCATATTCAACATATTTTTAATTGGCAGTAAGCCATTATCTCTTATCACTTTCAAGTTATAGCCTTTGGAATGTCTGATATCGAAACTGAATATTTTCTTCAAAAAAACCTTGACCACCAAAGGGGGGAGGCTGATGGGCGCACTGCTGCACCACAGAATTTTAAGAGGTTAATCCATTTTTAGTAGGGATTCACAATTGTGAAAATTTGGTCCAATATCAATAACGATGTTGAAAATAATAAGTTGGTGTCAGGGCGTAGGTTGGGCCCTTGCTTTGTAGTTTGCATTTTCTTGTCACCGGGACATGGACTCAGCTCATGTCCTCACCTTGAGTTGCTATTATATGATTTTCTGTGTTCATTATTATTATTATTATTATTATTATTATTATTATTATTATTATTATTATTATTATTATTATTATTATTTCTGTCTCTGTGTTTATTATCTCTGCTTTAGCTTCAGTTCTATTTGTTCATTAGTATTATCATGTTCTTGTTTATATTTATTCCTTCCTTAGTTTTAGTATGATTTGGTCATTGTGTTTATTTTTATTATCATGTCTCTTCTGAGGTTCCATAGATTTTGTGCCTTCCCAGTCTTCAGTTTATTTTCATTATTAATATTGTGGTTGTTGTCATGATCTGTCCCCCCGTCCGTGATTGTCTGTTCATCCCAGGCCATCCTGTTTTCACATACCTGTTGCCACTGTTTTCCCCATTTGGCTGTTGTCAGTCCTGATTACTGTCTCCACCTTTTCTATGTTGCGTGATTACCCATTGTCTATTTATGTCAGTATCTGCTTTTGTCCTGCATGGTGTCCTTAGTCTTCCTGAGTCTACTCATGTTAATCTTGTCACGTCAAGTCTAGCCTTGAGCCTTGTCTTGCTTGTTTTCGAGTTTTTTATTTTTGAACCCTCGAGCTGGTCTGGGTTTTACCAGCTCAAATAATCAGTGTGAACTTAAGTCTCGTGTTTGGGTCCTGCTTCCAACACTCCACCACTGACAGTTGGTTGATAAATGCTGATACTGTGGTGGCACTGTGTGGGGGTTCTCCATCCAGAGTTGGAACAAAGGACTGAAAGAGGAAGTGGCACTGGGGGGTCTCAGATGTAAAAGAAAGGACTATCCACCCCCCGGGCAGTTCAGGAGGCACCGGAGTTTGCTAGAGGAAGCGAGGGTGTGAGAAACAGCCCTGGTGTTATATGATGTTAATGTGCCATGCATGTCTTTGTGCACTGAGTGTATTGTTTTTGGCTCCCTGGGTCTCATGGGGCAGAAATATAGGGTATAAAAAGGAGGCGCCCAGAGACCCAGACAGAGTATTTTCTGTACTTTTGCTGGTCATTAACATCTGTTTGTTCTCTCCCATAGATTGAGTCCCCATCGTGCTGTTTGCTCTCTACATGTCTGTTCTTTTCATCTTCTCTATCCCCTCATCCCCCAGCCAGTCGCAGCAGATGACTGCCCCTCCCTGAGCCTGGTTCTGCTGGAGGTTTCTTCCTGTTAAAAGGGAGTTTTTCCCCTCCACCGTCGCCAAGCGCTTGCTCACAGGGGATCGCCTGATTGCTGGGGTCTTTCTGCAACTGTGGGGGTTCCCCCTACTGTTGAAAGTGCTGTGAGATGACTGTTGTTGTGAAATGGCGCTATATAAATAAAGTTGAATTGAACTGAATTGAATTGTACTTGATGATGGAAGGTGAATAAAGTTTCTGTGTCGTTCAGCTCGCTGCCTTGTCTGCTTTCATCTTCCACATTGGTGACCCCAAGATGTGCGAAGGAGAACAAGCCAAGCACCACCATGGAGACAACCCAGAGGGAGAACACCAGTGCTGCATGCGCTGTCACAGTCAAGCTCTCAGACTTCTGGCTTCACAATCCGACCGATGGTTCTTACATGTAGAAGCTCAGTTTGCACTCCGCGGGATCACAACAGACGACACTAAATATTACCATGTGATCGCTGTGCTGGATGTGCTCGCCACACAACAGGTAATGAGCCTACTCCAGGAACCGCCGGCCCAGGGGAAATATGAAGCGTTCAAGCATATGCTACTCCAGCGTTATACCCTGTCGGACAGTGAGAGGGCAGAGAGACTCCTAACACGTTCAGAGTTAGGTGACAGATCAGCCGTGGAGCTCATGGAGAGCATGCTAGCATTGACGGGGAAGAACGACGAGTCCTTCTTGTTCGCCCACCTGTTCCTCAGGAACCTACCTGCTACAGCGAGGGCGATCCTGGCCAACTCGCTGCGGTTGGAAACCAAGGACTACCGCGCCGTGGCGCAGGAAGCTGACCACATCATCCTAGCAACCAGAGCTCTCAGCGTGCATGTAGCAGCACCGGCATCCATGAAGGACTCCAGCGAGATCGAGGAGCCGCTGGGGGTGGCTGGGATGGACCAAGAGGCGCAGGAATGGGACACTCTGTTTCTGTCATCTCCGCTTCGGCTCGGCTGCCCAATGCTGTCTGCCGCCGTGACAATTCAAGAAGCCAAGAGGACAGCACGGCCAGCAGTCAGTAGCAGCTGTGACCGCTGGCGAACAAGCTGCTTTTTATCACAGACACACGTTTGGGGTTTTTTGGTGGACTCTGGCTCCCAGAAGAGCCTCGTCCTGCCGGTCAGCACAAGCAGGTCGGCAGGAGGCAGCAGTCCTGAGCTCACGGCCGCCAACGGATCCACCATCAGGATGATTGGTGAACGGACGCTGACAATATGTTTGCACGGATGCAATTATCAGTGGGACTTTGTGGTAGCTGTGTGCTCTGCTCCCATTTTAAGCGCAGATTTTTTATGTGCTTATGGGTTATTAGTCGATGTTGCCAATAGACATTTAGTGGATGCTGTCTCTTTTTCCCCCCTGCCCTGCACAGCTCGGGGAGCTAGGCCAACAACACTGGCTAACATTATAGCTCCAGCAGGTAAGTACCAGCATTTACTTTCACAGTTCCCAGCACTCACGGTCCCGACTTTTTCGGCTATGGTAACCAAACACGGGGTCGAGCATTTCATAACAACAAAAGGCCCGCCGGTGTTTGCGCGTCCTCGGCGCCTGGATGTGGTTAAACTGGCCAGTGTGCACGAGGAGTTTGCTAACTTAGAGCAGCTGGGCATCATCAGGCGCTCCAAAAGCCTGTGGGCATCCCCACTACACATGGTGCCTAAGGCCGATGGATCGTGACAACCGTACGGCGATTTCCGCCGCTTGAACAATGCCACGGAACACGATTGGTATCCCGTCCTGCACATCCAGGATTTTTCCCGTACACCTGGCCGGGACTCATGTTTTTTCAAAAGTGGATCTGGTCTGCGGTTACCACCAGGTCCCAGTGCATACGGAAGACGTTCCTGAAACAGCGGTAATAACTCCTTTCGGCCTTTTTGAGTTTTTACGCATGCCATGTGGATTAAAGGGTGAGACTCAAACCTTCCAGAGAATGATGGACTCAGTGCTCCGTGACCTGCCCTTCATTTTTGTCTACGTAGACGACATTCTGGTGGCTAGCGCATCCGAGGATGAGCACCTTGCCCATCTCAAAATGGTTTTCCAGAGATTGGAAGCGCACAGGCTTATAGTTAACCCGGCAAAGTGCTAGTTCAGCGTTCCAGTAATTGATTTTTTGGGTCACAACATTTCGCCGCAGGGTGCGATTCCGCTGTCTGATAAGGTGCACGGTGTGTCGGATTTTCCGAGTCCGAAGACCGTGAGGGCCCTATAGGAAATTTTGGGCATGGTCAACTTTTATAACTGCTTCCTCCCTCAGGCAGCCCAACTGCTGCAGCCGTTGCATGCTGTGCTTAAGAAAAAAAAGCCCACGGAAAACATCGACTGGACCCCCGAGCAAGTCCAGTCTTTTGCAGACACCAACAGCACTCGCTAACGCCGCGTTACTAGCTCACCCTACTGCATCAGCGTGAATAGCGCTCACCACGGACCCGTCTGACATTGCCATAGGGGCAGTGGTGGAGCAGTACTGTATGTCTCTGGTTCATGGCAGCTGCTCGCATTTTTCAGTTGTACTTTGCACAACAACGAACGCAAATACAATACGTTCGGCAGAGAATTGTTGGCCCTCCACCTGGCAACTCACCATTTCCAGTTTTGGCTAGAAGGGCGCAAGTTCACCGCATTCGTGGATCATAAACCACTAATGTACGCGATGTCCAAGGTCTCAGAACTGTGGTCGGCCTGGCAGCAACGGCATTTGGCTGCGATCTCGGAGTTCAAGACCGACATTCAACATGTTGCCGGTAAGCTCAACATCATGGCCGATTGCCTGTCACAAGTGTTATTCTCCTGGGTCTACATGGGAATAGATTTCCCTGCCATGGCCGTGGAGCAAACCAGGGACGCGGACATTTGTACGCTCCAGTCTGCGCCTACTGGGTTAAAGCTGGAGAGCAGGGTGGCGCAAGAAGGGTGCCCTCCCTTGCTCTGTGATGTCTCCACCGGTTGCCTGCACCCGGTAGTTCCGAGCTCTTGGCGCCGCCGCATTTTTGAATCAGTCCACTCCCTTTCGCATCCCGCCATGCGTGCCTCGGTTAAACTGGTGGGGGGCAAAATTTGTCTGGCCGTGCTTTAGCAAGGACGTGAAAAGAGTGGGCTGCAGTGTGCGTCGCGTGCCAGCGGGCCAAACTGCACAAGCACACCAGAGCCTTCCTCGAGCCGTTCCAAATCCCGGCCAGGAGGTTCAACCATGTCTACATGGATTTGGTGGGACTCCTCCCGCTGTCGCAAGGTTTCACACACCTTTTGACAATCGTGGACCGCACCATGCGTTGGCCTGAAGTGGTCCTGCTGGCTTCCACCACGTCCGCGGAAGTGGCTTGCGCTTTTTTGTAGGCTTGGAGTGCACGGTTTGGATCCCCGTCGGACATCACTTCTGACAGGGGTCCACAGTTTGTTTCGGAACTCTGGTCTGCAATGGTCCAGAGCCTGGGGGTCAAGATCCACCGTACAACTGCGTACAATCCCCAGGCTAACGGGTTATGCAAATGTTTTCATAGGTCGCTTAAGGCAGCACTCAGAGCTTTGCTCACTGATGCAAATTGGGTCGACCGCCTGCCCTGGGTTCTTTTAGGGTTGTGCTCCGCACCTAAGGAAGATCTGGCAGCCTCCCCGGCAGAACTCATTTTTTCTTAGCCGCTGCAGATCCACGGGGAATTTTTACCGGAAAACCCAGCGCCCGGGGCTGACCCGCCTGCGCAGTTTTTGTACAGTACGGAGGCTGTTAATTTGCCGGGCCCGGCCCACCATTGTTTTCCCCACACTTTCGTCCCAAAAAGCTTACAGAGTGCCAGGTTTGTTTTTGTCAGGCACGATGCACACCAGACCCCATTGCGTCCACCATACGACGGACCGTTCAGGGTGCTGGAAACTGGGGCAAAGCATTTTGTGTTAGACTTGGGGGGGTGTAGGGAGACCGTCTGCATTGACAGGCTGAAGCCCGCTTTTGTGTTGGCAGATGAGCAGGTGGTGTTGGCCCAAGCTCCCTGGCATGGACTCCTACCATCGGTGGCTCCACAAGTTGGTGTTCCCTTGGAAGAGACCTGCGCTCGTGAAGCAAACATGTCCACCTCCCCCACCCTTTCCCCCTCCACAGACTAATGTGCCCACCTGCACACCTCGCCAGTGGGGTGCTTCGACCACACCGGCGACCACTCGCTACAGCTGCTATGGGCACTGGCTCAAGCCTAAAGGATGCGGGGGGGGGGTGGTTAGTTTCCTTTCTGGGTGTTCGGGGGGGTAGGGGGGCTGTATGGTGGCACTGTGTGGGGGGTTCTCCACCCAGAGTCGGAAGCCAGGGGGGAGATGGAACAAAGGACTGAAGGACGAAGTGGCACCGGGGGGGTCTCAGACATAACAGAAAGGACTATCTGCCCCCCAGGGAGTTCAGGAGACACCGTAGTTCGCTAGAGGAAGGGAGGGTGTGAAAAGCAGGGCTGGTGTTATATAATGTTAATGTTCCACACATGTCTTTGTGCACTGAGTATTGTTTTTGGCTCCCTGGGTCTCATAGGGCAGAAATAAAGGGTATAAAAAAGAGGCGCACAGAGACACAGACAGAGTATTTTCTGTACTTGATGATGGAAGGTGAATGAAGTTTGCGTGTCGTGCAGCTCGCTGCCTCGTCTGCTTTCATCTTCCACAATACCAACTATTTCTTTTGTTTTTTGTTTTCTTCTGCTCCATCTTCATTGCCATGGAGACAAAAAAATATGCAGTATAATATGAATAACAGAACTTCACTACTTTAAAATGGTTCAGTCCCAGATGTTTTTGCAGCTGTTTCAGGGAAAATTTAATGTCACACAACTGGGACACATCAGAAAAACATTGGCCACTGCCAATATCTTATTTGCCGATAGCTGATATCAGTCAATAAGGTGAATATCAACTATTATAATCCGGTTCTGTGATCCCAGACGAGCCCCCATCTGTTATGACCTGGCTCTTAGGCCACAACAAATACAGACGATGCATGTAGGTTTTGCAAAAAAGAAAGCAGTGTTTATTTTCAAAAAGTGAAAAATAGTGCAATAAAGTGAATTATAAACTAAAGTATTGAGTCATTTGATGTGGCCAGGAAAGGAAAGGAACCTCAACAGCTCACAGATGACAGCCCTCTCAGCTGGCTTTGACAGCTTGTCTTTTTTTAATCAGCCCCTCCTCAGTCAGCTGATCACATGAAAGCCAAGTGCAAACAAGCCTGCAAACCCCAACTCCAAGGGAAGCTGGCAACCGTCCCACAACAGATAACCTCCGAATGTCACAGAGCGGTGAATGCTGGTAAATGTAGTGATTTTGAAGTTTCGTCAGGATTCGTAAAAGGTTGCCAAACAGTTTTTAAGGTCCCTGACAGTATTTCTTGTTGGCAGAGAAATGTTGAAAATGTTCAAATCTTTCTGGCGAATGTAACAGATACAAATGTTTGCAGGGGTTGTAAGCAGTTGTAACACGTTTGCAACACCTAACACTAAAGTTTTTTTGTTCACCAAGTAGTAAACATTGGCAACTGTTTAAGAACCTGTACGACAAAACTGAATGCAACCTTAAAAGCTGTGGGTAACTGTTTTGCAACCTTTTACAAACCTTGACAAAACCTAAAAAGTGCAGCGTTCTTGAACGTTCCTCAGCATTCACTGCTCCATGAGATACTACCCATACTAATTTTAAGCTCAATTATCTGTACATCCCTTGTTTTTGGTCGGTGCTATTTTGTCCCAATAGTTGGGGTTTTGGCTTGTTAACCTTCTTTTGAGTTGGACTCTGTTGCTGTTTTCTTAAAAAATGTAGATTAAACCATTGTCATTATATAATCCTCTAATTAATAAATATCGAACACCTTTCTCTTGGACCTTGCTGCTTGGTAACACATGGATCTGCTGCTTGGTTTCATTGTGCTGCCCAAAAACAAGCTTTATAATTAGTTTCAGTTGTTTATATCACATTTATGTTATTATAGTCATGATGGTCCTGTATGAGGTAACTGTAGCCTTCTGGGGATGAGGGGGTGGGGGAGTTCCTTATGGGATTTTGGAGTGAACACAGGACATATCCACAGGGGACTGGGTCAGTGGGTTCACCAGTTTGTGCTGGTAGGACGTCAGAGTGGAACTTGAGATTACACCATTCTAATCTGGGAAATGTTAATCTACCATCCCCAGAACCACTCTGTAAATCTCAAGGAGGGAATCCAACAAGACACACAACCACAGCCCAGTTTCAGTTGGTAGACACTAATGTAACGTAGATTTAAACTATATGTTGAGGGTTGGTACAAAAACGTAACTACTGTATAAAATTACTATTACTTCAATGTGATACACGGCCCTCGGGTGCTTCCTAATATGTTGTCATTTAAAGATAGAGTGAAGAGGATTGTAAGGCAGAGGTGTCAGGAAGATTATGGTGATTGGAAGATTCTCATATGAAAGGACGGAAAAAGAAACTGAGAAAGACACTAAAAGGGTTAGAGAGAGGGAGAGAGATGGACAGCCTGCTTCCTAGACAGCTGTGTCATGTCTTTTTTTGTTGAACAAGTCTCATATTCCTGCCCTGGGAGATAAAGATGGGAAGTCGTACTTGAAGAACTGTGAGAGAGACAAGAAGAGCAAGATAAAAAGGTGTGGGTGGAAGGGTCGAAGCAGGGAAACAAGGAGAAAAGTGATGCAAAAGAGAATGTGCAAAAGAAATTAAAACTCACTGAGAAGTATTGTAACAGTAACATAGTACCAGACACTTTAAAAAAATATTTCATTGTTTTTCTGCATTCACTTTCTGTAAAATCCTCCTTTCCCCAGAAGATGGGGAAAGGAGGAGAAAGAGAAGAACAAGAGGGGAGGAGAGGGCAGTGTTGCTATGAGAAGAAAAGAGCTTGGAGTCGAAGAAAAATGAGGTGGAGAGATCAAAAAGGTAGAACTAGGCAAGAGGGGGATGAAGCACGGAGAGTTAGAAGAGGGAGAGATTTGACAAAACAACCCATCACCCAACCACCTTGCCGGCTATCGTCCCGTCCCATCTCACCCTGTCATCGAGCAAGCCAAGCAGAATGAAAAATGAGAAAAATACTGGGGGAAAAAAGATGAAGAATGGAGACCAGAGGGGGAGGAGGCAGTTAGATGAGATTGACTATATACTGTACTGTATCGGCCTCCTTCATCGCTTTTTCCCCCCACACAGTTGAGTCCCGGAGGGGAAAGAGTCAGAAAAAATACACAGCCCATATTCTGCTGAGGCCCTTTTAGTCTAATGTATCATGATAAATCATTTCTATAAATACCCCATTTGAGGATATTCATCAAGGTCACATTATTAATTAGAGGGCACTCAGAGAGTTCATACCTTCACCAAAGCCATATCACTCAGAATGTCGGACTTTTTGAAGGTTTACTGCTTGGATTATGATGACATTTTCACCAGAGGTGGCCCCTGGGCTACAGGTGAACCCACGAGATTTTGGAGGTGATCAGGGTTAGGATACGGATTCTGGGTCACGTTTTCACTTTCTTTACCACTGTTAGATCAGGCCATGGCAGAGCTATGTGCTACTTGAGTGCCCTCTATTTTTCTCCGCCAAGGCCCTACAACCAAACAGAGCAACATGAAAACATTACCTCGCAGGCTGAGGTGATAATTTATGAATCCAAATCAGTCCTACTCACCCCATCTACTTACCTCACCTATTTAAAGGTGACAGAGACAACTCCTGGCCAGTAGGTGTCACACTTACTCTTTCCCCAGCTGCTTGGTGGAGACACATGACATCAACCTAGTTATGCTATTGGCTGTGACCAGCTGTGACATCATTACGGACCATAGACCAGGCTAGTCACATTACTTATATGGTTACAATAAATACAACTACAATAGTTTGTGTATCCTATTGTTACAATGCTGCAGGTGCTGTCAACCATTATAATTACCAAACAAAACATGGTTTGTCATGAAAATGTTAGCCATGTCCTATCTAGTGTTTATATATCTATGTTACTGACCACCGTAGTCTCATCATCCAAGTGCTCAGATGTAAATATTATGATTATTTCTGAAAGAATAATTGCATTTTTAGGTTACTCAATTTTATTTTCTCTTTCTATATTGTCACTGAAGTCTGTAATGGAATTTTGCTGAATCATGATGACCCATGACAGCAAAGGTCATTGCCATAACAAAACCTGGCAAAGACCACAAACTACCAGCAAGCTATCGCCCAATCTCCCTACTCAGCATTCCTTATAAAATCATGGAGCGCCTAATACTGCAACGTATGTCCCCAGGAATAGAGAAAATTCTAAGGGTGGATCAAGCAGGTTTCCGCAAGGACCGCAGCACAGGAGAACAAGTACTGGCCCTAACCACCTTCATCGAAAATGGCTTCGAGAGCAGACTGAAGACAGGGGCTGTGTTTCTCGATCTTACAGCCGCCTATGATACGGTCTGGCACAAAGGCCTCCTCCTGAAACTTACAAAGGCGATCCCTGCCTGGGCAACAGCAATTATAAAAACCCTGCTGACCAACCGAAGGTTCAGAGTCCACCTCGGTCAGAACACAAGCGCATGGAGACACAGAAAAACGGACTCCCACAAGGCTCAGTTCTAGCTCCAACCCTGTTCAACCTCTACATAAACGACCTGCCCACTACAAAATCCCGCAAATTCATCTATGCAGACGACATCTGTTTGGCACTCCAAGCACCAGACTTTGAGTCACTGGAACGGGTGCTCACGGAAGATCTTGCCAAACTGGACCAGTTCTGCAAAACCTGGCACCTAAAACCAAGCCCAGCAAAAACCGTCTCCAGTGTATTCCATCTTCACAATGTAAAAGCTGCCAGAGAACTAAACATCCACCTGAGTGGACTCAAGCTTAAGCATGCCTCGAATCCAACCTACCTTGGAGTGACCCTTGACAGGACCCTATCCTTCAAGGAACATTTAAAGGGGACGGCTGCTAAGGTGAAGGCACGAAACAACCTGCTCTGCAAGCTTGCTGGTGCAAAATGGGGGGCGGCAGCCTCCACCCTGCGAACCTCAGCACTGGCCCTTTCATACTCTGTAGCAGAATATTGTGCCCCTGTCTGGTCCAGGTCACACACACCACGTAGACACCCAGCTCAACACAACCATGAGAACCATAACTGGGACAATCCGCTCAACACCACTCCCCTGGCTCCCTGTACTGTCAAACATAGCCCCCCACACATCCGGCGAGCAGCACTAACTCAAAGGATGCTCCAAAAAGCCGAAGACTCTCCTCACTTACCAATCCATGCAGATATCTACACCCCACCCACTGCCTGACTTCCATCCAGATGGCCGATTTGGAAAAACCCTCCCCCAGCTGATTTCACCATCCAGACAGCTTGGTAAGAGGAATGGGAGACCAAAGAGGTCCCAAACAAACACCTGATAACAAACCCCAACCAACAGGTCCCGGGCACCAACCTCACAAGGAGACAGTGGTCTACACTCAATCGCTTCAGGACTGGACATGGCCCCTGCTTGGCCAGCCTTCATAGATGGGGCAGTAGCCCTAGCCCACTGTGCACATGTGGAGAGGAGCAAACAATGGAACACATCATAGAGGCTTGCCCGCTCCAAAGACTGGAAGGAGGATTACACACCCTACATACAGCAAACCAGGAGGCAACTGCTTGGCTTGAGGACTTTGCATTCGCTAAATAATAATGACGACCCAGTTTGATGTTCATGTTTCTTACTCGAGAGACGAAAAGGCTCTGTACAGTGTATGAAACAGTGTTTGTCCCTTTCCTGATTTCTCATTTTTTTGTATGTTTGTCACATTAAATGTTTCAGATCTTCAAACAAATTTAAATATTAGACAATGATAACACAAGTAAACACAAAATGCAGTTTTTAAATGAAGGTGTTTATTATTAAGGTGAAAAAAATAATCCAAACCTAAATTAAAAAATTAAAATTAAATCACCCTTTATTGTCATTCAACTGTACAACCAATCATGTACAGTAGAGCGAGATTGTGCTTTACCTATCTACTGTGTTAATCACACACACCTCAAATGTAGAATCAGAGGGCCGCTGCCATGCAAGGCGCCGCCACAAATTTCCCTCCTCCATTCCATTATTGCTGAGCACCAAGCTGGATGGCAGGAAGTTCCACTTTTATATGGTCTTCGGCATGACCCGGCCGGGATTTAAACCCCTGCCTCCTGGGTGTGGGGCGGATGCTCTACCAACTGAGCCACCACTCCGGTAAAATTGTACTCACTTATGTTTCCGCTCGGTACATGGCCCTGTGTGAAAAAGTGATTGCCCCCTAAACCTAAAAACTGGTTGACCCACCCTTAGCAGCAACAACTGCAATAAAGCGTTTGTGATAACTGGCAATGAATCTTTTGCAGTGCTGTGGAGGAATTTTGGCCCACTCATTTTTGCAGAATTATTGTAATTCAGCCACACTGGAGAGTTTTCAAACATGAACCGCATTTTTAAGGTCATGCCACAGCATCTCAATCAGATTCAGGTCAGGACTTTGACTAGGCCACTCCAAAGTCTTCATTTTGTTTTTTTAAGCCATTCAGAGGTGGACTTGCTGGTGTGTTTTGGATCATTGTCCTGCTGCAGAACCCAAGTGTGCTTCAGCTTGAGGTCATGAACAGATGGCCGGACATTCTTCTTCAGGATTTTTTGGTAGACAGCAGAATTCATGGTTCCATTTACCACAGCAAGTCTTCCAGGTCCTGAAGCAGCAAAACAGCCCCAGACCATCACACTACCACCACCATATTTTACTGTTGATATGATGCTCCTGTTCTGAAGTTCTGTGTTACTTTTACGCTGGATGTAATGGGACACACACCTTCCAAAAAGTTCAACTTTTGTCTCGTCAGTCCACAGAACATTTTCCTAAAATTCTTGGGGATCATCAAGGTGTTTTCTGGCAAAACTGAGACGAGCCTTTATGTTCTTTTTGCTCAGCAGTGGTTTTCGTCTTGGAACTCTGCCATGCAGGCCACTTTTGCCCAGTCTCTTTCTTATGATGGAGTCATGAACACTGACCTTAACTGAGGCAAATCAGGCCTGCAGTTCTTTGGATGATGTTGTGGGGTTTTTTGTGACCTCTTGGATGAGTCGTTGCTGCACTCTTGGGGTAATTTTGGTCAGCTGGCCACTCCTGGGAAGGTTCACCACTGTTCCATGTTTTCACCATTTGTGGATAATGGCTCTCACTGTGGTTCGCTGGAGGCCCAAAGCTTTAGAAATTGCTTCATAACATTTTCCAGACTGATAGATCTCAATTACTTTGTTTTTCATTTGTTGCTGAATTTTTTTGGATCGCAGCATGATGTCTAGCCTTTGTGGATCTTTTGGCCTACTTGACTTTGTCAGGCAGGTCCTATTTAAGTGATTTCTTGATTGAGAACAAGTGTGGCTGTAATCAGGCCTGGGTGTGGCTAGAGAAATTGAACTCAGCTTTCCAAAGATGTGATAAACCACAGTTAATTTATGTTTTAACGTGGGGGGGGGGATCACTTTTTCACACAGGGCCATGAAGGTTTGGATTTTTTTTTACCCTTAAACCTTCATTTAAAACTGCATTTTGTGTTTACTTGTGTTATCCTTGTCTAATATTTAAATTTGTTTGATGATTTGAAACATTTAAGTGTCACAAACATTAAAAAAAATGAGAAATCAGGAAGGGGCAAACACTTTTTCACGCCACTGTATGTGTTCTAGAGGATAACCATAACTAAGGAGGTCATGCATGAGACAGCTTGTGGTCTTGTAATCTGTTGTCAAAGAATGCTGTCTCTATGTGATATCAGCTGTTAAAGAGAGACCTGATGAGTTGTCATTAGTCATATATAAACAATGTTACCCTCTGTGCTGAGCAGCCACCAGAACATATATAAAAAGATGTCAGACCCAGGATTCATTACACACTGCCATCTCACCTCTTGTGTGACATGTCTCTGTGCCTCTTTGCTAGCCACAAAGGTTAAAATCCTTCTTGCTCGTCCACTGGTTCTCTGGTCTGAACTTATTTTTTAACACCGTTGTTAAAATCCGTATTTTTCCTCTGAGTTTGACCCAGTAATTTTTCTCACGATTTCAGACCCATTAAAAAAAGTAATTTTATCAATAGATTTTTGAAGAATAGAGACTTAAATTCTGCACTTTTTTTTCCAAAAATTTTGTTGTATTATTTTTATTTTATTTTTTATTATTTTTTAAATTATTTTTTAAAGTTGTTTTCATGAAAATGCTGTCTAGTTCACCTCTAAAATGTATTTTTCTCTTGCAAAAAAATCATATTGCAGACTAAGTAGCCTTGCAATAAATGCAGATTATTTTTACATATTACACACATTAAATGAACACATGCATAAAAAATGCAATTTGGCATTTATAATGATAGATTGAATTTTTACATTTATTTATTTATTTCAGTCCATACTGACACACTGCCTGTTCAGGAAATGTATAACTCATGCCACCTCAATCTCAAAATTTCCAGCTATTTTCCAAGTATTTTTCCATGACCACAAATTAATAATTGCTATTAGAATAAATATGCAGCTTTGACGAGAATTCTTGCTCAGAAATGTTACCGAGGCTCACGGTTCTCTAGTATGTTGAATAGAGAAACAGACTGTTTCAACATTTAGCTGTCATGTGATGAGGTGCACATAAAATAGTATAATCGGTGTCAAATGTTGCAAAAATAGCTTTGTGCGTGACATTTTAACATGGATTATGTGAAGTGCTTTTCCTTACAAACAGTGGCTAGTTTCAAACCAGAGCACTATAACATCAAGACAATCAAATATGAGTACAGAATTAAGTCCTCAACAAAATGAAGATAAGCTGATTGTCATGTTTAGCCTTTGATGCATTATCACTTTTATTTAACTAACTTAAACAAACAGGATTTAAACAACACCTGAAGCCAAGGCAAAGAGTACGTTTGACTATAGTGTAACTACTTATAATGGCCACTTACCGAACAGAATAACATGCAAATGAGCACTTTTAAAAGCTAAAATAAATCACACCATTAGTTTAAGGCAGCAGTAGTCTAAGAAATTATGTATTCACAGCTCTCTCTTTGATGTATGCCCTCTCTCAGTGCCTAAAATCTGCACACGTTTGTGCAGAAAATTGCAGTCTCTCAGGTTATCGTGGCATTTTATAACAAAGACACGACAAATGAAGAAGGCCTTTAAATCAGTGAATAAGTTACAAACACTCCCACCTACTCAGTGATGTCACCGTCGCTTTCCGTCCACACATTTCCGTTCTTACAGACAAGAGAAGATAAAAAGAAAGGATGTGACATCGGGAAGGGGGGGGGTGATAATTCATATGGCTACTTTATAATTAACTGACAAAGCTGACAAGAATCCCAGCAAGAGTCTGAAGCATTAGATTAAACAATGTTCTGTATTTAACAGCCATGCTCCAGTGGTTGGGGAGTACAATCAGACAAGCACGCGCACACACACACACACACACACACACACACACACACACACTCATATTCATGTTAGACGTAGGCATGTGAGCACCCACCCTAACCTTCCACGGTTGCCGCGGCACCGCACCAGCACTGGCTCTTGACAACAGACTAATTGGTAATTATACACGTGTCCCCCCCCCCCCACACACACACATGGGGAAGCAGCAGTCCTAATGACACTGATTCACTGTCTGCTACGTAGACAGGTCTTTAGTGCACCAATAGAAAAGAGATTACATACCACGCCCAATCGCAGTGCTGTGAAAGGACAGGGGGTGTGGCCTCGAGGTTGAGAGCAAAGTCCAAGGTTAAGGATGGATGGATATCAGGCTGCACATAAGGGTGATTAAAGCCGTATTCATGCTGCATTTTCCCTCTGGTCCGCTTTGGTCCGCGTGTGTTTTGGGAGAGCCTGGCGCGCATGCAACACTGTACATGCTCACTTTTTTCATTTACCAGGCCAAGCAGTTGACGCATGCACACATCTGTTATTTGTAGTTTTGCCCCAGCCCTATGGGTAGCGCAAATGCGCTAACACGCCAGTTTGTTCACCAGCTATAAACACACGAGCAACACACATTTTTTTGTAACAACAACAATGGCGTCATTTCAAGGAAAAGGAAGAATTATTGTTTTCCAGTGGCTTTCTCCGCTCAAGCTGCTGCTGCTGCAAAAGGATTCATGTATGTTTATTCTCGTCTTCCACGCCCTCGTTGTCTTCCTTGTCTTCTTTGTCTTTGTATGCTGTGCTGGTAGCGCCACCTCATGAATGGGACGTTCAGTCTTGCATATGCTCTGTCAACGCGTTCAGGTCGTGGGCAGGCCGTGCAGTCACAAAGTTTGGGCTGCACGCAGTCATCCGCAGTAGAGTCCTGCATACACTAGCGGAGTGGAGACGACGACGTAAATTTCGTCACACGAGGTTTCCAATTGCACGTACGCAGACAGCGGAGATGCAGCATGAATCCAGCTTAACTTGATCCTGTTTACAAAAGGTGCACAAGTAAGACATTGTTGGTGACTCAAGCATGGAGATCCTTGAGTGAGGAAAATGGTCAGATATCTTAACAATCTTTCACTGATCTCTCTGGAATCACAAAGATCTCTCACTGCTCTCAATTAATCTTCAGTGATCTCCATGGTGACCAGTGTTTTGACTCAGTCCAAAACAATCTTTCAACGATCACCAAAGGAATGCAATCTCTCAAAGAGTGCTCAACTATCTCATCAATCTCTCAATAGTTTCCCAGTGATCTCTCAGAGATCTTTCAATGAACTCTACTGGTCTTTCATCAAATGTTCAGTGATCCCTCACTGATCTCTCAGCCATTTCTACCTTTAGGGTGCAAAACTTTGCCGATCATAGAAAGATCACTGCAAAATCATTAGGAGATTGATGAGATCGTTGTGAGGTCAAGGAGTACTCAGGTACTGCCTGTCAGTGATCTCTCAGTAACATTTCAGTGATCACTCAGTGATCTTTCAATGAATGCCAAATTTTTCTACCCCGAAGGTAGAGATGATTGAGAGAACTGAGGGACTGCTGCGAGTTCAGTGAAAGACCAATAGATTTCACTGAAAGACCACTGTGGAAAATAGTGAGAGCTCATTGGGAGATTGATGAGATCGTTGAGAGCTCCTTGAGAGATTGCTTTCCTTTGGTGATCATTAAGAGATTGTTTTGGACTGAGTCAAAACTTTGAGGACACCATGGTCACTGTGGGTATCACTGAGAGATCACTGAAAGATCATTGAGATATCTGGTCATTTTTTCATCTTTCAAGGATCTCTCAACAATCTCCACCCCTGTATAAAGGGGGTAGAAGAGCACCTCTCAAATATACCTCTTTGGTCACCCAAAAAAAGTCTCAATGATCCCTCAGTGATCTGTCCTAGTTTCTCAGCAATCTCTCCTGGTCTCACAATGATCGCTAAAGGATCTTTCAATGATCTCTATAGAGAGCCATGAAAGTAGCCAGAACATCTCCTTGATAAGCTTTAGGAGATTGTTGAGAGATTCGGCCACTTTTTAATCTGTCAATGATCTCCGTCTGTGTAAAAGGACCCAAACTGGAAGTGATTCGTGAACTGATTCATAAACTACATGTTTATGAGGCTTTGATTAGAAGTTACAAAATCAAAATCCAACTTTTCTCTGTATGAGAAGCCTGATAATTTATTCTGAAAAAGGTAATTAGCATCTAGACTGATGTTTCTGGTCTCCAGGTAACCATTTAGGCATGCAGTCGTCCCACAGAATCGGGATGTTATGGTTTACATACGCCTTACAAATGTACAGTATACAGCCTCATGCGCAAAAAATAACAATCTCATAATCTCACTATATGAGACAAAATCCTCTTTCACAAAGACTTAGCATTAGTGCCATTTATACTGCATGCAATAAGGTTGGCGCCCATTTTTAGATCCAATACAGTGGCTAAAAGGGGCCTCACTGATTGCTGTCATTTTATAATCAGCTCATTTGCATGTCATCACATTTGATGAGGTAGATTACTTGGCACACAGTTCTGTGACTTATAATATCAGAGCAAGAGCCAGGAAGAGGGGAAGGAACTGGCAGGAAGACAGCTGTGAGATAATGGCGATGGAACAAACAGAAAGTAGACAAGTGTGCCCAACTTCTCAAAGACAAGAGGACACCCATCCTTTTGTTGCTTTGACTAAAACTCTGGGAAGAGACAAGTGGCCTTTTGAGGAACGTGAAGATTGGGGATTACACAACATACCAAAAATAATTTTTTTGTAAGTTGTCTGTGTTTTTTCAACTGATTTAAGAGAATTTTCCACCGCTGAATCCGAAAATGACATCCGTTTCTCTCGATCAGGTCAGGCTTTTATGCTAAGTTGTAAGCAGTTGTACAACAGTTGTACAGTTGGACTGTAAATTGAATAGTAGACACTGATTAAGGTAAGTACATGTAAATTGAATGTTACATCATCATTGTTAAAAATTCAGAGAATTTCAAGAAATAAAAAAGAATTTTGCATCATATAAAGCGAAAATACCCGTACATGTAAACAAAAATGTAAGAAAACATGTGGCCATAGTTCAAAAAGTTGACCTGATTGAGCAAAACCAATGTGATATTTGGATTCAGCACATCAAAATTGTCCTAAATCAGCTAAAAAAAACTTAGACAATAAATTTGGTGTTGACCAGTGTTATTAATCAAAACGGGTGAATTAATATGATAAAGTACTGGTAATGTTAGTTAAGTTATTCCTATGCCAATGACGTTTGGCGTAGGGAGGCACCTATCTCCGTTATATGATGTACAGTACTGGTACTGTACATCATATAAATAAAAATGCAATGAGCAGTGCTTTATATTTCATTTGACAGAAACTACAGAGAAGAAAAATGATTTGTTCACAGTTTTTTTTAATATTAATACTAGGGATGTTAACAACTCCTCCTCAGTCGCGTCCATGGATTGGGAAGACACGGGGGTGGGAACCCTCTCTGCCGGAGAAGCACGTCCTCGTGTCTCTCTCTCGCAGTGCTCCACCTCTGTCTTCTCGTCCGAAGACTGGGTGAGTGCTGGCCCGGGAGATGAAGAAGATCAGAGGAAGGAGGAAGTCTTCCTCTGACGGGAGCGTTTCTTCTGGCAAGGGGCCGGCTCCGATTGCGGAGAGGCATCCTCCAGCTCTGCATCAGGAACGGGAAGGATGACAGAGAAGATGGCGTCTACCCTATGGATTACCCGGAGGTGAGGGTAGCACTGCTCGAAGTTCTCCGCGACGAGTCGTGCCCACTCCCGGTCCTCGGGAAATCGAGACCACTGAAAGGCGAAAATTGCCTCCTCCAGCAACTCCTGGGCTTCCAGCTCCTCGTCTGCCCAAATCATTGTGCCCACGTATGAGGGGAAAAAGGAGAAGGTTTTTTTTTCTTACGGTCGGGGCATTCTGTCACAAACCCCTGTGCACCAATACATGGCGCACGAGGGAGGGAATGAAAAACCCAATCACAGGAGTAGAGAGTGTCATGTTTATTAAAGTTCACAAAATGACAAGTCCAGTACTCACCACGTACAGTTCAGTTAACCCACACAAGATTATGGAGAGGTGTAATGACAGGATTGGCCACCACACATACAGGGCGCCTACCGAATGCTCTACAGCCTGGTGAATATAGAGCCTAGTGCTGCAGGGCTGCGTTGGGCACAAAACAGGAAAGGCGAGCAGCCTAGTGCCGCAGAGCTGCTAGCACAAGAGAAAAGGCTAAGGACACTTACAGGTCTGGAGCTAATCCGGGGTGAACCGTGCAGTCTGGAGGATGAGGCAGAAAAGCGGGACCAGCTTTCTTTGGAAACACCAAGGAATGGACCGTCTTCAAATGTCAGGCTGGGTAGTACGCAGGGAGTGAATTAACATACGCGGAGGAACACGCTGCCACGTATGAAGGGGAATGCCCCGACAATCTCCTTCCTCTGGAGCGGCCAACAAATACTCCTGAAGCTAACGAGGAAAGACATTGCCGGTGTGAGAATGCGTGGGCAGAACTGATTGGCACCTGGTGTGTGAGAGCGCGTGCGAATGAGAGTGAATGGAGTGTGTGCATGTGTGTGTGTGTGTGTGTGGGTGTGTGTATGTGTGTGGGCACCCGTGACAGTGCAGCTGACGGCGCTTGACAGGAGGAGGGGGCGTGCCAGAGCTGTCAGGAGGAAACTAGGACAAATCATAACAATAAGTCAGAACGATTCATGACATTTTGTTTTTGA
Organism: Pholidichthys leucotaenia; assembly: GCA_020510985.1. Classification (NCBI taxonomy): domain Eukaryota; kingdom Metazoa; phylum Chordata; class Actinopteri; order Cichliformes; family Pholidichthyidae; genus Pholidichthys; species Pholidichthys leucotaenia. Next base: position 73,148,586 of record CM035839.1, on the reverse strand, counting down.
AATAAACACAAAAATAGCTCACCTTTACTGTCAATGGAACGGTAGTGCGCATGCACCTGGAAACTCCCGCCAGAGGAAAGTACTGAGCAATCTGCCAGTACTGGGTGAACAAATGTCTGTCTTTTTGCCCGTTTGTTTTCTTCCTCTGCCACTAAATAGCAAAAGCTCCTGTTTGTCTTGAATGTCATTGTATTCACGTACCTCCATCGCTTCCGCCATTTAAAAAACGTCTGCCACTGTGCTCTTTTTTGTGTTTGGATTGCAACTGTTCAAATCAGGTTGGTGACCCTTGGCTGCCGCTGACAGTATGGACATGTGAACTGCAGATTATTTTCACTGCGCATGCGTGTACTCCAAAACTACTGGATGGATGTGGATGAAATTTTTACCAGAGGTGGTCCTTGGGCTAGAGAGGAACCCATAACATTTTGGTGATGATCCAAGAATGCATACCTCCGGCAAGACTCTGGCATCTGGACATCATTTCAAAAAGAAATGATAATAATGTTTCTCACCTCATTATAGCAAAAACATTTGAATTTTGTCTCGTTTCTTCACCAAAGCGCCTCATACTCTTGTCAGTACTCTGCCCCAATAGCTCCAGATGAACGCTGGTGTGCTCCCTGCATCCCTCGGGGGAGGGGGCAGTTAACAAGGTGTGCTGCTGCTAAGGCTTTGATAGCTGCTCTTTGTTAGCTTGCAAGAGACAGAAGTCCATGAAGACAGATGTCTAACACCATTTTAATTTGAGGTAAGAAGCATTACTGTGTCATTGCAAGATGGAAAATGTTAACATTTAATGAGGAAGCTAAGCTGTTACTGAAAAGACATTAATATTGGTGTATCATTGGTGCAAAACATTGTCGAGTTCTGCCTAATTTTGCCCTAAAATTTGATTAATACTGCCAAAGTGCCAGTTGGTGGCCAAAAAAAAAAAGTCAAAGCAAACTGACAGCTAGTTGGATTTGGATTTTATTAGAGGGAAATATATATATATATATATATATATATATATATATATATATATATATATATATATATATATATATATATATATATATATACTGTATATATATACAGTATATGCCACACACGCACACACACACACACACACACACACACACACACACACACACACACACACACACACACACACATATATGAGGCTGATAATTTGCATGCCTAATTAAAAAAACCCAGATTGATAATTATGCAAATTGATGGTTTTAAAAAGCTTACAAACTGAGCTTGACACCAGCTGAAGGTTTGTGAATTCTGCAGTGCCACCCACTTGCTGCTGTAACATTTAAAAAAATCCACACTGTAGGAGAAATAAAGGTGCTTTTCTTCTTATCCTTCAGTGGGTGGAATATTCTGTAGCATTCTCAAAAGACGGCAATAATAAACCCATTCCACCTGTTATGATAAAACAAGATAGTTAACTTTAATTCAATTGACTAAAACTTCCCAACAAATTTACTGCTGCTAAGAGTGTTGTGTAGGTGGTAAGACTCCAAACCACAGTGACTGGTGAGCACAGAAGTTGGTAAGTCAAGCCTCAGAAAGTAAGTGCTTACAGTCCATGGTGTAGTGTGTGTTTATTAGAAACGACTATATACAGAATTTTAGGTCTAAATTAATTCAGGTCATGCAGCTATAAGCAGCACATTGAGGAAATAATTAAAAGTTAACCAGCTACACCCCAAAGTACATGAAGTACACCATCATACAGTCCATCTACATTTTCAAGACCCTCATCTGAATCTTTATTTTTGCTTATTTTTCCTATTTTGTGACCACATGAACAAAAACATTCCCTTTTAGCTTGCCAAGCAGGGCAGCCCTGTTGGTGAAACAAGTGCAGTGTTGTGCTCCAGCATGGGAATTTGTGAGTTTGATCCCAGCTGGATGCCACCAGTGTGGAAGTACAACCTCCAAATTCTACCATATCTACCATTTTAAAGATGGTGAATGAAATGCCTTTTACTGCAGTTCCATCCATCCATCCAACAATCCATCCATCTTCTTCTGCTTAATCCTTTTCGGGTCGGGGGGGTGGATGGAGCCTATCCCAGCATCTTTGGGCGAGAGGCAGGGTACTGCAGTTCCGTTTCAAAAAATCCATATGAGGAGGTGGGTGGGGGTTGGTGGATGGAACTAAAAATAACACTCCCACCCTGGAGTATGTAGTTTGAATCCTCATATTGGCTTTTTGTCACTGTTGACTGTGGTTAGCTTTGCTTCCTTTACCATATCCCACTTCTAGTTTTTGCAGTTAATTACCTTTCAGGTATTGAAGACACATTTTAGGTGTTTAAAGTCAAGGAAATGGTAAGAGTACGTCATGGAGCTATGAATGCTGGTGAACACTGCGATTTTTGGATTCAACAGCTTTTCTGGTGAATGCTGGTGAAAATCAAGCTGGTATCTAATGGAGCAGCAAATGCTGCTGAACACTGCGCTCTTTTGGTTTTGTCAGGGCTTGTAAAAGGTTGCAAAAAAATTTGCACACAGTTTTTAAGGTTGCAAACAGTTTTGTCATTAAGGTTCTTAGATGGCTGTTAATGCTCATTACTTGGCAAACCAAAAAGAAGTTTTGAGTATGTTCAAATTTTTTTTTTTTGCCACCTTTAAAACTGTTGGTGAACTGTTTCACAACCGTTTACAAACCCTGACCAAACCCTAAAACTTCGGGCAATTTTCAACACTATCCTTTGGGTTAGAGTTAGGAAAAGGTGAGGCTCTACTTAACACACACAGGATCTGTAAACCTCTGCCATGATTCTTCATGTTATCATTCAGTTACCACTAGAGATCACAATGTCAAAATATGCAGTCATAGTATATATGCTCCAATATTAGGGGTGCAAACAACAATTTTGTCTTTGACCACTGAAGACTTTTCTTTCATTCATGGTTGAATTACACATAGGCACAAAAACTCATGGTTTGGGTTCATGCAGTATCATTTTAACACACCTAACAACTGTAGTGTCTCAGGTTTGCATACACTTTCCACTGTTAATTACCTGATCTTGTCCAGCTGCTCTAATTCACCACTGTCTCTCATCAGCTGCAGCCTTTATACAGAGACAGTTCTCCTTTCTCAGTCCAGGAAAGTTAGATTCTCTCTGCTTTTGTGTGCCTACCTGAAGCGCTCTCGTGCCTTCATCCTCACCTTCTCCCAGCACTGGAAACTGTAAGAACAATTCAGTAGCTCTCATTTTCTTCTGCCTCCATATCGCCAAGGATATAATTACTTACTGTTTCTCTGGCTGACTTGGATCCCTACCTGGCGGTACCGCAACCTGGAAATCCATCATCCTTCCCCTATTGAGACATTCTAACCACAAAAGTCCTCAGGCCTGGGGCATCCTCTACACCTCCATTCAGACTCGCATCTCACTGAAGCCAAAACTGGAAGAACACTCACCAGATGAAACTCGGCAGCCAACCTGTAAAATACTTACCGTTCCTCTAATATGCCTCCTCTAGTATACCGTTCCTCTAATAAACCTGTAAGAAAATATCAGTTACATTTATTCTTCGTCATCAACATTATTCAATAGACTTACCATTCTCCTTCTCCACAGGGTTTCCAGATGCTCATCATTCACACGTTTCCTTTTGAATAAAACTTGTGCCAAACCTTTTAAGCTGTCTCCTGTCAGTGTCTGCATTTGGGTCTATTCTGTAAAAACATATCACTCGCTTATGGTATGAAGATCAGTTTTCTCTATCAAAAAGCAGCAACTTAGGGCACTGACACTGGCATGCAATCCTAATGCACTTCACTACCCTCCTGCTTCTTCAGTTCAAACTTTTTTTTTTAAAAACGGGAGAAATTAGTAGTCTTGACGTGTTTAAGAGCTCATTCAGAGCTAGCTTTCAACTCAAAGGTTTTACATCTGAGTGAGTAAACAGATATGGAAGAAAGTACAAGTGAGAACATAGACATTTACCTATCACCTGGATGCGATCAAGTCAGGTTAATCCTTGGCATAATATCTCCCCATCTGTCTCCTGTGTTATCACTTGCTAGAAGTTGAATAATAAGATTAAAGTGGAATGAAAATAATTTTTTGTGCAGTGACCTACAATAACCCTGCCGTTTAGCTTTTGCCTGTTTGCAGGTGAGGCGTCACAGAGGGGAATATGTGGTTTAGATGGTGGAAAAGAACATATATTCTGCATCAGCCCCAAATAATATACAGTTCATGAATAATATAGGAGCCTACAGGCAGACTACAAACACTAAATGAAACTGTGCGGGGTGGGTGGGGGACATTGAAAATAAATGAAAGGACCCCAAGAGGAGTTTCATTCTCTGCAAACCAGAAATCTGTGTTCCTTTAAGAATGACAAAGAATCTAAGCTATTAATTAACAAGAAGCACGGGGACCAAAACGTTCACAAATAAATAAATAAATAAACTTAAAGAAAACAGCATCTGTGATCAGACGGAAAGCGTGATGTGGGGAAAACATCCGGACCTCCTGACTGACACCCAAGCTCCATGACAGCCCACAGATGTCTGCGCGTCTCGAAGAGTCATGCCAAACACACACAAACGGATGAATCGCTGTGTCATATGTTACCCTCAGGGTGCCATGCTCTGCTGTGTGGAAATATGACGGATTCCCTCTTTAATAAATGTAAAGTCTTCTACCATTAATATATTTATATCTTTCTTATGCACCTTGTTGAAAGCACATCCAGTGAGATTTCAAGCTATATGAGCTTATTTGTTATCTACTAAGACAACTGAGCATCCCAGCCACCTCCGCTTCCTCCCCCCCAATCCATTCTTTTATTCCTCCTCTTCCCCTGATTCACTTCCTTCTCTACATTTTCTTTCCGTTTTTCCACACTGCAGAAATGGGATTTGAGCATTTTGGGTTCACATAGCGGGCATCAAGTCTTGAGGACTAAAAGTTTCTTTTCTGTTTCGATCGTTTAGTTTGGGGAAAGTTTGCGCAAACCCACTCACAGCCTGGAGCCATACACTATGATAAGAAGGCTGGCTCATATCTGATAACCAGTTGCATAAATGCAGAGCGAGAGAGGAGGACAGCCTACGCCGGCTGATGCAACAGTACTAAAGTAAGCTGTGCCGGAGCTTATACTGTGCCCTTGTGTTCATATACAACACTACTCCATTTTTCTACTGGCCAAGCTGAGACACAAATGAAAGCACCAACATTCCTTTTTACTGTGGTGCTTTTTTTTTACCCTCTGAGGAGTTCCTCAAGTCTTGTAAAGTCATGAGGTGCTTTTTTTGAAAGTAAAGTCCATCCAGCCATCCATTTCCTTCTCAGGTGTTATGGTCTGAAGATGAGAACACAGTCACATGCAGCCACACACATATCTCCTAGTTGTCTCATTATCATTATCATCTCATTAGCAAGATGGTGCCCATCAAGGCAGACGTCTTTGCTCGTTCCGTTCACGAATGCCGACTTTTTCTCCTTTTTTGCATGTTTGCTGCTCTTTCTACAGTGCATAAAGGTCATGCGCTGCTAACATGCGACCGACAGACACTACTGGACACCGCCAAGACGAGCAGTCCTACAGAATTTACTGGCTTCATACCACCCGATCTGCAATGCATTGTGCGTCCATGCAGCAATCAGCACTACCCCCAGGAAGGCCCCCAAGCCACAAGCTCGCGTGAGCATGCTGACCCCAAGATAATGCATCGGAGGCAGCGCCGGAGACGAATTTGGTAAAAGAGGAGGGCTACATGCTAGGCTAAGGGCTTGCACCAGCCGACCACGGCTGCCCAGCCTCTTGCTGGCTAATGTACAGTCTTTGGAAAACAAGCTAGATGAACTAAAAGTAAGGATTGGAGACCAGCGGGAGATAAGAGAGTGCTGCGCCCTAATTTTCTGTGAGACCTGGCTCTCCGACAGAGTCCCGGAGTGTGCTATTCAACTGCAGACACACTCAACACATCGAGCAGAAAGAACTGGAGCCTCGGGTAAGACGAGGGGAAGGTGTGTGTGTGTGTGTGTTTATAAACAACTCGTGGTGTGGAGATGTACAGACTGTTTACAAGCACTGTTCGCCTGATGTGGAGTTTTTACTGCTGAAATGCTGTCACTATTATCTACCAAGGGAATTTACTGCTGCGTTTTTGGCCGCTGTCTACATTTGCCACAAAGAAATTACACAGTAGTGCTATGCAAACTCCATGATGTCATCAGTGCAGCAGAGATGACCCATCCCAACGTTGTTTTTATTGTTGTTGGTGACTTTAACCAGTGCAATTTACAGACTGTACTCCCCAAATATTACCAGCATGTGGACATTCCCACCCACAATAAAAACACATGGATCATGTTTACTCCAACATAAGCGGTGCTTACAGAGCGGCACCCCGCCCCCACTTTGGACAGTCAGATTACATCTCCCTGTTTATGTACCCAGCCTACAGACAAAAGCTGAAACAAACAAACCCTGTTATTGAGCAAATTAAATGCTGGACTCCAGAGGCTGAGAGCACCCTGCTAGACTGTTTTGCCTGTACAGACTGGGATGTGTTTAAAGCTGCAGCCACCCGAGAGGACTCTGCTGTAAACCTACAGGACTATGCTGAGTATGTGACTGGGTACATCAGCACGTATGTTGATACCATTGTACCCACCATACAAGTCAGGAAGTTCCTCAACCAGAAGACCTTGATCAACAGTCAGGTACATCAGATGCTGCGTGCTCGTTCTCTTGCATTTAAATCAGGCAATGAGGTTTGAGTACAAAGCTACAAAGTATGGACTGAGAAAAGCTATAACAAGAGCAAAGAGGCAGTACAGGGAGCAGCTGGACAGCCTCTACTCCACTCCACAGACAGCCTGCCGGACGATCTCAACATCTTTTACACCCGCTTTGAGACCACCAGCTACAGTGCAGAGAGGAGACACACACTCACGCACCCTCCCCCTCCACTAAAAGTCTCACCAGGCCAGGTAAACAAAACACTGAGGAATATCAACCCCCGCAAGGCAGCAGGACCAGACAACATCCTTGGGTGGGCCCTCAGAGCATGTGCTGCTGAGCTGAATGACATTCTCACATCCATCTTCAACCTCTCCCTCAACCAGAACATAGTCTCCTCCTGCTTCAAAACCACAACCATCATCCCCCTCTCCAAAATTGCAAAGCTAATGCTAACGCTAACGCTAGTTAACGCTAGTTAGCTTAACGCTGGCCCAGTTGTGCCACCTAACTCAGACATGAAGTGACTCAGCCTCCAATGAAGACTTACCGGAGGAACTAACCGAGGCGGCAACTGAGCGCGAGCGCGAGCCGGATCGAAGCTCGGGAGTGACGTTGGTGAGAGACGGGGGCCACCTGGACCACCCAGGCAGACGGCGGCAGGCGGCGGTGATCAGCGGTGGTGATCAGTGGAGTTCGGCTGCGCCGGCGGTGTGAAGCATAACCGGCCAGGCAGACGGCGGTAGGCGGCGGCGATCGACGGCGGTGATCTGCGGAGCTGTGCAGCGTTACTTGGCGGAGGAGCTGTGCAGGAGCTCGGTTGCGGCGGGTCCAGCAGCGGCCGGGCTAGTTGAGGCCTAACCGGATTCTCTGTTTATTTCTATCCACAGGTCAGTAAAATGCCACCAAAAAAAGAGGAAATGGAAGAAATTAAAAAAATCTCTGAACTTTGTGTCAGAAGAATTGACCAAATTGTCTAGCCAGCAGGCCAAAATAATAGGCCTAATAGAAGATGTACAAGCCCTACATTCAATAATTCAAGAAAAAGACAAAGAAATTATGGACCTGGAGCAACACGGGCGTCATTTGGAGCAACGCGTCGAGGATCTTGAACAAGATTCTCGTATTGATGACCTAGTTATAAGTGGACTAGACATCAGATATCAGTCATACGCCCATGCCGCAACAGGACTGAATGGTGAAGATGCTCCCATGAGTGAATCAGTGTCCTTAGAAAATCAAGTGCTTCAGTTCCTTAATAATAGAGACATTAAGGTAGAAGCCAATACAATTTCAGCCTGTTATGCTTTACCGAAGAAAGATCCCAAAACAAAGAAATCAATTGTGATGCGCTTTGTGAACAGAAGGGTAAAGAATGACATACTGAGGCAGGCCAAAAAGCTACAGGGAACTCAAGTTTACCTAAATGAACACCTGACAAAAAAAAACGCTGAATTAGCACGGCAGGCACGGATGCTGAAAAAACAAAATAAGATACAGGCAACCTGGACAAGAAATTGTAGAA